>OY744544.1:34245431-34495431 GCA_963556195.1 Sepiola atlantica | reverse complement strand
AAATTGTAATAACAGAAAGTACAGAAGTAATGGGTTGACAGAGCCTGCTTCCTCGCTTCGTTTTTTTTCTCATTTCTCCTGATTGGTCATAACGACTCTATTTATAGATTCAGGAAGAGTCCATACAGTAACAGAGTAAGGTAGATCACCATAACTATGTGACAGAGATCCTCTGCAAAGCACATAATTTAAATGTAGCCAAAGATGATGTTTGTCTTATCCTGCGTATAATCATATCAAACAACCTGCTGCCATTGCCTTTACCACTAATCCGAGTTGGGAGGCTGACGGATGCCATACCTTGCCCAAGACAACCAGTGATTTTATCCATCACTACTTATAAAGTACATTTACAGTAAACCTCTCTATCTGAAGGCCATTCCACTATCCGCAACCTGGGGACCATGGGGATGGGAGTTATCATCTGAACACCACTTTTTTATTAGTTATATTAAAAATATTTTCTACTGGGTAAATCTTGTAGTATGATAAAAATTTTAAATGTGTTCTAGGCATAATGATTATAAAACACCATTGGGGGGGGGTATCTTTTACTGGTTTTATTTATCTTTAAAATTTTACAAAAAAGTTCACAGTATTGTAAATTTTCTTTATAAAATTTATTTAGGTATAAGCTGCTCACTGTTTTCCGGGTTGTTTCAAGGCCTGAAAACAAGCAAGACAGTTTCTAAGTGGGGAGAAAAAGAGGGATAATGGGGAGATAAAAAAGAAAGAAGCTGGATGGTATTCAGGGGCATGGATTGTGTGGTGTCCACCAAGATAGGTACCATTTTTGGGGGCGATGAAGGGACAAAATAAAAATGTTGAATTAGGCATCTCAGAGGATCTCTAATACCAAAAGTACAGAAAGAGAAAGGGGCAGGACTCATTCGTACCACTAGCTAAGAGACTTTGATAATTGGGATGGGGTCTGATAAGACCTCAAGTGGGCGTGCATCATGCCTACGCAGGGAACATGTACTCAAACTTTGTTTGTCAAAACACACATAAGTTAGCGATGTGTATCCACCTCCTTTTAAATAGTGAAGAATGCAATCTTCTTTTATCACATCTGATTTTAACTTTAAGCTGATGCTTAAAGTGCGAAATCAGATCGTAATCAGAAGGCGATTCTCCCACGACTCCTTATGTCTAATCGTGACGTCCACACTACAAACCTAGCTACACCATTCGTTTCTCCCTGGGCAACGAAGGCGTCACATTGTACACTGCAGATGTTACATCTAGGGGTACCGACTGCTCGGGAACGATGCGAGCCGTCACCGCGTTGACATATTTCCAAATCTCATGCAGCTTGCTGCAATTGAAGAAGGCCTGCTTGGTCGTTTCTTCCTCAACATCTACGCAGCCAACACAAAATGGGTTTACATTAGTTTTAGCTTTGAAGAGTTTGTCATTAAAGGGGCAGCTCACCCTGGACCGATAACCACAGATTCATAAATGAATAAAAATAAATAATTGAATATATCTATATCTTTTTATTTTCATTTTACTTCAGAAAGTTCGCAGAAATAAAGTGTTAGCCCCTTCCTTTCGAATGTCTCAGTGCTTCTGTATAAGCACAGATTTAAACGCCAATATGTTCAGCATTTCATAATCTTAAACACATTTTTTTTTAGCTATTGCATAAAGTCTTTCCGATAAAATTAAGGTTTACTTGAAAATTTTAATTAAAATCGGATTTTTGGTGGATTTTTTTTCAGACTGAGGCATTTATTTTTTGATTAAAAAAATTGCTTTCATTTTCGTTGTCCGTCCCTCAACACCAAAAATGGTTAGCGATTTCCACTGTCGCTAGGCTGTTTAATGTCATATTCTATGAAACATGATTCTACACCATGTGTTTTTGTAGGGGGGGTTCATGCTATAAGAGAGAGAGAGATAGAGAGAGAGAGAGAGAGAGAGACAGACAGAGCGAGAGAGAGAGAAAGAGAGAGAGAGAGAGAGAGAGAGAGAGACAGACAGAGCGAGAGAGAGAGAAAGAGAGAGAGAGAGAGAGAGAGAGAGCGAGCGAGAGAGAGAGAGACAGAGACAGAGAGAGAAAGAGACAGAGAGAGAGAGAGACAGAGCGAGAGAGAGAGAGAGAGAGAAAGAGAGAGAGAGAGTGAGCGAGAGAGAGCGAGACAGAGACAGAGAGAGACAGAGACAGAGAGAGACAGATTATTTCTTTATGAGACATAGATTTATGAGTGTTCATTTAAGATTCTTCTTACCTCTCAAAGCTTGAGTTCGTAAAGCAGTGGAGAATATGACTGGCACCGAGACGTAAGGGGCTACTATGAATTAGGGGCCAGATTTATAGGGGACATCCTAAGTAGGGAGTTGAGCAGCAAGATGTTTGTTAACATTCCATTTAATTTTCTGCATGTTGATACAGTCAGGGGAGGGGACAGGAAGTAGGGAGGAAATTTCAATGGCAAGCAGTTTGAATAAACGAAGCTTTTAGAGTAGAAAGCCTTCCAATATCTGCGGACCTCTACAGTGATGGGGTGGGATTTTTCTGAGTGTTGAGGGTATTTACATTAAAGGGGACACAAGTGCAGCAAGTTCGTCGGAGCACATTCGTAAGTAAATTCGTATAAATCAACACGGTACAACTTAGTTGACCGACTTGATTCTGTTGTCGCCATTCTTGCAGGAGGGACCACGTAATGGTTGCCAACACCCCTTCCTTGACCATATAACAATGTTAAAATACTTTCTTGTGACCTATTCTTCGTCTTACCGGATTTCAGGACAAGAATTTATCTGTTCTGGTGGAGTATCCAACTAAGTACTGTTACTTGAGGTAACATCACTAGGAAAAGGTGCACTATTCCTCGTATGAGCCAATGTATAGCCGCGTCGATGGGGGTTTTATTTGGGCTTCGAACACTCTGTTATTTTGAATATTTGGTCAGCGTTTACTTATAGGATGAAGTATCCTCATGTCAGGTTGTGCTGACAAAACCCTATACAGATAGATTGAAGACACTCTAGGATCGTGTCTAGTATGCATTCAAACTCTCTTCTATATCATTTATGGATGTTAAAGTGCATAAACATAGTCTATAATAAGGGCTGAGAAAACTTAATCTGGCCCACACATGAACAAAGGTTGTATAACGAGCACTTTCTCTGTCAGGATGTCTGTCTGTCCGTCCTGGAGAATTTTTGTAAACGAGAGAGGGGGGGGCGAGATAATTACTATTTAATTAATTTCAAAGTCGGAAACATAAACAAATAAACAAATAATTTTCGGCGTCAACGTCGCAATTCGAACTCACAACCGTGACGCTAACTGCCAAACGCTCTACCGAAACCGCCACTGAGACATAGTTAAAATCTAAATTTAATTTTCTTACTTGAACAAATCGCTTTTTTTTCACATATCTCATTTAGCAATAAATGATCGTATAATAATTGGTTCTTTTTATACTTTGGGGTCTGCGTCCGCGCTCCATATGTTCTTCCAAAATACAGTTGGGTCTGCGTTCGGTCTCGAATTTTTCAGGGAGGGGGGGAGGTCCGGAGGGGGGGAAGAAATCCCCCCCCATTTTTTTTTTGTCAGTACATGATGTCAGACATCATAAATGGGTGGAATGAGGGAATTCATAATTTTCCAAAGGTTTTATTAGTTTTGTTCAACATATTTGGTACCTAAACAATGCTGGGTACATCTTCTCGTATTATATAAATCAAAATTTGTTCTGTGAACGACATTATTAAAAAAAATAGATTTTTTCCTGTCTACCAGACTCCAGCTATGTAAAGAAATCATATAAAGAAGATTTTAATGAAGAAATATGAAGAAGACAGTCAGTATTGCCACTCCTGGCAGCTGAAAGACTGGTCAAGGACCATGATAAGTGGCACAATTTTGTTCTCAAGCATGCGATGAAGCTCTCTGGACTATGATCATAACTCAAGTTGTTCTGTTAATGAGAATAAAAAACGCCATTATTCAAAAGAAAAAAAAATTTGTTTGGACATGTTTCCTGGCTACCAGACCCCAAGAGTTATTAAAGACACCGATAGGACGTGCTATCTTATACAAATAGAGATTTTGTCCGTCTGTCCGTCAGTCACAACTTTTTTAACGTAATGATTACATTGCAAAATTGGTCTCATTTCGAAATATCAGAGATCTTAATTACTTTTAGAAACAAATTAATAGTAAATAAATTCCCAACAAATAAAGCAGATGCCATGACCGGAAATCGAAACCGAAACCTTGAGATGTTCAGTCTTAGAGCTTAAAACATTACTTTACCAAAATAATTATAGCTTTGGCGTGACGTAATAGATTTATGATTCACGTCATGTTTCAAAACGTGAATTCAAACATAAGCGATAATAATAAATAAATGGGTAAACATTATCAATAACGTTTGAAATTATTTTCATCAACCAAAAAAAAAAAAAATGAGCCAACTCACGTTTATGGTGGTTGCCAGCGTAATGATCCTTTGTTTACGCATGATAGCAGGCCCTCTGCAGGAACTAGAATTTGAACCCTAAGGCCCATTAATTCTAGTTCAATAAATTTGTTTTTAGTTCTTAGGATTGCGTTTTGAATACCGTTTTGATATCTACAGATTCATAAATAAATAAAAATCAATAATTGAATTTATCTATATCATATATAGATGTATCAGTACATATGCAATAGTCTATAATTAGGGCTCTGGTCCGTGTCCAGGCTGTGAAAATTTAATCTGGTCCGCACATGTAAAAAGGTTTTCCATACATGATTTAACCAATAAATGGGCTGAATGAGGGAATTCATAATTTTCAAATGGTTTCATTAGTTATATTCAGTATGTTTGGTACCCAAGCAAGGTTGGGTAAATCTTTTAGTATAATACAAATAAAAATGTGTTCTATACACGACATTATTGAATAAAAAAAACGTTTTTTGGACATGTTTACTACCTACCAGACCCCATCTATGTAAAAAAAATTTTAAGAAGATTTTACTGAAGAAAGATCAAGAGGACGGCCAGATAAGGGTTACCGCTCCTGGCAGCTGAAAGACTGGTCCAAGACCATAATCAGTGGCGCAATTTTGTTCTCAAGCACGTGATGAATCTCTCTGGACTATGCACATAAGTCAAGTTGTGTGAATGAGAATAACAAACGCCATTATTAAAAAAAGAAAATGAAAAGTCAGTAAAAGATAAGTCTTATGAAAGTTGAAAACATTTTTATGAATCTCAAAGGAAAATTTAAAAAGTCAAAGAGAAAATATTTCAATGAGCAATATTGGAAATGAAAGTGTGAACTATTTTCTGCAAATTTAACAATGCTATTAAATTGTCCATTGCAAATAGAAAATGATTCTCAAGATGGCGTGAAACGGCATGAGAAAAAAAAGAGACACCGATTAATTTATGTAAAGAAAACATAAGCAATAAAATGAAAACTGTTGAAATCATCCGCCATCATTTTGCTCTCAACAACAATCAACGACAAAACCATTGAAAACTAGGTCAACTATGAATCCAATATGGCCGCCATAATATTCAGGTAATGGCTTTTCTATGTAAAAATGCGACTTTTACATAAATAGATGAAAAGATTTTTAGTAGTACACAATTTCAAAATTGCTTTTATATGCAAATACATCATAAGAGTTAAACAAAAATATTTCCAATAAAAAATAAAATTACAAAATAAAATGTGTTTCTGAATAGCTTTTTAAGCTGACAACTTTTTCAAAGAAATGATGCAAGAAGAGAAACTATTTCAATAAGCAATATTTGAAATGGAAGTTTGAAGTCTTTTTGACAAGTTTAACAACGGTGTTAAATTGTCCATTACAAATGGAAAATGATTCTAAAGATGGCGTGAAGTTTATGCCAAGGAAACATATTCAAGTTGTCCTGGAAACATAGGCCATAAAGAAATGTGCTACGTTTACACTGACTGTGTACACAGCTGACCATTATGTTGACAGTTATCAATTACTTAGTACTCAGTGACAGAGCCATTGTTATCTATTTCCAAAACTCCCAGACCGGAATGGTGATACCAGATCAGGCTGCCCTGTGGCTCCCTGAGACGAAATTCACCTACATTGACGTTTTTTTTTTTTTTTTTTTTGTAAAACTTAATTATGTTCTACAAAACCAAAAACAAAAACAACAGCCCCTCTCCCTTTCTCCCTCCCCTTTTTTATTTTTATTTTTCCTACCCTACTCCCGGTCCTGGATATGACCTTAAACTACATCCGATGGTGAGATCCGGCTTACGGACTTTGGGGAATGTGGAGCCTCCTCTTAATTACCATTGCTCCCAGGTCCACCCTGACCCGGAGTGGTAGTACCTGTTAGGGTCCCAACTATGGGTTAAATAGAAACAGATATTAAAAGGGGAAAGAAACAAAAAAGAGAAGAAAACAAGACCAGATTCGGCATTAAATAACCCAAAAAGGGTTGATATGCCGTAAAACAAAACTACCAAACTACCAAACTACCGGAATGGAAAGCATCTGCTGGACGAACCCGGAAATAGTTGTTTCAGCAAAACTCGCGAGTCTTCCTTAGTTTTATTTTTTTTCCCTTACATAAAATCTAATCGGAAAGATAATATAGAGTCATTTTTAACAATAACAACATATTTTTTAAGAAACGAGAATGCACAAGCTTTTATTCTGTTAATAGCCCAAGCTTAAAAATGTTACTGGTCTAAATTTACATACTGTCAAACTTCAACTCTTTTATATAATTTTTGTTATTCAGACTACATTTCACATCCTGAGTGTTATCATCACAACGTTTCGGCCGCTGTAACTCCCGGCCTTCTTTAGATTCCCGAGTTCGACAGAAATATTCCCGAGTTCGAAGAGATAAACCTAAAGAAGGCCGGAGGTTACAGCGACCGAAACGTTGTGATGATAACACTCAAGATGAGAAATGTAGTCCGAATAACCAAAATTATACAAATTATCAATCCTCATCTCAAAAATTCAAAAACATAATTTCAACTCTTTGTATCTCTATATTTATAAAGTACGGTATCTTTATATGTTTAATTCACTCCTAAACTAATTAACCGATCATTATGAATTTTGGAACACAGCTGCTCAACGTAAAGGGTCCAAATGTGGACTATATTTAGTTTAATTTACACCCTGAAAGTGAAAAAAGTAAATATTTCAAATAAAATATAAAATATAAAATATATTCTTTAATAGTTTTGTTTTAATCTGACAACTTTTGCAAAGAAATAACGCAAGCAAAAAAAGTCAAAGCACCCGAAATATTCGAGTGACGTCAAAGAATTTTACTCAAAAAATACCAGCAGATGATCAATTTGGCTTTTTGTTGAAGTTCTTCAACTGACTTACTTATATAACTCGAACGGATGCAACACATTCCTTCTTTTGACAATCTGATATCAACAGTCTCCTCTTTTGACCCAACCACTCAATAAAGGTTCTCTACACACAAGAATATCCCTTTTCGTAGACCCGCTTATTGGTCTGCAACATAGATCCCCTGGACTACTATAGAATAACCTTTAATTTGCTAACCATGAAAGCGGTAAAAAAATTCACAATCCTTTCTGCAATCCAGCCATATTTTGCACCAGGAAACTTCAGTCTATACCAAACTTTCCCACCACGATTCAATAATGAATGTCCAACAGTTTTTTTTTGGTACTTGTTCAGATTAGGACCCAAGCTAAAATCGACTTGGTGTCGCTAGTTTCTGGATGTTCATGAAGACGGCCGGAAAATGCTGAATGAAAAGTCGGTTGCCTGCGTCCAAAAAAATCCAAAACGGGGCTTGATGTACAACTGGAAAAAATGTTTTTTTTTTACACATAATTTTTTTTTTTTAAAGAAAAATATCACTGAACAAGTGTTAACACAGTGTTAGAGTTAAGATTAGGGGCTAAGGTTAGGATTAGGGTTATAAAAAAAGTTTCTGCATGAAAAATTTGTTTTTTCACTGAACAAGTGTTAAAAGGGTTCAGGTTCGTTAAATTTCATTATCACTTTGATCAGTTTTTATTTCTAATTAGTGAATTTCGCGATTCAATTAATTCAAATATTAAATTGTCATCTACTTATTTTCTCGCATTCTGATTCGATAAGCGCTTCTGTATTTTCTGGCCGTCTACGGAAACTACCGACGGCAAGTTGATTTTAGTTTGTGTCCTAATCTGGACAAGTACCCTTTGTTTTATAACCCTCCAATGATATGCTGGAATACTTTGGTAGTAGGAGGTGTAATCCTGAATGCGCTTCACACTCACCGGATCTTAACTCTTCAGATTTTTATCTGTGGATTTATCTCAAAGATAATGTCTATCAACTTAATCCTCAGACTTTACCTGAACTGACGAGTTTTTGATAATTGTGCATGTCATATTCATGTGTGCATGCAACTGTGGGGTGCACATTGAGAGAATATTATTCAACGGTTGGGTATTCTTGTCTGAAACTTGGTGGACAAGTCAGACATAGACTGACATTTATTTGTACCAGATATGGTTGTATTGCAGAAGAAAATTGAGAATTTGATTTACGATTTCATGATTTGATGGTACTTGTTGGTGTCACTCTGTACATAAGAAGCGTTGTTAAAAAGGAGACTAATGTCACAACAGTAAAATATTGCAGTAAAATAGTGCATGCTGTAAAATGTAATACGATCGTCCTGGTATGGTGCCATTAGTTCCTGGGGTCTACATAATGCATATGCATTGTACGAAAGTTGCATTAGTTCTGACCAGCCCTATGAATCATTCTACGACAATGAAGATCCGCATAATTTTCATATTGACGCCACTGGTTTGAACGTCTTCAGGTAAGAGTTTGTTCATTAGTTCTCTGTGGTATTCGAGAAAAAAATATTTTCTTGACTTAAGAGATGGAAGAATGGTGGAGTCTGCAAACTAAAGAAAATGGATGAATAAGAATGAATAAAAACATTTTCTTGTATTTTTTTAAATATAATTTATTTCTTAAAGTTCTATTCATATCCGTCAAACACTGATGTCTGAATTAGATTTTGAGGGAGCTAGAAGTCCAATATATGCATCTCTCCACCGCTGAGACAAGTTGCAAACTTAATTCTTCTTTCACTAGAAAAAGAAAGAAAGAAAACAATTGCTGTCAATAAAATTAACCCCTCATCCACCCAGCACATTCACACGTCGAGGGTTTAATCTTTGGGGGATGTCAGTTACAGGCTTTCAATTCTGACCTGCTGCACTTAATCACCGGTTGATCACGTCAACATGTGAATGGGAGGGGTGATTGACAGTCATCATATGTCTATAAGTTTTACATTTTAATGATTCCTGAGGACAAGCCTGAGAATATTTGATATCTAGAAAAAAGTTACAACATTTTCAAGTTTGACTCAAGGTCACGTGAAACAATGTAGCTTTGGTGCTCTTTGTGCCACACTCAGTGTTAAAATACTTTTAATCTTTCTTTATCATTTACTAAATGTTGATTGTGACTAGTGTTGGGATGATTGATCAGAATCAGAATCGGTAATAAAAAAAGATGAACTTTTTGGGGTATCAGAATCGGTATAGGAATCGGAATCGGAATCGGAATCGGAATCGGAATCGGAATCGGGAATCAAAAAAGATGAACTTTTGGGTGTATCAGAATCAGTATAGGAATCAGAATCGGAAATCAAAAAAGATGAACTTTTTCGGGTATCAGAATTAGTATAGAAATCAGAATCGGAATCGGGAATCAAAAAAGATGAACTTTTTGGGGTATCAGAATCGGTATAGGAATCGGAATCGGAATCGGAATCGGAATCGGGAATCAAAAAAGATGAACTTTTGGGTGTATCAGAATCAGTATAGGAATCAGAATCGGAAATCAAAAAAGATGAACTTTTTCGGGTATCAGAATTAGTATAGAAATCAGAATCGGAATCGGGAATCAAAAAAGATGAACTTTTTGGGGTATCAGAATCGGTATAGGAATCGGAATCGGAATCGGAATCGGAATCGGGAATCAAAAAAGATGAACTTTTGGGTGTATCAGAATCGGTATAGGAATCAGAATCGGAATCGGAATCGGGAATCAAAAAAGATGAACTTTTTCGGGTATCAGAATCAGTATAGGAATCAGAATCGGAATCGGGAATAAAAAAAGATGAACTTTTGGGGTATCAGAATCAGTATAGGAATCGTAAAAATTTGAGCCTATTTCCCGATTTCAAAAACGATTCTTTAAAGAAAAAAACTTTTGTTTGTTTACAACTTAATTTACTGTTGCTTGCTGCTACTAATAATAAAATGATAAAATATTTATCGATTTTAAACTACCAGTAAGACTAAAATTTATAGATCATAAAACGAATTTAGGTAAAAATGGAACCGGTAAAAATGGAACCGGTAAAAATGGCACAGGTAAAAATGGCACAGGTAAAAATGGCACAGATAAAATGGCACCAATGGATGAATAGAAACAATGGCACAAGTGAAAAATATAGATGAAAATCTCACAATAAGTTTATCAAAATCTTGAATACAATACATAAAGGAAAAACATTTAGAAGTTTGTCAAATAAAACGGAAATTATATCTACATTTATATGTGATGATGACTCTCAGTTAGCCCCCCAATAAAATTCTCCTTTTTAGGCGATTAATCGATTTTAGAATTAGAATCGGTAATTGTATCAGAATCAGGAAAAATATTGGAATCGTCCTCTCACTAATTGCGACCTTAGCCCTGAATATGTAACTGTCTTTTTTAAGTTTACTTTTTATTCTACATACTTTGTATAACTGAAAATATCTTCAAAATTACAATGGCTTAGCTTCTGTAAGTTGGTGTGATTATTGTGACAGTGTTATATATTGGGTAACCTTAGATAAAACACGAGAAGACTGGTCAGTACCAGATGAGTAATTCAGGCGCTGTACGTAGAACGACGGTGACACTTCCCTGCTAAAACTAATATTGATAAAGAAATGTGATACTTAGAAGGCAATACAATGCAGAGGTGTGACGGATAAAAAATAAGACATATAATGGTGGAACAAATTAAATAGTTTCACCCTTAATACAATGTATACATACACATATATTTTTTTTTCACAAACGCACATATATCTGTTTATCTACACAATGTTATGTAATACCTGTATCAAGATGGTCTGGTGGAAACTCCGTATAATATGATATTTCGGGAACTCTTCTCTTCTTCAGAATCGTGATAAACTCAAGTTCAAGTTGATAAAATTACCGCCATTGATGAGATACACATGCTTGCAAATTTAATATTTTATAGAAACTTCTTCCTTTGGAGAAAGTCAGCTGCCCCCCATCCAGGGTGAATAGCCGCACAGAAGAAGATAGATCGGAGATAGGAAGTAAGTGTCAGAAAGTTCAATAAATCAAATGTTACATGTATGGGAACAGAGAAAAGATACTAAAGGGTGTGAGTCATGTGACATGAGCAATGAATTTTGTTAGAGGGAATATCTGTTTAAAGATGTTATGATAGATAATAATAATAATATTCCTTTCTCTCACTGTCCCGCAATGTTTGAATGGATAAATAAAGAAGCAGAAGTCTGTATAATAATCGTCCGTGTTAGGTAATTATAATTAACGACGATCTGAAAAACATACTTAGTTTGCCTATTTCATCTGTTTTGGATAAAACATGTGATAATATGTTGGGGTCCTTGTCCAGCTGGGTTGTTGTTACTTGTAATTAGCTTACGCAGACGATTATAATACAAAATACGTCCTTAATGACTGAAAGCGCAATTTACCGGAAGTGATTTTTCGTATTTCCAAACCAATCGACAATACAATTTTTTAATATTTTTCATTAAGTTTTTAGATATGCTCTTTCATCTCTACTACTGTGTTGGCTCAGAATATTTAGGATTTATCTTTCTTTAACCATATCCAAATTATCTCCCCTAATGTATACCATCCAACAAGAGAATGCACTCTCTACTTCCGGCAACCAAAATATACAGGGTGATTCATAAGTCACTTCACTTAGCTATTTAAAATGTCATTTACAATTGAAGAGCGAATTTTTATTTTCATTCATGTGGTCAAATTTGATGAATCTCCCACACTTGTTGAAAGGCAATGGAAACGTGATGTGAACAGAAAGCCTCCTTCGCACAACACCATAATCAATCAAATATGCTACAAAGAGTCGTAAAGTCCTTGCAAAAAAGAATGGAGCTATGCATGCAGAACGAAGGTGGAAATTTTGAGAATTTGCTGTAATTTTAAACTTCCATAAATGAATTTGTTGAATAAACTTTCTGTTTTGTATTACTGTATTTTTTAACTTTAGAATTTCAAAAATAAATAGCTAAGTGACTTATGAATCACCCTGTATATCTAAATTCACTCACATGCAAATTTAGACCCGGGTATTCTTCCTTTTTGGGGGAATATTTTTTATTTTTCAAGTAGACTTTTATTGTCCGTCAGTCACGCTTAAATTGTGTCTGTCAATCTTAGGTCTTTTCTAATGAATATTAATATTTAAAAAAAAACTATACAGTTAAACTTCATGACTATCGTTGACTCGATTGTAACGCGTGGTCTGAAATGACTCTATAGTTACAAAGTCATTTTTAAAAAGCGATTTTCTTTTAGTGTGACATTTTTACGCTTTTTGCAATACTCTCTATATTAATAAACGTACCTGGCAACTTCTCGTGTGTCTACGCGTGTATTTCCGGTGTCAACGTAACTTTTATAATTACACATTTTATGATATTATTTTTATATGTTATGAAACGACTATTTATTGAAATCAAAAATGTAATAGCCTCAATTAAAACGCAATTTTCACCATCTTATTTAAAGAAATAATTTAATTACGAAATTAGATCCACCAGTATGCATTTTGGTTTATTGGTAAACAAGTCAGCCATTTTTTCTATTTTACTCATTGAAGAAATAACATTGCGACTTTTCAAAATTAGAAAGGCTACATGAATTGGAATACATTCACAAGCAACATGAATTGGAATAAATACATAGAAGATACTGCCAAGTCTGCTGCAAAGAAGGTGGGCTCCCTCTACCTGGCTAGAAAACTTATCACACCTGCCAGTATTTGATATCTCTATAAAGCCACCATTCGTCCATGCATTGAGTATTGTTGCCACATCTGGGCTGGTGCACCAACCACTAGCCTCTCTCTCTTGGAACCTAATAGGTCCCGCACTGTCTATCAAGCTTCAGCTCCTGTCACATCACCACAATGTTGCATCGCTATGCGTGTATTGCTCGTGTTGATGTAACTTTGATAATTACGCAATTAATGATATTTTTTATATATCCTTACATAACCTTTTGTTAAATCTATTTTCAAATACGTTTAAAAGTTCCAAATAAAAGGGAAATAACTTTGGAATAACTTCCGGCTGCTGATATTTTAGCAACTCATTGTTTTCATAACAATTATATGACTTTTTTTGTGTACGTCCTTTTAAAAAGTATGCTTGCAAAATGTCTGCTTTTTACAATAGCTCGGTGATAATATTTTTTAATGCAAACTAGCTGTCCCTATTCGGAATTGCCCGGGATTATGTTTACTTGCTGGATATCTGGAAACGATAGCTGCAACCAGTAAAGAAAGGCCATAGTTGAATATTATCTCGGAATGATAGCTGCGGCCAGTAGAAGAAGTCTGAAATGCATCAAAGTTGAAATGCGTCTGACCGGCTTCAAGCCCAAAGCCAGAAAGAAGTAAAGCCTCGTTCTGAATCTCGCACATATGTGGAGCAAGTCTTTTTTATACTTCCAGATAGAAGAGTGAACTCTAATATTGGCAAGTAATAAATAAATCAGGGGAGATAACTTTAATATGAATATGCTTCAAGGAAAATTACTCCCATTTATTTTGATCCAACAGTTATTTTTTATTCTAACTTTTTCTCTCGTGGCATTCACATTCGTTTCGGGAATCAGAAATAAATCTGATTTTGATTAGAATAGATTACTTTTAACTCTGGGTAATGAAAATATGCGTACATGGTTATATGAATGAAAGTGAGAATATTGCTAATCTTTCCTGCATGCATTCTTTTTTTAGAGACATCTGTTCCATTGAACTTGCTCTCATTTTCGGTTAAATGCAAATCCTACGAAGATGCCTGGAATCTCTGTGATCGCGTCTTGAGTTGCCGATCAAAGAAATAAAAGAGAAACAGGAAATTATATATTTCCAAATTTACGGAATAATTTCCTATACAAACCACGATTTGTAGAATATTAAGTTTAAGCTTAAGTTACATTATCCAAAATACTTTATTTAATAAATTACAAGTGAATTATTAATTTATACTTTAAAGATGTGTCGGGATTCTAGGGGGTATCCCGGTTACATGTTCATAATACAAGCAATGTCACATATGAGGCAAAATAATAATTCACAGGCAATAGGTTGTTTAAATAAAGCGTTTATTGAACGTGTGTAACGACAATGAAATAGAGTAGATTAATACGTATACAGTGTGTATTTGGAATGATGAATGCTGTGTGTATATATGTATGTATGTATAATGTGTGTGGAGTTGAAATAGTTCATATGATTAAAAATATGTTCAATAAAGAAATTGTGTACGTGAAAATAAAATGTTCTAAAGAAATTGTTTCTGTAGGAATATAAATGTGTGTGTGAAGAAAAATCTCTTACCGAGAAAAACGTGTTTATGAATTTGAAAACGTGTGATTTTGTGGGTCAGACAAGGAGACGAACAGCGTCTCCAATGACTACCGTCTGCCGTGGCTGGAACTGAAAAGGAGCCCTGTCTCTCATTGTGCACCGGTTTATATAATCAAGAAGGGCAGATAACTCTGTGTCGTCTTCCAGCGCCACCTGACGGTGAAAAACGACGCCTACTGGCAAACCAGTGCCATTATGTTTGAGAGGGGGAGATAATTGCTACAGATGTAATTCTATAAAAACATATTGAAAAATAAAACCTTAATGTCCATTATTAGTCATGTAAAACCTAAACGTCCATTTTTGTTATTGTGTCAATATTATGTTCGTTACTTGTGTCTGTCTTTCTATTTGTTTCAGAAATGATTCAATGTCAACATTCTTGCCAAACATGTTAGAATAAAGTTTTTAGAACAAATACATAGAATAAGACTTTTCTTCACGATTGATGCAACCCCTTTTAATTCCCTTGATCCATTACGTAACGAAAAGTATTTTCACAATCAGCAGCAGCATCCCTTTAAAATCCAACCCTTCCTCACTATAGTAATGGTGTTGGAAACATTGTAGTGTCAGAGCCATACTATCTGGTGGCTAAGTGGTTAATGACGCGGACTGAGGACCTGGATGTGCCGAGTTAGACAGAAACACTTTCATCAAAACCCGCACACTGTCTAACCTCCTGGAGAGCAGGTAAATAAAATACTATCTGGAAATCCGGTTCCTGGCAACTCTTGCAACAAGCGGTATAAGTGCCGCAGTTCGACTGACAGAGCTCTAGTGAAAATCCAGGAGTCAACATCAGGATCCACCATCTTCTCGTCGTCACTGCCTTTGAGTGTGACATGTAAAGGCGTGTCAGACCCAAAACTGCAAATTAACGGTGGAAGAGTGACAATGTTGCTTCTGTGCCATTCGTTTCAGTGTTCTGTGCCAAATTTCTCCAACTTTGCATGCAATTGCCGAGTATTGTTGTTCTCTGCATTATGGGGGGAGGGGGACCCCCTGGAATCTTACAGGTTAACGAATAGCTGCGACTAATAAGGAATTCATGCAGACAATTCTGATGCAACGAAAGAGGAAACTGTTACATGAATTTTTGACTGCTGCTTACAGCTGTTTCTGAAGATCATCTATTATACTTATTCAGCAAAAGTACAGGATGACCCCCTCCCCCTCCAAAAATATGTCACCTATGAAATCGTTAATAAAATTCATTATCCTTTAAATAAAGTTCAGTCTATGCCTGACTTGTCCACCAAGTTTCAGTCATAAATGTTAAACAGTCGTTGTTTTATCGTTCAATTATATTAAAGGGGGCACTTTGGTGGTCGTTCTATCAGTAGAAAGAGTGATCCTGAAATATTATTTTAAAGATAATATCTATCAAAACAATTTCGAGGCTATTCCTGAACTGAAGAAAACAATCACAACCAATATCAGAGCTGTTACAAGAGAGGATCGTGTCAGAGTTATTGATCATTTTTCATGTCGTATCCAGATGTGCTTGTTATTAAAAAAACTGTTGGACATTCACGATTAAAACTTAGTGGACAAGTAAGGCAGAGACTGAAATTTATTTGTACCAAATATGATTTTATTAACAATTCAATAGATTGCATTTGGGAGGGGGGGGGTCACCTTGTTTTTCAGTCAGTCCTTTGCTGCATCACGTGAAAACTACTCGACACAAATATGTAAACTACTCCCTGCACATATTTCCGAACCTCGATAATATTTTAGGCATATTAGTTTTTGAAAATCGACCACTTAAATAACTTTTTCAAGCAGGTATAACTGTTGTCTTTCAACCTTGTAACATACATAAATGAATGAAAGTTCATGACCATATCTTGCTATATGAGTTCTTGTATACGCCTTTTCTGTGATTCTGCCAGACCAAGAAAACGCAACCTAGAAACAAGTTTTTTCATACCTCGAAAAAGGACCAAGACAAGACAAAATTTGTCGGAAGATAGAGGGGGTTTATTCTGTCGGATCTTTGTTTAAAGTCGCTGACCAGTTGGGTTGGGTGGGAGGAGACACGGGTAAATCGATAAAAACTATCTAATCATATCTTATCTTAAAATAACATATTCGAACTTGAGCTTCTAACCAACTTTTTGGGCTATGTGATGTCACATCCGTTTCTATCAATTTCCACGGTCGACTAAATCTAACCTCGAGTTCACCAATTTTACTCCAACTGAACTTACATTTCCTGTTATTTTCAACTAACTAAACTATATACTAGTGGGTCTACTCATCAATATATAACATAACAATCGAATATTTATATTTTATTTTCACGTTTGTGTAGCAACGCACATTTTAGAGAAATTTCTCTTTCACGGATGCCGCCATATTGGATATTTTCTGTTATCGTGTATAACACGAGGTCAGAATATAAAGAGAAAAACGACAATTATAAAAAAGGTAAGAATGAAGAGATAGTTGAATTTTCATATATGCATACATTTATTTCCCACAGAGAAGTTGTGTCAAAGACAATGTAAAAGTGACATAATAGAACACGATACATGAAAAGGGGGGGTAAAAATCACAGATGTAATTACTAACAAAAAGGTCCACATTAAAACTTACTACATGCAATCGAAATAAACATGTATTGCCAGGGTAAAACATTATAGCGAATGTCAAGTAAATACGGCTAAATTTCATGATGTCTTGGAACTATTCTGCACACGAATGTAAACACCAGCAATTAAAGTGCTATACTGACACGGCTAGCTGTCTGTGGAGTCTCGTCTAAACTGCTAACAGAAGCGTCAGCGGTGTGACAATGTAAAACTAGCCCAGACACTTCAAATACAATGCCAGAAGTAGACACAAATATAGATATATTTTTATTTTCCAGAATTTAAGAGTTAATTCTCTTGTTGCCAGTATAATTAAGGGGAGGTAATTTGAATATGATTTAAGTGACGTAACTCTGAATATACTTTGCCAAGTTCTAAATTTTCTTAAGACTATTTCCCGGTCATGGCTGATAGAATGAAAGCAAGCTACCCTTGTGGATTAAATAAAGGGTTCCGTTCAAAGTTCCGTACAGGTTTGGTTGTCTTGTTTTACGGCATATCAACCCTTTTCAGGTTATTTAATGCCGAATGCAGTCATTTTGGTGAAAGTTTTTATGCTTCAAGTTCTTTATATGTTCAAATATTTATTGATGGTGTTTGGTTTGGTTGTTAAATCTGTATCTATTTAACCCATAGTTGGGACCCTAACAGGTACTACCACTCCGGGTCAGGGTGGACCTGGGAGCAATGGTAATTAAGAGGAGGCTCCACATTCCCCAAAGTCCGTAAGCCGGATCTCACCATCGGATGTAGTTTAAGGTCATATCCAGGACCGGGAGTAGGGTAGGAAAAATAAAATAAAAAAGGGGAGGGAGAAAGGGAGAGGGGCTGTTGTTTTTGTTTTTGGTTTTGTAGAACATAATTAAGTTTTACAAACAAAAAAACAAAAAACGTCAATGTAGGTGAATTTCGTCTCAGGGAGCCACAGGGCAGCCTGATCTGGTATCACCAGGTTCCGTACAGGTTCCTGAGTTCAGGAGAATGCACCTGAAAAAGGTCGGAGATTACATTGGCTGAAACGTTGTGAGAATAACAACCAAGATGGGAACAGTAATCTGAATAATCCAAATAATGCAAACTGAAATTGTATGAAAGTGATAACTTAGTCTTACCTGATTTCTCACAATCGATTTTTAACGCAAACCCACCAAGCGTTGCACCTCTGTGTAATGATACTTTAACGCCTTGTAATTTGATTCGGAGGAAATTTGAAAGTTTTGAGGACATATTGAAAATTATGCACGTTAATGTTCATTCCATACTTACACGTTTACACGAAATACATAAGATTATACACGCGGTCGAATTTGATATTTTTGCACATTAGCGAAACTTTTATTTTGAGAAAGACTCCCAAGGGTCTTTTGATATTCCAGGCACCAACCTCTGGGGACGCTATAAATTCAGACCACACTTGAATAACATTAATAATGAGGGAGAAACTAGTAGACTGTCGATGGTAGAAGGAAGGAAGTTCGTGGATGAAGGCGAGGATAGGGAGACAAGGGCAGTCATACGAATAATTAAATTTATGTTATCAGTGGCGCTTTCAGTGTTAGAACAATGTCATGATGATTAATGTAGTTGCATTAGTCTTCAAGCCCCGTTGTTGGTTTATTTATTTTAATTTACTTCAGTGTAAGTTCTCAGAAATCAAGGGACCCCTTCCTCTGGCTAACAATTAATCTCTACATGAGGTACATAGATATTCGAGTTTTCAACCCAAGTTCTCCTTTACCTCTCAAACGTTGAGTTAGTAAAGAATTGAATAACATTAATCTTCCTCTTCCCAATTGACAAGTTAATCATGTTGTATTATATCTTTCTTGTGGTCCTATGGTCTTACCGGATTCCAGGACAAGAATTCATCAAGTCTGATGAAGTATTCAGCTTAGTACTGTTACTAGAGGCAACATCAGATTCACCACTTCTCGTATAAGCCTGAGCTTTGAATATTGCTATTTTGAATAATGGAGACTGCTCTGCCTTCTCAAACCATACAATGATAGACGGGCCAATGGGAGAGCCATCAAAATCTCGTATTAACTTTAAGTCTAACCTGTCCACTTTGAGGACAGCCGAAATAGCTTGTAGTTATCTTTATTTTTGTGCATTTGTACACCTTTTTATTCTTTATGCTCACCTTTAATATATATCTTTTACTCAGATTTCTCAGTCTATGAACTTGTAGTTTGAGAATTAAAAGAAATAAGATGTCACTTCCCTCATATTGAGAGGAGAGAAATGTCACCGATAATTGATGACAGTAGAGAAAATATGTTCAGGATACTTACCAACTGTTACACCGGCCGTTCTTACACAGGAGAAACAACACCGGTTGTCACTATAAATAGTGCGAGTCACCAGAGACACAGAGAAGACAAAGCACAGTCTTGTAACTGTGTAGCCAAGTGCTAGTCACTTTCTTACTTTGTTAATACACTTGTTAAACCAACCCTCGACTTGACTTCCTTTATTTATTATTTACTGTTGGACAACTTCACAACACCAACTTAAGTATCGATTGATATGTTTATTTTCCACCCATCATACCCTGGCTATCATGACCAATGGAAAGCTTCGTCTTCGAACAAAAATACTGTTTTTTTTTATATTAAAAGTCGGTGCACTTTTTGTTTTGGAATGTAACAGTACGTTAGGAGAAAATTGTATTTGTGATCCTGATTGCTGAAGATAATTTTCTTTTTGAACTTACAAAGTTTTAATTGTTTGCTGCTCTTGTGCATTATTGTTGGCTTATTTTTTTAGTCGACGCCATTAGTCGAGACAATCTCAGTCATAGTATTCAGTCTCCTTAATGTATCAATCCTACATCATAATCACGACGTAAGATCTTTCGTACTCAACGAGAACATTCATTTTGTATATATGCAAGTGTGACCAAAATTGGCATAAATAGGAGTCAGTCTTGCGAGAATTACGTTGAACATAAGGACGAGGTACTTTATAATTTTTTGCTTCGAAAGCGGACACGTTTTCTTTTTCGTGAGTATTTTTTTTTTTTTTTCTTTTTACATGATTCACCCCAAACAAGGCAGGACGCCACTGTAAACGTAAGGGGCTACTGAGAAAAAGGAAAAGGGGAGAAGGATTAGTGGTTCAGCTTAAATTGGGATCTGAGCAGCGAGATGTCTGTTTACATTAGTTTTAAATTTCTGCATGTCAGTACTGTCGGGGAAACAGGGGGCAGGGAGGGAGTTCCAGAGGCCAGCAGCACGAGGAAAGAAGCTATTTGAGTAGAATGCTCTCCGGCATCTGGGGACCTCCACAGTCAATGAATGAGATTTTGTAGAATGTCGAGTTAGTCTAGTGAATTTACGTCGAGGGGGCACCAGAGTAGCCAACTCATCGGAGCATAATCTATTGAAGTATTTGTAAAACAAGCACAAGGATGCCACATTGCGGCGATGGGACAGGGGCTGGAGCTTAGCTGACAGTGAGGGACCTATTAGGTTGACTACTCTTTTTTGGACTTTGTCAAGGAGGGAGAGACTAGTAGATGATGCACCAGCCCAGATGTGGCAACAATACTCCATGCATGGGCGAATGGTGGCTTTGTAGAGATACAGGATAATGTCAGGTGTAAGGAGTCCACTAGCACGGTAGAGGGAGCCAACCTTCTTTTGCAGGCGAAACAAATATACAGTCGTTTTTGTCTATGAAGTAAATCAATTGCAGGGCGCCAAAACCATTTACTCCGTTATAATCATTTTTCATGTGGATTAAATATGTCTCACCGAACTGTTTGTGTGAGTGTATATCCGTTTCGAATATCCTCACGTTTATGAAACTTCAAAATGATTAAATACAGCCCAAAATGATTTTTGTCAGAATTGTCATTCGTAGAGTGAAAGTGATTGTTGGGGTTATTTACGAATATTATTGGGATTAAAATAATCCTGTAAACAAAATTCAATTCTCGCACGTGAGAATGGGGTAACAATGTGCAGATAAATCATCAAAAGAGAGATATAGGACGAAAGCTTGAGAGAAGGAACACAACACACCAGAATGTAGTTTAACAGCAATTTTACTAAGGAAGATAAAGGTGCAGTCATAGAATATTTACAAACAGAGTTTTCAAAGTTCAGTTAGGCATTGGTGAATTTGAGAAGGGGTTTACGAAAACGTGGTTCACGAGAACTTATCTGTATAGAGTTCGGGTATCGGCGGAAGGTCATTCTCTGTGACTGCCGTCGTGGACTGTTGTCACTGAGGATACCAGCCGCTGTGTTGCTGCCTTGAGCGGAGTCGTCGAAAAAAGAGGCGGGATGCCGTGTGCAAGGGTTTTTTAAGGGCTGGCTCACGTGACACCTAAGGGAATAGGGGTTGCAATGCCTGACAGCCAATCCGTGAGGCCCTTAAGGGACATGGCAACAGCCAATCAGTGAGGGGGGCTTTAATAAATTCCAACAGTATACTTTCATTCCTTACTCTGACTTTGCTGCTATTTGTGATGCTATAATCAAAGTATTTAATCATAAGGACGTGTGCTTATTCCACAATATAAAAATGGAAATAAAAGCGGTTTTATATGAAATCTATTCAGAGAATATAAAACATATTTTTGTGATGATCAGCGTGTAGTGCCAAAATAATATTTGGGAGTTTGCAGACAATCGCAGTCGCATCCCAAACGAGACGCCTACCCACACCCCTGACCTACACCAGGTTATCATCTTTCATTTCTATTCACTATTCTTCTTTTTATGATCACCCCGGGGTAATCTCTTTACACTAGAACAAGCATTTATTAAATGCTTGTTGGTAATTCGCAAAACGTAAAGGTTCATACATTTGTTGATATTTCTGGGATTTGGGGAGGAATAAGAAAACAACAAAAAGAGCAGAAATATGGTTTATGGTAATGGAAACAATGTGCTCACCACTGGAACTTTGTAACATGGTATACTTTTCTCTGGTTACACCGTATTCAATACAATAACGTGTTTGTCACTAGATCTTTCTTGTGTAGTAGACTTTTTCCAACAACACCGTTTTCAATACTGATCTCGAAAACAATGTGCTCACCACTGGAACTTTGTAACATGGTATACTTTTCTCTGATTACACCGTATTCAATACAACAACGTGTTTGTCACTAGATCTTTCTTGTGTAGTAGACTTTTTCCAACAACACTGTTTTCAATACAGATCTAGGAAACAATGTGCTCACCACTGGAACTTTGTAACATGGTATACTTTTCTCTGGTTACACCGTATTCAATACAACAACGTGTTTGTCACTAGATCTTTCTTGTGTAGTAGACTTTTTCCAACAACACTGTTTTCAATACTGATCTAGGAAACAATGTGCTCACCACTGGAACTTTGTAACATGGTATACTTTTCTCTGGTTACACCGTATTCAATACAACAACGTGTTTGCCACTAGATCTTTCTTGTGTAGTAGACTTTTTCCAACAACACTGTTTTCAATACAGATCTCGGAAACAATGTGTTCACCATGGAACTTTGATACATGGTATATTTTTCTCTGGTTACACCGTATTAAATACAGCAACGTGTTTGCAGATAGATCTTTATGTAGTAGTAAACTTTTCTCACAACACTACTGTTTTAAATACTGATCGCGGAAACAACATGCTCATGACTGTAACTTATTTATGTGGTATACTTTTCTCCAACAACGCCGTTTTCAATACTGATCTCTAACTCTCAAAGATCTTAGCTTTTTAAGTGCTAAAACGCCTCCTAACAACTTTGATCATGCCAGTCTTTTATGAGATGATATTACTTTCCAAAATTTCTCCTACGATTGAAAATGAGGCTTATGATCGGATTTAAGCAAGAATATTATTCATAATAAGAATTGTCTTGCTCTGGTCACACTCTATACGATCGCTAGTACTTACTTTTCTATATTAGAATAGTTCGTTTAAACCGGCGTTCATGTCCTTGAAAGATATATAAATGGATGTTCCTTCTAGGATAAAATTTGTATACAGAAGAATTACTAGCATCCGTGATTAACGTCACGTCTTTTTAAGAGTCAAAATTCATTACTACAGTTTGTGTTTTTAGAGTACCATCTTGTAATTTAGTAAGTAATGCCTGGTGTGTATTAGTTACAATAAATTATGTGTTCTTTTTCTGCAAATCAGAAAATGCTTGAAATTTTCTTAGAATATTTTGATAGAAATTTGCTATAGAGAATAGCTAACGCGAGAAATGATTCTAGTTATTTTTTTTTATTAGGAGGAGAGACATCTAAAGTTTTTTTCTATTAAATTTGGATCTGACGAACTACCAGCTTTTGAAATTTGTCATCCCAGGAATAAGAATTCTTTAGAATTAAATATACATTGAAATTTGTTTGTAGCCATTTCTACTGTTGTTAGTTTATTCAATACATGCTTGTTTTTTTATTACATTTCTTCTTCGTTGATTGCACACAAACACATATCATTCTAATATTTTTGACAACACCTTCCAACAGATTCTCTATCAAACTGGCTGTCTTAACTCCATATGGTAGACTAGACCATCTAAGCAACCCCATGGGATTTCTTTAAACTGGTCATCAATTTGAATTTGATTGTATCCATTTTCCTCTGACCTTCTTCAGATGCATATTTTTGAACTCGGGAATCTTTATGTCGAACTCGGGAATCTATATGGAATTTCGAACATTTAATACAGGAAGGTAGATTGTTCTCATTCCATCAGCCATAACTGGGTAAAAGTGTTAAGTCAGTAATTATTATATTATTCTTAGTATCACCACTAGTGAGGATTGAACCATAAATCGTTAGCAGACTGTCATTTAGAACTAGTTGTGACTCAATGTCTTTATCCGTTACGCCACGTGTTATGTCTGACGAAACGAGAAAAAGCTACCATCGTTGATTATATAAAAGGGTGAGTTCGAAATTCCATATAGATTTCCGAGTTCGGCATAAAGATTCTCGAATTTAAAAATGGTGCACCTGCAGAAGATTGGAGCAATATGCATGCAATCAATTCTAACGGATGACCAGTTTAAAGATGTTTCGTAGTTTGACGTAAAGATTCTCGAATTTAAAAAGGTGCACCTGCAGAAGATTGAAGCAATATGAATGCAATCAATTCTAACAGATGACCAGTTTAAAGATGTTTCCGAGTTCGACATAAAGATTCTCGAATTTAAAAAAGTTGCACCTGCAGAAGATTGGAGCAATATGCATGCAATCAATTCTAACAGATGACCAGTTTAAAGATTTTTCGTAGTTCGACATAAAGATTCTCGAATTTAACAAGGTGCACCTGCAGAAGATTGGAGCAATATGCATGCAATCAATTCTAACGGATGACCAGTTTAAAGATGTTTCGTAGTTTGACATAAAGATTCTCGAATTTAAAAAGGTGCACCTGCAGAAGATTGGAGCAATATGCATGCAATCAATTCTAACGGATGACCAGTTTAAAGATGTTTCGTAGTTTGACATAAAGATTCTCGAATTTAAAAAGGTGCACCTGCAGAAGATTGGAGCAATATGCATGCAATCAATTCTAACGGATGACCAGTTTAAAGATGTTTCGTAGTTTGACATAAAGATTCTCGAATGTAAAAAAGGTGCACCTGCAGAAGATTGGAGCAATATGCATGCAATCAATTCTAACGGATGACCAGTTTAAAGATGTTTCGTAGTTTGACATAAAGATTCTCGAATTTAAAAACGTGCACCTGCAGAAGATTGGAGCAATATGCATGCAATCAATTCTAATGGATGACCAGTTTAAAGATGTTTCGTAGTTCGACATAAAGATTCTCGAATTTAAAAAGGTGCACCTGCAGAAGATTGGAGCAATATGCATGCAATCAATTCTAACGGATGACCAGTTTAAAGATGTTTCGTAGTTCGACATAAAGATTCTCGAATTTAAAAAGGTGCGCCTGCAGAAGATTGGAGCAATATGCATGCAATCAATTCTAACGGATGACCAGTTTAAAGATGTTTCGTAGTTCGACATAAAGATTCTCGAATTTAAAAAGGTGCACCTGCAGAAGATTGGAGCAATATGCATGCAATCAATTCAAACGGATGACCAGTTTAAAGATGTTTCGTAGTTTGACATAAAGATTCTCGAATTTAAAAAGGTGCACCTGCAGAAGATTGGAGCAATATGCATGCAATCAATTCTAACGGATGACCAGTTTAAAGATGTTTCGTAGTTTGACATAAAGATTCTCGAATTTAAAAAGGTGCACCTGCAGAAGATTGGAGCAATATGCATGCAATCAATTCTAACGGATGACCAGTTTAAAGATGTTTCATAGTTTGACATAAAGATTCTCGAATTTAAAAAGGTGCACCTGCAGAAGATTGGAGCAATATGCATGCAATCAATTCTAACGGATGACCAGTTTAAAGATGTTTCGTAGTTCGACATAAAGATTCTCGAATTTAAAAAAGTGCACCTGCAGAAGATTGGAGCAATATGCATGCAATCAATTCTAACGGATGACCAGTTTAAAGATGTTTCGTAGTTTGACATAAAGATTCTCGAATTTAAAAAGGTGCACCTGCAGAAGATTGGAGCAATATGCATGCAATCAATTCTAACGGATGACCAGTTTAAAGATGTTTCGTAGTTCGACATAAAGATTCTCGAATTTAAAAAGGTGCGCCTGCAGAAGATTGGAGCAATATGCATGCAATCAATTCTAACGGATGACCAGTTTAAAGATGTTTCGTAGTTCGACATAAAGATTCTCGAATTTAAAAAGGTGCACCTGCAGAAGATTGGAGCAATATGCATGCAATCAATTCAAACGGATGACCAGTTTAAAGATGTTTCGTAGTTTGACATAAAGATTCTCGAATTTAAAAAGGTGCACCTGCAGAAGATTGGAGCAATATGCATGCAATCAATTCTAACGGATGACCAGTTTAAAGATGTTTCGTAGTTTGACATAAAGATTCTCGAATTTAAAAAGGTGCACCTGCAGAAGATTGGAGCAATATGCATGCAATCAATTCTAACGGATGACCAGTTTAAAGATGTTTCATAGTTTGACATAAAGATTCTCGAATTTAAAAAGGTGCACCTGCAGAAGATTGGAGCAATATGCATGCAATCAATTCTAACGGATGACCAGTTTAAAGATGTTTCGTAGTTCGACATAAAGATTCTCGAATTTAAAAAGGTGCACCTGCAGAAGATTGGAGCAATATGCATGCAATCAATTCTAACGGATGACCAGTTTAAAGATGTTTCGTAGTTTGACATAAAGATTCTCGAATTTAAAAAGGTGCACCTGCAGAAGATTGGAGCAATATGCATGCAATCAATTCTAACGGATGACCAGTTTAAAGATGTTTCGTAGTTTGACATAAAGATTCTCGAATTTAAAAAGGTGCACCTGCAGAAGATTGGAGCAATATGCATGCAATCAATTCTAACGGATGACCAGTTTAAAGATGTTTCGTAGTTTGACATATAGATTCTCGAATTTAAAAAGGTGCACCTGCAGAAGATTGGAGCAATATGCATGCAATCAATTCTAACGGATGACCAGTTTAAAGATGTTTCATAGTTTGACATAAAGATTCTCGAATTTAAAAAGGTGCACCTGCAGAAGATTGGAGCAATATGCATGCAATCAATTCTAACGGATGACCAGTTTAAAGATGTTTCGTAGTTTGGCATAAAGATTCTCGAATTTAAAAAGGTGCACCTGCAGAAGATTGGAGCAATATGCATGCAATCAATTCTAACGGATGACCAGTTTAAAGATTTTTCGTAGTTTGACATAAAGATTCTCGAATTTAAAAAGGTGCACCTGCAGAAGATTGGAGCAATATGCATGCAATCAATTCTAATGGATGACCAGTTTAAAGATGTTTCGTAGTTTGGCATAAAGATTCTCGAATTTAAAAAGGTGCACCTGCAGAAGATTGGAGCAATATGCATGCAATCAATTCTAACGGATGACCAGTTTAAAGATGTTTCGTAGTTTGACATAAAGATTCTCGAATTTAAAAAGGTGCACCTGCAGAAGATTGGAGCAATATGCATGCAATCAATTCTAACGGATGACCAGTTTAAAGATTTTTCGTAGTTCGACATAAAGATTCTCGAATTTAAAAAGGTGCACCTGCAGAAGATTGGAGCAATATGCATGCAATCAATTCTAACGGATGACCAGTTTAAAGATGTTTCGTAGTTCGACATAAAGATTCTCGAATTTAAAAAGGTGCACCTGCAGAAGATTGGAGCAATATGCATGCAATCAATTCTAACGGATGACCAGTTTAAAGATGTTTCGTAGTTCGACATAAAGATTCTCGAATTTAAAAAGGTGCACCTGCAGAAGATTGGAGCAATATGCATGCAATCAATTCTAACGGATGACCAGTTTAAAGATGTTTCGTAGTTCGACATAAAGATTCTCGAATTTAAAAAGGTGCACCTGCAGAAGATTGGAGCAATATGCATGCAATCAATTCTAACGGATGACCAGTTTAAAGATGTTTCGTAGTTTGACATAAAGATTTCACGTTCGGAAGGATTCACCTGAAGAAGGTCGGAAGTTACATCGGCCGAAACGTTCTGAAAATAACACTCAAGATGAGAATGGTAGTCTAGATAATACAAATAATACGAGATATGACACAGGTTATACATTTGCGAATGAAATCAAAGTAGAATAAATAGAGGTTTTGACCCAACGGGTCACAGGTACATTTAGTATTCTAATATTTTGAAATTCTTGAGATAAGGATTTATAAATTGTATTATTTGGATTATTCAAACTACTGTTCTTATATTGGATGCTATTCTCGCAACATTTCAGCCGATGTAACGTCCGACCTTTTTCAGGTGCGTTTGTCAAACTCAGGAATCTTTATGTCGAATTCAGGAATCTGTATGGAATTTCGAACAGAACCCTTTATTCATTTCACAGGGCTATTTTGTTCTCGTTCAGTCAGCCATAACCAGGTAGAAGTCTTAAGTAATTCATAATTGTATCCTTAGTATCATTGAACTTTTAACCTCCAAAAGACTGTCACTTAGCACTGATTATACTTAGCACTTATATCCGTTGCGCCATGGGTCTTTTGAGGAACCGTAAACCTATAATTTGCTTTAGATGGGTAGTCTTACTATATACAGGGTGGGCAAAAATAAGGGTCCTATTTTTAAAAATTCATAACTTTTTTATTTATTGATTTAAAAATAAGAATAAGTAAAGGACCCCTTCCGAAGCAAGCATGAGCCGTATTAGCCCTAAGGAACGTACCCTCATTTAGAAAACATTATTTTTGCTTAAAAAACTCAAAACAGTGTAAAAAACAATACTTTAGTTTTTGTAAGTTTTAAAAAGTGTTTTTCGGCTAAAATTTGTTTTGTTTATTTCAAAAAATCTCGGAAGGGTCAGTCTACACACACATAAAGTTTGGTGAGTTTAACTTTTATTTTGTGGAAGTTATTCAAATTCAAGTTATTCAAATTTAAAGATAGGACCCTTATTTTGGCCCACCCTGTATTACTATTTATTACTATATATTACTATGTATTACTATATATTACTATTTATTACTATATATTACTTTATATTACTATATATTACTATGTATTACTATATATTACTTTATATTACTATATATTACTATGTATTACTATATATTACTATATATTACTTTATATTACTATATATTAATATGTATTACTATATATTACTATGTATTACTATATATTACTATATGTTACTATGTATTACGATATATTACTATATCTATTATATAAAGTAATCTCGATTTTCCCTCTAAAACTTCAAACACTATAGGACTTTAAACACAGGCACTATATAGAATTCCAATATGGTCATGCTTTCTTTCAAGTACTGATCCGTGTTTCCGGAAATTATCAGTCACTTTCATTCGATTACATAATTTTCTACATTAATTCCGGCCTACATGACTCTCTCAAACAAGTCATATATACAGAAAGTAGGAGTAACTTTTACTCAGACTCAAAAAGCTTCTAACACTACCACCATCTAACACCGGGACATCTACTTCATAGGATAAATTTTAGAGCTCAGTCCATCATTGTTTCATTTTTTAATTCTGTGAAATTGTCTTTCGCCCTAATAAGTAAATACAGATCCCTCCCTTGAATTTATTCGCCCTAATAAGTAAATACATATCCCTCCTTTGAATTTCTTCGTCCTACTTTAATGGCACTTTTATTGGATGGCTACAATCCTATTCTAGAACAATAGCATATAATTGCCGAACACTAAAAAAAATTGAACTTCAAACATGGCGTCTCCAATTCCTCCATTCAGTAAAGCTCCTTCATTTACAAAAAAAAATAAATTATAATAATTCTCTTTTTAAAAAAAATATTTACTTTAACAAACGCTATATAAACCATGTTCAGTCATTGATATACAGAACGAACACTCCCTCAATTTTACTGCAGATACTGCAGTAAAACAGAGATAGAAATATCGGAATGCATGTCGGTATAGCTGAGATTAAAGCTATTCTCATTCCGAAATTACAGTTTCCATTTACAAAGTCAGTCTGTCATTCTGCCAAGTCATAATCAATGAAGAATCGGGAAAATACGATAAAACTAAATTAAAACAGTAGGTATCTACACCAAAAATTATGGAAATTTTTCGTGTAGAATTTTAATTAAGAATATAAATCAGTTTTATCGTATTTTTCCAATTCTCATTATGACAGCTAAATGACAGACTGACTGATCTCCTCTGTTTTACGTAAATTCCTTTTTTTGCAGATATTTTTTATAGTTAAATCATTCTTTTATATTCCACCCGAACAACGCCAGGACACGGGTCTTGCTAGTATTACTATGTATTACTTACTATGTATTATTATATACTAGCGGAACCCGTTGCCCGGCGTGTGTTGGCAAATGTTTTGAATTAAAAAAAGAAAAGAAAAATGTGGCCGCATAGAATGGAATCGAACGCTGAAACAGTCGATCCTGAAACCTGCCTTCTTAACCACTGCGCAACAGTTTCGACTTAAAAATACACGTGAAAATAGGCCACCTCATAGGTAGAATGAGAAAGAACGTAATCTGATAATCGCGGAAAATCATCGGAGTTGACGGGAGCGGTCATTAAGTCTTTGCGTATTGCTTTATATTATGTAGTAAATTAATACCACGCAAATAATAAATAAGGACGGACTGTTTTGTGGAAAGTAAACTGTGTTTATTAGTTCCCGGTGTCGATGAGTGTAGTGACAGTACATAATTGTTAGGGAGAAAAGTTTTTGCTACCACCTATATGGAGTTGGTGTTTTGGAGAATCGTGGATGGCGGGCCAAATGTAATATTTAGTGTTAGCTGGTAAAAAAGAATAACAACTGTACTAAAACACGCTTCAGTAAATAAGTGTAATGTAATGGCGAGTTTAGTAGCCTGTGATGCATGTGGTTATTTTCCTATTCTCCGAGAAGGTACAGGGGAAAAATCGTCTCTACTTTATATATTAGATTACTATTTATTTAATATTCAAGATGAGAACAGTAGTCCGAATGATACAAACGTTCAATAGAAACGTTTCATTGTTAAATGTATTATTTCTAATTATCAGCTGAAATCGATAACCAATAGTTCAAACACGTTCTTTCTGTGTTAATTAGACACAGTGACTAACATCTCACCTGAGCTTGACACTCTTTGAATAATCGCATTGTAAACACCTGCCATTTTCATTGCTCGCGTTTATTCCGGCTTGGCTTACCTGGCAATCACAGGTGTTGTTTCTCTCTTCAAACTTAAACCAAAGCTCGTTAAATAAAAAACGAGGTGTTCCACCAGAGTTCGGATTCACACCTGCCTGAAAAGAAATCAACGTTCTTGATCGTTTCACATAGCGCCATTGTGTAAACTAGTAGATTTCCCTTCACAGTATGTGCGCTAGATAGGAAAACCCCATAGATACAACACTTTGAATTATCCTTGCAATCAAAATTAACGGAACATCATAGTATAGCAATATTTAGATGCACATATGTAAAAATTAGGTTAGAATCGGAAATTTCCACATAAGGTTAAAATTAAGCAGAGAGTGGAATTTTCCATTAGAAGTCAAGTTAAAGTTACGTGTCCAGGCAATTACGTCACAGACAGGAAGTTGCGAATAAGATGTGGCAAATAAGCAGATGAGCTCTTTCTCTATCTACTAAATCACGAGAGAGAGAGAGAGAGAGAGAGAGAGAGAGAGAGAGAGAGAGTAAGAGAGCAGTCGTGTTTTTATGGGGGATAGGTTAATGGTATTATGTGTATACATCTATATTACATCACTCAATAAGTCCCGGGCTAAACTCATAAAACAACAACTTTTAGGCAAAATTCGATTTTATTCATCAACATAGCCTCCTTCTAAGGTGATACACTGATTCCAACGCTTCTCTAACAATCCGATGCCGTGTTGTAGAATAATTTTTCTTTGGTCTAAAAATACACCTCAGCTTCAGATATCAATTTTTCATTGGAGCCAAATCTCTTTCCCTCGAACATTTTTCTGATGTCAGCAAACAGCCAGTAGTTGCTCGTGGTCAGATTTGGAGAATAGATTGAGTGTAGAAGCTATTTTGCCATTGTTGCAATCGACTTGTGAAACGATGCACTGTCTTGGTAAAAAAGCACTTTTTTTTTCTTTTATATTTGTGACTGTTGTTTGACGATTTAGGCACTATTTTCTTTTATATTTGTGACTGTTGTTTGGCGATTTAGGCACTATTTTCTTTTATATTTGTGACTGTTGTTTGACGATTTAGGCACTATTTTCTTTTATATTTGTGACTGTTGTTTGGCGATTTAGGCACTTTTTTCTGTTATATTTGTGACTGTTGTTTGGCGATTCAGGCATTATTTTCTTTTATATTTGTGACTGTTGTTTGGCGATTTAGGCACTTTTTTCTGTTATATTTGTGACTGTTGTTTGGCGATTTAGGCACTATTTTCTTTTATATTTGTGACTGTTGTTTGGCGATTCAGGCACTTTTTTCTGTTATATTTGTGACTGATGTTTGGCGATTCAGGCATTATTTTCTTTTATATTTGTGACTGTTGTTTGGCGATTTAGGCACTTTTTTCTGTTATATTTGTGACTGATGTTTGGCGATTCAGGCATTATTTTCTTTTATATTTGTGACTGTTGTTTGGCGATTTAGGCACTTTTTTCTGTTATATTTGTGACTGTTGTTTGGCGATTCAGGCATTATTTTCTTTTATATTTGTGACTGTTGTTCGGCGATTTAGGCACTTTTTTCTGTTATATTTGTGACTGATGTTTGGCGATTTAGGCACTATTTTCTTTTATATTTGTGACTGATGTTTGGCGATTTCTTCCATCGAACGCACCAATAATCTTATATAATATCCGCTATTCATGGTTCTTCCTTTCTAAAGCTAATCGATGAACAAAATACCTTGCACATCCCAAACTACAGAGGCGAAAAACTTGCCTGTTGATGTTTGAGTCTTTGGTCATTTTGGACGGCTTTCACCAGTGGGTATCTACTCAGCTGACTGTCGATTTAATTCCAGTGTGAAGTGCTCGATTCAATTTTTATCTATTGATGCATATTGATGCAAAACTCATTTTTGTTGCTTGGAAAAGTGCAAATATCACTCTGAACAGTCAACACATTGTTGTTTTTGATCGACTGTGAGCAAATGCGGCACCCGCTGTAAACACAGCTTACTCAATGGCAAATGTTCATACACTGCCTTCTAATATCTCTAACTCTTCTGCTATCTTACACAACTTGAATTTACAATCGGCCAAAACGAGTTTGTAAACTTGTTTATGCTTGCCGGGACAACCACAGAATTTACGTTCAACATTATTTGTGTCTGTACGACCGCGTTTAAATTTAGAATACAATCCAAATAATAGTTACCAATCCCTCGCTTTGCTTGAACAGTATTTTTTCCCATCAGAAAGCAATGTTTTATCAACACACGAAATTCAGATTTTCCATTGTTTTAAAAATTTGCAACAGTAGCTTCACTTAAATAACTGTAATTTGCAAATTAATAATCCGATTGGGCTACAATTTTCACACGTGCCATTTAAACGTTAGTACTTTATAAAATCACATGGATATTTAATTAGTAATGTCATCTACATGTCAGGCTTTGGACTTATTAAGTGACACAGAAAAATTTACGAATATTTCTTATATCCCTGATAAAGGCAGGGCATTTTAGGTGAAAACAACATTTCCGGTCAATTTACTTCTGAGTGGTTTTACTTCATTTTCAACAAGTTGCAAATCAGTTATGAAAAACAAGAAAACAAAGCTCCAACACTCCAAACACACAACAGAAACACACACACATCACGACCAAGCAGACAAGTCAGTGAATACTCCACCAAACAAATAACTCGGAACAGGGTTTCTTTGTTTCCCTAATTTTCCCAGGTTATTTTGGGACACAAATGTGGCTAGACACTAAATAAATAACATTTATGAACAATTAAAGTGTTTTTCAATGAAAATATAAATGAAAAAGAATTGCTACTTTACTTTACATTACAACCTGAGACAGAGTGAGTATTGGCAACAGAATTGTACAGAAAAGGTCACCGACAGAAATAGGTGGCCTTGGCATGGACACACACCTGGCCAGGAAAAAATATGGTTGATAGTAAAAATTAAATGAATTGTTTATTGGAAATGTTAAATATCTAGGCTGGATGTAGGGCATAATTGCATTGACACACCAGTTCTCATTAGATAACCAGAGTTAAGCGACGATGGATGATCATTTTGGAATGCTAGGTGCTGTATGTATCTTTCCATGACCGAGATATACATGCGGCTGGGGACCGCTTGTGAATTTGATATTCTCTATAAACTTCCTTCTTGGAGGAAACCGGCATAGCCCGTCCAGGGTTAAATACCACACAGGATATTAATAGTTCATCCGTGTACTGAAAACGTCATTTGACATAGAGACACACCTGGCTGGAAAAAAACAACATAACATGATTGATTGTTAAAAATAATATAATCGTTGAGTGAAACCACCTGCAAAAAGTGTCATTGGCAGAAGTAAACAGTCCATGGCCGAAAAAAATGTGTATAAGTGTGTCATTCTTTTATACACATCAGAAATATAATAGATGTTTATTTAATATTTTTTTACCTTTTCCATCATCAAATTAAACTGATAAGTTTTTTTTACTAATGGAAAATCACTTATCAAGGCCAAAAGCTACTTAAGGATAAGGATTGGTGAGATGGAATTATTGTCAGTTAGGAGATAAAGAACTTTACTGAGACTGATTGATGGGATGGACACAGTTCGAATACTTGCAGGGACGATTCATAACAGGAATCTTTTGACATTGGATTTGAAGCAGTCTCATAGTAATGTGTTCTACAGACATGAAGCCCTTACGAAGAAGCTCTGTTTGTTGAAATTCTGCCTGATGTTAGGCAGATGGAAGAAGAAAGGGAAGTGTTTTTTTTTTCGTTGTGGTAATAAAACGAGTTCTTTCTGTGAATGTCTTATAAGGAGGAACCAGAGGTTGGAGCTCAGTCGAGCACCTTCCATGGAAATAACGATAGAGTAGTGAGAGACTAGCAACGTTTCTTAAATTTACAATTTATAATGTGAAAATCAAGTATCTGTTAAAAAAAAAGAATCTTTATTTTTTTATGTTTAGTTATAAGAAAGAATGTTTCCCCTTACTGATGATTGGTCCGAAAATCAAGATCCAGTGTTTTAATTGAAAATCGGTCAATCCTCAGGATACGGTGATATTATAGTTCCCTATTTAATCAAAGTGAAATATAATTACTCAATTTCCCAGAGTAATGTAGTTTCAGAATATATATGATTATGGGGGTCTATCTCCAAAACCCTACGAGGAGTTCATGGATAAATAAACAACAGACAAACAAACAAAATAAAAACGAACAAACAAACAAACAAGCAGGAAGTACAACTTTACTGCTTATCACAGTTTCAAGTGATAGGGACATATGTTTTTGAAATCTCAGCATGAGAAACACGTCTAGCCACACTGAAGAGCTGTGATAAGGCAACACAGCTGTCTGTGAATGATTACATTTGTCGCCTAGTCGTAGATCTAGCTCTCTAATAGGAGAAATAACGGTTTCCACTCAATTTAAAGAATTACCCTTCATAATAAGAATAGAGTTCTCTCGGTAATAAGTAACTCGAATGTAAACAAAAACAAAACACATGCTATAATTTTCGTTTTTGTAAGAGTGCGACAAAAATGCGTAGAGGTAAATATACCTAACTGCTGATAACAGTCTCAATTAATTTAGCGATCGAATTTCGAATCTCAGTGTGAAAAACACTCACCATATCTAGTTACACAGAATAGCCGTGATACGGCGAAACAGCTATCTCTGAATGACTATATACACACATGTATATATATTTATTATATGAATACCTTCATTTATATACGATATAATTTTTCCCACAGCCACCGTTTAGCCCAGTTGTCAGAGCTCCTGGCGCTAGCTACTGGGGTTCCAGTTTCAAATCTTGCTGGGCACACTGATAAGTCATTGTGAAGACGAAATACGTGTCTGAAGATGAAAATATTACCCCCACCTGCTATATCCACAAATGACAGAACCTTAGATTTGCATGATATTTGATGCATAGTTATAAAACCAATTAAGCAATATTTTCTGAATTTCAACCTCTTCTTGGTGGCCCTTAAGCTAAAGCCTAAAATTTTAGAAATTTTCTAGAATCAAAATCATGTAATGGATTTTTTCTCAAAATTAGAATAAGGATTCTAGACATAAGGTTTAGTAGCATGTTCTGTTCTGGGAATTCATCTTACACGTCCTGGGGCGGGTATTCTTCTAGTAGATAGATAGATAGATAGATAGAGAGAGAGAGAAAGAGAGAAAGAGAGAGAGAGAGATGTGTTCTCACTGAAAGAATGTATGACGTGAAATCTTCATGAAAATCCCCAGAAGGAGGAGTTAAGGGGATCATCCATTAGGATTAATTTCGATGTTTATCTGATTTGCAGTTTGCGTTATCTCTTCGTCAATTTGTAGAATGCGAAGATGCTGATCTGCCATGTTGAAAGCAAGACATGGAATTGGTTTGTCGTCAACTTTTCATTAATTCCACCTTTGATGTTGATGAGTGGAATTATCCAGTCAGCATTATCCTCTCGCAGATAAAGACAGGATCAATAAACAGTGAGATCAATTAGCAGTAGAAGGCCGTGCAATAGGAGGCCTTTAAGCAAAGTAATCCGAAAATATATGCATGGCTTGTAATGAGCAATCTGGATGTAATGATTTTCGCAAGAGGGTTGTGATCATATCGAACAAATAGCAAAGCTACCCAGAACTGCATGTGTATAATGCATTATACAAAGTATTTAGAAAATCGATGGCCTAACCTCAAGATTTAGTTTTGTCGTGAGATATTGCGTTCGCAACAAGATTTGGGAATTGACCCTTTTTACCAAAAGAGTTTAAGCATCTTTTACCAAGGGGCTCATCATCATCATCATCATCATCATAATCATCAGCAATTCATTTTACCTATCGTGGGACAAGTATTCTTGTAGTATATATATATATATATATATATATATATATATATATAAGACAGTTCATATTTGTTTTCACCCAAAAATGAACTACTGTATAGTGTAGGTTTTTTCAAGACACTTTAATCCAATAACTTTTTACTCTTTGTGAATTTTTCTGATGATTTTGTAGTGTTGCAGAGACGATATTGACATAAAAATGTTGTTTGGCACGAGACAAATGAAACGGACCGTAAAAAATATATCTCACAGAAATATTATGTCTTTTGGAAATGTGAAAAAATAGAAATAATAAAATAAAACCATGTTTATTGGAATATAATATGAACTGACTTATATTTGCTCTGTTCTCAATAATTGACAATCATTGAGCTGAATCTTTTAAGGAGACTACAAAGTAAAAGGAACTGATAGTATATGCTAATACATATATTGTCATTAATAATATATATATATATATATATATATATATATATATATATATATATATATATATATATATAAAGAGAGAGAGAGCGAGAGAGAGAAAGAAAGAGAGAGAGTGAAAGAGATATGTTTTCACCGAAAGAGTGTATGACGTAAAATCTTCATAAAAATCCCCGTCATCATCATCATCATCATCACTATCACTTTAACGTCTGTTTTACATGTGTGTATGTGTTGGACAGCTTTTAGAAATTGACTTTCAAACTAATCTATCTCTGGCCAGGTCTTTATTTATTCCCCTTTCTGTCATGTCCTGGTCACGATATGCTCTAGCAAGGAAAAAAAAAGAAGTTAATCCCAAATATCTTCTTGCAGATAAAGTCAAGATCAATAAACAGCTTGATTAATTAGTGGTAGAAGACCGTGGAAAAGGGAGCATTTAAGCAAAGCAATCAGCAATATATGCACGGCGCAATGTATGCGCGTAATGAGCAATCTAGAAGAGGAGTGATAACGCAGAAGACAAAGCTACCCATGATTGCCAATTCTTCTATTTTTACTAAAGGTTCACCACTTACAAAGGCCAAAAGCCACTCGAGGACAAAGGTTAATGGGATTTTCAATTGGATGATGGAACAGTATTATGAAAGGATTGAGAGCTATGATTCATTCACAGGACAACGAGACAGATATTTGTTGTCATTGAACTTGAAAACGACCATGTTGTACTTTGTAGGGAAACATTCCCACGGTAACATGTTCCACGGATGGGAAGTTCTTGAAAAGAAACTTTGTTCATGGAAGTTATGTTTGATTTTAGGTACACAGAGGAAGAAAGACAAGTTCTTTGCAGTGTTTGTAGCATGAGGAGTTCTTGCTGAGAAGGTTTTATGGAAGGGGACCAGAGCTTGAAGCTCAGTCGGGCACGTACCATGGATATACCGTGAAAATACATTATACAGGATGTTTGGAAAATCGAATGACATAACTTCGAGATCATGTTTAGTTTACTTTTTTACCAAAGGAACCGAAGGCCTTTTTACAAAGGGGCATAACTCTCACCACCACTACTACCATCATCATCATCATCATCATCATCATCATCATCATCATCATCATCATCATCTTTAGTTTAATGTCAATTTTACATGCTGGAACATATTGGACAGCTTTTAGAAATTAACTTCCAAACTAACCTATCTCTGGCCAAGTGTTTATTTATTTATCTTTCTCTCGAATCCATCCTTATCATTTCCTCCTAAATTTTCCTTGGGTTTCCCTTGCCAACTGACCCTGCTACCTCAACTCTTCTACATCTACTAACTTAAGAAATCTCATCCATTCTTTCAACGTGGTCATACCGTCAAAGTCTCCTTTTCTGCACCCTTTACTGTCCAGATTTAATCTTCCTCTGAGGTCATCAGATCTAAACCTGTTTTTAATATTTCTTTCCACATATCCTTGACCCTGACTGGCCAGGTTTCACTTCCATATATCATCACACTGCTTACACATGCCTGCTAGACTCTTCCCTTGCTTGACAGTAGAAACTTTAGCCTAGAAAATAATTTCTCTGCAAAGGGAGATTACTCTTGTCCCTAACCTACGTTTCCAGTTGTTTTATTATGATGTAGAATATGCACTGATGCAGAGGAGTAAGACTTCGTCAACAGGGTCATCTGTTGGCCATGAGTAGCAACACATGATCCGAGTTGCTAAGCACTCTGTGTCTTGGTTGTCTAAATAGTCACGTGATTTGCAACACTTCACTTTGGTCCTTACTTGGGCTAGCCAGAAGGTCAGAGATGTCTAATCTTACCAAGCTATAAAAAAAGGTTAGTTCTAATTATACAGGGTGATTCATAAGTCACTTAGCTATTTATTTTTGAAATTCTAAAGTTAAAAAATACGGTAATATAAAACAGAAAGTTTATTCAACAAATACATTTATGGGAGTTTAAAATTACAGCAAATTTAAAAAATATCCATCTTCGTTCTGCATGCATAGCTCCATTCTTTTTTGCAAGGAATTTACGACTCTTTGTAGCATATTTGATTGATTATGGTGTTGTGCGAAGGAGGCTTTCTGTTCACATCACGTTTCCATTGCCTAACAAATAGCAGTAATTAGAGAGTAAGATAACAATGATCAAAAGTTCATAGTATGTTTGTGCTTCATATGGTAATCATTTTAAATAGCTAAGTGAAGTGACTTATGAATCAACCTGTACTATTGAACCTGATCTTTCTGCGATCAAGCATCTGTAACTTTAAAATGCTAAAAATACTGGTCCCCATCAATCACTTTGTTGGTATCAGGAAGGGCATCAATCACTTTGTTGGTATCAGGAAGGGCATCAATCACTTGGTTGGTTCTAGGAAGGGCATCAATCACTTAGTTGGTATCAGGAAGGGCATTAATCATTTGGTTGGTTCTAGGAAGGGCATCAATCACTTAGTTGGTATCAGGAAGGGCATCAATCACTTTGTTATTATCAGGAAGGGCATCAATCACTTGGTTGGTATCAGGAAGGGCATCAATCACTTGGTTGGTAACAGGAAGGGCATCACTCACTTGGTTGGTATCAGAAAGGGCATCAATCACTTGGTTGGTATCAGGAAGGGCATCAATCACTTGGTTGGTATCAGGAAGGGCATCAATCACTTGGTTGGTATCAGGAAGGGCATCACTCACTTGGTTGATACTAAGAAGGGCATCAATCACTTGGTTGGTATCAGGAAGGGTATCAATCACTTGGTTGGTACTAGGAAGGGCATTAATCACTTGGTTGGTTCTAGGAAGGGCATAAATCACTTGGTTGGTATCAGGAAGGGTATCAATCATTTGGTTGGTACTAGGAAGGGCATCAATCACTTGGTTGGTATCAGGAAGGGCATCAATCACTTGGTTGGTATCAGGAAGGGCATTAATCACTTGGTTGGTACTAGGAAGGGCATAAATCACTTGGTTGGTATCAGGAAGGGTATCAATCATTTGGTTGGTACTAGGAAGGGCATAAATCACTTGGGTGGTATCAGGAAGGGTATCAATCATTTGGTTGGTACTAGGAAGGGCATCAATCACTTGTTTGGTATCAGGAAGGGCATTAATCACATGGTTGGTTCTAGGAAGGGCATAAATCACTTGGTTGGTATCAGGAAGGGTATCAATCACTTGGTTGGTACTAGGAAGGGCATCAATCACTTGGTTTGTATCAGGAAGGGCATCAATCACTTGGTTAGTTCTAGGAAGGGCATCCGACCTATGCAAATTTTGCTTTAATTAATGAAATGGCTTTCAAAACTAAATTTGCCGAACTTCACGCTGTGCAGTTTGAATGGTGGAAGCTTGTGTGGAAGGTCTTGTGAGATTGTTGAGTTTCTTGAGAAGATAGATTGACCTATGTTGTGTCCAAGATTTGTTGGAAAAGTTGATCTGCTAGAATGATTGTAGCAAAGAATGCAATATATTAGTTGTTTGTGATTGGAAATGAAAAGAGAACAGATGGTGTTTGTATTTTTACTGCAGAGAGATAGGTAAATCAAGTGATTAAAGTTCATCGTGTAAGTGAGCTAATCATACAGTAGCAGGAGATTTGAATAGTCATATTGGAAAACCCCCATATATATATATATATATATGAGGAATGAAAAAGGAAAAATCAAGAGATAGTTTTTATATATTCATCAACGATTCGTCTTTATTGTAAAACATCTTCAGGATGATAATTTGAAGAAAAATGTCATGCAAGTACATCGAAGTTTGGGGTTGATATCGTGGAGAGATGAGGGAATGTAGTAGCTGGAGGAGAGTCCAGGCTGGAGAAGTCAATGGCCGCTAAAGAATGAAATGAATATGGAAAACTGAGTAGATACGATTGAGGCAGCTATGAAATGGGGAGGGGTGAGAATATAATTGAAATTGCCTTAGGGTGGGAGAGGTGAAAGGGGACTGAAATTTTTGTTGTGGTGAGGTGTGGCATGGATTTTGAAAGGTTGGGGAAAGAGGAGGGAGGTGGGAAACACTGTGTGTTTAGCATGTAGGTGGTATCATAGTTGTAGAAAAATATTCGAAGAAATGAATACAACGTTGAAAATAGGGGGGCAGTAAGGGGTGAGGTGAGATTTTTGCTGTGGTGAAGTGTGAAATATTTTGAGGCCGTAGGGAGGGAGGAGTATTGACCAGATGGCTATGTCAGGAATGTGTGAGCATATTTGTGTTTGAAAGAATGTGTAGAAGTGTGCTGGAGACGAGGGGGTGGGGTGGGCATGAGTGGAAAGAAAAATGATTTTAATTTTAGTAAAATGTGGTTTCGCTCAGGATGTGTTGATGGTTTGAGGATAAATTGAAAGAAAAAGGGGTTTAAATATCTAAATATTTTTAAGGATGTGTAAATTGTGTTTATTTGTTAAGCTGTTATTTGTGGTTAAATATTTTTGATTCGTAGTAGGTGATTCAGGAGTACGCGAATGAATAAATATGTGAAAAAAGGAGTCAGCACATAAGTGTGTATGCTGGGAGTTGTATATATGTGCAAGTGAGAACGATAAAAGGAAAGGTTAGCTATGATCTAGTTTAAATTTTTGTTCGGCCAGGATAATTTTGCTTATTAGGGGCGATAGATTGTAGAAACCATTTTGTTGTCTGATGGTGTTAGAGTCTGTGATGAGTGTTGTTTCAAGTAGTCTTTGCCGAGTTTTGTTATAAATATGTTTGATGAGTTTAACCTTTTCGAACTTGAAAGCATGATTGTGTTCTAATACGTGGAGAAAAAGTGCACTGAGAGAGTTTTTTATATTCCTTTATTGTTCGCTCAGTCTTTTTTTCAATTCACGTTTTTTCAATTCACATTTCCCCCACATAAATTTGATGACAGTTGTTACATGGGACGGTATATATACCGGCAGGGAATGTGGTTTTTTTTTGGAAATGTTTTGCTGTGTTTAATGTTTGTTTTATGGTTTCTGATGTGGTTTGTTCTGTCGGAATACCTAGTTTGTTAAGTGTGTTACAAATGGTTGTGTTATTGGAATGCGTGGGTTAGAGAAGACGTCTGTCTATGAGAGAGGTGTTTGGTATTCGATGTTTTTGTGTATTGTTTTTTGAGAATATTTGAAAGGCTTTCTTCTTAGCATTTAGTCTGAAATGTTTTTAAGCAATTAATGATATGTTTGATTTTTTCATCTATATATTGAGGACTACAGATTCTTAGAGCACGTAGGAAAAAGCCTATTATCATACCTGTTTTTAGAATTTGGAATCATCTAAAGTATAATACAAAATAAAATATTCCAAATCGTTATAGAAACAATCGTATGCCAAATATTTGTCGTATATGAATTCTTGGAACTGATATAAATAATGTGCTAATTTACCTCAACTCACTTTATATATATATATATATATATATATATATATATATATATATATATATAGAGAGAGAGAGAGAGAGAGAGAGAGGAGTATTAGAAGGCTATCACAATGCAAGAAATGGAAATATGTCGGCGTTCAGAAGTAAGACAAAAACAAGTGATTTTAATTATATATTTTTTCAAAAACTTTTTTAATAATTTTTTTTTCTATATAGCAAATCTTACTTGATTAGGCAAGACTTCAACACTGATGTAATCTGTATGACCGTGTTCCATAATATATTTCGAGGAAGACCTCTTTGTCAAATGGTAGGTGTTTCAAATTTCAAAAAACGTGCGGCTGGCAATATTGCTTATAACGCAGTAAATATTAATATCCGCAGCAAATGTAATAAAACTAAAACTATAACTGATTGTTTTTAATGATTTTAATTACTTATTTAATTTTTTTTTCTGAAAAAAAATTATTAAAGAAGTTTTTGAAAAGATATATAATTAAAATCACTTGTTTTTGTCTTACTTCTCAACGCCGACATATTTCCATTTCTTGCATTGTGATAACCTTCTAATACTCCTTTATATACGTATTACACACAATGCTTCAAGCAAACTACCTCTCCTTATTATATATATATATATATATATATATATATATATATATATATATATATATATATATGTATATATATATATATACTAGAATAATACCCATGACTATGGATGGAATTTAAAGCAAATCTGAAATATAAAAATATTCACACAACACATAGTGTGTTACATAGTGTGTTACATAGTGTGTTACACTATCACAACATCAACTGAAGAATCAGTTACATTTAGTAACTTTAGTCCTGTGAGCTGAGTTTCCAGTTTTTCAATGAAACTGAAATTATCAATGGAAGATAAAACTATTATATAGTGTCAATTGAAATTAAAACAAAAATATTTCAGATTTGCATTAAATTTGATCCGTAGTAATTAGTCAGCAATTAAGCAAGATTTGCCGAACTTAAATTTAATCTTAAGAGCTCCTAAGCTTATGCCTTTTCTAGAATCAAATTCTTATCAAATTTTAAATAAGGGTTCTACACATGAGGTATCGTTGCATTATATTTTGATTTTAATCTTTATAAGTGCACATAAAAGTGGTGTAAATATCTTCTGTTCAGGTGTTTGTGCACTGTCTGTTCCATAGCACTATATTCACTATTGATGTTGGCAACCTTCATATTGTAAATTCTGTGAGTACTACATAAAAGTGGTGCAAAACTGTTTTGTTCAGGTAATTACTTCTACCCATCCTGGAACGGGTATTCTTCTAGCTTAATATATTTAATATATATATTATTCATTATCTTTCTTTAGCGGGAATTGGATGTCGGCCCAAGTGTTTCATTTGCGACTTCTCTGTACCAACCCTTTCATTAAGAAACCTAATTCTACTTAGTGAAATTGAGTTCTTAATCTGAATTCTTATGGCGAGGGTCACCCTGCATTTGATATAGCTGTTTTTATCTCCTCGATGGATACCATGTTTGGGAGGTTTCAGTGAACCTGTCGACTCCGATCAGCTTCTGTTCGAAGAAAGAACGAGGAATTTTTACCTTGGAGCCATATTTTGTCAATTATGAAGTAAGCAGGTAATTGCATTACATTCGGTGAGCATTCGTTAAGATGGCGGCAGATTTGAACAACAAAAATAAAATAACCTTCAAAATATGTTATATTCCTTGTGAGTTGGCTCAAAAAATGTGCCAAAAAATGCTCAAAAGGTGTCAAAAGTATAGCTCTTGAGGAGAGGGGTATTGGTACTATATTTAAGCATCATAATTAGTACTTGTTTATCCCCGCTCCCTCATTAGTTCTGGAATTGAGCTATGTGAAAGAAATTAAATTTTAATTCTTCTGATTAGCCGTAATTGTAATTAACTTAACAAGTCAACCATCTTTTGCCCTCTTGCACCACTCTCTAATAGTTTGTAATGTCTCTCTGCGAATTTAGAGAAAAGTGACTCTTTTTGAAGCGTTGTCATCTATTTTACATACATATGTCTGTAAACCCTACAAGTACGTATGTAAATTAGATGCTAAAATAATAAGTTTAATAATATTACAATAATAATAATAATAAAAATAATAATAACTAATGTGAACAAGCATGTAGGATGACCCCCTAAACTTTCACCTTAATTTTCAGTAGCCCCTTACGTCTACAGAGGCAACTTGGCGTGTTTGGGGTGAACTAAGTTAAAAAAAAATAAATAAATAAATAAATAAATAAATAATAATAATAATAATAATAATAATAATAATAATAATAATAATAATAATAATAATAATAATAATAATAATAATAAAGTCTGAAGTCTCAATGAAAATAAATCTTACCAGATTTCTAGTATTCTCTGCCTCAGTTCCAAATCATTTTGCGTTATCGCAACAGTCATTTACCCTTGGTTTCTTACTGACAACGGCTGTTGGTTTTCTCCGGTATTTGAGTGGTAATAAGGCGCCCCAAGTTTCTATTACTCTCTGTGCCTGTTCAGGTTTGGATTGTGCTCTCTTTTCCTCATCTTTAACCTTTCATAACGATTTTGTGTGGTACCAGCTGAGTCTGGTGGCACCATATATTTGTGTGTGTATGTATTTTGAGCGTTGCCACTATGTGTGTGTGTGTGCGTGTACTTTTTTGAGCAGGGGGTAGAAAAAATATCAGATTATTAAATAAATTTCTGGCCGTTTCAGTTTTCTATATTATTATAGTAAATAAAGGCCGTGATAAAACGCATGATATTGCCCAGGAAAAACGGCCAGAAGTTAATTACAAAAAAAACAAAAAAAATTGTAAAAAAAATTCTTTACTAATATACAAATAATAATCATCATATAAGATATAGCATTTAGAGTTAAATTGAAAAGAGAATCATTTCAAAGTATAGAGATACGAAACCACATGACATTAAAGAGAGTCAAGCATGGAAATTCAGAGTTTAAGGGATCTATTAAATCTGTTAAGAATTCATTTTTGTTTACTTTAAATCAATTAACTATATATATATATATATGATGACAGCTGTGACCCTGAAACACGTGTCTTTGGATTACTTTTATGTAGGTATAAAATTAATAAAAAAATATATATTAACAAAACATACGTCCTATAAAGTTAAGGACGACTAATAATGAAATTTTCTGCATCTTAATCACGCAGGGAGTGAAGCAATCGAAATAGTAGTAGTAAGCAAAAAAAAACAATGAACGCTGAACTCACCAATAAAAAACAATTACATAAAAATACATTATATATATATATATATATATATATATATATATATATATATATATATATATATATATATATATATATAGTCTAAAGAAGCTTTGAGTCATTAGAAAAAAAAATGTAAAATGCAGTTTAAATCCCCAGACAAACTAACTAAATCCAAGATATTGCAGACTTAACATTCGTTGGAAAATTAATAAATGAAAAAATATAAGTAAGTAAAAAAAAAATTTTTTAAAAGGGGGGGGGGTAATTATCTAAGATTGAAACAAAAACAGGAGACCTTAAGCGTCTAATATTAACACGGGGATCATCAGCTGTTTACCATGTAACTGTTACGGAGATTTAAAAACAGGACAGTTATAATATTCATGGCTCTCCAATGGTACTGATTATACGACCATTTCCCCAATAATCAAGTGTTGAAATAATTCAGCTTAAAATATCACTAATATATACATAAATAAATAATAATAATAATAAAATAATAATAATAATATATTACCCTTAAGACTACCGTATGATATAGTAATTTGCATATCAAATAACATTGATTAAAACAATAATAAAAAAATATAAAAATAAAAATAATAATAATATCTAAACACTACATCCAAGAACCATTCTGCAATATGGTAGCTAGCAATAAAATTATATAGGAATTTAAGTTGCATTAAAAAATAAATAAAAAATAAAGCTTAAGTACCTTTGGTACCAGAAAAGTAATTAGATAAGAGGAAGGAAACCTAGCAATACAGATCTAAATACCCAATATATAGTCTAAAGAAGCTTTGAGTCATTAGAAAAAAAAATGTAAAATGCAGTTTAAATCCCCAGACAAACTAACTAAATCCAAGATATTGCAGACTTAACATTCGTTGGAAAATTAATAAATAAAAAATAAAAAAAATAAATAAAAAACGGGGGGGGGGGGGTTAATTATCTAAGATTGAAACAAAAACAGGAGACCTTAAGCGTCTAATATTAACACGGGGATCATCAGCTGTTTACCATGTAACTGTTTCGGAGATTTAAAAACAGGACAGTTATAATATTCATGGCTCTCCAATGGTACTGGTATATATATATATATATATATATATATATATATATATATATATATATATATATATATATATATATATATTGCTGATTCTGTGTATCTTCACACCAATCACTATCTCATCACACCTCTTCATTGTCATCCGCTTTTCGTTTGTGGCTTCGTAAGTGACTTTTTAGACCAGCTGCAGACAAACACCATATTTCCCACAACATTTACGAGAAAATCTGCTTTTATGTAACCTGTGTCTTTTAATTCCTGTGCCGATTTTACATGGCACAGGTCTGGCAATATTTGGGCTGATGGTCATTTCATTCGTCTTCATGTGATTTATGTAACCAGACTTAAGAGAAGTACGTAATATTCCAGGCGTTTGAAGAAGCCGATATGGAACTGACAACGTTCAGACAAGCAAATACTTTAATAAATCGTTTATCACAATAATACAAATTCATCTCTTCTTCATCTTATTTCTTCATCTACCTATCATCATCATCATCATATTCTGTTTAACGTCCATTTTACATGATGGCATGTGTTGGACGACTTTAAGAAATTCACGTCTAAACCAACCTATCGCTGGTCAGGTCTTTATTGATCCCTCTTTCTCTCAACTCCATTCTTATTATTTCATCCCATGTTTTCCTTGGCTTCCTCTGTGAACTTACCCTGCTACCTTAACTGTTCTATATCTAATGATCCAACAACTCTAATCCATTCTTTAAACATGGCTATACCATCGAAGTCTTATGTTCTGCACACATCTCTTTATACTGTCCAAATTTAATCTTCCTTTAAAGTTATCAGATCTAAGCCTGTCTTTAAGACTCACATTACACATCCATCGTATCAGTCTCATATCATTTCTCTTCATCCAACACATGTCCTCAAGCCTCACTGGTTAGGGTTTACTTCCATACATCATCACACTGCGTGCACATGCCTGATAGACTCTTATATGTCTATAGACGTAAATAGGTATGAATCAGCATGGTATGACATTTTTGACCAGGTTGATTCTGTTGTTGGCAATGGTTTCCCCGATTCGTTCTAGAATCAGGTTCTTACAGGAAGGACAACATGAAGGTTGCCAACATCCATACATCAAATTGGTACTATGGAATCGACTGGATTCGAACTTGACACATCCGGGTACTTTGTTCACGTCGTTCTCCACTTCGCAAAGCCACCTCCCAAATGTACTGTGAATCCAATAAATATGTCCTATTATACTTTTTAAATGAATTGCAGACCCCGCCATAGCTCGGAAACCATGCATAAGAAAAAGAATGAAAAGACAGTTTTTAAATGAGTGCAAAGAAATAATGTCCATATTCACAGCTTTTTCAATTTCAATGAATTTTTTATCTAGACTAAATGTTCTTTCTAGAACCAACTATTTACAGGAGGGACCATGTGAAGGTTGCCAACATCCCTAAGTGAAAGTGGTACTATGGAACCGATTGCATTCGTACTTGGTACACCCAGGTTGTCAGTCAGCATCATTATCCACTATACAAATTTACTGTGAATCCATATTTCCCATTATACTTCTTAAATGAGTTGGTTGGTTGTTTTTTAATTGCATATCGATCCTGTAAAGTTATTTAATGCCATGAAGGTTATTTATCGTAGATTCTTATGTGTTGGTTATTTGCAGTAGAATTGGGTCGTATGTGTTTTCTTTTTTTAAAACGTACTAGCAAATTTTTGCTAGGCTACTGTGTTACTCCCTTTTCTCTTGCTGTCTGCAGGAGGATGTTCCTATTTTACGATTTAAAAACGTTTTCTCTAATTTTAGAATTTCCGATAATAATGAGAGAAAACGTAATTTGTATAACGAACAAAAATATGTTCCCTACGGTCGCATATTTTTGTTAGGCTACCACGTCACCTCTTTCCTTCTCACTGTCTGCAAGAAGCTGTTCCTATTTACTTTTCTAGAATTATATAATTGTGAAAAAACTACATACAATACATATTTAAAGCTAAGTAAATTGTTTTGGGACTATTAAAATAATTTAAGTTTAAGTTTACTCATTTATGTATTTATAATAATAAAAATTATCGCTATGTTTAAATTCATGTTTTGAAACATGACGTAAATCATAAATCTATGATGTTACGTCAAAGCTATAATTATTTTTTTAAGTGAATGTTTTAAGAACTGTTTAAGGTGCAAGTAGCTCAGTTGGTAGAACGTCTGGCTGAAGAGCTCAAGGTTTCGGTTTCGATTTCCGGCCATGCTATTATTTTTTTGAAATTTATTATTTACTGTACATGCAATATTTTCCATTTTTAAAAGTAGTTTAAATCTCTGATATTTTGAAATTAGACAAATTCTGCAATGTATGTATTACGGTAAAAAAATTGTAATTGGCAGACAGACGAACGGACAAAATTCCTATTTATAGTGATAGGAATATTTGGGAGATGCGTGAAAGGATTGTTGTGTTTTTCAAATTTTCTTGTAAAGTCCTGTAGTTTTCAGGAAATTGAATATTTTGCCTACGTGTTAAATGAGTGCAGAGAAATGATTTTCATATTCACAGCTTTTGAAATTCCGCTGAATTTCTTATGCAGGTGAAAAGACACTCCTTAATTTAGTTTTAGCAAAGGAAAGATCCATCAACGATCGATTTCTAGTGAAATCGAATCTTAATACCAATCAATAGATACATAGGTGTTCGATTATTTTACACGTTGAACATTAAAACGAACCGATACAGCAATCTCCTGTTCATTATATATAACATATTTTTCTTTTAGGCGTTAATGTTTGGATGAATTGAAAGCGAAATGAGTACATCTTTTCAGCAGGTTTGAAATCTTATTTTCAAACTGTTCACTTAAACTATCCTCCACTCTATAATAAAGACCAATGTGTATTTATTTGTATTTATTTGTATATATATATATATATATATATATATATATATATATATATATATATATATATATATATATATGTATATATAGTATATAGAATAAAATATGCAACTAAAAGTATACTTTTAGTAGATAGAGCCTATAGTGAAGTGATTTAAGCTCAATATACGAGATAGAGCAATTATAAAGATAGATGAAAATTTATCATTTGTACATGTTTATCCCTCTTCTATCATCTATCTTTATATATATATATATATATATATATATATATATATATATATATATATATATATATATATATATGTATATATATATATATAAATCAATATATACTTCCATGGAGTCACACAAAAGTTAGCAAGTAAAATACAGGGCTTTTTTTAGCCCAAGATGCAACCATTTCAAGTGGTGAGGGGAAGCGATAAAGCAAATAGCAAGTCAGACAACCACCTCAGACTTACCCTGCCGTTTTTTTTTTCCAAAATAGTATTATTTTGGTTTTTGTTTCAAAACAAAGGGAAGTAACTATGTATTAACGAGCAGATGGTTGAGTTATTTCCCCTTAGCTGCATTTCCCTAATCTTTTCGGATAATATCAGATTGCTGCCATTAGATAATTAGGCTGTTCGTTCTGGTTTGTTTAATTCCGTTCTTCGATTGATATGGATTTAATCCATTGCTGTTTTGGTTTTCATCATATCGAGACAATTTGTACCATCTTCTGTTCAAGACATGACGGAGCGAACTTCTGGTACATGTCTTTTTCCCTACTAGCCTTTTTAATCTCTGCTGAAATTTATTTTTGAACTATGTTTTCTCATAGGAAATTTAACTTTCATTGATGACATTATTTTCGAGTGGAATTAAAGCACAACATTGTGCATCAAAATAAAAATAAAAAATCAGAAAAACACTGATGCTCGCCCAGTGAGAAAAATACAATGTTTCATATAATATTGAGGAGAAATCGACTCTGAAACTTCTTGGTATTTCTCTCTCATCAAATCTTTCTTGGGGTTTATACAGGGTGGGCAAAAATAAGGGTCCTATTTTTAAAAATTCATAACTTTTTTATTTATTGATTAAAAAAAATTTTTTTTTTAGAATAAGTAAAGGACCCCTTCCGAAGCAAGCATGAGCCGTATTAGCCCTAAGGAACGTACCCTCATTTAGAAAACATTATTTTTGCTTAAAAAACTCAAAACAGTGTAAAAAACAATACTTTAGTTTTTGTAAGTTTTAAGAAGTGTTTTTCGGCTAAAATTTGTTTTGTTTATTTCAAAAAATCTCGGAAGGGTCAGTCTACACACTCATAAAGTTTGGTGAGTTTAACTTTTATTTTGTGGAAGTTATTCAAATTCAAGTTATTCAAATTTAAAGATAGGACCCTTATTTTGGCCCACCCTGTATATTAGATCCATTGGTCTTTCTGCTTCTCGTAAAGTCGGTTCTCTCTATCGCTCCAAACACTTTCTCACACCTGAGGCTATTTTCTATCGCTACACATCTACTATCAGAACATGTATGAAGTACTGTTGTCATATTTGGGTTAGTAAATCTCTGTCCTATTTGAGGGTTCTTGATAAGGTTCAGAAACGTATCCGTAATTTCATTGGACATACACTTTCTTTTCTCTGCACACCCTCTCTCACAGACGTGATGTTGCTAGTCAGTCTTTTCTATAAATACTATTATGTCATGTGTTCTTCAGAATTATGTGATCTATTCCCTGCTTCTTTTGTTCTAGATCGTTTGACTCGTTGGTTTAGTGGTCTCCATCAACTCGCTGTTTTGATATCTCATTGTAATATAGCTTCCTATTTCAATAGTTTTTTCCAAGAACTGCAGGCTTGTGGAACTCTCTCCCGCTAACTGTCTTCTCCCTACCTATAGCCTTGGTCTTTTCAACACTAAGACCAATAGAAATCTCCTGTTTTTACGGTAATCATATTTCATTTTTGTTAGCTCCCTATATCAAGTGGCTTCATGCCTTGTTTGGAGCGATTTCCATAAAAAATAAAATATTGGGTTAGCCAAAAGTTCGTTCGTTTTTTTAAGAAGGAGGCACCCAAACATCAACTTTAGAAACATAAGCGAGTTCATGCAATTCATTTACCACACTAGATTTAAAAATCTTAAGAATGTTTGTGATTTGTCTGGTTGTCAAACGGCAATCTTGTTCAACTACGACTTTCATTTGGTCACTGTCGTTCATCTTTGCCCGGCCAGAGCAAGAAGCATCTCTCACTGAAAACTTTCCTTTTCAGAATCGAACAAACCATTCCTGTCACACCCGTTCTGTAACAGCATTCTCCCAATACACATGGCATATTTTTATGCAGGTTTCTGCAGCTTTTTTTTAATTTTCTGTAGTAAAATACAGGATTTGAAGAATAGGAATATCAAACGATCTTTAGTAGGCTGGAACGATGACATTAAAAAAAACGAATGGACTTTTTGGTCAACCCAATAATCAAAACTTGTTTTATTATATATTCATTGACTTTTTGTAATAATCTACAAGATGTTTCCCCTTTGAGGATAAGTATACCTCCATTACTTTGAAATGTTCGGACATAAAAGCTTTAAACTCTTCATATGAACATATAAAATAAACAAATATATGTTTAAACTTACATAATAATTTTTTCATATATATTTTTTATGTACTTCTTAACTATATTTCTGCTTTACTTCTAATATTGATCATCTCCTATCGTATTATGATTGTCTTCAGTATCGGAGATACTGTCTTTCCTGGTGTTAAATTATGAGTGGCCCTATGTTAAACACGTGTACTTCAGCTAGTACGAATTGGGTCTGCGGTTGAAATTTTATAGCTGGGTGCATGTCGGACTGACACAAACTTTGGGGAAACTAATCTGTGTTCCCATGAGTGAGTAACAGACAGGTGAACTTAAGATCAAGCGAACAGAGCATTGGGGTCAATAAAGATCAGAAATAATGGCCGACAGATCGAGACGCGATGACGTAATTTATTATTGTCGCGCACAATGAAACGAGAGTTTCGAGAGAGTTTGCCCATGAAAACGAGCGACGGTAGACGTGAAAAATATGGGTTCTGAAACTTGAGTTAAGTTAAGTCTCGGTGTCATACCTAAGGCGAATCCTGTTGAGTTCTAAAATTGTCCTCTACTAAGTAGCAAGTTAATAGGTAACCAAAGTTAAGATAAATCGGACCTCTCTGTTCTACGTGACTCTTTTATTCAAAGAAAATAAAACCCTTGAACCTCTCGAAAAACCTGTCTTCAGACTCCGTTTTGTCGATATATGTAAAGATTTGTTCTCTAGACACACTAATGACGACAGCAACGGGGAAAGAAAGAGAGAAGTTATCGACACACACCACGACGATCACGGCATGAAAGAGAAGAAAGAATAGCGATGACGTATCACGGCAGCGTTGAAAGAAACGACGATAAATAAAAGGTACATTTCACTGAATATTGAACGAACATTTGTAAAAGAGAAAAGAAAATCAAAGAGTAAAAAAAACTACGACACACACACGCATACGTTAAATGATTGAACAAACCCGCACACATGATGAAGAAACCACTCACACACCCATACGTTAAGTGTATGTGTTAAAAAGAAGAGAAAAATAGTTTAAAGAGTTGTAGTAACCATTCAACTTTTCGACCTTTTTCGGAAACGTTACATATAATGTTTTAGTAATGATTTCATCAAATTCATATCGTTAAACTGGTACCTGTGATATATATAAGATAATTATAACTATATATATATATATATATATATATATATATATATATATATATATATATATATATACATGAGTAAATATGAAGGTGAGAATTCTGAGGCAGAAGCAATGCAATGTTGAAAACCGGAAGGTGGAATAAGAATGAACAAAAATAAATGACAAGAGACGGTAAATCTCAGATCAATTCATTTATATTTCAAAATTTAAATATAAAGACAGTAACTTGTAAAATTGGTGGGCTTACTGTTAAATATTTAAAGGTCCGGAATGGTAGAGACTTTAATCATTTCGAGAGTAACAACCTCTCTCTTTCAAAAAAGAAAACAAAAGTTGGACTGGCTGTGTCAGTTGAGGAGAGCCATATATATATATATATATATATATATATATATATATATATATATTATTTCATGTATCCACATAAAATTTTATAAGGAGATATAATTTTTATGTATCAATTTTCAGTGCTCGATACGTAAGTAGAGCTAGGTAATAAGCTATGAAAATATATTTATGGCAATTAAGCTACACAGAGGCTCCCGCGTTTCATCCCCGGGGGAATCTACAGGCTGAAATGCATGGAGTTATTTTTGCCGGGTGTTTTTATATACACGGCTAGTTAGTTAACCAATCAGATTCTTTGTTGTTCTCTAAGCCAATCGTTGACAATAACAATAGCACTCGCTTAATTAATCCGATAATAAGAGATTAGTATCGAGCACTGTTGAAGTTGTTAGGATCGAGGGTCGTGTTCCCCCGATTATAAACGTGCAAAGTTTAATCAAGCAATGTTGCATGCAAAGACAGAGTAATAATTAATAAACAAAATGAAGTAGTTCAAATAACGTTTATTGAACGTATGTGTACGTGGAATGATGAAGTGTGTGATGTATGCATGTGTGTCGATGGAAAAACAGTTCTTGAAAAGGTATAAGAAGAAATGAATCCGGCGTGTGGAAAGTCTTTGAAAGCCGTACACAAAGAAAATGAGTTGAGAACTCTTACCGTTGTTTGACCACGTGTGTTGGTAGTTGTTATGCTGGGACCAGTTCAAGAGAAAAGCGTGAGACGAAGCGCTAGTGTATTAGCGTCGTTCTGCCGAGGCCAATCGACCAGAAGAGAAAAGTGAAATGGAACGCTAGTGTCAGCGTACTTCTGTCGAGGCTGGTGAGGAAGAGATGGATTTTCCGTTTGCAACGGTTTTTATAGTCAGAAGGGCAGATAACTCTGGTGTCGCTTTACAGTGCCACCTGTCGGTGAAAAAGCGACACCTACCGGCAAACCGGTGTAGTTATGTTTTGAAAGGAGGAGGTAACTGCTACAAAGTAAATACTGAAAGTTGATACATAAAGAATTATATCTCCTTATAAAATTTTATGTGGATACATGAAATGGTAATATTTAGCTTCTCAAGCAGTTGAGCACTTTCACAAGAATTTATTTCACCACTGAAAAATAACATGGAAAAAAATAACTTAGAAACATCACTTAAGAATATCCCAACACCTGGCAAGCATGGATACATGATTAAATTAATTTAAAAAAACGGACGAACTAATACGTCGAATGCGATGGCGAGCACACTTCTTCCTTAACAATAAAGATAAACACCTAGATACAAAAGAATCCTACGGATTCAAAAGCCTAAAAAAACGCTAAACCAATAGATCTCATGACTAGCTTTGAAAATAACCTCTTAAATGTAATTAAACAGTTAGAATTTCACAAACAACATAATAATTTGCAAAAACAATTACACACCATCGTTAAAAACATAAACAACTCTAACAAAATCTTCGTAAAAGCGGACAAAACTAGGAATGTTTATAAAAATGATAAACAAGAGTATAACAAACTACTAACAAAAACATTACGAAAAACTACAAAAAACTAGATACAAGCGAACGTAATTACATAGATATAATAAATACTGAAAGTAAACAAATCACCGATAAACTAAAAATTAGCGACAAAGTTAGTAAGTTAAAACCTAAGGAAGCTTATATCTTATTTAAAGACCACAAAAGTAACTTTAACAATAACCCTAGCACTCGCTTAATTAATCCGACCAAACCAGAAATAGGAAGTATTAGCAAAACAATTCTATCTAGAATCAACAAACAAATAATTTGACATAGTTGATTTCTACCCGTCTATATCAGAAGAACTCTTCAACATCGCTCTAGAATTTGCCGAGATGTATACTGATATATCCAAGGATAAAATCCACATCATCAAAAAATGTAGGAGATCAGTTTTAACCAATAATGATGACCAATGGATTAAAACAAATATGACAAACTCCTTTGATTTGGCCATGGGTGCCCTTGACTCTGCGGGGGCATCATATCTTGTGGGTGTATTTATTTTATATACACTCACAAGTATATTTGATAATACAAATATCGGCCTTTATAGAGATGATGGATTAGCGATAATAAGAGATTCTGTGACAGACGCTGCTGCCGGCCAGGGAATATTTGTTGCGACTTCTTTTCTGTCTTTGTTTGCTCAGCCCTTCTTCGTAACTGAGGTAGAGAAGATGGTATGATCTCGTGAAAGCACGTTGGCCGATGGTTTCCGGCCAATCAGGGACCAACAGGTCAGCTTGACCACGCGTGACTTGACTCCCTATGAAACAAGTCACGCACCCTCTTTTCTCTCTCTTTTTCTTCCGCTTTCCGGCCGAACGCACACAGAGGAGATCGTCGACACCCCCCCCCCCCCGGCTCGACCGAGGAGGTGGAGGAGGCAAAAGTCAAAAAGTAGGTAATCTCTTTTAATTCCTACCACGATAACGAACTATTCTATCAAGCACACACATTTCGATTGCCACAAGCATACATCAAACACGCTCGCATATACACATTCGTACAAACATGAACTGAAACAAACCGAACATTTCACTCGACCACGTTCGTACCAATGGAACTTTTCATTTTAGCTTGAAGATTACTCCGGGGATGAAACGCGGGAACCTCTGTGTAGCTTAATTGCCATAAATATATTTTCATAGCTTACTATATATATATATATATATATATATATATATATATATATATATATATAGAGAGAGAGAGAGAGAGAGAGAGAGAGAGAGAGAGAGAGATAGAGAGAGAGATTGCAGATGAAAAAATACACACACACACATATATATATATATATATATATATATATATATATATATATATATATACAGGGTGAGTCAAAATGCATGCTAATTTATATTTATTCTAATATATAATTTATAATTTATATTGTTTAAAATTATTCCACCAATCATATATTAGTTAACATTACTTATCTATATGTTATAGATATGCGCATGGCATTTGGATAATTAATGTTGTTTATACTTTACAGCTCATTATTTACATCATGCCACTTGATTAGGAAACTAGAGCTAGTAAAATTGTATTATAAGAATAATGAAAATGCAGTTGCAACAATGAGAACATACAAAAAGATAAAAGCCATGCGAAATAATTCATTTCCTTTATCTACTCTGACACGATTGATAAAAAAATTAGAGAGCACAAAATCACTCCATGATTTACCATCAAGCGGCAGACCGTCACTGGGGGAAAATCGTGTGTGTGCTGTCACAAGCTTACAGTCAACTAATCCACTTGGCATGCAAGTTCAGGAGATGTAGCTGAACTCACAGGCATTCCTCAACGCAGTGTTAGACGGATTCTTCATCACCAAGGAATGCAGCCTTACTGCATCAACCTAGTCTACAATGACTTGCTTTCGCAAATTAGGTTATGGAAAATCAGTTGGTGTTAAAAGATATGCTGTGGTCAGACGAGGCTTATTTCTCGCTTGGTTAACCGCCACAACTGTGTAATTTGAGGCTTTTAAAATCCAAAAGCGTTTTTATCTAAAAGTTGTGTGTGTGGATGGCGTTTAGTGCTGAATATTGATTACAACCTTTCTTCTTCGACTTGACAATTGATCGAGTAAACTATACTGCACGATCATCTCATCCTTAAGTTACAGAGACATCGTATAATGAGGACTGTCGTCTTTCAACACGACGGAGCTCCTCCCCACTATTCGTTGTTGGCTCGAGATTTTCTGGTTTCAAAATTTCAAGAACATCGTGTGATTGGAGGAGGATACAGAACATTGTGACCACCAAGGTCGCCTGATCTCTTTCCACTGGTCTTTTATTTTGAGGGCATGATGAAGGCCCACGTATTCCATCAATCTCGGTCAAACAATCTTAATGAGCTCAAAGATCGCATCATTTCAGAGGTAAATAAAGTTTCCTGTGATGAACTTGGGCGTGCCGTGAATAATTTGGCGAAACATGTAGAGTTGGTGATTGAAGAAGAAGGCGGTATAATTGAACATTTGTTTTAATGTTACAACCCCCATTAACTCTGCTTTCTTTTGATTACATTAATTTTCATTTAATATGATTTAATATACATTTAATAAAGACTTTAGAATTTGCACGCATTTTGACTCACTCTGTATATATACGAATAACAGATTTTAAATCCGAATGGCCGGTCACATTAAAATATTATCAGTAGTCAAGTACCGTATCTTTTGCGCTAACAAATCTGTCACTAACAGTAGAATAAATTATAGTGATATATATATATATATATACAGGGTGGGCAAAAATAAGGGTCCTATTTTTAAAAATTCATAACTTTTTTATTTATTGATTTTTTTTTTTTTTTTTTAGAATAAGTAAAGGACCCCTTCCGAAGCAAGCATGAGCCGTATTAGCCCTAAGGAACGTACCCTCATTTAGAAAACATTATTTTTGCTTAAAAAACTCAAAACAGTGTAAAAAACAATACTTTAGTTTTTGTAAGTTTTAAGAAGTGTTTTTCGGCTAAAATTTGTTTTGTTTATTTCAAAAAATCTCGGAAGGGTCAGTCTACACACACATAAAGTTTGGTGAGTTTAACTTTTATTTTGTGGAAGTTATTCAAATTTAAAGATAGGACCCTTATTTTGGCCCACCCTATATATATATATATAAAGTAATCCAACAAAAGATATAAGCGTCAACTAATATCTTATAATTAGTGAAACATCCGGATAAAAACTGAAGCTCAATATACTGGATAGAGCATTAATATTATAATATAAAATGAAGTAATAAAATAAGGTGTCAATCAAATTTTATTAGAATTCAAAGTTCAAGCAAAGTAAAAGAAGAATTATCTTTGAAAACTCATGAGCTAAGGACTTAAGGATACTTTGCTTGAACTTTGAATTCTAATAAAATTTGATTGACACCTTATTTTATTACTTCATTTTATATTATAATTATATATATATATGCACTTTCTTTGTTCACACATATTTTTACTACACTGCCAGTAACCGAGAGAAATCTATTCTTTCCAAAAGATTATTGCTTTATGCTAAGTGGAAACCATTATTTCTTCAACCTAGAGAGAGATTTAGTGAGTAGGGTACACAAAGGCTAGCATATTTCGCCTTTTAGATCTCCTCTAAAAGGTTTCAGTAAAGACTTGATTTCAAAATATTTTTCTTCAACTTTACTCCCCTCTTTTCCTCGGTCAATAAACACTCTATATATTAATACGTTAAGGCATTTCATGTACGTACGTACGTTATCACCTCTCACACACATGAAAAATAAATAAAATATTCCGATCACCCAAAATGGTGGTTAATCTGATGTCGCTAAGGTAAAAAAAATTTGATTCACCGATTTTAAAATGAATTGTTCCAAAACTGAATTCTATCGTCACATCGATTAAACTACAATTTTAAATAAACAGATTTTAAAAAGGTGACATTCGTGTCATTGATTTGAATAATATTCAGCAGATAATTATTTTTATGGTAAGAAAACAGGGAATATTTATTGTTTTAAAAAGATACAAATTTTAATAAATTAATAAATAAAGAAAAAGTATATTCGTTTTATTTATTTGAAGAATATTTAACTGACAATAACTATTATTTTTACAGAAGAAGGTAGATTAATTTTTATCCTCTTAATATTATTAACCTTGACAGATATTTATTACTTCAAAAATAATATTATTATTAACAGTAAATTATACAGTATCCTATATTGCCAACGCTGCTGCAAAGAAGGTGGCTCCCTCTACCGTGCTAGAAAAATACTCACACCTGACAGTATCATATATCTTTACAAAGCCTCTATTCGCCCATGCATTGGGTGTATTGTTGCCACGTATGGACCGGTGCATAAACCACCTGTCTCTCTCTATTGACAGGGCCCAAAAAATAATCTCCAATCTAATAGGTCCCGCACTGTCAACCAAGCTCCAACCCCCTGTCTAATGTTGCATCCTTGTGCTTGTTTTACAAGGACTTTAATGGAATATGCTCTGACAAACTCGTAGCATTGGTGCCCCCATCGACGTAAATACTTTCGACTAACCTGAGAAGCAGCAAAATTCAGTGCCTTCACTGTAGAGGTTCCAAGATGTCGGACACCCTTCTACTCTAATAGTTTCTTCCCTCGAGCTGCTAGACTTGGTGATTCCCTCCCTGTTTCCTGCTTTCCCAACTGCACTAACATACAGAAATTGAAATGTAATGCAAACAGACATCTCACTGCTCAGATCCCTACTTAGGATGCCCCTGTAGGTATGGCTCCTAATTCACAGTAGCTCCTTAAGTCTTAGTGGCAACGTGTCTTGTTTGGGGGTTCTTGGCCTTTTGGCCGAGATCAAAGTGAAGTATCTGTTCCGATGGATATTGCACCCTATAGACCGGTGTCGTCTTGTCCTTCGGGGCTTGATTCCGCCGGTCTGTGGGATTGTCCTATGCAGTTCTAGGAGGTCCACCCTCCCAGGCTTTGTCTCCCCTCTTTGGGGAGGAGTAAGTTTATTGCTTACTGCCTGAGGCGCCCCTACCGGGAAATACCGACGGGGCTGCCCAGGCAATTTTTAATGGCCAGAGTGCTCATCTTCTTGGGCGCTGGCTTTTCAAGTCCCACTTTCCCGACCTTGGGTAATATCTTACCTTGTGGGAGTAAGATAAAACTGGCCTTGTGCCTAACGTCCTGTGGAGGTAAATAAAAAGAGTAAAAAAATATGAAGACATATATAGAAAGCACTGTAGAATTTTCATGCGGTCCGCGAGTCTCTTAATATTCTCTGTCTTTAGTTACTCACTTATTTGATTTAATTTCAGAAACGGTTACAGAAATGCCCATGTTTCGCTACCATATGTCATAACAGGCATGATGTATTCATTAAACATTTTCCGTTTAATGTTCATAGTTGACTTTCTATTTTCCATGATGTTGTCTACTTTTGAAAAGGCTGTCCATCCAAGCACGATTCGCCGTTTGATTTCAGGCATGATATCAGCATTGCTTCTCACCATCTTCCCTATGTAGATATAGGTGTCAGCTATCTCGACATTTTCGCCGTTCACTATGTCTGGTGCTTATCTTGAATATTTACTCACTTATTTTGACTTAATTTCAGTAACAGTTACAGAAGTCTAGACTAATTTGATGAATCTATTTCAAAATGATATTTAAATTTGTTTATGAAATAGTCACAGTCAACGTATTATTAGTGTCTGTTTCTACCCTCCCCCCATTTCATTATATTCAAAAATTGAATGTATCTACCACAACAAATATTTTACCTGTTTCTTATTGTCTGGCAAGTAATTATATTTTAGAAAATTTTATTTTCTCATTTGTATGAATTATTTATATATATAAAACTCAATGCCTGTGTATATATGTCTGTGTGTGATGTTTGTGTGTTCACTATTGAAAGAAAAGTTCTAGAATCTGCAAAGAATCTAAAAGTGTATTCTCATTTAAAATTTACCGGGGAAGACAATGGAAGTGATCCCGAATCTCTAAGTGCATCCCTCAGGTGGCATAACCCCCTTAAAACTTCAAATATATCCTATTTTTATTAAATTAAAATCGTATGTGTAAAATTCTCCGGGGAAGACAATGGAAGTGATCCAGAATATCTATATTACCCTCTATATACCAAATATGTGGCTCCACCTCTAAGTGACCCATGGAGACAGAACGTCTTAAAACTTCAAAAACGTATATCCGATTTTAATAAAAATTAAGCCAGATGTGTTAGACAGAAGGAGGGGCAGTAAAAACAAAGACTGTATTATGATGTTATGAGCGGAGAAAAAGTACATAGTAGTGATCCTCATCCAATCCCGGGCAACGGCGAGTCTCCCTGCTAGTTGTATATATATATATATTTCAATTTTTTATTTGTGTATATGTCTGTTATTGCATTGTACTTGTATTTGTATTGGGTTTGGGTATGTATAGATGTCTATGAATAGGTATGGGTAGTTGCATGTGTGGGTATGTATATACATATGTGTTATATACTGAGTGACTGATTAACGGCTGAAGGGTTTAAATATGACCACGATGAAAAACGAAAGTAAAAATCTGATGTCATTTCACCAGAAGAGGTTTGTGGTCTGTTTTTCCAATCAAAGTAGACGTGAGGCAATTGCTCGTCCCAGTTTCTTTTTTTTCTGAATACAGCTCACTTGAAAAAGCTGCTTTGAACCTCCACCAGGACTTGAACCCGGAGCATGCGACCTTCACAGTGTCCTGTAAGAGAACATCAGTTTCATCATGGCAATCAGCTCATCCTTCATGTTGCAGGCTGTGCAGTTGGAGTTACAATTTGGCGAGTTGGGGGGGATGGCAGATGTTGAATCTCATGAAGTCGTGGAAGTTCTCAGACAGCCACTTTTAGGTTTTCCCGGAAGTGTGACATGGAGTTGAGTCCTGCTGCCACACATATGTCATCCTGAAACCACCCTCTTCACCCAGCACTTAACAACATTGGACAGCAACTCAATATAGCCATCTGAATTTGATCTAAGTTTTTTTTTTTGGAAGATGTAGGGTGACATGACAGGGCCTTCTCTGGAAACACACAAAAAGAGTGTCACAGTTTGAGGGAACAGGGTCTTCATGACACATGAGACTGTAGGTTAGTCACCTGTGGTTCTGCATGATGTGCAACTGATCCTGAAAAGAACCAGAGCATCCCCTGCTCGAATAGGTGTTTGACCTTGTTGAGGAGTTTCTTGGATTTTGTAAGTCAGTTCTCTTGAATCTTAATGATAAATAGTTGACCCTTACGACTTGTATTAGGGGTTGTGAAGATCCTCGTTGTGCTATTTTCATAGTTACCACTCCAATGCCATCTTTCTTGCTAAGGTCCGCATTGCCTGGCTCTTGCTGCATCTTTGCTTTTCAGTTTCTGGACAAATTTTGTTGCATAGACAGAGTCAAAACATCTGCTATTATCCTTCCTGCTAGCCACTGATTCCAGATCTCCATCACAATTCTCACGGCCTTCAACGTATAAAAGGAGCATTGAGCAGCAGTTAAGGTTTCCGAATTTTTTAATCCAGCGTGAATCATCATGATACAGGTTACTCTCTTCCGAAGTTTTGATGCTTTCAAGTTGACCATGGTCTCCATCTCTCAAGTCCACTAATAGTGTTGCATACCTTAATTTTCTCCCTCATCTGTTGTAGAGTGTGGTGTGTCGTCTAGTGGATGAATTCTTTGTTCTTTCCTTCCTGCCGTGAACCACACCGTCCGTGTCTGCAACAAAAGCCTCATGACGCACTCCGAAGACAAACACTTCTTTTAAATTTAATTCATTTTATTACAAGCGTTGTTATTTCAACTGGGAGTCATTCACTACGTCGAGAGAGATGGAGAGAGCAAATCACTACTTTTTCGTAGTTAATTAACAATGTTTTTTTAACCATTCATAGAGAGGGGGGGGAAAGGATTTCTCTCGCTTGTATTCCCTTAAGGGAAATATTTCCCTTATTTTTACATTGTGAATCGCACGTCCTGCTCGGTTCGCCTTCTGAATCAGACTGACTAAAACTCGCTTCTCACGAGAACGAGTGACGTCACAGCCTCTCGCAGGTGCAGACTGCCCCTTGATCTGGGGTCTCGTCACACGGTAACCTTCTCACGTCTGTTAGCTCTGACTGTGAGAACAAGCCCTATTCTGCACTCGACTGCACCCGTATTCGCTCGCGCAAGTCAAACCAACGATTTCCAATAGATGCGTCCATTCTCATAGGGCCATTATCCAACAATAGTACACAGAATCTAAAATGTCACACTTTATCACTATTTAATACTGAAATGGTTCTGAAATGAAAGAATATCAAGAAAAGAAACGACTAAAGTAGGAGCAGCATAACAGGAGAAGAGTAAATAAATAAATGGTGTAAATAAAGAAGAAATAGAAGAAGGAGCAAAATGGTCGGAAAATAGGGGAATACATGGAATATAAGTAATAGCAGTATAAGGGGAGAATAGGAGGATGACGTAAATAAATAAATGACGTAAATAAAGAAAAAGAGGAATACTTGAGAATTACAGAACATCATAAAAATGGTAATACAGGTTCAGAACTAGGACCAGGAGTACACAGTGTTCTCATTCATTAACGGGCAACACTGGATATATACCTTTGCATAAAATCTTTAAAACAAATTATAATATGAATAGTTTCTAATTTTGGGTGAAATTTTGTGAGTTGTTGCCTCTGATAACATCACATGCTGTCCCTCTCTACATCCGGAGTAAGTTGTATAGCTGCTGTCTCAGGAGCGTCATGATGTATGGCAGTGAATGCTGGCCTTCACCCAGTCCTCTCTCACCCGTCTGCAGCGCAATGACAGCTTCATGATCTGCAATGTGAAATCTGACCAAGCCCAATACATCAGGTCAGAAGCATTGCACTTGCCCATGATGGAGGTTATCCTAAGGATGAATCGATTACGTTGGTATGGTCATGTGGAACGTTCATCCTCCTGGATAAACCGTTGCAGAAGAATAAATATCCTAAATCGCAGGAAGGTTAGCCAGCCAAGCAAAACTTAGAAGCCAGTGATTAGACAAGACGGCACAGAGTTGAATTTGGAGACTGCTGACCTGCTGAACCATGAGAAGTGGAGAGTGAGCTTGCATAATATAAGAAAACGTCTGGCCTCCAAACAACGAGAAAGTGATGTTAAATGAATAGAAGAAAGAAGATTTAGTGTGTGACTTAATAGGTCCAACACATGCCATCATGTAAAACAAACGTTGGTACTTTTTTATATTGGGACCCGCACTAACTTTGACCCTAACCCTAACTCTACTGCTAACCCTAACCCTAACCCCTACTTTGACTCTGACCCTAACGACAGGGTCAAAGTTAGCGCAGGTCCCAATGTAAAAAAGCAACCAAACGTTAAACAGATGATGATGATGATGATGATGATTATTTCCATCCCTTGAAACAAAATTTCACATCATCTTACCCTAACCCTAACCGCTCATTTTATTCTTCTTCAATACAACTGACAAAACACAATTATTCGATTGAAATTTATCATTAGCATTTACCCCGAAATCACATTCCGCAATTAGTTTTACGGTTCTTGTTTAATTTGTATTTCGTCTGTGGAATTCCCATAATTAAATTAGCGACATTGTTAATCACTTTTTGGGGAAAATGTTGATAATTTTTTCAAAGAACTAATTAATCTGCAACGAAACGTTTTATGGTGAATTCAAGCATTTATGACATTAAAACTAGTGCACATGGTTTTAATCAGCTTCCGGCACGAAGACTAATATATTAGGTATAATACTGTTATACAAAGTGACCCCTTAAAAATGCCACTCATGGAAAACATCAGCATACGTTACAAAAATTAGCATGTGATGTCCAGATTTAAAAAATTAGCATGTGATGTCCAGATGCAAAAATAGCCTGTGATATCCAAATGCAAAAAAAATACATATGATGTCCAGATGCAAAAAAATTACATGTGATGTCCAGATACAAAAAGTTGCTTGTGATGTCCAAATGCAAAAAAATTACATGTGATGTCCAGATAGAAAAAATTGTTTGTGATGTCCAAATGCAAAAAAATTACATGTGATGTCCAGATTTAAAAAAATTACATGTGATGTCCAGATGTAAAAAAATTACATGTGATGTCCAGATGCAACAAAATTACATGTGATGTCCAGATAAAAAAAAGTATATTCCCAATGTAGCATTCTGTGTATTACTTTCAGGATCAATTTCCCCATGCGTGTGACAATAAACTGTTACATATACTTCTGTGAAAATCCATTCTTTTCATTTTTTTTAGTTTGAAAGCATGGAAAGCATCGGAATTTTGGAAGAGAATTTTCTGTATCATGATGATAGATACTGAATTAAAAGAAATGTTAAGCGACGTTGAACCTGGTCAGTATTAGATGGGTGACCATTTAGGAATACCCGGTACTTTATGTGGGAGGATGGCAAGACCTTCCCGCAAAAAAGTGCAAAACTAACATTGTTAAAATCATCTCGCCTGAGCGGAATACACATGCGACTTGGGACTGCTTGTGAACTTGATATTTCCTAGAAACTTTTCGTTTAGAGGGAGTTGACTGGACCCACCGAATCAGAAATCTATGGCCTAACGACAAAAGAAGTCTGTGTTGTTCGGAAAAGAATGAGAGATTTGTATTAATAATTATAACCAAAAGTAAAATGTAGAATAACGAATGTAGAAATGCAAGTAGAATTAAAGAGTATTGACCACTTATTGAGTCTTGGAGGTCACTCGAGTATCAAGGTTCAAGAGATGGTCAGTTGGACGATGATTGCTGTAACAAGAGGACTCAAAATAATGGGTGGAATGGGCAGAAGATTACCTAAGGGAAGTTTATAATCTAAGAGGATGGTTCAGCAAATATTTGTTTACATTAGACTTTAAGACGACCATCCTGTGGTCGGTTGGTAGTCAGATTCGTGGTATCTTGTTCCACAGATGAGATATTCTAGGAAAGAAACTTTGTTCATGGAAGTTTCTTTTTGAATTTTTGGTAGAGAGAGAAAGGAAGGTTTTTAGCTGTGGTTGTAGATAGCCGAGTTCTTGCTCTGAATGTTTTACATAGGAAGGACCAGGAATTGGAACTCAGCCGACCACCTACTATGAACATAATACAATAGAGATAGGCTAGCAACAGAGGCTGTAGGGACGAGAAGAGATCCAGAGATCCTTTATCAGCTTAACAGCAGACGCTTTCTAGCCTGTGCATAACCCTGGTACAGCTCATTCTTGAGTAAGCCATCCAAGCAACAAATTTCTATCTTCAAAAAGATATCGTACTCCTGGAGCATGTTCAATGGTTGGCAACCAAGATGGTGATGGGATTCTCCACACTTACCTACAAAGAGCATCTTCAAAGACTAAATCTGTCTAAGGGTGTGAGGAGACCTAATTCTTGCATACAGCATCATTATCAGAAATGTAAATCTACCTTTAGAGGAGTTTTTGTTTACCCCCTAACACCTAATCACAGTCTCCACGGTATCTCTACCATTTTCATCTAAGCAGAAGAAAGGCAGCATTCTCTGTGAACAGCCTGGCAGACAAGTCATGATGATGCCTTCCATATCCAGGTTTAAAGTCGCCTTGGACAAACATCCAGACGGTATATAGATGCAATATCTTCTGTCTTTTTAAATGGAAGGTACATTTTGTTATGCACTTGTTAATGATGTGCGCGACTGCAGAATCTCAAAAATACCTAAGAATCACGAATCATTGATTATGATTATGGTGTTGGCATTAGTTTCCCCGATGTTTTTCTAGTTAGAAATCTTTCTGGAAAGACATTGTGTACTTATGGGAAGGACCACGAGAAGGTTGCCAACATCCTTAAGTGAAAGTGGTACTGTGGAACAAACTGGATTCGAACTTGGAACTTCAGTCCGTGTCGATATCCACTTAACCATCGTCACCTCCTGTGTCTGTGTTGATCATTCTCCTATGCTTGTGTCGACTTATTTCCTTCTTGCTAATCAATAGTAACAAAACAAATGATTTATTATTAGTAGTATTTTCTATTAGAACCTGCATTTGCTACTAATTACCTATTTAATATTAATTATTTAACAGTTATATAGTATTACAATACGAAAAAAATGTATTTGTATGACTATCTAAATGAACAAATAGTAATTTTTCCACCTATCCTAACTATATAAACATAAAAACTGGTTATGTTTATTTAATTCTGTGATAAAACATGAGATTTTTTAATACCGTATATATTGTAATCTGCAAACACACACAAACAGTTTAAGATATTCCTAATTTGTATATTTATTTCTTAAGCAGTTTCTAATAAATTAATATTCTGTAATATACATTTGTAATTTGGATTGTCGTATTTTCTCTTATATATACACAATAGTTTCGTCGATAGTAAAACGTCTGATTTCGCCAGGATGATAAGAACAGATACTACACTTTGATCTTAGCCAAAAGGTAAAGAAACCATAAAAATAATGTTTTTACGACTAGACATTTTTAAATGGGTGAAAAAATCTGATTTAATCTATTATTGTATTATCTTTTGATGGTGATGGGTGGTGTTGTATCAGTTTTGTTGTCTTCCCAGTGTTACATTTGCTGGTTTATAATACGTCTCATGTCGGGAATTTCTGTTGTCGTAGAACTGTTCCTTGTTGATCCAGAACGAACGGCATCGCTACTAATGGGACGATATGTCGTTTCTCGATCCAGCAACGTCGAGTGGTCTTGCTATTCGGTCCCAATTTTCAATCTCCCCCTTTTTGGCCGACGCAGCAGTAGACACAATTCGGGAATGATATTTCCCTTTCTTTTTCTGTCTCTTCTCTTTTGTCTGCAACCCAGCTGCCATTGTTAGTCGCTCCGTTGTGTCACGACTGCTACCTGTCTGTCGCTTCGCCGAGCATCAACTTCGCTCGCTTGCATCCATCATAACGGCGGTTTCTTCATGGGCTGAAATCAAATCTCCCCGTACACGATAAAATATAACAAGTCTTCTCCTTTTTAATTTAGAGCCATTTATTTACTATACTGCTTGTCGATACTGGGCAAGTTCATTGTAGCAGAGAGAGAGGCTTACGCTAGTTAATTTTCTATATTAATCACCTAATCACTTGTAAGGGAAGGAAGAGGAGGACATCGTTTGGCTCTCATTCTTGGGGGATCCGAAATCCCCTAGCTTGTAATCGCTACATGGCTAAAGTGTGTTCTCTCGGCTTCCAGTCAAGAACTCAAATCTCAACTCCAGTTTTCCCAGCGGGAAAACTGTGACATCACGAAATCTTGTGATCAACACGCAGGAGTGACCTAACCCCCCTGACCCCGAGATCTCGTCAACTGTCCCTGCAAATCGTGAGAACACATCGCACCAACTTGCACGAGGTGATTCCGCCACAAATCGCGCAAGCCACACCCGATCTCCAACAGACACGTCCATCCCCATAGGGCCATTATCTAACATTCCTCCCCTCCCTATAAAAAAAACAATCCTAAGATTTTGATTTTTACACACCCCTCTGCAGGGTCTGGTCAGAACCAGGGGTCAGTACGGCTGGACCTCCAACGTCCAACCCCCTCAACCGGCAGCTCCATTCGGCCCATGATGTTATCTCCGGGGTGTAAGGAAATCTCTCTTATGATCAATATCGGCTCTCGTGGCCAACCCCGTCATAAACATTATCGGGCGCCATCGCCCCATCACCTGATCAGTTCACCACTGAACCCATAACGGTCTGACCTCCGACCCCGGGGCACCCACACCAACACACAGGCATACACTCACCGTACACTCGCACTCCACAGCATCGATCCCCAACCGATGGTCATTTTCTAACTGGCGGACATTTCCGCAAACTACGGGGAACAACAGAAACCCCTACTTCAAAACATAATGTAGTCAGCCCACGACTTTAATTTTTGGTGCCGTTCTATCCTTAAGCACTATATCTGCACTCGGTTCAAGACCCTCTATGGAAATTGTGTGTCTTTTGGAGTGGTATCTCCGACACTCACATCGGGCCTCAATCCGATCACATTTTCTATCTATTTGCTATTCCAGGACCCTAAAATACGGCACCTTCTTTCATGTTGAACCTATTCATGGCTATTTCTGCCCCCGACATGCGCACGAAGTGCTCCCTCTCACCAATTAACTCCAAACCCCGTTGATGCGGACTCGCTTGCATCGCTTGCTAACTGTACCCTTCCTGTGATTCTAACTATGTCGTGGGGTGGAGAGGCGTCTCTGCACACGGTCGGTCACATCCTAAACCTAGGACGGACCCGTTCCTACTTAGAATTATTACCATTCATGCTCGATTGACCAATGCAAAATGTGGCAAACCCTGAGGTCCCAAAGACCATCCATAATCCTGCCAATCTTCCCATGGCCACAACTCGCTTTTTTTCACGCGTGTGACACCGAACAACTCCCTGTCCGTATAATCGTAAACCCCCTCTCTGGCTACCCCATGTGGGTCACACGTAGCGAACATAACTCAATCTCAACCCTCAGTTGGAAGAGACACGGCCCCTTAGAGGCCTTAAACACAGGACCTTTGCAAAAAAATCATCGCCTCACAAAGGTCAATCCTCTCATTCTAACTCCCTTTAATTGGCTGACCTCAACTTAATTTTTAATTAGTTACTGTTTTTATATATATATATATATATATATATATATATATATATATATATATATATATATAAATATATACTAACATTTTAACGCACGTAAAACCAAAAACTTCTTTTTTTCTGGTTACGTAAGAAAAAACACTGGGAAAACCTAACGTGCCGCTCTCTCAATAGATATACATAACAATTTTTTTTTTAAAACAACTAAAAAAAAACGAACCTCCCCAATCATCGACAACAACAAAACAAACAAAAATAATATCTCCCTTCCTCCCCCTACAAGAACAAATACGTATCAATAAATTACAGAACAAGAAAGTCAATAAAAAGTTTTCTTTCAAAGTCTCAAGTTTACGTTTTGCGTGTGTGTGTGTGTGTTGTAAGTTCTCTGATTTTTTTTCTGCTAATAACATTAACGCATGTATATGTATATACATTTCCTTTTTTTTTTAAACATTGTTCTTTTTTTTCTTTTTGTTTCTCATTAAAAAGTTCGCCCTGAATCAATCAACATAAAACGAAAGCTCTACTTACAGATTCCCTGGACTCTCTGTTGTGTTCGAAGTTTTTCTCGTGGCAATCCCGGTTCGCATCTTTCCTCCCCATGACGGGGAGGCTGGCCAAATTTGCACCAAATCGCCAATGTTACATTTGCTTGCTAACGACACGTTCGTAATGTCGGAATCTCTGTCGTCGTAGAACTGTTCCCTGTTGATCCAGAACGAACGACATCGCTACTAATGGGACGATATGTCCATCCCCATAGGGCCATTATCTAACACCAGGAATTGCCTCCTCATTTTTTAAGGGGTAGAGGTGATCCTTTCAATATTAGATCCTCATTTAGGGGAGGGGGTAATATGTATCTGTTCTGTTGGCTTGAGACCAGCTATTTTTTTAGGAGAGAGGGGTAGTGTAGTATCTTTTCTGTTGTCATGATACTATACTTGAATGCATTACTTCTTCTATTTTGGAAGGGTAGTGTAGTATCTGTTTGTTCTCATGATACCACTCTACCAAGCATTACGTCTCCCTTTGGGGTCTATGTGGTTAAATAGAAACCATCGTTCACAGACTATTTGTTTATAAAATTTACGCATGCAAAACCAATTAATCTACAAACAAATCGTATACAAAACATGTTTTCAGCATAAAATGACCTAATCCTGACGGAATCCTCTACCTGTATAAGAGTCAAATACGTCCTAAGATGAAGTACTGTTGCCACATCTGAGGAGGTGCCGTTCAAAGCACCCTCTCTTGCCTTGACAGATTACAAAATCGACTTCGCAATCTAGTGGGGGATTATCTCTTATTTTTTCTTACACCCCCTTTCTTATAGAAGAGATGTTGCTAGTCTTTCTCTACTCCATGGTAGGTTCGCGACTGCCCTTCAATCGCTGGTTTACCTTGTACGAAATTCGCAGCAAAAACACTTTAATGATTTTCCTTTCTTTTTCTGCGTATCTAAAACTAAACGGAACTTCCAGGAACAAAGTTTATTTTTAGAACGTCTCATTTGTGGACAATACCACGGAGCTGCGTCTAATCTGTAGACAATACCACGGAGCTGCGTCCCATCTGTGGACAATACCACGGAGCTGCGTCCCATCTGTGGACAATACCACGGAGCTGCATCCCATCTGTGGACAATCCCCGGGAGCTGCTTCCCAGCTGACTACATGACCGTTTTCAAGTTTAATGTTAACAAATTCTTGTCAAGCTGTTTTCTTAAATAACCAAATTCTGACCATTTCACTTCTCGTTTCCCAGTCCTCTCAAAGTGTTTTCATTGCCAACTGAGGATCTCATTAACCCTCATCCTCGAGTGGCCTTTATGTCTTGATAAGTGGTGACCCATTAGTATAAAAAAACAACGATGGTTGATAGAGCATAAAAGAACAAAAGAACAGTCAACATGTCAAACATGTTTTTCTTCTTTAACATGTTTCCTTTTCTACTTCTACATGTTTCTTTTCTTCTTCTACATGTTTCTTTTCTTCTTCTTCTTCTTCTTCTTCTTCTACATGTTTCTTTTCTTCTTCTTCTTTTTCAACATGTTTCTATTTCTTCTTCCACATGTTTCTTTATTTTTGAACATATTTATTTTTCTCCTTCCACATGTTTCTTTTTTTTCTTCAACATAATTTTTCTTTTTCTTCCACATGTTTCTTTTGATTCTGCTTCCACATGTTTCTTTTTCCTTTTTTCCACATGTTTCTTTTTCTTCTTCTAACATGTTTCTTTTTCTTCTTATTCAACATGTTTCTTTTTCTTCTTCAACATGTTTCTTTTTCTCCTTCCACATGTTTCGTTTTCTCCTTCTACATGCTTTTTTTCTTATTCTTCGACATGTTTTTATCTTTTTCATTAACATGTTTCTTTTTTCTTCTTCCACATGTTTCCTTTTATTTCTTCTTATACATATTTCTTTTTTCTTCTTCTTCCACATGTTACTTTTTCTTCTTCAACATGTTTCTTTTTTCTCTTCCAATTGTTTCTTCTTTCTTCTTTGACATGTTTCTTTTCCTCCTTCCACATGTTTTTTTCTTCTTCTTCTTCTTTTTCTTATTATCATCATGATTATTATTATTATTATTATTATTATTATTATTATTATTATTATTATTATTATTCACTTCCGCTTCTTCTTCAAAATATTTCTCATTCATCATCTTCTTCTTCTTCTTCTTCTTGTTCTTCTTCTTATATTCTAAATTCCCACTGAATTACAAGAATTCCAGATCAAAGGAAAACTATAAAAGCCTCACCTGAATTTCTTCAAGAAAAAAATGCTTAAAATATTTACCATTTTCTGTTTTCTTTACACCTGACTGGTTTTCGTCTGCTTGGGAATACTTATTCATTTATGAACAAAACTTTCCATATTAATAAAATAAAGGGGACAAAAACACACCCAACTATAAATATACCGAATTCTTTTTCTTATTTAAAAACAGAATTTTTCAGCCATAGCTCAGTGGTAAACAGACGATTCCCCTCAGATTAGACTTTCTCTCTTCAATTAATGGAATAATCTCTTATATAGATGTGCTGTGTCTGTCTCTGTTTATGGATACAATTTAAAAAAGAGCCCTATAACAAAATAAAACACAACTTTTTTTCTAGTAGAATTTTATCAGTTATCCAATGGCGATATTATTATGTATTAATTTTTTCTTCAATAATATTTTCAAGTCTGCAGTCGCGCCGGAATCCATAAATATATTTTTTTTTTTAAACACACGTTTTACTTTATTTTATTTATAACATGAAAATTGAAATTAGAAAATAAAAAATAAGAATAAATATATTTATATTAAGTTCAGGGCTGGGGGCAAGAGTATTCATCTCCTCTATTCATCAGAGAGAATTCCACAGCTATTAAGGGAGTTGTAGATCTCTTCTCTAAGTCGGACTATTAAGATTTTATGCATGGTCGGTAGATAGATTATCGGTCTGTAGTTGCTTGAGATCGTTTCTTTAGTCATCAATTTTAGTATGTCTGTTGCGTATATACATCTTCTTAGGTTTTCGGCTAGTCTTTCATGTAGGGTAGTGGATTTATATATATATATGTATTCTGTCTTGGCCAGGTGCTTTCCAATTTGCCATTTTTCTTATAGTCGTCTTGAGGGTTTCTTTATTAACTTCGGTTTATGTTCCTTCTTCAATTTTCTAGAGGTCTTTCTTCATGTTTTTCACTATTTTGCATTTCCCTGGTGTTCAGGTCGATTTTCCCATATATTGCTCCAGAAGTGTCTAGCTTCTGTTGAGTCCAGTAGTTGTCCTTTTTCCGTTTATGTTTTGGTAAAATTGTTTCATTTTTCTCAAGTGTTCTATTTTGTTTGTACTGTTGAGATTTATATATATATCTATTCAGTCTCCCTTCTTTTGCTAGCATATTTTGCATTATTATTATTATTATTACTATTTTTTACATTATTATTATTATTATTATTATTATTATTATTATTATTATTATTACTACTACTACTACTACTACTACTGCTACTACTATTATTACTACTATTTGTTTAATTATTATGCTATAATTATTCTTTGTATACTAATTTATATTAGATATAACTATGTTTTTACTACTTTATCTATGGAAGTAATATATAAAAATGTATATGCTTTACACTAAAGAAATGAATAAATAAATAAAATAAAATAATTTAATGAATAAAAACTAAATAAATCTGTAAAAACAAATAAAAAAGATAAATTATTTCAGTCTCCACGTGTTTAAATAAAGTCACCCACCTAAAAACCGACTCCCAAATAAAAGAAAAGGCTGTCAAACAAAAGGGTAGTCAAATCTTTGTTTGAGGGGAGTTCGGCCATTGTCCAATGAAAATAATGAGACAGGTTTTAAAATGGTATGGACAATCTGTTACCCAATCAAAATATTCACAACGGAAATAGAGGCTCGGCGGTAATTTATACATTATATGATCACCGTATTTTCGCCTATTACACAAATCAGAGGAGATATGTTTTAATAACATAAATATATAAACATATATTGCTCACAAAGTATAAGATTTGAGTTATCCAAATTAATTTCATTAAAAACAATATGGACTATCACCACAACTATCAATACTATTTAACCCATAGCTGGAGAAAAAAAAGCGATAAAAAGAGAGAGGGAGAAAGGCTATGTATCAATTACATGATTGACATTTATTTCCTGTTGTATTAACATATAATCTTTTGGACATGCACTGTTATACCCAGATTTGCGATAGAACACTTCTGCGCATGAGTGCTTTTCCTAATTTCTGTTGGGTGTGTAAATTAATTCAGTTCTAGTCGAGACGTTCATGTAGACAGACGAGAGGCGGGAATACATGTCTTCAGAACCAACTTGCCTTGCATTTTGTATTCCTATGTTCCTGTTCTGTTTGACGAAACTGATAAATAAAGTCGATTTAATTGTAGAGAAGATGTTGGTATTTCTATATAGAACTCTAGTGACTTTTTTCTTCTTCTTCTTCTTCTTCTTCTTCTTCTTCTTCTTCTTATTATTATTATTATTATTATTATTATTATTATTATTGTTGTTGTGAAGTTATTCCACAGTAAATAATAAATAAAGGAAGTCAAGTCGAGGGTTGGTTTAACAAGTGTATTAACAAAGTAAGAAAGTGACTAGCTCTTGGCTAAACAGTTCCAAGACTGTGCTTTTTCTTCTGGTGACTCGCACTATTTATAGCGACAACCGGTGTAGTTTCTCCTGTGTAAGAACGGCCGGTGTAACAATTATTATTATTATTATTATTATTATTTTTGTTATTTTTCTTCTTCTTCATCATCATCATCTCAAGCGAGCAGAATCAGATAAATTCCAGACAGCCATCACCTGAAGCTCTGCAAAATTGGTATCTCCAACCTCGACATTCAACTCACATTAACTCACACTCTACAACTGTTTTGTGGTTTGTCTTTTTATTTCAAAATTTAACTGGCTTTGCAAACTCACTTTTGCCTTGATCCAAACAATCTAACGTGAGATCACAGACCACATTTAATATAATAATAGACATTGCTCTGTTAAAGGAAGTGTATTTGGATATTTGTGTGTCGAAATGAATGTGGCCCGCACCAAATAATGTTTATCTTTACACAGTGAACCTAATGGCCTTCATAACAGTTTCAATTTTATATTAATACTAGCGTTATCCAAGATATATTGCTGCTCGGAAAAAAATTAAAATATAGTCATGTTTACAATTTTTACCTTGACAAAAAAGTTAAAAATAACATTTGAAATATGAGGAACAAGTAATAAAAGAACTGTTAGCGCAGTGATATTTTCTTTAAAAATAAACGTACTTGCTGACGCTGCATTTCTTAGGGACAGCCTTTAAAACGGAAAATGGCTTCAACAAATTCAGTTTTTTATCTAAATTATTTTACATCTTAAAAATACAAATAAAAAATTATTTAAATTTTGTACAAATACATTTGTCACTGAAATATCCTTTGTTTTTTTTATTTTTGTTTTATGAAACGAAGGAAATCTATTTAAAAAAATAAATTTTGTTTCTTTACGTTCTCATATATTTCTGTTATTTTATAGACCTAACCGATAATTGTCTCTAGTGACACCAGATGGAATCGAAGAAAAATTTAAATGGTGTCTTCAGATTCTGTGAAAAGTGTAATCCTTATTGAAACTAATTTGAATTTTCTGTTAACATACCAATTTGTATAACAGACAAACAAACATTAATTTATATATATATATATATATATATATATATATATATATATATATATATATATATATATATATATATATATATGAATAGATGAAGGGATAAAATAATCCGACGGTAGCTCTTTCTACAAATAAAATTAAACAGAGAATGGGATTCTACTTTATCTCCCCTAACCTATCAAAAGCAATTATTCATGAAAACAGGATATATCTAGACACCGGTTGATTCCCTGAGTTTTGAATTATTCTTCCTTTAGAACCCCATTTCTACTTTTTATTCTTTACAATTTTTTTTTTACTCTATACACATTTACATATCTTCCCTCTCTACAAGAACCCTACCACTATATATATTTCTCATAATTCATTGACGTTGAGTTTTTAGGTCTTCCGCTTATTCCATTTTCATATATATATATATATATATATATATATATATATATATATATATATATATATATATATATATATATATATATATATATATATATATATTAGAAGAATACTTGTGAAACCACTTTTCGTGTATATGTGATGTACATATTCTGATTTTTTAAATTTACTATTAATCGAATATTTATTGAAATTATACACTATAGAATAAAGTACTAAAACGCATTTAAAGATTTTTGATTCAAAAACCAATTTAATTAATGATGTATTTCTTTTTCTTTTCAAATAATTCAGCCATTTTAATCTCTTGTTAATATTTTAAAAAAGAATAAATTACTTCGTGACTTTTTACAATTTCGAAAAGAATTTGGAAGCATTTAATCTGTCGAATAAAAATTTATTTAAACTATCGTTAAAACACCTAGCAAATCATAATGTATTAAAGGATCGACAGTTTTGGACGCTATTAACATTCAATAATTTTATTAATAGAGATAAAAAAGAACATTATATTGTGTAGGAGGGTGTGAGAAGCTTGTTGGAGATTGCCATTTTGTTTTAGGGTCGCTGCGTCTGTATCCATCTTACTGACCTTGTTTGAAATGAAGAACATTTTTGGTTAAAAAGACAAACATTTTCTCTACAATTTAAATCAATTTTGTTCAACAGTTTCGTCAACACAAACCATGATCCAGAAAGAGTTATGAAAACAGAAATATAAGACAGGTTGATTCAACCCCAGCCCGTTCAGTCTCTCATTAACTTCGGTTGATTGAGGACGTCGGGATGGGGTAATACCAGTCGAGGATTCGTTCTCGACCATCAGTCTGGCAGGAACTTGGCCATTTCGGTGGCCTTTTAGGTATATTGTCCTAGGAGTGACCCCTCCAAGGCCTTGCATCCCCTCTTTGGCGTGGAGTAAGTTTATCGCTTACTGCCTGAGGCGCCCTGATCGGGGAATGCCGACGGGGCTGCTCAGGCTATTTTAGCTAGGCCAAAGTGCTCCTTCTTTAGGGGCGCTGGTTTGACTCTTTCCCCACTTTCCGACCTTGTGTCACATATTCCTGCAGTGGAAAGGCATTAAATACCTGAATCAACCGACTTGTATGTACTATAGAAATGGAATTGAGTCCATGAGTTCCATCTTGTCTCGTAAAGCCGTTGCTAGAAGCGAGCAGACAGATATGAGGTATTGTCGCAGTGACATCTCAAAAGGATCTTTAATCTCACCTCCTGCCCAAGTTCTGATGAGAGCAAAGGGGGGAAAAATATAATGTCTTGTCAATACGGCGCTTCAGGTCTGACGCTTCGTAAAAAGAGCGAAAAGGTTAGGTGAGAGTTCTATCTCGCACTAAAGTGTTTTGGCCGAACAACGCATTGAGAATATGCAAACGCAATAGAAAATAGATCGTAATTATGTAACTGTTACAATCTTTAAAAAAGGTGCTTCTAGAGTTTACGGACAGTGCGATTTTTTAGATAGGATTTTCAAGTTAAATTCAATTTTTACGCTATATTTTTTATTTAATTGTAAGGTGAAAGTGCAGAATAGTTAATCAACTGCCTATGCTAAATTATAAGGTTATTATTTCAGTCCGGTCTGTAAACTGCATAAGTACCAAAACAAATAGCAGACAGGCAGACAGGCAGACGACCGGACAAACAGACAGACGGACAGATAAACACATGGATCTCTAATTGCAATAATCTTCGGATCCTGTTAACAAATATGAAGTCGTTTTTTATTTCAAATATTTGTTATTATTTATGTTGTTCATCAAAGAACACAGACAGGAAAATGGTAGCCGGAAATGACTGCAAATTAGACAGACAAATAACAAAAATCCTCCAAGGAGATTACAAAGTGTGCCAATTCCTCTGGGCAAGGTAACAAGAGCGGACACTAAAAATCTGGTCAAGAAATAGACAAGGAGCTGGGGGGGGGGGGGGAGAATAGAAAAACACAGTTTTGAATAAAAGATAAAAAAGAAAAAAAATAGTAAAGGAATTATTTAATCAACCTTTTAGCCTGCAGAAGAACGGGCGCTTGGGACTAAATCAAAATGTCCGACAGTTTGGCAGCCTTATGAAATTAAATTACAAACTCCAAACATTATAGGATGCAACTCTTAAACACGGCCCTGACACACTAACATATACACACACAGGTATATAGGCATGCACATACATACGTGTGTATATACACGTGAATGTATATATATATATATATATATATATATATATATATATGTGTGTGTGTGTGTGTTTGTATATATGTAGGGTAATAAGTAATGGTATTCATTGTGTTAAGAGACCCTTGAAATAAACACCAGATGTGACAGCTGGAGTCAGAAATAATACACCCACATGACCACAATAGTTTTCAGCTCTGTTTTCCCTCTCTATTTCTCTGCCTCTTTCTTTCTTTCATATATATATATATATATATATATATATATATATATATATATGTATGTATGTAGAGAGAGAAAGAGAGACAGAGAAATAGAGAAAGATAAAGGACTGCAAAATGTTTAGTAACCTTATGAAATTAAATTACAAACTCAAACATTATGTGAAACTACTCTTAAGCTAGATACAAACACACACACACACACACACACACACACACACACATATATATATATATATATATATATATATATATATATATATATATATATATAGGGGTTTTTAATGTCTATTAAGTAAGTGTATTAAGTAGCAATATTTATATTTTTAAGATACCCTTGAAATAAACACCAATTGTGACACTCTGACAACCATGAATATCTTCATATCTTCATGGAAAATGATCACAGTGTTTGTCATATATATATATATATATATATATATATATATAGTAAGCTATGAAAATATGTTTATGGCAATTAAGCTACACAGAGGATATCGCGTTTCATCCCCGGGGGGAATCTTTAGCCTAAAAAAATACATGAAATACTAATATATATATATATATATATATATATATATATATATATATATATATATATATATATATACAGGGTGTTTCAAACGTCTTGGGAACATAACGATTTTTAATAACTCAAAAACTATTAGGAGTTGAAAAATGAAATTGGTACCGTTGGAAAGGTTAAAGTTTCAAGTTTTTTGGGGAATCTTCAAAGTTGCTCAATATGAGCACCATTCGTCACACGGCAGACATCTAGTCGATAGTCCATTTCCTGCCAAACGCGTTCCAGCATCTTGACGTCAATGGTTCCCACAACTGCCGTTACTCGAGCCTTTAGTTCGTCAATATCTCTTGGAAGGGGCGGCACATAGACTTGTTGCTTGACAAAGTCCCAAAGGAAAAAGTCACACGGGGTAAGATCTGGAGACCTAGGAGGCCAGGGCATGAGAACGTCATCACCTCGCCCAGATCTCCCAATCCATCTACCAGGCAGCCTTGTGTTAAGAAACTGCCTTACTCTAAGACTCCAGTGTGGTGGTGCACCATCTTGTTGAAAAATGAAGTCATCAGATTCTGCTTGTTCCAACTGAGCCATTAACCAGTCTTCCAGCATGTTGAGATAGGATTCACCAGTGATAGTTGCCTCTTCAAAGAAGAACGGTCCATAGACACCTTTCTTGGAAATTGCACAAAACACGTTCACTTTTGATGAATCTTGCTCGTGCTCAAGAAGTTCATGAGGATTCTCAGTACCCCATATGCGAGTGTTATGCTTGTTAACTTTGCCATTCAGATGGAAGGTCGCCTCATCGCTAAAAACAAGCCGGTCATCAAAGCCGTTATCTTCCAACTTCTCTTGCATTGCAATGGAAAAGTCACGGCGAAGTGGCTTATCAGTGTCCTTCAACTTTTGGACCAACTTGAGCTTGTAAGGTACCATTTGCAGTCGTTTCCTTAAGACACGCCAGACAGTTGCTGGAGCAAGCTGAAGTTCCCTGCTGGCTCTTCTCACTGATTTACGGGGGCTCCGCTGAAAGGCTGTCCGAACTTGCTCAACTGCATCTTCTGAAGTTGAAGGGCGACCTGTTCGCTTACTTGGGCACAAACACCCATCTTTCACAAATTTAGCATGCCATCTGACAATGGATTTCCTTTCAGGGGCTTCTTTTTTAAATTTCCTGCGAAATGCACGCTGAACACATGTCCACGATTCAGTCTTTGCAAATTGGAGGACGCAAAATGCCTTGTCTTGTTTAGAGAACGCCATTACTGCACCTGGAAAGATAACACGAAAATCATTAGTATGACCAAAAACTTGATTAAGCAAGCTTTAAAATGGCACCAGTTTCATTTTTCTACCTGGAATAGTTCATGAGATATACGCATTTGTAATGTTCCCAAGACTTTTGAAACACCCTGTATATATATAGATATATATGTAAATGAATAAATGTGAAAGTTTTTTTTTCTCATCTCTCCTACCTATATTAACATCAAAACCAGTTAAGCTTATTTAATTTTAATGATACAAGAGCATCTTGAAATGCTATAGATATAGTACTGTTTAAACTCAGTCAAACAAATCTCGATATTGCTCATTTACATATTTATTTATTTTTAGTTTCTAATAAATAAATATTTTCTAATATAACTTTCGAATTTGTATGGACAAATTTTCTTCGATATGAGCAATCGTTTTATCGATAGTATTATCATTATTATTATCATTATTAATAAAATTAAATAAAGAGATTTTATAAAAAAACAAGATAGCGTTTTAAAAACTTTTTTAGAATTTCATTTTCAAGGGAGACAATTTACTTCCGGCATTAGTAAAACGTCAAATGCTGCTGAGATGTGGAGAAAAGATACTACACTTTGATCTTAGCCAAAAGACCAAAGTACTATTAAAAAGATTATTTTGTGAGTAGGCATTTTTAAATGAAAAAAAAATCCATTTAATCGGAATATCTGTTAATGGGGGTGGCAGTGTAATATCGGTTGTGTTTTCATAAGACTATTCTCGCAGGAATTACCTCCTCCTATTTTGGAGAGGCGTGTAGTATTCGTTCGTCATAATATTGTCCTAGCTAAAGAACAATAACTCATGCCTATTATAACTAGAAAATTATGAAAGAAGTTATCGTTTTCCTTAGCTAGCATATTTCTTTGTTTATAAATGTGGCGACTATATTATTCCAGCCAATTTTTATTTAGACGTTTTACGTGGACAATGAAACTTGCTATTGCTTTTAATGTTATCTAAATTAATAAATACGAAAGTTTTTTCTTAACTATCCTAACTACTTAACATAAACATTAAAACGGTTTATGCTTTATTTAATTCAGTATAGTATATTTATATTCATCATGATATATTCCTCAATGGATTACACCCTCTTTTTTTTTTGGGGGGGGGGCGGGGCTTAGTATAGTATACGTTCGTTCATCACAATAACATCCTCCCAGGATTAGCTTCTCCTTTTTGTAGGGGAGGGGGTTAGTGTACTATCTATTCTGTTGTCACGATATCATGTTCCCAGGCATTACCTTTTCCTTTAGAGTCAGTGCATGTAGTTCGTTCACCATGATATCATCCTCCCAAGCTAGCAAAAATATGCGACCTACCCAAACTCGCACCCTACCCCAAATTTTTTAAAAATAAGTTAGATACAAAATATTTAATAGAGAAAAGAATTGCTCTACATCAGTTTTTCTTTTGTAAATTTTATCATTTGCGAGATACCAACGAAAACATACCCCCCACAAAAGGAAGAAAACCAATAAAAATTTAAAACTAAATAATACTATATTTATTGCTTATATTCGTCCTAAGACGGGTATTCTACTAGTATATATATATATATATATATATATATATATATATATATATATATGGGAAATGAACAAGGAAAAACCAAGATATAGTTTTTACATATTCATCAACGTTTCGTCTTTATTGTAAGACTTCCTCAGGATGATAATTTGAGGAAAATATGTCATGCAAGTACATCGAAGTTTGGGGTTGACATGGTGGAGAGATGAGGGAGTGTAGTTTAGCGACCATTGACTTCTCCAGCCTGGACTCTCCTTCGGCGCTCATCTTGAGGAAGTCTTGAAATAAAGACAAAACGTTGATGAATATATCAATAATTTTGGTTTTACCTTTTTCATTTCACGTCGGAATATAATTTCCATAACTTTCATCATATATATATATATATATATATATATATATATATATATATATATATATATATATTTCAGAGGAAACATTTTTTTAATCAATGAAACGGGCGGGTGGAAAAAAACAAGAAAATTGCTAAAATTTTCCTTAAGGTCTTATCGTCTGACCCTCTAAGAGGAAACGTCAGAATGATAAATTAAAAACTAAGAAAATCGAATGAGATATGAGGGGAAAAAAATTGTTTAAGTTGGAGAAAACGATTGAGAAAAAAAAAAAGAAAAGTAAATCTCTCAACGTTATGGTGGCTTTGAATCATTAAAGATCTCCAATGCTGATGCTTCAAAATCTTTTGTCTACACAGGCTAGGTCGAAAATTGTTAATAACTAACGCCTCAATAATATTGAGATAGTAGTTCGACCTGACACTGTGTAAAACAGAAAACCACCCATCAGAATACTTGTCAGAACAACTATTTGTACTAACCAGGTGATTACCGATGGCTGATTCCTGTGGCTGGAAGTTCCCGGATGATCTCTAAACCTTATGTAAACGAATATCACGTGGTATGTGTTGGGATATTCTAATTTCTAATCTTTGGGATGTCTTGCCAACGTAGTCAGCTCCACACTGACACAGGAATTTATAAGCAACAGAATTCTTTTGAATGGCTGGCAAAACAGCCTTACGAAAAGAAGAGAAAAAGGTTTGAGTTGTGTAAACTACTCTCAGCATATATATATAGATGTGTGTGTGTGTGTTTCCCTCTTTATTTTCATTTAACTTCAGTAAGTTCTCAGAAATCAAGGGGCCCCTTTCTGGGGCTAACACTTGATTTCTTTATGAGATACACAGAAATCCGAGTGTTCATTTAAGATTATCAAAGCTTGAGTCAGTAAAACAGTGGAGAATATTTCTTTTTTCTTTTTATCCCAATTGACCATATAACGATGCTATACGTTATCTTTCTCGTAGTCTTTTTTTTTCTCTTAAATCAGATTCCAGGGCAAGAATTTATTTGGTCTGGTGGAGTATCCAGCTTAGTTCTGTTACCAGAAGGTGTAACATCGCTCGTATCCACCAGTGTATAGCCATGCTGAGGAGATCTTATTTTAGCTTCGAATACTATGTTATTTTGATTATTTGGTGAGAGTGTACTTGTAGGTCAAAGTATCCTCATGTTAGGTTTTCTTGTACAGGGAGAGTGAATACACTCGAGGATGTGTCTAGTAGGTAATTCAAACTCTCTCTATATAAGATATGTGCATTCAATCTGCGGATTAAATTATGAAAATGCGTTTTCAAACTTAAATGTGACATACAGACGGACGAATAATCTCTAATGCTTTTTTTTTTCTTAAATCAGATTCCAGGGCAAGAATTTATTTGGTCTGGTGGAGTATCCAGCTTAGTTCTGTTTATTGAAGTACCATCACCAGAAGGTGTAACATCGTTCATATCCGCCAGTGTATAGCCATGCTGAGGAGATCTTATTTTGGCTTCGATACTATGTTATTTTGATTATTTGGTGAGGGTTTACTTGTAGGACAAAGTATCCTCATGTTAGGTTTTCTTGACAAGCCCTTGTACAGAGAGAGTGAACACACTCGAGGATGTGTCTAGTAGGTAATTCCAGCTCTCTCTATATAAGATACGTACATTCAATCTGCGGATTAAATTATGAAAATACGCTTTCAAACTTAAATGTGACATACGAATAATGTCTAATGCTTTTTTTTTAATTTTAGCTCAGTTAGCTCTCATAAATCAAGGTGCTCCTTCCTGGGGCTAACACTTGATTTCTTTATAAACTACATAGCAATCCGAGTGTTCATTTAAAGTTCTTCCCTACTTTTCATACCTAGAGTTAGTAAAGCAGTGAAGAATATTAATTTTCCTCTCCCCAATTGACTACTTGACTATGTTATCGTTTATATTTCTTGTCGTCTGTTTTGGTCTTGCCGGATTCAAGAACAAGAATTCATCTAGTCTGGTGGAGTATCCAGCTTAGTGTTGTCACTAGAGGCAGCAACATTAGGAGAAGGTGCACCATTCATTGTATGAGCCAATCTTATTTGGGCTTCGAATACTATGTAATTTGTAATATTTGGTCAGGGTTTACTTGTAGAGCCAAGTATCCTCGTGTAAGAGAGACCAAAGACACTTAAGGATATTGTTTAATAGGCATTCAAACTGTGTGTGAGTGTGTGTGTGTGTGTGTGTGTGTGTGTTCAAGTATATTTATGAATGTTAAGATACTCTTGAGATAAACACCAGCTGTGACATTGTGACAACCAGAAGATACATCGACAAATAACCAGTGTTCTGAGGTTGTGTCTGTTAGCATGTGTGTCGTTCTCACGCCACCCATTTTTTCACACATACACATATGCACAGTAAATGCAAATAGTTTAACGGCTTGATAAAATTAAATTCCAAACGGAAAATATTATAGGATAAAACTAATAGACATACCTACGCATACATACACATACACCATAGACACACGCATCATAGACACATACCTACACATACATGTCTATATACAAATACACATGCATATATATTTTTTAAAACATTTTTTTAATTTTCTTATCTTTTTTTTGCTGGGGATGCGAGACATTAATTCGCTATTTCAGACACTCCAGCCTAGAGATCTTTTAAAGATTCTAACCGTCCCTTCAAGTGCATTTGTTTGTATCTCTCTTACACTTGGTTCACCGGGTATATCCGCCAGGTAGTTTTTTAAATTCTTTTTTATTAGTCCTATTGCTCCTATAATTACTGGAATGATGGAGATCTTCCTAACATTCCAGTTTATTTTCATGTCGTACATAAGACCGTGGTATTTCGTAATCTTTTCCCTTTCAGCTATGTTTAAGCCAGCATCATTAAGGATACTGACTTCAACTAGGGTTGCTACTTTCTCCCTATTGTCCCATATCACTATGTCGGGTTTAAGGTTTAACATCTCCGTTTTCTAGATATGTAGCTGTAGGGATTGCATAGTCATAGTGGATGGTGTATGACTTATTTCCAACTGTTTTTTCTGGTTTATATATTCCAAGGACTTGCTGCTACACTGGATATTCAACTTTTTACAGATGGTCCAGTGAAGGTATTTGCACACTCTGTTGTATCGCATTGTATAATAGCTATTCGCCAGTAGAACCTTACAACTGGATGTCAGGTGGCTCACACTCTCCACTTCATGTGTGGCAGAACCTGCACTTATTATTGTTGCTGAGTCCACTCATCTTTTTAAAGGCATTGGTCATAAAGCCTTTGTCTTGGACAGCCATTATCATACTCTCCTGATCATAGTGGAACGATCCTCTTTTCAGCCAGTCTACAAAGCCTTCCATATCTATATATTCCTGGGATAGTTCATCCAGAAAATATTTAGCACATTGTTGGTTGGGCCATTCTTCCAGTTTTCTGTAATGGAAGGTCTTGGTGTATTTCTGGCGGCTCTTCCAGATTATTTCTGTAGCAGGCTTGTTTTCTGTTTCTGCCTCATTTGTGAGACAGTCCTGTCCAAAATGTTTAGCCAGTTTTGTGATAGAGGTTGTTCTACTTGCTCTGGTTTCTTTGTGTTGGCATACCATCATAAGGTTTGGGTTATGGGAGCTCATCAGATATTGGCCAGTGTTCACAATAGTGACTCAATGTTGATGATCAATTTCTGAATGACCCATAAATCCTGCTCCTCTTTGCAGATACAGCCTTGGTAGACACTGGTTTCTGTACATTACTCTGTACAATGTCAACATTTTTCTCATTTTAGTGTCTAGTCTATTAATGTCCTTTTGTGGCCAATCAATAATGCCAAAGCTGTATGTTATTACTGGCATGGCTAGTTGGTTAATGGCAGTTACTTTGTTTTTGTTTGTAAGCTGTGTTTTGCAAATTTTTCTAACACGGCATACATATTCTCTGCGAATTGGTTCCCTCGTCTTTGTATGTTGAATTGAATCGCTTTCTTCTATGCCAAGGTATCTAATTTGTTCATGATCTTCAAGGTCTTTGATGTCAGTATCTTCATCAAGCTGTATGTTTTCCGTTTGGATCTTCTTCCCAGTTTTGAGGGAGCATTTGGCACATTTGCCCAGGCAAAACTTCATTCCAATATCTTTGGAGAAGGTTTGGACAACCTGCAGGAATCGACTTAAGGTAGCATCTGAACTGGCATACAGCTTGAGGTTATCCATGAAGAACAGGTGGTTGACTCTTTTGTTTGGGTCTTGTAGGTCTTGTTGTATATATATTCATGTGAGTTTGTGCAAGTGTATGTATAAGTCGCCCTATTTAAAGTGTTAAGATATCTTTGAAAGAAATACCAGCCATGACAGCTGCGGTCAAAATAATGCAACCACAACTCTGGAAAATAACCATCGTGTTTTGCCATCCTGTCTGTCTGTCTGTCTGTCTGTCTGTCTCTCTCTCTCTCTCTCTCTATATATATATATATATATATATATATATATATATATATTATAATATAAAATGAAGTAATAAAATAAGGTGTCAATCAAATTTTATTAGAATTCAAAGTTCAAGCAAAGTATCCTTAAGTCCTTAGCTCATGAGTTTTCAAAGATAATTCTTAGCTTCAGAGGACCATTACCGCAGTTATACTACTACAGGTAATAAAATTAAGCCTTGAAAATATATAAAATTATATACACAAATACATAAAAATACATAACATCAAATATATCAACCCAAAAACATACTTTTTTGTTGAATCTATACAATCCATCCAGGTCATACAAATTGAAAAACATAATCAGGAAAGACCTTCAGAGGGTTGACCGAGGATTTTATTACTTCATTTTATATTATAATATTAATGCTCTATCCAATATATTGAGCTTCAGTTTTTATCCGGATGTTTCACTAATTATAAGATATTAGTTGACGCTTATATCTTTTGTTGGATTGCTTCATATATATATATATATATATATATATATATATATATATATATATATATATAAAATAGTAACTCTGTGTGTGTGTGTGTCCGCCTGATCTTTGTGTCTTATGGTCACCCAAACCGCTGGACAGAATTGCTTGAAAATTGGCATGTGGACTACTGACCTCTCAGTGAAGGTCATAGGCTATATAAGAAATAAATCACTTCAACGTTGGGGGTTCTACCCCATACTGAAAACTGTTTTACCTTAGATTCAAATGAAATTTAAACCATAGGTAAATGACCAAAAATGATGTCTATTCCCAAAATTTCAGCAAATTTTGATAATATTAAGAGGGTCCCCGGTGGCACAACCCCTCCACTGAAAACTGTTTTCCCTTAGATTCAAATGAAATTTAAACCATAGGTAAATGACCAAAAATGATGTCTATTCCCAAAATTTCAGCAAATTTTGATAATATCAAGAGGGTCCCCGGTGGCACAACATCTCCACTGAAAACTGTTTTCCCTTAGATTCAAATGAAATTTAAACCATAGGTAAATGACCAAAAATGATGTCTATTCCCAAAATTTCAGCAAATTTTGATAATATTAAGAGGGTCCCCGGTGGCACAACCCCTCCACTGAAAACTGTTTTCCCTTAGATTCAAATGAAATTTAAACCATAGGTAAATGACCAAAAATGATGTCTATTCCCAAAATTTCAGCAAATTTTGATAATATCAAGAGGGTCCCCGGTGGCACAACATCTCCACTGAAAACTGTTTTCCCTTAGATTCAAATGAAATTTAAACCATAGGTAAATGACCAAAAATGATGTCTATTCCCAAAATTTCAGCAAATTTTGATAATATTAAGAGGGTCCCCGGTGGCACAACCCCTCCACTGAAAACTGTTTTCCCTTAGATTCAAATGAAATTTAAACCATAGGTAAATGACCAAAAATGATGTCTATTCCCAAAATTTCAGCAAATTTTGATAATATCAAGAGGGTCCCCGGTGGCACAACATCTCCACTGAAAACTGTTTTCCCTTAGATTCAAATGAAATTTAAACCATAGGTAAATGACCAAAAATGATGTCTATTCCCAAAATTTCAGCAAATTTTGATAATATTAAGAGGGTCCCCGGTGGCACAACCCCTCCACTGAAAACTGTTTTCCCTTAGATTCAAATGAAATTTAAACCATAGGTAAATGACCAAAAATGATGTCTATTCCCAAAATTTCAGCAAATTTTGATAATATCAAGAGGGTCCCCGGTGGCACAACCCCTCCACTGAAAACTGTTTTCCCTTAGATTCAAATGAAATTTAAACCATAGGTAAATGACCAAAAATGATGTCTATTCCCAAAATTTCAGCAAATTTTGATAATATCAAGAGGGTCCCCGGTGGCACAACATCTCCACTGAAAACTGTTTTCCCTTAGATTCAAATGAAATTTAAACCATAGGTAAATGACCAAAAATGATGTCTATTCCCAAAATTTCAGCAAATTTTGATAATATCAAGAGGGTCCCCGGTGGCACAACCCCTCCACTGAAAACTGTTTTCCCTTAGATTCAAATGAAATGTAAACCATAGGTAAATGACCAAAAATGATGTCTATTCCCAAAATTTCAGCAAATTTTGATAATATTAAGAGGGTCCCCGGTGGCACAACCCCTCCACTGAAAACTGTTTTCCCTTAGATTCAAATGAAATTTAAACCATAGGTAAATGACCAAAAATGATGTCTATTCCCAAAATTTCAGCAAATTTTGATAATATCAAGAGGGTCCCCGGTGGCACAACCCCTCCACTGAAAACTGTTTTCCCTTAGATTCAAATGAAATGTAAACCATATGTAAATGACCAAAAATGATGTCTATTCCCAAAATTTCAGCAAATTTTGATAATATTAAGAGGGTCCCCGGTGGCACAACCCCTCCACTGAAAACTGTTTTCCCTTAGATTCAAATGAAATGTAAACCATAGGTAAATGACCAAAAATGATGTCTATTCCCAAAATTTCAGCAAATTTTGATAATATTAAGAGGGTCCCCGGTGGCACAACCCCTCCACTGAAAACTGTTTTCCCTTAGATTCAAATGAAATTTAAACCATAGGTAAATGACCAAAAATGATGTCTATTCCCAAAATTTCAGCAAATTTTGATAATATCAAGAGGGTCCCCGGTGGCACAACCCCTCCACTGAAAACTGTTTTCCCTTAGATTCAAATGAAATGTAAACCATAGGTAAATGACCAAAAATGATGTCTATTCCCAAAATTTCAGCAAATTTTGATAATATTAAGAGGGTCCCCGGTGGCACAACCCCTCCACTGAAAACTGTTTTCCCTTAGATTCAAATGAAATTTAAACCATAGGTAAATGACCAAAAATGATGTCTATTCCCAAAATTTCAGCAAATTTTGATAATATCAAGAGGGTCCCCGGTGGCACAACCCCTCCACTGAAAACTGTTTTCCCTTAGATTCAAATGAAATGTAAACCATAGGTAAATGACCAAAAATGATGTCTATTCCCAAAATTTCAGCAAATTTTGATAATATTAAGAGGGTCCCCGGTGGCACAACCCCTCCACTGAAAACTGTTTTCCCTTTAGATTCAAATGAAATTTAAACCATAGGTAAATGACCAAAAATGATGTCTATTCCCAAAATTTCAGCAAATTTTGATAATATCAAGAGGGTCCCCGGTGGCACAACCCCTCCACTGAAAACTGTTTTCCCTTAGATTCAAATGAAATGTAAACCATAGGTAAATGACCAAAAATGATGTCTATTCCCAAAATTTCAGCAAATTTTGATAATATCAAGAGGGTCCCCGGTGGCACAACCCCTCCACTGAAAACTGTTTTCCCTTAGATTCAAATGAAATGTAAACCATAGGTAAATGACCAAAAATGATGTCTATTCCCAAAATTTCAGCAAATTTTGATAATATTAAGAGGGTCCCCGGTGGCACAACCCCTCCACTGAAAACTGTTTTCCCTTAGATTCAAATGAAATTTAAACCATAGGTAAATGACCAAAAATGATGTCTATTCCCAAAATTTCAGCAAATTTTGATAATATCAAGAGGGTCCCCGGTGGCACAACCCCTCCACTGAAAACTGTTTTCCCTTAGATTCAAATGAAATTTAAACCATAGGTAAATGACCAAAAATGATGTCTATTCCCAAAATTTCAGCAAATTTTGATAATATCAAGAGGGTCCCCGGTGGCACAACATCTCCACTGAAAACTGTTTTCCCTTAGATTCAAATGAAATTTAAACCATAGGTAAATGACCAAAAATGATGTCTATTCCCAAAATTTCAGCAAATTTTGATAATATCAAGAGGGTCCCCGGTGGCACAACATCTCCACTGAAAACTGTTTTCCCTTAGATTCAAATGAAATGTAAACCATAGGTAAATGACCAAAAATGATGTCTATTCCCAAAATTTCAGCAAATTTTGATAATATCAAGAGGGTCCCCGGTGGCACAACATGTCCACTGAAAACTGTTTTCCCTTAGATTCAAATGAAATTAAAACCATAGGTAAATGACCAAAAATGATGTCTATTCCCAAAATTTCAGCAAATTTTGATAATATCAAGAGGGTCCCCGGTGGCACAACATCTCCACTGAAAACTGTTTTCCCTTAGATTCAAATGAAATTTAAACCATAGGTAAATGACCAAAAATGATGTCTATTCCCAAAATTTCAGCAAATTTTGATAATATTAAGAGGGTCCCCGGTGGCACAACCCCTCCACTGAAAACTGTTTTCCCTTAGATTCAAATGAAATTTAAACCATAGGTAAATGACCAAAAATGATGTCTATTCCCAAAATTTCAGCAAATTTTGATAATATCAAGAGGGTCCCCGGTGGCACAACATCTCCACTGAAAACTGTTTTCCCTTAGATTCAAATGAAATGTAAACCATAGGTAAATGACCAAAAATGATGTCTATTCCCAAAATTTCAGCAAATTTTGATAATATCAAGAGGGTCCCCGGTGGCACAACCCCTCCACTGAAAACTGTTTTCCCTTAGATTCAAATGAAATGTAAACCATAGGTAAATGACCAAAAATGATGTCTATTCCCAAAATTTCAGCAAATTTTGATAATATTAAGAGGGTCCCCGGTGGCACAACCCCTCCACTGAAAACTGTTTTCCCTTAGATTCAAATGAAATTTAAACCATAGGTAAATGACCAAAAATGATGTCTATTCCCAAAATTTCAGCAAATTTTGATAATATCAAGAGGGTCCCCGGTGGCACAACCCCTCCACTGAAAACTGTTTTCCCTTAGATTCAAATGAAATTTAAACCATAGGTAAATGACCAAAAATGATGTCTATTCCCAAAATTTCAGCAAATTTTGATAATATCAAGAGGGTCCCCGGTGGCACAACATCTCCACTGAAAACTGTTTTCCCTTAGATTCAAATGAAATTTAAACCATAGGTAAATGACCAAAAATGATGTCTATTCCCAAAATTTCAGCAAATTTTGATAATATCAAGAGGGTCCCCGGTGGCACAACATCTCCACTGAAAACTGTTTTCCCTTAGATTCAAATGAAATTTAAACCATAGGTAAATGACCAAAAATGATGTCTATTCCCAAAATTTCAGCAAATTTTGATAATATCAAGAGGGTCCCCGGTGGCACAACATCTCCACTGAAAACTGTTTTCCCTTAGATTCAAATGAAATGTAAACCATAGGTAAATGACCAAAAATGATGTCTATTCCCAAAATTTCAGCAAATTTTGATAATATCAAGAGGGTCCCCGGTGGCACAACATCTCCACTGAAAACTGTTTTCCCTTAGATTCAAATGAAATTTAAACCATAGGTAAATGACCAAAAATGATGTCTATTCCCAAAATTTCAGCAAATTTTGATAATATCAAGAGGGTCCCCGGTGGCACAACATCTCCACTGAAAACTGTTTTCCCTTAGATTCAAATGAAATGTAAACCATAGGTAAATGACCAAAAATGATGTCTATTCCCAAAATTTCAGCAAATTTTGATAATATCAAGAGGGTCCCCGGTGGCACAACCCCTCCACTGAAAACTGTTTTCCCTTAGATTCAAATGAAATGTAAACCATAGGTAAATGACCAAAAATGATGTCTATTCCCAAAATTTCAGCAAATTTTGATAATATTAAGAGGGTCCCCGGTGGCACAACCCCTCCACTGAAAACTTTTTTCCCTTAGATTCAAATGAAATGTAAACCATAGGTAAATGACCAAAAATGATGTCTATTCCCAAAATTTCAGCAAACTTTGATAATATCAAGAGGGTCCCCGGTGGCACAACATCTCCACTGAAAACTGTTTTCCCTTAGATTCAAATGAAATGTAAACCATAGGTAAATGACCAAAAATGATGTCTATTCCCAAAATTTCAGCAAATTTTGATAATATCAAGAGGGTCCCCGGTGGCACAACATCTCCACTGAAAACTGTTTTCCCTTAGATTCAAATGAAATGTAAACCATAGGTAAATGACCAAAAATGATGTCTATTCCCAAAATTTCAGCAAATTTTGATAATATCAAGAGGGTCCCCGGTGGCACAACATCTCCACTGAAAACTGTTTTCCCTTAGATTCAAATGAAATGTAAACCATAGGTAAATGACCAAAAATGATGTCTATTCCCAAAATTTCAGCAAATTTTGATAATATCAAGAGGGTCCCCGGTGGCACAACATCTCCACTGAAAACTGTTTTCCCTTAGATTCAAATGAAATGTAAACCATAGGTAAATGACCAAAAATGATGTCTATTCCCAAAATTTCAGCAAATTTTGATAATATCAAGAGGGTCCCCGGTGGCACAACATCTCCACTGAAAACTGTTTTCCCTTAGATTCAAATGAAATTTAAACCATAGGTAAATGACCAAAAATGATGTCTATTCCCAAAATTTCAGCAAATTTTGATAATATCAAGAGGGTCCCCGGTGGCACAACATCTCCACTGAAAACTGTTTTCCCTTAGATTCAAATGAAATGTAAACCATAGGTAAATGACCAAAAATGATGTCTATTCCCAAAATTTCAGCAAATTTTGATAATATCAAGAGGGTCCCCGGTGGCACAACCCCTCCACTGAAAACTGTTTTCCCTTAGATTCAAATGAAATGTAAACCATAGGTAAATGACCAAAAATGATGTCTATTCCCAAAATTTCAGCAAATTTTGATAATATCAAGAGGGTCCCCGGTGGCACAACCCCTCCACTGAAAACTGTTTTCCCTTAGATTCAAATGAAATGTAAACCATAGGTAAATGACCAAAAATGATGTCTATTCCCAAAATTTCAGCAAATTTTGATAATATCAAGAGGGTCCCCGGTGGCACAACATCTCCACTGAAAACTGTTTTCCCTTAGATTCAAATGAAATGTAAACCATAGGTAAATGACCAAAAATGATGTCTATTCCCAAAATTTCAGCAAATTTTGATAATATCAAGAGGGTCCCCGGTGGCACAACCCCTCCACTGAAAACTGTTTTCCCTTAGATTCAAATGAAATGTAAACCATAGGTAAATGACCAAAAATGATGTCTATTCTCAAAATTTCAGCAAATTTTGATAATATTAAGAGGGTCCCCGGTGGTACAACTTCTCCACTGAAAACTGTTTTCCCTTTGATTCAAATGAAATATATATATATATATATATATATATATATATATATATAATCACCTCTCTGTCTGTGCATATCTGTCCCTAAAAACGAAGACATACTAAGAAGTGTCTTTTCAATATAATTGTATTCATATGCACAATTTGTATGTGAACATAATGGAAGTATTTTTGCCCCCTAAAGAAGCAAATGACAATTTTCAAACATGTTACACAATGAAATTAATATATTTATTAGCGTTAGTTTAAGAGTATTAACATATATCTGAATAGCTAGTTGAGTAAGATATCTAGCTGACCACATCAATATTGCTGTTAAAGTAAACTCTCCCTACCATGATGTTGCATATGATGCTATCTCACACTCTAACCTGGGCAACACCGGGTAGCTCTGCTAGTATATATATATATATATATATATATATATATATATATATATATATATATATATATAATTATTTAATAATAAATATGTTTTAAGAAGTATATGTTTCATCTTTACAGAATCCTCAGTGTGGAGATAACTGTCCTGCCCGTCACACAATTCGAGCCACCTTTAACTTAAATCCAAGCCTTCTAACTGTTGCAGTCATCGTAACAGCTGTGCAGATTGAAGAGAAATAAAGTATTTTACGTTTTATTAAGCAAACGTATAGTAAGCCTACAGTATAGTGTTCAACAAATCCAAATTGGGTGAAAATCGCATTTTAGCATTAATTCAGAAGCTTATTATTGCTTCTCTTAGAGGGCCCAGCCGTAAAGGGGGCTATTAAATAATTTTCAATGATGAATATTTATATATTATTATCCATAGGCATATATGTTTCATCCTTACAGAATCCTCAGTATGGAGTTAACTGTCTGCCGGTGGTACGATTCAACCCAAGACCCTTTAACTTGTTCATTAAAACACGTTCTCTAAGGCAAAGTTCCTTACTTCAAACGTTCTCAGTAGTCTTATGTAGCTTTCTGTATACTGATATGCCGGCTTGTCCCCAACATCGTTGCCGTCACTATCATTATCGCAGTGTGTTGATTTCGCCGTCGTCACCGTCGTAGTGGGCCTCACCTCGTAGCCACCATTGCCGTCATCATGATCGTCTAGGGTCTGTAATTAAAACTTTTCTATGCAGAGAAGAAAAAGGCGAGTCCGACATAAAATTTTACTGGTTTTTATTTGAGAGATATTTTCTAGTCATAATTATAAAGCTCATACCTCCATTAACTTGGAGAGAGAGGCCAAATTGTTCTTCCTAACTTAGATCTACTTCGTTACGGAGATAGGAAAGAAGGGATTATCAACTCGCTATCAACTCTTTTAGGAATTAAATTCCCATTTTCCTTTTTCTGAATTACATTTCGATTTTGCATCCGTGAACCATGCTCCTGACACACGGACTGACTAAAAAGCTTCTTTCTTTTATCGTTCCTATGATTGTGTCATAATTGCCTCAAAATATGGACTCTCAGCCTCTCCTGACGCACCTGTTAGATAAGAGAGCTCAGAGTTCAGGTATGTTTATTTTTAGTCCGAAAGCGAACTTGTTCCCCAGATTTTTGTGTCAAGATTATGCACTGGTCCACCTCAATACCAAATCCATACTAGCTCGTTCTTCACATACATACATCTATTATGTAACAACCTGAGTCACCTTAAACTTAAATACAAACATCCTAATCGTCGTAACAGTTATGCAGATTGAAGAGAAATAAAGTCTATTATATTTTATCATGAAAACCATTAGTAAGCCTGCCGTATATATATATATATATATATATATATATATATATATATATATATATATATATATCAGGAGCAAGTTTTGGGGAAGGAAAGAGGGCTGGATTTTTGTCATCATTTTTCAAGTGAGTTTTTTCATGTATTTTGGCTTGCCGTTATTTTTGACAAGACTTCTCAAAGATTTTCCTTCTTCCTTTCTCCTATTTTTGGGATTATATGTTTTCCTATTACCATTAAATGAACTATTGCTCTGATGATCAGCAAAGTTAAACTTGACTTGTCTGTGAAACGCGCGTAAGAAAAAGTATTAAATTTGGAAAAATATTTTCTTTTGAGACGAAGAAAGAATACAGTAAATGATAAGTAAATGCTCAATATATATCTTGTTTATATATATATATATATATATAGATATATATATAAAGTATTCATTTACAGAACAATTTTGCACCACTCTATGTCTACTCAAGAAATAATGATACTAAACCTCATGTCTAGAATCCTTATTCCAATTTTGATAAAAATCCATTATGTAAGTTTGATTCTAGAAAATGTCCAAAATATAAGGCTTAAGCTTAAGGAGTCGTAAGAAAAAATTTAAATTCAGTTAATCTTGCTTAACTGATGTCTTATGACTGTGTATCAAATTCAATGCAAATCTGAAATATTTGAATTTTCAAATGGAATTTGAATTTTCAAATGGAAGATTATGCCTATATTATGTTTCCCAAAACGTCTTAAAAATACTCCGAAGAAACTGACATCTGGGAAATATTTATTAATTGATGTGTAATATCTATTGTTAACATTTCACAAAAATCGGAAGTAACTAAATTTTAATGAACGGCTTTCATTGCCTTTTTACCACCCTTGCACGAAACTAAATTAAACTAAATATAGTCAGTATTATGACCCCTTACGCTTAGCAGTTATGTTCTAAAATTCATAATGATTGGTTAATTAGTTTAGGGGTGGACCGTGTACATAGAAATATATAAACATATACACATATAAAACTTTATATGAATGGAGATATATGCCAGTCTTTTCATTAGCTATCTATTTAACTATGTCAGTGGTTTTATTCTCTATCTATATATCTGTCTATCTATTTATCTATCTATATATCTCTCTTCATATATATATATATATATATATATATATATATATATATATATATATAAGTCAGGTTCATATTATATTCCAATAACCATGTTTTTATTTTATTATTTTTATTTTTTCACATTTCCAAAAAACATAACATTTCTGTGAGATATTTTTTACGATCCGTTTCATTTGTCTTGTGCCAAACAACATTTTTATGTTAATATCGTCTCTGCAACATTACAAAATCATCAGAAAATTTCACAAAGAGTATAAAGTTCTTGGATTAAAGTGTCTTGAAAAAACCTACACTATACAGTGGTTCATTTTTGGGTGAAACCAATCAAAAAACAAAGAAAAGAGCAAACTCACACGTGAGGGAACCCACTAATACGCCATTTATAAAAATATATATATATATCTCACAGAAATGTTATGTTTTTTGGAAATGTGAACAAATAAACATAAAAATAATAAAATAAAAACATGGTTATTGGAATATAATATGAAACTTACTTATATTTGCTCTGTTGTCACTAATCATCGAGCTGAATCTTTTAAGGAGACTGCAAAGTAAAAGGGCACTTATAGTATATGCTAATACATATATTATCATTAATAATTATATATATATATATATATATATATATATATATATATATCTGTCTATCTATTCCTTTCTATCTGTCTCTCTATCTGTTTGTCTGTCTGTCTATTCATTTATAGAAAAATTATGTAAAAAGCCGAGAGCGAATGTTGTTTTATGTTGTAAACGAGAACAGTTGTTGTTTTCTTCTGCAGTTTTTTGTAATTAAATCATCGTTTTTTTTTTGTTGTTTTTTTTTTTCAATTCTTCTTACTGCGTTTGGGGGTTTCAACGTATTTGGCTCAAATGAAAACACAAATTGAAATCTTGTAAATCAGTTCTAATTAGAGTTTTTGCAAGAAAAACAAACAAGCCAAAGAATCTCTAAAATGTTTTCAAGAATTCCTTGTACCCAAAATCGGATGTTCCATGTCTGTCTACACAATTGCAAGATTCTAATTATTTGAAATATCTGTTTTACAAGACTAGAATTATTTAAACACTGGAGAACTAATGATCATGGATATATTTAAGTAAACCTTTTTTAGAGACTTTCAAGTATTTCTATCAGAGTTTCCGTCTGCCGATCAGTCAGTTGGTCAGACAGTCAATCAGTCAGTTGGTCAGACAGTTAATCAGTCAGTTGGTCAGACAGTTAATCAGTCAGTGGTCAGACAGTCAATCAGTTGGTTGGTCAAACAGTCAATCAATCAGTTGGTCAGACAGTCAATCAGTCAGTTGGCCAGACAGTTAATCAGCCAGTGGTCAGACAGTCAATCAGTTGGTTGGTCAGACAGTCAATCAGTCAGTTGGTCAGACAATCAATCAGTCAGTTGGTGAGACAGTCAATCAGTCAGTGGTCAGACAGTCAATCAGTCAGTTGGCCAGACAGTTAATCAGTCAGTGGTCAGACAGTCAATCAGTCAGTGGTCAGACATAAAATCAGTCAGTTGGTCAGACAATCAATCAGTCAGCTGGTCAATGGGTCACCTTTAAGTTTTACGTCGATACCAGCAGACAATCACAATGTTGTATTCTGTGTTCTGAGTTCTGTCACATCCATCACAAGGATAAGGGTTAATGAGTTTGTCAGGTGGACAACATTGTGAGGATTAGTAACGATGGTCGTAACTGGTCAGAATTCGATTATTTAAGAGGACGGCTCAAACAGAATTTGTTTACATTGTACTTGAAAACGACTATGTTGTAGTCTGCTGGGAAACAGCCCTATGGTATTGTGTTTCACAGACGGGTGTTTCTAGGAAAGAAACTTTGCTCATCGAAGTCCCATTTAGTTGTAGGTCCGCAGAGGGAGAAAGGGAAATTATTGACAGTGGTTGTAGCTAGACGAGTTTTTGTTGTGAATGTTTTACAGGAGGGAGCATAGATTGGAGTTCAGTCGAGCACTTACCATGAAAATAACGATAGAGTAGAGAAAGACTAGCAACATCTCTTCTGTGGGAAAGAGGCTGCAGGGAAGAGAAGAGAACATATTACTGGGATGTTGACAACATTAAAATGGTCCCACCTGTGAGTAACTGATTCAAGAAAGGAGTGGGAAAATCGATGCCAATTAAACAGAATCAAGAAAGTCCAAATCGAGTAGCTTGCTGACTCTTACGAATTCTTTGGTTATTGAATATCGAAATAGTATTTTTGTCCCGTCTGTTATGCTTAAGTTTTGAATGAAGTTCAAGAAGAAATGTCAGAGGTCACTACTTGTTGTGACCTTGAAGGGCCGATAATAATTAAGGCAACACGGTGGTATATTTACATGAGTGTATTCACAGAAGTACAGAATAGTATGTTACAGAAAGTCTGTGTTCGATACTGTGGCTATGACTACCACCAATGACTTCCGCCATTACAGTATTTACTTCCTTTTTACTGCAGGAAGATGTGGCACAAAGCCGGAAGGTGGGGAGAATCAAACAAGTGCCCCTAAAGAAAAAACACTCTTGCCTACTAAAAATAGCCTGGCCAGTAGCGTCGGCATTCCCCGGTCGGGGCACCTCAGGAAATTAGCGATAAACTAACGCCACCCCAAAGAGAGGAGGTAAAGCCTAGGAGGATGCACTTCCTAAGACTACCCAGGACAATACCTCAGCTTGACAGATAAAAGGCCACCGAAATTGCCCAGTTTCTGCCAGACTTATTGTCGAGATTGGATCCTCGACTGGTATGTATACTGACGCAGAACGGCAAATGACTGCCGCCACGACTCTACGACACTTTGTCGTAACTCTATTCATATTTTATGGAAGAGTCCATCTACTCCCGAAATAGGGTAAAGTCTCTCTTTCACGAAACCCCCTCTCTTACTCTATCTCCTTCTTCTTCGCCATCCTTTCTTTCCCTCTTTATCTTTCTCCTTTTCCTTCTCAATCTTTTTTCTTTCTTTTTTACTTTTTATCTTTTTCTGTTTTTCCTTCCTTTCTCTTACTCTTCCTCCTTCCCAATCCTTTCTCTTCCTCTTTCTCTCTCTTCCTTTTTTTTCTTACCTTATCTTACACCTCCTTCTTTCCAATCCTTTCTTTCCTTCTTTATCTTTCTCCTTCTCCTTTTCTTTCTCAATCTTTTTTCTTTCTTTTTCACTTTCTATCTCTTTCTCTTTTTCCTTCCTTTCTCTTACTCTTTCTCTCTCTTCCTTTTTTCTCCTTACCTTATCTTACCCCTCCTTTTTTCCAATCCTTTCTTTTCTTCTTTCTCTTTCTCTCTATTCTTCTCCTTTCTTTCTCTTTCTCCTTCTCTTCCTCTTTCTCTAGACTTTCTCTGGTTGTTAATTTGACTACAGTCAAAATCGCACTGACCCACTGACAAATACGTAGCCTTTTCTACACTGCCAGTTTTCATATCTAGATATATAAGGCGAGGCAAGGGTGTGCTTGCCTCTTTTCCAGATTTAAAATTGCAGACAAAGCATTCAAGTAGCCTGGTCTTTTGATTTTGGATAAGTGAATCACCATTTTGAAATGACACTCATCTCTATGAGAGACTCTGTCCGCTTGGTCCGTCAGTCTGTCGGTCTGTCATGCTTGACTTTGAAGTGCATATTAAAAGGTCTATCAGTTCTTGTTTGTTGACTAGCTCAAAATTGAATAATTTAGTAATTATAGCAAACTGAAAAATCTTTTGTGGCAGAGTAAGGTGTTGACGACGCTTTAAAATTCAGGAGGAACTCTTGTTCAGACAACACCGGAACAACCATAGTAAACAGAAAGACTAATTTTGGATTTTGTTTTGATGTTTAAAAAATTTAACTCACTTTGCAAACTCATTTTTTTCCTGATTCAAAAAATCTAACCAAAGCTCAATGGGTGACATTTTTATTTTTGACACTATTGACCAGACGATTGTTTCAGCAATGTTAATCAATTGGTTTAATTTTAAATTCCTTGTTGATTTTTCAGAGAATTGTTTTGGTAATTATTCCTATTTCGAGTATATTTGTGTTAATTAGTCGACTGGTTGGCTCATTGTTGAAATCGCTTTTATGACTCTTTAGCAGGATGTATGCTTCCTTGGGGTTTAATTTGTTAACTCTATAGCTAATTTTAAGTTTATCTTTGATTTGTTTATTTTTTTTTGTATTTATATCTATGCAATTGCATGTGTTAGTGTCTAGTTTTTTATAATTTTTTGTAATATTTTCTACAGTTAATCTTTTATATTATTGTTTAGTCATTATATCGAAGTTCCTAGTCTCATCTGCTTTCACAAAGATTTTGTTAGAGTTGTTTATATTTTTGTAAATGCTTTTGAAAACTATTATTTTGGTTATGAAACTCTAAGTCCTTAATTATATTTAATAGATCGTTTTTAAAGCTAACCATGGGATTTATTGTGGGTGCATATTTAGACTATTGTCGGGGTTCAACACATCGTGACGTGTGTTTACTTTTGAAAAACCGTAGCAGCAGCAGGTGTCGCTATTCTTTTTGCAATGAGTTTTGAGAAAATCAGCAGCAGCCGTAGTTGCCATTTTCTGTGCAATGACTTTGCGAAAACCTGGCCAGCTTATAATGTTCCTTTTTTCCTTTAAGGAATACAAATGCGATTCGCCGACTATGCAAATAATCTTACTTATATATTCAAGGCACCTTTCAACTATGTTGTATGGCGAGAGATCTCTCCGGAAATTATTTGTCGAAATTAATCCTTTCCACAAGACCGGCAACAGTGACTTAACACAAATTCCATGAAATCTCCCGTTTTTCACTCAAACCCGGGTTGGTATCTGTTCCGATGGATACTACACCCCATAGACCAGTATCGTCTTGGCCTTCGGGTCTTGATTTACGCCGGTCTATTGGTCGTCTGTCCTGTGCAGTTCTAGGAGGTGCTCCCTCCCAGGCTTTGCCTTCTCACTCTTTGAGAAGGGGTTAGTTTATTGCTGATAGCCTGAGGCGCCCCTACCAGGGAATGCCGACAGGGCTGCCCAGGCAAGATTTAATGGTCAGAGCGCTCAAATTCTCAGGCACTGGTTTTTCAATTCCCAACCTTGTGTCACATCTTACCTTGTGGGAGGAAGATAAATAAAACCAGTTTAGTCGGGGTGTTAGGAGACCCCCACATTCGACTGAATGGACCAGTCGTCGAGCCAGGGAGCAGACAGCAGACAGCAGCAGCAGCAGCAAAGATAAACACAGCCCTTCTCAGGGCTACTATAATAATGCGATTAACTCTCTTTGCTACCTGCCTCCTGAGAAGTCAACACTTGCCTCAGCCTGCATCTCCAGTTCCTGACTCCTGCACCAGCACCCTGCAGTCCTGAACTCATGCACCAGCACCATGCAGTCCTGAACTCATGCACCAGCACCCGGTAGTCCTGAACTCATGCACCAGCACCATGCAGTCCTGAACTCATGCACCAGCATCCTGCAGCTCTGATTAATGCATCAGCGACTCCAACTCCTTTTCCCAACAGCCCTTATCAGGGCTACTCAAGAAACTACTGCAAGATTCTTTCCTTTTTTTGCCATGCCAGCAACAGCAAGGGTACTTTGTCGACATCTTTCAACAGCTACTCAGCCTTTTCTCTGCAACGACACCACTCCTGTCGTCCAGTTTGCTGTCTCCAGAGACGCCACTCCCGTCTTTCCAGTTTCTCCTGTTCCAGTGACGTCATCTCAATTCCCATCACTTCTTGTTATTATCATTTTTTTATGGTAAATAAACATACTCATGTTTTAACTGTTCACCTGTGTTTGTCTTCTCTTCTTTGTCATTGCCGTTTAACATATTCTTGCCTGTGTCTCCTTTTTTAGTTGTGAGGCCGATCAACCCCAACGGTCGGTCCCGCAACAAGTGGTGACCCCAACGTGATATCAGGCACGGGCAAGCGGCTGACAGAGAAGATGGCAGAACACCACGACGTGATATGTGGACACAGGTAACGGCTGGTAAAGATGACATATCGTCCAGACCTCATCAACCACGATTTTGAACATCTCAACAAACTCAGCCAAACACGAACAACAACACCAAGCCCCATGACTTAATACAGGTTGTAAAAAGTCAGGCTCAGCAAGCATCAACATCACCCTTCAAGGCCTACCAACTCTCTTCAACACAAGACGCGACAACCAAATGTTCCCAGATATACATCAAGCACCAAACATTCGCGGACATCATTGACAACACTATGGAGGAAATCGCACCAGTTCAAAAACGAGTACGACTGCACAAGCACGACTAAATACTCAACAACTGGACGTTCGTTGATCAACAGGAGGACCCATCAACTTGAACGACGCGCACCAACACCAGCACAGACCCACTTGTACTTGGACCTGCTAACTCACTTGCAGATATGTGCGCATCTGACTTTGACCATAGTGTACCACCAATCTTGACAACTAGATGTTCGTGCATCAGCTCCACGACACGGACTAAACAACATGAACAACATCAACAACTGCGCAGAATCACTTGTGCTCACTCATCACCATAACTCACCAACAGCCAAGCAGACTCACCTGCGCTCACTCATCAACAACCGCGCAGATCCACATGCGCTCATTCATCAACAACCGCAGTTTTTTTTAACTGTTCACCTGTGTTTTGTCCTCTCTTCTTTGTCATTGCCGTTTAACATATTCTTGCCTGTGTCTCCTTTTTTAGTTGTGAGGCCGATCAACTCCAACCATTAAATCGGTAGGATTCGCTTTTGTATTTGTGATCATGTTTATTATGTTGGAAAGAGCGTCGCAAAATGTTGGAAAGAGCATCGCAAAATGTTAGAAATTTAAGACGGCTAGGGCTCGAATTCCCACAACAGGCACGAAAACTGAACCGTTGCAAACGCTAACAGTCAACAAAGCAACAAAACAGGAAAATATAAATAAATGAACGCTAGCGCGTGCTTATCTGCTTTTCAAAGTTTCGACGTTGCTCTTTTAGCGTCGCGCCCCGTTCTGCCTGGTAGCACCTAACATAATAGGAAAACGAGATCCTTTCATAGGCCTAACGGGATGAGTACAGTGTTCCCCTATAATAATTATGATTGGGGAAATAACCTCTCGGTGGGAGAAAAAAACACACTGACTTACCTGGACCTTATGTCCAACTAAAAGTAAATAACTCTAAAAAAAACAAAACGAATCTCGGCCGAGATTCACTCGCAAATAATAAGAGCGATTAGTATCTCTAGGTCTTCTCTAAAATTCATTTTAACGTTAGTCAGATTTAAAGAAATAGTTGGTAACTGATTAGGTTGGCCTGATGTAAGCTGGGAAGAGATAGGGTGTTAAAAAAAAAAAAAAAAAACGGAATATATGTCCACCTGTATATGGAATACAAACACGCGTCAACCAGCCCCACCGGGTCCCAACTGAACCATTAAATACGCAACCTCTCCTCCATCTCGTTGCTAACGCGATTCACGTCTGCTGATTACCCCTCTTTTCCCTTCCTCCAAGAAAGGAAGGTAATCCTAACACCACTTAGAATAGAGGTAAAGAACATTCCTTCAATTAAGAAAGGCATGTTCGCCAGCGCATTTGACATATTAGCTCATCTGTTTTGTTTGTTTTTATCATTAACGAATATAGTATTATATATCTAATTTTGTTTGCTGTTGAGATATTTTAAGTGATTTTCTACATTTTCAATGTTTACTTTTTCGGATCTTATTTAGATTTATGCACAAGTGAAATATGACAGTTCAAAATAAAATAACAGGAAAACTATTTGGTATACTTACGTATCAGGAAAACGTATGTGTGTACACCAAAAATTACGGGAAGTTATCGAGTAGAATGTTAGTAATAAATAAAATTGATTTCTTACTCATATTTCTGAGTATACATTGAAGCGACTCCATTAAGTGTTTTTTTAAGCCAGCGCGTCGTAGATTATCTCCCTTCTTCAAATATGAAGACGCCATGCGGTTTTGTATTCGTTGACTCCGAATAGTAAATTAATTTTACTTTTTATTAAGATTCTACTCGATATTTTTTCGTAATTTTTAGTGGCTGGAAATACTTTTGTCTGATACATAAGTATATCAAATTGTTTTCCTGTTATTTTATTTTGAACTGAAATATTTCACTTGTGCATTAATCTAAAAAAAGTGGAATTTTCTAATATTTCTATGAATTTATTGTTAACCCGAAATATTAGAGGGAAGAAAGCTAAATTAGTAATTTTATTAATGAATACTATGGTTAGCAATTTTTTAATGGATATCTCTCCAGAAAAAGCATGGAGCCACTTGATGTAAGGTAACAAGAACGAAATATGATTATCGCAAAGACAGGAGATGCCTATTGTCCTTAGTCTTGAAAAGACTAAGGCTATAGGTAGGAGGAAAACAGTCAGCAGGAAAAGAGTTCCACAAGCCTGCAGTTCTTGGAAAGAAGCTACTGGAATAGGAAGCTGTATTACAATGTATAAAAACAGCAAATTAATGAAGACCACTAGACCAACGAGTCAAACGAGCTGGAACAAATGAAGCAGAGAATAAATCACACAATCCCGAAGAACATATGCCATAATAGTACTTATAGAAAAGGCTGAGTTTAGCAAAATCACATCTATGAGAGAGAGGGTGTAGAGAAGAAGAAAGGGTGGGGCCAATCAAATTACAGATATGTTTCTGCACCTTATTAAGAACCCTTAAATGGGACAGAGATTCACCAGCCCAACTATATGACAACAGTACTCCATACATGGTCTAATAGTAAATTTATAGAAATAGAGAATAGCCTAAGGTGTGAGAAAGTGTTTGGAGCGATAGAGAGAACCAACTTTTTTAAAATGGAAATCGCTTCAGACAAGGCATGGAGCCACTTGATGTAAGGAGCTAACAAGAACGAAATATTGGAGATGGGTTAAGGTATATATGTATGTATACTGAATACTGGAGAAGGAAAATACAAACCCCAAAACCATTGTTAAACCCCAAATGATTTTGTGCTGTTAGTTTTAATTACTTTTACAACTACTGTTATTAAGAATAAAGAAACGACAATTAAAAAAACAAATAACTGCTATGTGTTATCAAAGCAACAAAGCTCAAGCTACCTACGTGATAAGCCACTGTCCGAATAATCTGCTGAAATCAAAGAATGCCCCCCCCCTCGTTCTGCTACAGGAAGTTGTGGGAGAAAGCAATCGGTATTCTGATAGCTGCTCTCATCATCTTATGGAGTTAGTGTTAGGGTTCAGGTATTATGTGTGTACAAAAATCTTGTTGCACAACTCCCCACTTATAAATCTGGCCCCTAATTCACAGCAGCCTCTTAAGTCTCAGTGGTAATATGCCTTGCTTGGGGTGAATAAAAGTAAAAAAGAAAAGATTCTTAAATTATTATGTCTTCTATATATATATATATGTATATTAGTGATAGGACGATTCCAATATTTTTCTCGATTCCAATACAATTACTGAGTCTGTTCTAAATTTCCGATTCCGATACAATTACTGATTCCGATACCCCATAAAGTTCTGATTTTTCCGATTCTGACTCTGATTTATCGTCTCAACACTAATATATATATATATATGAAAAATCACTTAGAAATTAAAATCATGATGCAAGAAGATTTCTTTCTTTTTTTTCAAATGTCTCACTTTTGTATATTGTCGGCCACTCAGAACACCAAAAAGCCATACTCCATGAAGATATACAAAAGTCGGGTATGGCTGACCACATATAGAGGGAAAAGGGAAACCATCTACCCTTATGGGACCAAGTAAAACTTATAGACAGAGAAGAACAGTGGAGAGTAAAATGACTCAAAGAAGCAGCGCATATGTTGGGCGACGATGACCTCCTAAGTAGACCTAGTATAGAAGTTAATACAATATGGGAATCATTCATGATAAATAATAGATAAGGTAACAATTAAAAAACTAAAAAAGAGCATCCATTCCATTTCATAAACATATCACACATTTTGAATTCTAACGACTATGGTTCGCTCGAAAAACGAACAAAAACATTCTTTTCATGTCAAAATCGCACTACATGTTTTTAATTCTAACGGATGGTTCGTTCGAAATAAGAACAAAAACATTCTTTTCTATAATGATAAGTAGTAAGACTGCACATATAAAAACAAGAATAGGTTTAAGATTCCCCAAATTCATACTAAAATTGTCTGCAAAGACCAGTGGCGTAACGGATAAAGTACTAAGTAAAATCAAGTTTTAAGTAACACTCTTCTACAATTGCGAATTACTTAGGACTTTCACCCTGTCATGACTGACGGCAAGAGAGCATGCTACCCTCAAGGATTAAATAAAGAGTTCCGTTCGACAGAAATATTCCTGGTTTCGACAAGATACTTCTGAAGAAGGTCGGAGGTTAAATCGGCCGAAACGTTATGAGAATAACATCCACGATGAGAATAGTAGTCCGAATAATCCAAATAATCCAAGACTTCAGTTGTCTACTACAAAATCTCAGCCAGAGATATTTTCTTATGGTCTTGAATTAAAGAATTGGTTCACCATAATTCCACAAGGAATTAGACTTTTATTATGTAGTGATTTAAACAAAAATACGAATGGAATAAAGTTTTATATAGTTGCAATCCTTTCAAATAATCAAGCTATATTTGAGGGCATTTGGTTACAAAGTTTTGCTTCCACGTACGAATCCTCCGGGGAAATCACAGATCCTTCACTAATGCATTCTATGACCAAATATTTCCGTCGCTGATCTTACATGGCACCCAGAAGTTTTGTTAGCCAACAGCAAAGGTAAAATGCTGTGGCACTGAAGCAATTATGATAATGGAAAGTGTTGACGGCGATCCGCGACGTGATGAGTTTGCATGTGTGTGTGTGAGTGAGGGAGGGGGCAAGGATAAGAAATACTGAGAATGATAACGGAACGAATGTATATTGGAATAGATCCAGGCCGCCCACGGATGCTCTTATTTAATGCATATGCGCTTTTGCATGCATAAATTGCATTACGGATCGCGCCGACTCGGCCCTGATCAAATTTGGGAACTGGTTATTATGAAACGGTAAAGCACAAGATGATGGGATGTTGGTCAGTCGATTGATTGATACGTGGATTACATGACATGTTATCACATCATAACATGTACAACATCCTCCTTACACACACCCACATGCATGCATGCATACATGTAAACATGTATAGATACTAGTATGCCTACTCAACATTAGATGGGGAAAATTAACTACAAATGGATGAAAATGTTCAAATGCATCATCGAGAGACTTTGTCGATCCGTTGGTCAGACTATAATGATTCCGTTTGAAATAACATTTTCATCTCAAAGTTTACAGATTCAATGACTTTGAAACATGCTTGAAAACAAAATTTCTCAGTACTAGGACTTATACTCGAGTATTTGGGGCATACTATCAAGGAGTTGGCCTACGGCATCACCAGGGCCTCACCACTGGCTAGGATTGACCATCATCTTCAATAGCATTTTCATTTGGAAAAATTGAATTGATGTAGTGGCATGCAGAGGGAGGAGGGCGGTTAACAGGGCAGTAGCCCCAGGCATCTAATCATATTCAAACTATCTCCTTTTCTTATAATATTTCTCAGTACTAGGATTTATACTCGAGTCTTTGGGGCATACTCTCAACGAGGCATCATAAGACATCTGCACACCACTGATCTATAATAAGTATGAATGTATGCAAGCCCGCGCATTGACGCAGGGACAATTCGATGAGATTTGAAAGAAGGATATTATGTCTCGACAACTTGAATTCTGTGCACACTCCAGAGAGCTTTGCCACTTGCTTGGAAACAAAATTCTACCACTTATCATGGTCTTGGGCCAGTCTTTAAGCTGTCAAGAGCGGCATGCCAGTCTCAACCCTTATCTGGTCGGCTCATCTCTTTGGTGGTCATTCTCATGGTCCTTCTTGAATGCAATCTTCTTTATATGATTTCTGTACATAGCTGGAGTGTGGTAGCCAATAAAAAAGTCTAAGCCATGTTAATCTGTTTTTTGGATAATGTTTTTGATGGATCTGTTAATATTAAGCCTCTACCTGATATCTGCATTTCGTAGTCTATTCACAAATTTACTCCAAGGATAGTTCTTAAACATTTAATTTCAAAGACAATGAGTTTCCTCTTAGGCTCTGCTAATATAGCTCATGCTTCCTTTGCATATACAATAATAAGAACTATAAATTAATCGTAAAGCCTTAACTTTAGAGGCGTTGATATGTAGCTCCTTCTCCATATCTTTGCTTTTAGACGTCTAAATTTAAAAGATGTTATTCCTATTCTTCTGCTAATGTCAGATGAGAATTCTGTAACCATGTAGCCAAGAAACAACATCTTTGGATTGAATGGATAAATTTTATTTTGCATACATAGAAGCATCTCTATAAGACCTATAAATAGCTATTGGTCTGTCACACTTGATCTAGCGTTTTCACTGGTCTGTAATGCTCAAGTTTGAAATAACAGTTTCGTTTTGTTTAAGTTTAAAATAGCTGTTTCGTTGATCTGTCATGCTTCAGTTTAAAATAGCATTCTCATTAGTCTGTCATGCTTAAGTTTGAAACAACATGTGTGTTTGTCTGTCATGCTTAAGTTTGAAATAGTATTTTTGTTGATCTGTCACACTTAAGTTTGAAATGGCATTTTCGTTTGTCTGTCATGTTAAAGTTTGAAATAGTATTCTCACTAGTCTGTCATGCTTAAGTTTAAAATAGCATTTTTGATCGTCTGTCATGCTTAAGTTTCAAATAGCATTTTTGTCATGTTTAAGTTTGCAATAGTATTCTCATTATTCTGTCATGCTTAAGTTTGAAATAGCATTTTTATTGGTCTGTCATGCTTAAGTTTTAAATAGCATTTTCGTTTGCTGTCATGCTTAAGTTTGAAATAATATTCTAATTAGTCTGTCATGCTTAAGTTTGAAATAACATTTTTGATTGTCTGTTATGTTTAAGTTTGAAATAGCATTTTAGTTGATCTTCCATGCTTAAGTTTGAAATAGCATTTTTGTTGATCTTCCATGCTTAAGTTTGAAATAGTATTTTTGTTGATCTTCCATGCTTAAGTTTGAAATAGCATTTTTGTTGATCTTCCATGCTTAAGTTTGAAATAGCATTTTTGTTGATCTTCCATGCTTAAGTTTGAAATAGCATTTTTGTTGATCTTCCATGCTTAAGTTTGAAATAGCATTTTTGTTGATCTTCCATGCTTAAGTTTGAAATAGCATTTTTGTTGATCTTCCATGCTTAAGTTTGAAATAGCATTTTTGTTGATCTTCCATGCTTAAGTTTGAAATAGCATTTTTGTTGATCTTCCATGCTTAAGTTTGAAATAGCATTTTTGTTGATCTTCCATGCTTAAGTTTGAAATAGCATTTTTGTTGATCTTCCATGCTTAAGTTTGAAATAGCATTTTTGTTGATCTTCCATGCTTAAGTTTGAAATAGCATTTTTGTTGATCTTCCATGCTTAAGTTTGAAATAGCATTTTTGTTGATCTTCCATGCTTAAGTTTGAAATAGTATTTTAGTTGATCTTCCATGCTTAAGTTTGAAATAGTATTTTTGTTGATCTTCCATGCTTAAGTTTTAAATAGTATTTTTGTTGATCTTCCATGCTTAAGTTTGAAATAGTATTTTTGTTGATCTTCCATGCTTAAGTTTGAAATAGTATTTTTGTTGATCTTCCATGCTTAAGTTTGAAATAGCATTTTTGTTGATCTTCCATGCTTAAGTTTGAAATAGTATTTTAGTTGATCTTCCATGCTTAAGTTTGAAATAGTATTTTAGTTGATCTTCCATGCTTAAGTTTGAAATAGTATTTTTGTGGATCTGTCATGCTTAAGTTTGAAATAGTATTTTAGTTGATCTTCCATGCTTAAGTTTGAAATAGTATTTTTGTTGATCTTCCATGCTTAAGTTTGAAATAGTATTTTAGTTGATCTTCCATGCTTAAGTTTGAAATAGCATTTTAGTTGATCTTCCATGCTTAAGTTTGAAATAGTATTTTAGTTGATCTTCCATGCTTAAGTTTGAAATAGTATTTTTGTTGATCTTCCATGCTTAAGTTTGAAACAGTATTTTAGTTGATCTTCCATGCTTAAGTTTGAAATAGTATTTTAGTTGATCTGTCATGCTTAAGTTTGAAATAGCATTTTTGTTGATCTTCCATGCTTAAGTTTGAAATAGTATTTTAGTTGATCTGTCATGCTTAAGTTTGAAATAGCATTTTTGTTGATCTTCCATGCTTAAGTTTGAAATAGCATTTTTGTTGATCTTCCATGCTTAAGTTTGAAATAGCATTTTTGTTGATCTTCCATGCTTAAGTTTGAAATAGCATTTTTGTTGATCTTCCATGCTTAAGTTTGAAATAGCATTTTTGTTGATCTTCCATGCTTAAGTTTGAAATAGCATTTTTGTTGATCTTCCATGCTTAAGTTTGAAATAGCATTTTTGTTGATCTTCCATGCTTAAGTTTGAAATAGCATTTTTGTTGATCTTCCATGCTTAAGTTTGAAATAGCATTTTTGTTGATCTTCCATGCTTAAGTTTGAAATAGCATTTTTGTTGATCTTCCATGCTTAAGTTTGAAATAGCATTTTTGTTGATCTTCCATGCTTAAGTTTGAAATAGCATTTTTGTTGATCTTCCATGCTTAAGTTTGAAATAGTATTTTAGTTGATCTTCCATGCTTAAGTTTGAAATAGTATTTTTGTTGATCTTCCATGCTTAAGTTTGAAATAGTATTTTTGTTGATCTTCCATGCTTAAGTTTGAAATAGTATTTTTGTTGATCTTCCATGCTTAAGTTTGAAATAGTATTTTTGTTGATCTTCCATGCTTAAGTTTGAAATAGCATTTTTGTTGATCTTCCATGCTTAAGTTTGAAATAGTATTTTAGTTGATCTTCCATGCTTAAGTTTGAAATAGTATTTTAGTTGATCTTCCATGCTTAAGTTTGAAATAGTATTTTTGTTGATCTGTCATTCTTAAGTTTGAAATAGTATTTTAGTTGATCTTCCATGCTTAAGTTTGAAATAGTATTTTTGTTGATCTTCCATGCTTAAGTTTGAAATAGTATTTTAGTTGATCTTCCATGCTTAAGTTTGAAATAGTATTTTAGTTGATCTTCCATGCTTAAGTTTGAAATAGTATTTTTGTTGATCTTCCATGCTTAAGTTTGAAACAGTATTTTAGTTGATCTTCCATGCTTAAGTTTGAAATAGTATTTTAGTTGATCTGTCATGCTTAAGTTTGAAATAGCATTTTTGTTGATCTTCCATGCTTAAGTTTGAGATAGTATTTTAGTTGATCTGTCATGCTTAAGTTTGAAATAGTATTTTAGTTGATCTTCCATGCTTAAGTTTGAAATAGTATTTTAGTTGATCTTCCATGCTTAAGTTTGAAATAGTATTTTAGTTGATCTTCCATGCTTAAGTTTAAAATAGCATTTTTGTTGATCTTCCATGCTTAAGTTTGAAATAGCATTTTTGTTGATCTTCCATGCTTAAGTTTGAAATAGTATTTTAGTTGATCTTCCATGCTTAAGTTTGAAATAGCATTTTTGTTGATCTTCCATGCTTAAGTTTGAAATAGCATTTGTGTTGATCTTCCATGCTTAAGTTTGAAATAGCATTTTTGTTGATCTTCCATGCTTAAGTTTGAAATAGCATTTTTGTTGGTAAGTCATGCTTAAGTTTGAAATAGTATTTTAGTTGATCTTCCATGCTTAAGTTTGAAATAGTATTTTAGTTGATCTTCCATGCTTAAGTTTGAAATAGTATTTTAGTTGATCTTCCATGCTTAAGTTTGAAATAGTATTTTTGTTGATCTTCCATGCTTAAGTTTGAAATAGTATTTTAGTTGATCTTCCATGCTTAAGTTTGAAATAGCATTTTTGTTGATCTTCCATGCTTAAGTTTGAAATAGTATTTTAGTTGATCTTCCATGCTTAAGTTTGAAATAGTATTTTAGTTGATCTTCCATGCTTAAGTTTGAAATAGCATTTTTGTTGATCTTCCATGCTTAAGTTTGAAATAGTATTTTTGTTGATCTTCCATGCTTAAGTTTGAAATAGCATTTTTGTTGATCTTCCATGCTTAAGTTTGAAATAGTATTTTAGTTGATCTTCCATGCTTAAGTTTGAAATAGCATTTTTGTTGATCTTCCATGCTTAAGTTTGAAATAGTATATTAGTTGATCTTCCATGCTTAAGTTTGAAATAGTATTTTAGTTGATCTTCCATGCTTAAGTTTGAAATAGTATTTTAGTTGATCTTCCATGCTTAAGTTTGAAATAGCATTTTTGTTGATCTTCCATGCTTAAGTTTGAAATAGCATTTTTGTTGATCTTCCATGCTTAAGTTTGAAATAGTATTTTAGTTGATCTTCCATGCTTAAGTTTGAAATAGTATTTTAGTTGATCTTCCATGCTTAAGTTTGAAATAGCATTTTTGTTGATCTTCCATGCTTAAGTTTGAAATAGTATTTTTGTTGATCTTCCATGCTTAAGTTTGAAATAGCATTTTTGTTGATCTTCCATGCTTAAGTTTGAAATAGTATTTTAGTTGATCTTCCATGCTTAAGTTTGAAATAGCATTTTTGTTGATCTTCCATGCTTAAGTTTGAAATAGTATATTAGTTGATCTTCCATGCTTAAGTTTGAAATAGTATTTTAGTTGATCTTCCATGCTTAAGTTTGAAATAGTATTTTTGTTGATCTTCCATGCTTAAGTTTGAAATAGTATTTTAGTTCATCTTCCATGCTTAAGTTTGAAATAGCATTTTTGTTGATCTTCCATGCTTAAGTTTGAAATAGCATTTTTGTTGATCTTCCATGCTTAAGTTTGAAATAGTATTTTAGTTGATCTTCCATGCTTAAGTTTGAAATAGTATTTTTGTTGATCTTCCATGCTTAAGTTTGAAATAGTATTTTAGTTGATCTTCCATGCTTAAGTTTGAAATAGCATTTTTGTTGATCTTCCATGCTTAAGTTTGAAATAGTATTTTAGTTGATCTTCCATGCTTAAGTTTGAAATAGCATTTTTGTTGATCTTCCATGCTTAAGTTTGAAATAGTATTTTTGTTGATCTTCCATGCTTAAGTTTGAAATAGTATTTTAGTTGATCTTCCATGCTTAAGTTGGAAATAGTATTTTAGTTGATCTTCCATGCTTAAGTTTGAAATAGCATTTTTGTTGATCTTTCATGCTTAAGTTTGAAATAGTATTTTTGTTGATCTTCCATGCTTAAGTTTGTAATAGCATTTTTGTTGATCTTCCATGCTTAAGTTTGAAATAGTATTTTAGTTGATCTTCCATGCTTAAGTTTGAAATAGTATTTTAGTTGATCTTCCATGCTTAAGTTTGAAATAGTATTTTAGTTGATCTTCCATGCTTAAGTTTGAAATAGCATTTTTGTTGATCTTCCATGCTTAAGTTTGAAATAGCATATGTGTTGATCTTCCATGCTTAAGTTTGAAATAGCATTTTTGTTGATCTTCCATGCTTAAGTTTGAAATAGCATTTGTGTTGATCTTCCATGCTTAAGTTTGAAATAGTATTTTAGTTGATCTTCCATGCTTAAGTTTGAAATAGTATTTTAGTTGATCTTCCATGCTTAAGTTTGAAATAGCATTGTTGTTGATCTTCCATGCTTAAGTTTGAAATAGTATTTTAGTTGATCTTCCATGCTTAAGTTTGAAATAGCATTTTTGTTGATCTTCCATGCTTAAGTTTGAAATAGCATTTGTGTTGATCTTCCATGCTTAAGTTTGAAATAGTATTTTAGTTGATCTTCCATGCTTAAGTTTGAAATAGCATTTTAGTTGATCTTCCATGCTTAAGTTTGAAATAGCATTTTTGTTGATCTTCCATGCTTAAGTTTGAAATAGCACTTTTGTTGATCTTCCATGCTTAAGTTTGAAATAGCATTTTTGTTGATTTTCCATGCTTAAGTTTGAAATAGTATTTTAGTTTATCTTCCATGCTTAAGTTTGAAATAGCATTTTTGTTGATCTTCCATGCTTAAGTTTGAAATAGTATTTTAGTTGATCTTCCATGCTTAAGTTTGAAATAGCATTTTTGTTGATCTTCCATGCTTACGTTTGAAATAGCATTTTTGTTGATCTTCCATGCTTAAGTTTGAAATAGTATTTTAGTTGATCTTCCATGCTTAAGTTTGAAATAGCATTTTTGTTGATCTTCCATGCTTAAGTTTGAAATAGCATTTTTGTTGATCTTCCATGCTTAAGTTTGAAATAGCATTTTTGTTGATCTTCCATGCTTAAGTTTGAAATAGCATTTTTGTTGGTAAGTCATGCTTAAGTTTGAAATCTTTCTTCCTCGGCCCAGTGTTGTGTTTTGTTACCTCAAATTCGTTGCTTTTTCTAATCTTCTCGCTGTCAGCTTCTTCTCGCTGTCGTTTTCCCCTGCACTCCGTGTCGTCTGTGGCTAGGACCCATCTTTCATTCGTCGTTGTGTTTATAACTTTCTTGTTTTATAGTAAGAATTAAAAGAAGACAAAGAAATGGAGGTTTATAAAGAGAAAAATATTAAGTAATCAAAAGTACCATTTACACTTAATTATGTGGGAGAGAGACAGGTATATTAACCTAAGTAATTATTAATAGACAAATAGACTAATAGGCAAATTAACAGATAAACAGACAGATTCTCAGCAGTCTTGTCGCTGTTAAGATATTTTGTCAGTGATTGCTTGCTTCGAGCTCCTAAACCGGTCTGTCCAAAGAATCTAACCGTTCCTTCTCGCTTTGGTCCCGCATAACGTCACATCCATGGGTCTCTATCTGCATATTGTTCTAAGTCATGATCTTTCCTGACCCTACCCGACTAATCTCACCAAGGTGTAAGATCACTCTAAAATACACTCTGAGAACCTATTTATTTCACACACAGGTAAGGTCATTGTGACCGTACATATTCACATGTTCTAAAATCTATACTAGCAAATCTACACACTCATTATTCAACGCATTTATATTTATTTGTTTTCGTATTTGTATATTTGTATATTTTGTATTTTTATTTATTTGTTTTTATATTTGTGTATTTGTATATTTTTCTATTTATATTTATTTGTTTTCATATTTATGTATTTGTATATTTTTGTATTTATATTTATTTGTTTTCATATTTATGTATTTGTATATGTTTGTATTTATATTTATTTGTTTTTATATTTGTATATTTGTATATGTTTGTATTTATATTTATTTGTTTTTATATTTGTGTATTTGTATATTTTTCTATTTATATTTATTTGTTTTTATATTTGTGTATTTGTATATTTATCTATTTATATTTATTTGTTTTTATATTTGTGTATTTGTATATTTATCTATTTATATTTATTTGTTTTTATATTTCTGTATTTGTATATTTTTCTATTTATATTTATTTGTTTTCATATTTGTGTATTGCTATATTTTGTATTTATATTTATTTGTTTTCATATATATGTATTTGTATATTTTTGTATTTATATTTATTTGTTTTTATATTTGTGTATTTGTATATTTATCTATTTATATTTATTTGTTTTTATATTTGTGTATTTGTATATTTATCTATTTATATTTATTTGTTTTTATATTTCTGTATTTGTATATTTTTCTATTTATATTTATTTGTTTTTATATTTGTGTATTTGTATATTTTTCTATTTCTATTTATTTTGTTGTTTTTATATGTGTGTATTTGTATATTTTTCTATTTCTATTTATTTGTTTTCATATTTGTGTATTTGTATATGTTTGTATTTATATTTATTTGTTTTTATATTTGTATATTTGTATATGTTTGTATTTATATTTATTTGTTTTTATATTTGTGTATTTGTATATTTTTCTATTTATATTTATTTGTTTTTATATTTGTGTATTTGTATATTTTTCTATTTATATTTATTTGTTTTTATATTTCTGTATTTGTATATTTTTCTATTTATATTTATTTGTTTTTATATTTGTGTATTTGTATATTTTTGTATTTATATTTATTTGTTTTTATATTTTTGTATTTGTATATTTTTCTATTTATATTTATTTGTTTTTATATTTGTGTATTTGTTTATTTTTCTATTTATATTTATTTGTTTTTATATTTTTGTATTTGTATATTTTTCTATTTATATTTATTTGTTTTTATATTTGTGTATTTGTATATTTATCTATTTATATTTATTTGTTTTTATATTTCTGTATTTGTATATTTTTCTATTTATATTTATTTGTTTTTATATTTGTGTATTTGTATATTTTTGTACTTATATTTATTTGTTTTTATATTTATGTATTTGTATATTTTTCTATTTATATTTATTTCTTTTCATATTTATGTATTTGTATATTTTTCTATTTATATTTATTTGTTTTTATATTTGTGTATTTGTATATTTATCTATTTATATTTATTTGTTTTTATATTTCTGTATTTGTATATGTTTGTATTTATATTTATTTGTTTTTATATTTATGTATTTGTATATTTTTCTATTTATATTTATTTGTTTTTATATTTATGTATTTGTATATTTTTCTATTTATATTTATTTGTTTTTATATTTATGTATTTGTATATGTTTGTATTTATATTTATTTGTTTTTGTATTTCTGTATTTGTATATTTTTCTATTTATATTTATTTGTTTTTATATTTATGTATTTGTATATTTTTCTATTTATATTTATTTGTTTTTATATTTGTGTATTTGTATATTTTTGTATTTATATTTATTTGTTTTTATATTTCTGTATTTGTATATTTTTCTATTTATATTTATTTGTTTTTATATTTATGTATTTGTATATTTTTCTATTTATATTTATTTGTTTTCATATTTGTGTATTTGTATATTTTTTTATTTATATTTATTTGTTTTTATATTTGTGTATTTGTATATTTTTCTATTTATATTTATTTGTTTTTATATTTGTGTATTTGTATATTTTTCTATTCATATTTATTTGTTTTTATATTTGTGTATTTGTATATTTTTGTACTTATATTTATTTGTTTTTATATTTATGTATTTGTATATTTTTCTATTTATATTTATTTGTTTTCATATTTATGTATTTGTATATTTTTCTATTTATATTTATTTGTTTTCATATTTATGTATTTGTATATTTTGTATTTATATTTATTTGTTTTTATATTTGTGTATTTGTATATTTTTCTATTTATATTTATTTGTTTTCATATTTATGTATTTGTATATTTTTCTATTTATATTTATTTGTTTTCATATTTATGTATTTGTATATGTTTGTATTTATATTTATTTGTTTTTATATTTGTGTATTTGTATATTTTTGTATTTATATTTATTTGTTTTTATATTTCTGTATTTGTATATTTTTCTATTTATATTTATTTGTTTTTATATTCATGTATTTGTATATTTTTCTATTTATATTTATTTGTTTTCATATTTGTGTATTTGTATATTTTTTTATTTATATTTATTTGTTTTTATATTTGTGTATTTGTATATTTTTCTATTTATATTTATTTGTTTTTATATTTGTGTATTTGTATATTTTTCTATTCATATTTATTTGTTTTTATATTTGTGTATTTGTATATTTTTGTACTTATATTTATTTGTTTTTATATTTATGTATTTGTATATTTTTCTATTTATATTTATTTGTTTTCATATTTATGTATTTGTATATTTTTCTATTTATATTTATTTGTTTTCATATTTATGTATTTGTATATTTTGTATTTATATTTATTTGTTTTTATATTTCTGTATTTGTATATTTTTCTATTTATATTTATTTGTTTTTATATTTCTGTATTTGTATATTTTTGTATTTATATTTATTTGTTTTTATATTTGTGTATTTGTATATTTATCTATTTATATTTATTTGTTTTTATATTTCTGTATTTGTATATTTTTCTATTTATATTTATTTGTTTTTATAAATATAAATAGAAAAATATACAAATACACAAGTATTTGTATATTTTTCTATTTATATTTATTCGTTTTTATATTTGTGTATTTGTATATTTTTCTATTTATATTTATTTGTATTTATATTTGTGTATTTGTATATTTTTCTATTTATATTTATTTGTTTTTATATTTGTGTATTTGTATATTTTTGTACTTATATTTATTTGTTTTTATATTTATGTGTTTGTATATTTTTCTATTTATATTTATTTGTTTTCATATTTATGTATTTGTATATGTTTGTATTTATATTTATTTGTTTTCATATTTATGTATTTGTCGATTTTGTATTTTTATTTATTTGTTTTTATATTTGTGTATTTGTATATTTTTCTATTTATATTTATTTGTTTTCATATTTATGTATTTGTATATATTTCTATTTATATTTATTTGTTTTCATATTTATGTATTTGTATATGTTTGTATTTATATTTATTTGTTTTTATATTTGTGTATTTGTATATTTATCTATTTATATTTATTTGTTTTTATATTTCTGTATTGGTATATTTTTCTATTTATATTTATTTGTTTTCATATTTGTGTATTGCTATATTTTGTATTTACATTTATTTGTTTTCATATTTATGTATTTGTATATTTTTGTATTTATCTTTATTTGTTTTTATATTTGTGTGTTTTTATATTTATCTATTTATATTTATTTGTTTTTATATTTCTGTATTTGTATATTTTTCTATTTATATTTATTTGTTTTCATATTTGTGTATTGCTATATTTTGTATTTACATTTATTTGTTTTCATATTTATGTATTTGTATATTTTTGTATTTATATTTATTTGTTTTTATATTTGTGTATTTATATGTTTGTGCATTGATATTTATGTTACGATACACGCTACATGTCTACTCATATCATTTTGTAACCACAGTCTTAAATCTTCACGTATCAATTTACGGCCCTTCAGGCCTTTTTAAAACCACGAATCTGTTCACGGCATCTCAAGCCTTTTTCAATTACGGCCTCTGTTCATTTATACGTATCTTAAAGTCTCTAAAAAGTTCTCAAATAAATTTCAAGGTTTACCTTATCTTCTGTTCTCTTCTTTGGCCTGTGATTCGTCTAGTCTTAGCTGGCTGTTTCGTCTTGATCGAAGGAAGAGGTCTGTCTCAGACAGAATGAATACACGAGACACGAATTTTCTTGAAGGGAAATTTCACACAAGTTTCTTTATTCTCACACAATTCTTATCTCTTGGTTCGTTTGCTGTCAGGGGGATTCCGGCTTCGACTCTCTCATGCCCCGGCTATTTTCCGGTTCCTTTTGGGATATCTTCTGCCCTCCCAGAACGGGGCCTTACCAGTTTGCCGGCTACATGCTCGCACCCGGTCTGAACGGTATCGCCTCTAAGCTCAGACTGATTCTAAAAAGCTAAGTTTTTGTTTTCCGTGGTGACGTAATCATCATTCCCACGCACGATATGGGGACAAAAACGACTCACTCTGATCTCTGACTCAAAGGTCACGTCAGGTGTCTAAATTTATTATGACTATTCTTGGATCAAACACTTCTCTGAACTCACTTCTGAGTCCAGAAAAAAAACTTATTTTTCAATAACAAAATTAGCTATTTGATACTAGTTAACCTACTGTGCCTTGCATAATGGGGCCCTACAGTATTGTAACACTCCTTCCTTCCCTATAAACAAAAAAAAACAAAAAATCTCAAGATTTTCCCTTTTTTTTTAAAAACCAACCCCTCCCTGGGACTGGTAAAAATCCGAGCCTGGGCACTCCTGGGGTTGCCATCATTTCACCACTGCCGGAATTTCCTTCGGCACCACATGACAATGTTTCCGGGATGTGGGAGAGTTTGCTCCCTACGGTCGTTACCGGCTAAAAAAAGCCATCCCCTGTCATAAATCAACATCAGGCGTTTCTCGCCTATATCTCCTGCAAAATCTACCACATAAATTCGCTCTTGCTCACACATGTTCTCCGTGCTCGACCACTTCCCAAAAATTCCCGGTATGTTGCACTTTCGTGCCACCATCACTTTCTTAGATAACTTCAACAAACGGTCGGCACACAACCGATTAAAACTAACTGCGCGTTTTATTCTCGCGAAATAGGGGAACAAAAAACAGAACAAAAAAAACCTTCATTAACCTATTCTCTGATGGTCAGCCTCGAAGCTTACTGAAGGTACCGTCGCTATACTGCTTGCTATATATGGACCATACATTTCTGACACGCCCGTGCTCCCGTCGCGAATGACAGCGAACAAACACCCAGTTTCTAACTCCCAACCCCATTGGCGTGGCGTGGCACCCATCCCATGGCTCTAACTAAACGGCGTGACGGGGGTGAAATGTCGACACCACCGTTCCTGGAACACGTCCGGTCACCAATCCAGGTCCATCATTTTCTTCCCTAAACCAAAATTAATTTGACTGAGGTACCCTCTCTTAAATATAAAGCTTAAATCTATTCCACTTCCATACACGGTCTACCGACGTGATTGGGGAGCAACCCTGGGTCACGAAAATTAATCACAACTTCAATATCGACCACCGTTATCGTGGCGCACCAATACGACTGTCCTGTCGTCTAACCACCGGTTCGCAGTTTTAACGCGTGTAGAGTTCGAGCACCTTTGCCCATTCTTCTCCGAGCCAAAAACCCATGGCCGCCTCGTTTGCGAAAACCACGCGAGCGAACTTTATTGATCCCGCAGACCCAACTGGGCTGCACATACTCTGTGCACAGGGATATTCTTCGAAATAACCTAATTGACCCCCGTCCGGGGTCTCCATAAACCGACCCAAACCTGCTATCAGTGCCCCCCAAACAGCTCAAATACAAGATCACTTTAACCCTAACACTTTGCTGACCCACGTAACATTCAATTTAAGAACTGTTTTTTTTTTTTAATTACATTTTTAAATTTCTCCATCCTCTAAATAGTAAAATATCATTCACTCAAGCATTAGGAACCCGGAATCCTCCATGCAACAAATACATCAATACAAGAATACAAAAAAAAATTCATTCCACCCAACAACAACAAAAAAATCAAACCGAAACCGACAGAACCAATGGAGAACATATCTCCACAATACAATACAACATAATTCAAAAGATAAAGGGAAAAGAGAACAGCGCCCGACACCATAGCGTATTGACATGTCGTCAAACTCCAACCCGGACACCATCAGATCACCCGCCGCTGTCGTCGTTATTTTCCTGCAACACTTTCTAGCAGTTTTCAAAACCCACGGGCGCTTTCTTTCTCTCTCTCTCTCTCTCTCTCTCTCTCTCTCTGTCTATGCGCTCTCGCTTCTCCCTTCCTTTCTAACAAGCATATTCTGACCTCGCGCGCACATTTTTTTTTAAACAATCTCTTTTAACATTTCAATTCTTCTCTCTCTCTCTCTCTCTCTTTTTAAGACGCATATACATTCTAAAAACAAAAGATTTCGGCCACAGAGTGGCATATCAATCCCTTTCTTTTTATACTCTTTCTGTCTCTGTCTCTCTCTTTCTAATACATTCTTTCTTTCTTTTTTTCTAAATACGCATATTCTGTCCTCGCGTGCACATGTCATTTCAGCACATCCACCCTTTTTAACATTTCCATTCTTCCTCTCTTTCTCTCTCTTTTGATTACATACTTCCCTCGTTTTTTTTTTTCGCCCGTTATTGCTTTCACCTTTGTCCCCCACCAACACAAACCAGAAAAAAATTACAGCAACAAATTCTTAAAACACAACACAAAAAAAAACATAATTACGGCAAATCGTCCTTTTCTTTCTAACTAGAATGTTCTTTTCCTACAAAGTCTTAACAATTGTTTTTGCGCGTGTGTGTGTGTGCGTGCGTTCTTTTTTTCTTTTTTTAACAAAATGTGTCTTTCTTTTTTTCTTTCTTTTTTTGAATCTTAACAATTAACAAAATGTGTCTTTTTCTCTTTCTGCGTAATTTAATAATGGGCTGTGTATGTGTGCGTTCTTCTTTTTTTTTCTTTTTTTAACAACATGTGTTTTTTTTCTTTTCTTTTTTCTTTTCTTTTTTTCTGTGTCTTTTAATAATTAACTAGATGTGTCTCTCTTTTGTGTATCTCAACAATTTTCCACCCCGTGTCTCGCTCCTTTTTTTCTCTTCCTTTTTCTATCCATTTGGACCACACGATGTGCTCGTACTTCATGACAGCACCAGATCGATATCGAACCGTTTCATGTTGGAAACGGCAGGTCACGGCTACCAAATTAACCCATTGTAACGATACACGTCACATTCAATTTACAGCCCTTCAGGCCTTTTTAAAACCACGAATCTGTTCACGGCATCTCAAGCCTTTTTCAATTACGGCCTCTGTTCATTTATACGTATCTTAAAGTCTCTAAAAAGTTCTCAAATAAATCTCAAGGTTTACCTTATCTTCTGTTCTCTTCTTTGGCCTGTGATTCGTCTAGTCTTCGCTGGCTGTGTCGTCTTGATCGAAGGAAGAGGTCTGTCTCAGACAGAATGAATACACGAGACACGAATTTTCTTGAAGGGAAATTTCACACAAGTTTCTTTATTCTCACACAATTCTTATCTCTTGGTTCGTTTGCTGTCAGGGGGATTCCGGCTTCGACTCTCTCATGCCCCGGCTATTTTCCGGTTCCTTTTGGGATATCTTCTGCCCTCCCAGAACGGGGCCTTACCAGTTTGCCGGCTACATGCTCGCACCCGGTCTGAACGGTATCGCCTCTAAGCTCAGACTGATTCTAAAAAGCTAAGTTTTTGTTTTCCGTGGTGACGTAATCATCATTCCCACGCACGATATGGGGACAAAAACGACTCACTCTGATCTCTGACTCAAAGGTCACGTCAGGTGTCTAAATTTATTATGACTATTCTTGGATCAAACACTTCTCTGAACTCACTTCTGAGTCCAGAAACAAAACTTATTTTTCAATAACAAAATTAGCTATTTGATACTAGTTAACCTACTGTGCCTTGCATAATGGGGCCCTACAGTATTGTAACATTTATTTGTTTTCATATTCGTGTGTTTGTATATGTTTGTATTTATATTTATTTGTTTTTCTATTTGTGTATTTGTATGTTTTTGTATTTATATATATTTTTTTAAATTGTGTATTTGTAAATCTTGTATTTGTTTTCATATTTGTGTGTCTGTATATTTTTGCATTTATATTTATTTGTTTTTATATCTGTCTATTTGTATATTTTTGCATTCATATTTATTTGTTTTCATATTTGTGATTTTGTGTAAAATAATGATGTAGACATGTTTAGTAATAACACATAAGACGTGAAGGGGATGCTAAGGAATAATGAAGAAAAGCCGAAGACTATATAGATTGTCAATTAGGCTAAATAAACAACAGAAATTAATCGTTGGCTTTTGAACGAGCCCAGATGTGTGAGGTCGACAAGATCAGTTCAGATTATGACGTCGTAAAAAAAACGACTCGGTAACCTTTAAAAGAGTCAGGTGCACGAGACCAGAAGAAGAAGGCACCCGAAGTGCAAAGTCAGAAATTAAAACAGCGGTTTTAAACGAAGGAAGAAGGAGCGCTTACGTAGCAGAGATCGAGTTGGGAGGATATAGAAAAAAACTTGTCATGGGTCAGCCTCGAAGAGAGGTACCCCTACCACGGCCGAACTGCCGTAAACAACTAGTGTTGGATCACAAGCTTTCCTTAGATTCCGGGAGCAGACTGCTACAGAACGTATTGTCGTGTTTCTCTCTAGATTGCAAGGTAAATCACTCATCATGGTTTTCGTGAAAATAACATACGTTGGGTAGAGTCGAAAATGAACCGCCGTCAAGGTAAAGAAAGCGGTTTCTTCATAAAACAAGGGAAAGAACAATAATGCCAAATAAATATTTAATTATATATATGTGTATACCCAACTTACACCCGCTGGTGGTGAAGAATAAAGAAACAGAGTTTCTCGAGCAGGTCCTTGTCTCTATCGTTGTGTTTTGTTAGATGCTACCGGGTCACCCGAAGGAACGGGTATTGCAACATTTGTATATTTTTGTATTTATATTTATTTGTTTTCATATTTGTGTGTTTGTATATTTTTGTATCTATATTTATTTGTTTTCATATTTGTGTGTTTGTATATTTTTGTATTTATATTTATTTGTTTTCATATTTGTGTGTTTGTATATTTTTGTATTTATATTTATTTGTTTTTATATCTGTGTATTTGTATATTTTTCTATTCATATTTATTTGTTTTCATATTTGTGTGTCTTTATATTTTTGTATTTATATTTATTTGTTTTCATATTTGTGTGTTTGTATATTTTTGTATTTATATTTATTTGTTTTTATATCTGTGTATTTGTATATTTTTCTATTCATATTTATTTGTTTTCATATTTGTGTGTCTTTATATTTTTGTATTTATATTTATTTGTTTTCATATTTGTGTGTCTGTATATTTTTGTATTTATATTTATTTGTTTTCATATTTGTGTGTTTGTATATTTTTGTATCTATATTTATTTGTTTTCATGTTTGTGTATTTTTATATTTGTTTATTACTATTTATGTATTTGTTTATTTGTGCGTTCATATTCGTTTCTTTGTGTATTTATATTTATATCTGTTTGTATATTTAATGATGTTAGTTGTACGAATGTCATATGTGTTAACTATGGTTCTAAGTACTGCACGAACTGAAAACGAAAACAAAACAAAACCGAGATTAAAATGAACTGCCCAATACTTGCAATTCAATAAGTGCAGCTACAATTACACCAGATGTAAATGCAATGACTCATGCAATCAATTCCGATCAAAGTTCTGTCCGAAACAATCAATTAATTCTGTACTTGATTGTAACTATTTTGCATCAGTTTCAAACGTTTTTTATTTTTTATTTCTTTTGTAGGTACGCGTGTGCATATATGTTCATGCAGCAAATAGAACGTTGCACAATCAAGATGAAGATGCAGCATTGCAATTTACATTTATATTAAATTTGAGTATTTTGTGTATCTCGCTCAAAGCACCTGCCGCAATGCTGCACTGAGAAAGTAACTTTTTTGAGATACTTTAAAAGAGATGCTCACAAATAAGAAAGCTTCTTCTTATTTCGTGTGAATCAGATGATTCTGGTGTTGGCATTAATTTTTCCGATGTTTTTCTAGTTAGAAATCTTTCTGGAAAGACATCGGGTACTTACGGGAAGGACCACGAGAAGGTTGCCAACATCCCTAAGTGAAAGTGGTACTGTGACACCGACTGGATTCGAACTTGGAACACCCAGGTCTTCAGTCCGTGTCGTTATCCACTTAACCACCGTCACCTCCCAATAAGTAGGCTAAAAACAAACTACTGCATAATCTCGTTAGATCACGAAGTTGAGTAACGTTGAGCCGGGTCAGAACCAGATGAGTGACCATTTTTTAAATACCAGGCACTGTATGAAGGAGGATGTCAACACCTCCCTTCAAGAAATGCAAAAACCTAACGTCGTCATCTCCCCTGACTGGGATTTACATGCGACTTGAGACTGCTTGTGAATTTGATATTCCCTAGAAACTTTTTCCTTCAAAGGGATCTAATTCAACCCGCCTAATGCTGCTTCATTCGTTCTTTCTTCGTTTTTGTTTAACAACAAATTCAACATATAGTGTAGCAGTTTCGGTTGTTTGTTACGTGTATAACCTAATATACACTCGTCGTTGTTGTTGTCGTCGGGAATCTAGGTTCGTGATCATCTGTGGATACAATCGCTCGGACGCCAATGTTTAGTTTTTTATGAGAGGTTTATTAATACAGACAACTTTGAACATTCACAAACATGGTTATGGATCTTTAGACTTTAACAATCGTGAGCTGCCCTTTGGAGAAAGCAGGTGACACACAGATAGACAGAAAGATAGACAGAAAGATAGACATACAGATAGCTTATCTCGTTATACTTTGCTATGTTGCGTGTGACTACCCCAACGGTGGCTGAGTGGTTAACGATGCGGACTGAGGACCTGGGTGTGTCGGGTTCGAATCCAGTTCGTTCCACAAAAACACTTTCATCAAAACCCACACCTGACCTTGTGTCTAACCTCCTGGAGAGGAGGTAAATAAACAAACTTAAGTTTGAAGAAGAGTCAGCCATAGAATACACTCCACTCGAGGTAATGTGGTAAAAAGAGCAATCGCTCATGGATTCTTCATAATTTTTTTTAAAACCCTCACTGGGACTCTTCGGAGAACAGCCATGTTTTTAAAAAAATGTAACATGTCCCAATAAGCACATGCCAAGGAATAAAATATCCGACAATAGGCCTTCTTACTTTTTGTGTTTCTACCAATTTTCTTGAGATTTATACACTTATATTTCTTCTGGTGAGTCACTTGAACCCTTCAATTTTCCAAACTGGAACTTTTCACTATTCGGACTTTTTAAAAACATTCTGCTATTCACCCTACATTTGCTTAATAATTATGATCTCCTGGATGTGCTTATTTGGACATGTTACATTTTTTCATCAAAGATGATTCTCTTTGCTCAAAATAATTTTTTAAATATTTGCTTAAGTGGTTAACGACACGGAATGACAATCTGGGTGTGCCAAGTTCGAATGCAGTTCGTTCCACAGAAACACTTTCACTTAGGATGTTGGCAACCTTCACATGGCTCCTCCTGTAAGTACCCGATGTCTTTCTAGAAAGAATTCTAACTAGAAAAATATCAGGGAAACCAATGCTAACAATAAAATCGTCTGATTCATACGAAATGAATGACAGAATGAATAAATGAATAGATTTTCTAAACGTGGTTAGAAGCTTATATTACTTTAAGTTTAAGGTCAAGGAATCTCTCCTCCCGGAACTTCCGGTATTTCACTATCAAGAGTACAAACAATGTTTTATTAAAGTTAAATATACTAAAAATATAAGTTTTAAGTATTGGGTACACTTATTTTACTAACTAATTGCTAAGGTGCATCATCATCATGATCATGATCATCATGATCATCATCATCATCATCATCATCATCATCGATTTAATTCCTGTTTTACATGCTGGCATGTGTTAGACGGCTTTTAGAAATTGACTTTCAAACTAACCTATCTCTGTCCAGGTCTTTATTTAACTTCTCTTTCTCTCATATCTATCCTTATCATTTCCTCCCATGTTTTCCGTGGCCTTTCCCTGCCAACTGACCCTGTTACCTCAACTGTTCTACAACTACTAACCCAAGAACTCTCATCCATTCTTTTAATATGACCAAACGAACAAAGTCTCCTGTTATGTACACATCTCCCTATACTGTCCAGATACAATGGAAATCGCGGATCCTTATCTCAGTAATTCCAAAGCATAATTAGATCATTTGTGTTGAAAGATATTTTATTATCTGAAAAAAGAAAAACTTTTTTTCTCTAGATTAATATCACAAAAACAAATTCTGACTTCATCTTGGATCTCATTAATCAAAGATTCCGCACATTTTTAATTACATATTCAGATAAAAAAGAATTTCGTCGATTTCATTAGCAGATAAGTATCGCAACAAATGCCATTTTTTGCTATCAAACTTTATTTTTATTTCACCCATTTCATCATTCAATCAACTTACTAATGGGCACGTATCATCTAAACCGACAGCACAATTTTTTTATTGCTTCTCATGCAGCATGCAGCATGTTTACAGTTGTAGATAAGACGTTTAGTGGGATACATGATTGCGTGCTACAGACGGCAGGCCTGCAATGGGAGAAAGATTTACTGGCTCTTCGGAATGATAGTGTCGTCTTGGATATGAAGTTTCATGCTGTGATTTTGAGCCATGTGAAAATTTGCAAAAATTAATGTCTACTCCAGATAAGAGGCTAGTAAGTTTTTATGTCCAGTGATAAAACAACATTCATTTTCGAGTAAACTGACTGTGTGGTCTACACTAAATGAGACCAACATCTATATATATTCCAGCAAGATTGGCAGATGACCTTTATTGGGTTTCTGTAGGTCTCAGAGAGAGATAGGCCTTTGGGTCTTAAGCTGATGGACTGTTTGTGTTCGGTTGGAAGATAGGTTTTTCCTGATTGCAAGTCTGTTTTTCTGTAGAGTATTGATTTACCTCTTCTCCAGAGGGTTAGGCACAAGGCCAGTTTTATCTTACCCCCACAAGTAAGATGTGACCCAAGGTCGGGTCGGGAAAGTGGGACTTGAAAAGCCAGCGGCCGAGAAGATGAGCACTCTGGCCATTAAAAATTGCCTGGGCAGCCTCGTCGGCAATCCCCGATACGGGCGCCTCAGGCAGTAAGCAATAAACTTACTCCTCCCCAAAGAGGGGAGGCAAATCTAGGGAGGGTGGACCTCCAAGAACTGCACAGGGCAACCGAAGGCCAAAACGATACCAGTCTATGGGGTGCAGTATTCATCGGAACAGATTGTAACCTCAAAGTAAAACATTGTTGCTTGTTTTAAACGTGAGTTGTGATTTTGTTTAGAAGAAAAATCCATTTTGTTGCTGCAATGACGAAGATCACATGATTAACAAGACGGTTAGTGTCGAAATTAATCACCAAATTCAAACAAAAACAATGAGTGGATTTTTTGTGGTGGCATCTTTTCGGGGTCACCCTGTAATCTTGATGTATTATTAATAACATTCGATATATAAACCCCTTCTGTGAAACCACAAATACAATAGTTAGTTTAGGAGGGAATTTTAATGGGTTTGCTCACCATCTTGGTTACTAGGTGGAAAATAGGCTACTTTTTATACATGATTCATCATCATGGAACCATTAAAATTAACAATAAAAAACAATCAGCATGTAGGCATTTAATTCCAGGTTAAACTGTGACACTATCGTGTAATTCTGGACGCCGATAGCACATTCTCGTATGGAGTCTTGATTGGTGAGTTTGCATTCTGTGAATATTCAGCAAAAACGGTTTTGTTTTTTGTTTGTTTTTTCGTTACAAAAAAAAGAAAGAGAGAATGTAGGGAACATGAAGGGGGCTTACCTGCGAAACGTCCTCGTGTTTGTCTGTCCTGTGCGCTGCGGATGAAAGAAAGGAATTCAATATGGCGTCCATGAACCTTTATCACGTACGGTTCACACAGAGTCTCGCGAAGTCGCGTTGCACGCATGCAAATTAGATGTGCCTCAGTATAATAAAAGCGGGTCTCTTACCGTCTCAAGGGACTCGGTGCAAAGTAAGTGCAAGTGAGTGTCTCGAAAAGTTGTCTTTGTTTCTTCAAGAGCGTTTGTATTTTTTCGTTACCTTGTTATTTCTTGTTGCCAGATTGGACTTGTTACCTGTTATTTTTCACCGTTATTGCTGTTGTTGTTATTGGAACTTTTTCGTGGGGTTGCATTATTTTTCCCCCCGTTTTTTTAATTATTTTATTTATTTATTTTTTATTTATTTTTTATTTTTTATTTTCCTGTTATCAGTTTGTTAATGATTATGGCGACGGCTACTTGTAGCCCGAAGCCTGCCGACAAGGATTTTACCGAGGAGTGGAAGGGGCCAGCTGAGGCTACTCCTGAAAATTCAAACTGGAGTAAGCCTCCGAAAATTGTTATTAATGTTGCAGAATTTGTGGAAAACGCGAAAAAGTGCCTACAATTGGTTACGGAATCTGGATTATTGATTGATATTCCCAAATTAGAGGAAATCAGGAAAAAAAACATTGTCATGTTTGTTGTAGACAGAAAGTCTAAAAAAGTTATAAGAGCGACACCGGAATTAATTTGCAAACTTCTGGCAACTGCAGGCTACCGACCTCAACGAATCATCCGTTGTAAGGGGTACAACACCTGGAATACCCTCTTCCCAAATGAGGAAACTTGCATTAATCTTGCACAGAAAGAAATAATCATCCAATAATTCATTCTCAGGATGGAATACATGGAGAAAAGACGCACAGCCATATCGATATTCAATGTACTTTTTCACGTGGACGGTGAGCACTTAGGTGCATTCCTGCTAAAATACGGCGACATAAAAGTAGTAACCTGGGATGAGCACTCAGGTGTATGGAATTTCGAAATTCTGTTAGACAAGGCAGAATTTGACAGCATATCGTATTATATAAAGATAGGTGAGGAAAAGCTCCCTATAATTGTGGCAGGAAGAAAGCCCGTTTGTTGGGCATGCGAAGAGATTGGTCACCTCACGATTGAATGCCCCCAAAGAAGACCAACAGTAATCAAAACCAGAGTGGACCAACATTTAGGGGTTCCTCTGACCCAAAGAGTGGGGATGCCGTTAAAATCCCACCCACCGAAGTCAACAACAGAAGACCACTCTGTATTCCCAGATCTCACAGCGGGAACTGACGGGGGCTGTAATTGGGAATAGGAAGTGGGTTCACTTTAAGAAGGTAATTAGGTCATTTACTGCTGATTTTAGCCGACGACTCAATCTAACTACTAGAGCAGCTAAAGTGGCACTAGAATCTAGTGTCGAACATCGAATAGATCAGACGTATTTTTTCCTGCTCTTCACTCCACCCCAACGGCTGGGAAGAGATTAATGTAATAAAAACTTATCACTCACTCACCATCCAGGTTTATCGTCTATGTTCCTTTCAACAAGATGTTCGGCGCTGTCTGGCTGTCCTTATGCGAAGTCTCTAGTGATATCGATTGTGGGGATTGGCCATGTAAATTTGCCACTGCGTACGGTCTTGCCTGATAGTTTCTTTCTTAGGGCGCCCGGCTTTCTTTATTTTTGGTGTCCAGCCCTAGGTCTCTGCAAGAGCTAACATACATGTTGCTTCTTTTAACTTGCCCGAACCAACGAAGACAATCTGCCCTTATTAGGACATCAAGTTTTGGGATGGCCAATTTCTCAGGTAGAGTGTTTGACCTAATGTTCTGAATCTAGTCTGGCTTTACGTTGCATATTCACCAAATCATTGCTGTGTCATTTCTATGGAGTCGGGCAAGTGAGGCCTGGGTGAGGGCTCAACACTCTCTGACATAAAACATCACGCTTCTTACACAGCTATCATAGACCTTACCTCTGGTAATAATTGCGATGGCTCAGGATTTTAGGATTGGGAGAAGTTCTCTAAACTTTTTCCAAGCTGTCTTGAATCTGATGGTCGAACTTAGTTCGCAGCCATCTCCAGCACTCAGCATATCTCCTAGGTAGCAAAAGAAGTCTACCACCTCCAGGGCGTCCTCGTTTATTTTAACTTCGGTATAAGGACGACCCTCAATTGGTCGTGCTAGTCCTAGCCATCTCTTACATCTGAAGTATGTAATGTATTTGTTAAAAGCAAAATAAATCAACAAAATAAAATGAAAAGCCTAGAGCAAAATGAATGTGTTGTTGGTTTTGTAATTGTGATGACGACGGCAAAAGATAATTGAAATAACTACTATTTCAGACAATTAGAACACCAGAGGACGAAGAGAGAGAGAGAGAACGACTCTACTGTTACTCATACAGAAAATAAGGAGAGAGAGAGAGAGAGGGAGATAGGGGAGTTTACTACTACTGCGTGTCAACAAAACAACAGCTGTTAACTGGTAACTTATGGAACAAAAGAATGTTGTGAGAAAAAGGATTGACTGTAACGCAACAGAATCGACTATTCGTTTTTAATTGTGTTCATCACTTTTCTTTTCTGTTTGCAGAATTGACATCTCCGCAACAAGTATAATTTTTCTTTTTTTACTAACGAGTCGCCACTTATCAAGGCTAAAAAACGGTTAAAGAGAAAAGGTCTACTTGGTAACGGCTTCCGGTTTTGAAGTTTTTATTTTTATTTATTTATTTATTTATTTTTTAACATAGTTCACCCCAAACACGACAGGCCGCCACTGTAGACGTAAGGGGCTACTGAGAAAATGGGCAAGAGTTTTTTTTTTGGGGGGGGGGGGGGGTGTAAACCTAAATTGGGAGCTGTGCAGCGAGATGTCTGTTTACATTAGTTTTAAATTTCTGCATGTCAGTACCATCAGGAAAACAGGGAGCAGGGAGGGAGTTCCAGAGTCCAGCAGCACGAGAAAAGAAGCTATTGTAGTAGAAAGCACTTCGGCATCTGGGGACCTCCACAGTGAATGGATGGAATTTGGCAGATTGTCGGATTGGTCTAGTGAATTTACGTCGTTGGGGCACCAGAGCAGCAAACCCATTATATTTTAGAAGATTGGATGTTATTTTGTTTTTTTTGGGGGGGGGGGGAGGAGGGGGGCAATTAATAATTTTTTTTAACCATTTTTTTAAATTATTAACACATAAGAAAATCAAACAAGTTTTTATAATTAGACATTTTTATTCTTTATTTTTTTATTACAAATAATTAAATTAAACATTTGTTGAGGATAGGCGGTCTACTTTTTTAAACGATTACATGTGGTTTTACGACCTTGCCACTCGGACTTTGGGTTGATGGTAAAATAAATTTGGTAACTTTCTTAACGAAATTTTTACAAACAAGTGAAATAAAGATTCCGACAAAATCTAAGCAGGACTGATGAGGGACTGTTTTTTGATAAACACCGCTTGTCAATTTCCGATTTTAAAACCGGAAGCCGTGACCAGTTAGACCTTTTCTCTTTAATAAAAAAATCGATGATAAGGATTAACATGAGATGGATAAAGTGACAGTTGAATGATGATGTGTACTCTGGGAGGATTGAGAATCTCTACATACCACCTATTTATTCTTCTTTTTCTTCCGATTTATTTTTGAACAGGCCTTTGATTAGTCCTCTATAGAGGGTGGGGCCTGCCTGTCAGTCTTGATCGAAGTCTTCCACTCCAGGCTCGGCGGTCGAGAGGATCTAAGTTTGTAATCCCCAGGGCTGCGTGGTCACGTTTACGCAGCTCATCTAAAAAAAGCTTCGGTCTCCCAGCCTGCCGACTTGATGCGATGGACATGTTTCTGACCCGGTAGATCCAGTTGGAGCTTCGCTCGACATGGCCAAGTTATCTCATCCTGTCCAGCTTAAGGACATCAGTTATTTCCCGTATACCAAGCCTAGAGAGAAGAGTCTCTATATAAAGCAATAACCGACCAAGAAAACAGCAATTATTCCCCCTTTGTCAGAAACATTGCTCATTAAAAGAAAAAACATAGTGGGGAAGCGAGAGTTACGAAGCTGCTGAGAAAAAAACCATGGTCCGACTTTCTACTCTCGAACTTTTTGGAGTTACACAAGATTATACAAATTTTAATGAAATGAAAAACTAAAAACTATTAAATGTTCAGATAAAAAAATAAAAAGGAAAAGTCATCAACAGAAATATCATTTTTTTGCCTTTTTTCTTAGTGTTCGGACGAGTAATCGGAATGGAGAATCGGAAAAATCGAAACTGTTTAGGCTATCGATATCGGAAAAAACTGTGCCTATATTCCGATGCCCAAAATAATTCTTTTAATTGTTTTTTTTTTTTGTTGTTGTTTTTGTTTAAAACTTAATTTTTCATTGCTGGTAATAACGATAAAATTGTAACTATTTATTGATTTTAAACAACCAGTAAAACTAATATTTATAGATCATCCCTCATTCGATAATACAGGGTGACCCCCCAAAAACGGGCCTCAACTCTAATTAGGTCTTCTTTCTTAGTGTTTCGTCCGAATGAAATGAATTTTTGGTCATAACTAGTTTATTATATTCAAAACATCACATCAAAACACTAGGGTCATTGGCTTTTTTTTCTCCGTTCTGCAGCATGTGTTCTAGATGGCCTCCATTTAGCTCCGTGCATTTATTGAGGCGCAGAACGAAGTTGTCCATGACGTTCTTACAGACTGAATTGGGAATGGCTCTCATCTCCTCCATGATGGCTTCCTTGAGTTCCGTGATGGTTCTGGATTTCCCTGCGTACACTCTGTCCTTAAGATAGCCCCGAAGGGCTATGGGGTGGCCACTCAAAATTAGTCTTGAGACTGATCACTCGGCCTCCGAAGTTCTCTTTCAGCCAATCTCGGGACAGGTTTGAGGTGTGAGAACTTGCTTCGTCTTGCTGGAACCAGAACTTGCTCATGAGCGACGGGTAGAGGGTCTGGAGCTCACTCTTATTATGAACATAATACATGGGTTTTTTACAGTAATCCGAAAATAAAATGAAAAAAACAAATATTAGAGATTTAAAAAGAATCGAAATCGGAATCAGTAATTGTATCGGAATCGGGAATTTAGAACAGAATCGGTAATTGTATCGGAATCAAGAAAAATATTGTAATGGCCCCATCACTTATTTTGACGTTTTATTTTGTAGCGTATAAGTTCTTTTGGGGTCAGCGCTGAATTGAGTCATTTTTGTAAAATTGTGTGTGTATGGAAAGAAATGGGGGATATATGGCCGTGTGTGAGTAAGTGGCGATGTGGCACTGTGTAAGTATGCGTAGGTTTACCTTGTTCTGTTAGTGCGTGTAAGTGAGTAGCAATTTGTTTCTGTTCGCCTGACATCGTGTCAGTGCGTATGGATATGTGTGCCAGATGAGGAAAGCTTGTGCGTGAATTTTGAAGTGTTCTTTTCTTCTCGCCGTGGAGGGGGTACGTTCTCGTGGATTCTTTCGAGACGCGCCGGGTTGAATCTGTCTGTTTATTTCATCATCTCTTATAGGAGTTTCTCAGTTCGCATCGGCTTATTAATTTGATATCAACTGTTTAGATTTTATTTTTGAAACATTATTCATTGGTTGGAAAATATTGAGTTACCACGTTCTTGAGAAAACTTACTTACTTTTTAGAAGTGAAGAGGAGAGCGTATCCCAACGAAGCAGAGAAAGAAAGAGGGTAGCTATTCAAGTTATTTGCTTTTTGGAGTTCATCGGAATCGTATCTGGTTCCATCACAAGTAACCCTGCTAGCAAGCAAGTTTAACAAATCGGCAGTACATCGTTTAAATACACACACTAGAAAGTTGAAGTCAGATATATATATATATATATATATATATATATATATATATATATATATATATATATATATATATATATATATATATATATATTATTGGTTACATATGTGCATACATGTTTCGGTTGTACTCTCACATCTCTGTCTCCTTTGGTCTGAAGAGGTTGACTCTCTGTGAAGAGTACAACCGAAACATGTATGCACATATGTAACCAATAATGTTTGTATATATAAAAAATATACTTAAGAACAGCTCTACTTGTTATTGAGCACTTTTTATAAACACTTGAGTCAACTAATTTATATCTACAGAAACTAATACAATACGTGTACTATATACAGGGTGGCGCAAAAGTCGCGCATTGGTTTGTTTAGGTGATAGAAACTAGGCTTTCCTAATAAATAATACCTTTACTTGGTAATTTTGTTGCAGTAAATTTTAAAAATAATATCCCTTAGGCTCTAGTTAGGGAATTTTCCATTACACTCCTTAGAATAACTGGCTCTAGTTCTTGGATTTCATGTCTGATATTGTTTTTAAACTCTTGAATCGTTTTAGGCTTGTTCATATATACCCTTTCCTTAAGTTAACCCCAAAGGAAAAAGTCAGGGGCTGTTAAATCCGGTGAACGTGAAGGCCAGTTAAAATCAGAAAATCTGCTAATTAAGCGCTCGCCAAACAATCCCGCAAAAGTCACCCTATATATATATATATATATATATATATATATATATATATATATATATATATATATATATATATATATATATTAATATTAATATTTATAAATAAATATTACTTATTTTAATACCTACAGACATCGATGTTTCATGCTAACGCAATCTTCAGTGCAGGAAGCTAATATATATATATATATATATATATATATATATATATATATATATATATATATATATATATATATATATATATAGAGAGAGAGAGAGAGAGAGAGTGTGTCAGGTTGTATATGAAAAGAAATCAAATAAAGTGCTCGATCATATAAGAGAGCTAATATAATTTATTTAGATACTGTATATTACATATTTCAGCAATGTACCGCGGTTTCATCCAAAAGGGCAGATTTAGACATCTTTAGTAAATCTCCGTGCCCAGTGGAATCATTGGCAAGCTGAAATGATTGTAGACACGCCCGACAGGGAATGGCGTCAACGGAGATTTACTAAAGATATCTAAATCTGCCCTTTTGGATGAAACCGCGGTACATTGCTATGTAATATACAGTATCTAAATAAATTATATATATATATATATATATATATATATATATATATATATATATATATATATATATATATATATATATATATGAATTCAGCTTTCTACTTTCTTCATTATTTTGGCATTGACAATTCGGAACAAGAAATAGTGTGTGTAAGAACCGTAAAATTGTTGACGCATTTTCACTAATCATTTACAGAATCGTTCCATTATTTGTTTATTTTATTTCTATGTTTATAATTGTTCTCAACTCAGTCTTAGCGTTCGTTTTGCATTATTTAGGGGGCTGATTAAAATATCAGGTTTTAGTCTTTTGCTAAATGAAGCTTGTGTTTAAACTGGTAGAAGAATTCAATTTTGTGGGTTTTTTGGGGGGGTATTTTTGTTCCATCTGCCGAGTAAGACATTTCGTCGGGTTGAATTCGAGATGATTATGCAAGATTTTATCGTCACATTATCGGATTGACATCTTCTATTGTATCAACAAACGGCGTAAACACAAAAACAGAAACCAATACCAAATTCACTTCAACACCAAAGCTCAAAATGGGGCCATAAAAACCAACTCCCAGAGACAGTCTAACAAAAAGACGCAAAATAAACAAAAATGTTGATCACGTGGGGTGCTCTGAACTACGTCCGCCAAACCACTGATCAAACAATATAAAAGCAGACCGCGCAACAAAATTTGCCTTTTTCTCTTCCCTCTTTTCCTTTTCCTTTTTCTTTTTCTTCTTTTCCTTTTCCTTTTTCTTTTTCCTCTTTTTTAGAGAACACAAGTTCGGCTACTCCAAAGGCGAGGGGATGCCAGCGCGTCAGCTGGCTACTACACACATACACAAAGGCTTACACTCCTATCATTCTTCAACGCATAAAATCACACACTGCTGAATAAGACACACACACATACAAATACCTAAACAAATTATCAACTCTCACGCATACACATTCGTACAACCACGAACAAAAGGCGATACGCACATTCCCACACTTCGACACATAGCTATACTACGCACATACATACATATTCATAAATAACAGGCATGAACATTTATCGTTTCTCTTACTGGGCACTTTAAATTAACACTAAATACTCTGTAATTTGTAAATATATAAATATTTTGTGTTACTTTTAAACTACGTTTTATTCTTCCTTTAACTTGTGCATGCTTTATCTTTCATTTAACATTCATACATGTTTTTCCATGTTTTTTTCTGTTTTTAGCCTTTTACACGTCTCTTTACACAATTAAAATGTAAGCGTAAGTCTTATCATTTTCTCTAAGACACAATATCTTACTAAGATAAGGTCCGCGCACCTACATTTTGAAATGAAAAATTAAAACTCGACATGCGTTGAAATATACGCGAGTGATAATATGACTTTATAAGAATGTCGAAATATATTGGGCTATTTTCCTTTGTCTTCGCGGTGAGATTTTTGTCTTTCGATGTTTTTTCTAGTTTTATGTTTTTTTCTTTGCATAATCTTTTCTTTTTGTCTTCGCAGTAAAATTTTTGTCTTCTGATGTTTTCCTTGTGTAATGTTTTTTTCTTTTGCTCTTCTTTTGTTTTTGTCTTTGCAGACAGATTTTTATCTTCTGATGTTTTTCTTGTTTTATGTTTTTTTTCTTTGCATCGTCTTTGCTTTTTGTCTTTGCAGTGAAATTTTTGTCTTCTGATGTTTTTCTTGTTGTATGCTTTTTTCTTTGCTTCGTCTTTGCTTTTTGTCTTTGCAGTGAAATGTTTGTCTTCTGATGTTTTTCTTGTTTTATGTTTTTTTTCTTTGCTTCGTCTTTGCTTTTTGTCTTTGCATTAAACTTTTTGTCTTCTGATGTTTTTCTTGTTTTATGTTTTTTTTCTTTGCTTCGTCTTTGCTTTTTGTCTTTGCATTGAAATTTTTGTCTTCTGATGTTTTTCTTGTTTTATGGTTTTTTTTTGCTTCGTCTTTGCTTTTTGTCTTTGCATTGATATTTTTGTCTTCTGATGTTTTTATTGTTTTATGTTTTTTTCTTTGCTTCGTCTTTGCTTTTTGTCTTTGCAGTAAAATTTTTGTCTTTCGATGTTTTTCTTGTTTTATGGTTTTTTTCTTTGACTCTTCTTTGCTTTTTGTCTTTGCAGTAAGATTTTTGTATTCTGATGTTTTTCTTGTTTTATGCTTTTTTCTTTGCATCGTCTTTGCTTTTTGTCTTTGCAGTGAAATTTTTGTCTTCTGATGTTTTTCTTGTTTTATGTTTTTTTCTTTGCTTCGTCTTTGCTTTTTGTCTTTGCATTGAAATTTTTGTCTTCTGATGTTTTTATTGTTTTATGTTTTTTCTTTGCTTCGTATTTGCTTTTTGTCTTTGCAGTAAGATTTTTGTCTTCTGATGTTTTTCTTGTTTTATGTTTTTTTTCTTTTGCTCTTCTGTTGTTTTTGTCTTTGCAGACAGATTTTTATCTTCTGATGTTTTTCTTGTTTTATGCTTTTTTCTTTGCTTCGTTTTTGCTTTTTGTCTTTGCAGTAAAATTTTTGTCTTTCGATGTTTTTCTTGTTTTATGGTTTTTTTCTTTGACTCTTCTTTGCTTTTTATCTTTGCAGTAAGATTTTAATATTCTGATATTTTTCTTGTTTTATGCTTTTTTCTTTGCATCGTCTTTTCTTTTTGTCTTTGCAGACAGATTTTTATCTTCTGATGTTTTTCTTGTTTTATGTTTTTTCTTTGCATCGTCTTTGCTTTTTGTCTTTGCAGTGAAATTTTTGTCTTCTGATGTTTTTATTGTTTTATGTTTTTTCTTTTGCTCTTCTTTTGTTTTTGTCTTTTCAAACAGATTTTAATCTTCTGATGTATTTCTTGTTATTTTTGCTTCGTCTTTGCTTTTTGTCTTTGCAGTGACATTTTTGTCTTCTGGTGTTTTTCTTGGTTCATGTTGTTTTCTTTGCTTCGTCTTTGCTTTTTGTCTTTGCAGTAACATTTTTATCTTCTGATGTTTTTCTTGTTTTCTTGTTTTCTTTTTTTCTTCTTTGGCTCTTCTTTTGTTTTTGTCTTCGCGGTGAGATTTTGGTCTTTCGACGTTTTTCTTGTTTTACGTTTTTTTTTCTTTGCTTCGTCTTTTCTATTTGTCTTTGCATTGAAATGTTTGTCTTCTGATTTGTTTCTTGTTTTATGTTTTTTTCTTTGCTTCGTCTGTGCTTTTTGTCTTTGCATTGAAATGTTTATCTTCTGATGTTTTTCTTGTTTTCTTTTTTTCTTCTTTGGCTCTTCTTTTGTTTTTGTCTTCGCGGTGAGATTTTGGTCTTTCGACGTTTTTCTTGTTTTACGTTTTTTTTTCTTTGCTTCGTCTTTTCTATTTGTCTTTGCATTGAAATGTTTGTCTTCTGATGTTTTTCTTGTTTTATGTTTTTTTCTTTGCTTCGTCTTTGCTTTTTGTCTTTGCATTGAAATGTTTGTCTTCTGATGTTTTTCTTGTTTTATGTTTTTTCTTTTGCTCTTCTTTTGTTTTTGTCTTCGCGGTGAGATTTTGGTCTTTCGACGTTTTTCTTGTTTTACGTTTTTTTTTCTTTGCTTCGTCTTTTCTATTTGTCTTTTCTATTCGTCTTTTCTATTCGTCTTTTCTATTCGTCTTTTCTATTCGTCTTTTCTATTTGTCTTTTCTATTCGTCTTTTCTATTCGTCTTTTCTATTCGTCTTTTCTATTCGTCTTTTCTATTTGTCTTTTCTATTTGTCTTTTCTATTCGTCTTTTCTATTCGTCTTTTCTATTCGTCTTTTCTATTTGTCTTTTCTATTCGTCTTTTCTATTCGTCTTTTCTATTTGTCTTTTCTATTCGTCTTTTCTATTTGTCTTTTCTATTCGTCTTTTCTATTTGTCTTTTCTATTCGTCTTTTCTATTTGTCTTTTCTATTTGTCTTTTCTATTTGTCTTTTCTATTCGTCTTTTCTATTCGTCTTTTCTATTTGTCTTTTCTATTTGTCTTTTCTATTCGTCACTTCTATTCGTCTTTTCTATTTGTCTTTTCTATTTGTCTTTTCTATTCGTCTTTTCTATTCGTCTTTTCTATTCGTCTTTTCTATTTGTCTTTTCTATTTGTCTTTTCTATTCGTCTTTTCTATTCGTCTTTTCTATTTGACTTTTCTATTCGTCTTTTCTATTCGTCTTTTCTATTCGTCTTTTCTATTCGTCTTTTCTATTTGTCTTTTCTATTCGTCTTTTCTATTCGTCTTTTCTATTCGTCTTTTCTATTCGTCTTTTCTATTTGTCTTTTCTATTCGTCTTTTCTATTTGTCTTTTCTATTCGTCTTTTCTATTCGTCTTTTCTATTTGTCTTTTCTATTTGTCTTTTCTATTCGTCTTTTCTATTCGTCTTTTCTATTTGTCTTTTCTATTTGTCTTTTCTATTCGTCTTTTCTATTCGTCTTTTCTATTTGTCTTTTCTATTCGTCTTTTCTATTAGTCTTTTCTATTCGTCTTTTCTATTCGTCTTTTCTATTCGTCTTTTCTATTCGTCTTTTCTATTTGTCTTTTCTATTCGTCTTTTCTATTTGTCTTTTCTATTCGTCTTTTCTATTCGTCTTTTCTATTCGTCTTTTCTATTTGTCTTTTCTATTCGTCTTTTCTATTTGTCTTTTCTATTCGTCTTTTCTATTAGTCTTTTCTATTTGTCTTTTCTATTTGTCTTTTCTATTCGTCTTTTCTATTCGTCTTTTCTATTCGTCTTTTCTATTTGTCTTTTCTATTCGTCTTTTCTATTTGTCTTTTCTATTCGTCTTTTCTATTTGTCTTTTCTATTCGTCTTTTCTATTTGTCTTTTCTATTCGTCTTTTCTATTCGTCTTTTCTATTTGTCTTTTCTATTTGTCTTTTCTATTCGTCTTTTCTATTCGTCTTTTCTATTTGTCTTTTCTATTTGTCTTTTCTATTCGTCTTTTCTATTCGTCTTTTCTATTTGTCTTTTCTATTCGTCTTTTCTATTCGTCTTTTCTATTCGTCTTTTCTATTCGTCTTTTCTATTTGTCTTTTCTATTCGTCTTTTCTATTCGTCTTTTCTATTTGTCTTTTCTATTCGTCTTTTCTATTCGTCTTTTCTATTCGTCTTTTCTATTTGTCTTTTCTATTTGTCTTTTCTATTCGTCTTTTCTATTTGTCTTTTCTATTCGTCTTTTCTATTCGTCTTTTCTATTCGTCTTTTCTATTTGTCTTTTCTATTCGTCTTTTCTATTTGTCTTTTCTATTCGTCTTTTCTATTAGTCTTTTCTATTTGTCTTTTCTATTTGTCTTTTCTATTTGACTTTTCTATTCGTCTTTTCTATTCGTCTTTTCTATTCGTCTTTTCTATTCGTCTTTTCTATTTGTCTTTTCTATTCGTCTTTTCTATTCGTCTTTTCTATTCGTCTTTTCTATTCGTCTTTTCTATTCGTCTTTTCTATTTGTCTTTTCTATTCGTCTTTTCTATTTGTCTTTTCTATTCGTCTTTTCTATTTGTCTTTTCTATTTGTCTTTTCTATTCGTCTTTTCTATTCGTCTTTTCTATTTGTCTTTTCTATTTGTCTTTTCTATTCGTCTTTTCTATTCGTCTTTTCTATTTGTCTTTTCTATTCGTCTTTTCTATTAGTCTTTTCTATTCGTCTTTTCTATTCGTCTTTTCTATTCGTCTTTTCTATTTGTCTTTTCTATTCGTCTTTTCTATTTGTCTTTTCTATTCGTCTTTTCTATTCGTCTTTTCTATTCGTCTTTTCTATTTGTCTTTTCTATTCGTCTTTTCTATTTGTCTTTTCTATTCGTCTTTTCTATTAGTCTTTTCTATTTGTCTTTTCTATTCGTCTTTTCTATTCGTCTTTTCTATTCGTCTTTTCTATTTGTCTTTTCTATTCGTCTTTTCTATTCGTCTTTTCTATTTGTCTTTTCTATTCGTCTTTTCTATTCGTCTTTTCTATTCGTCTTTTCTATTTGTCTTTTCTATTCGTCTTTTCTATTTGTCTTTTCTATTCGTCTTTTCTATTTGTCTTTTCTATTCGTCTTTTCTATTTGTCTTTTCTATTCGTCTTTTCTATTCGTCTTTTCTATTCGTCTTTTCTATTCGTCTTTTCTATTCGTCTTTTCTATTTGTCTTTTCTATTTGTCTTTTCTTTTCGTCTTTTCTATTCGTCTTTTCTATTCGTCTTTTCTATTCGTCTTTTCTATTTGTCTTTTCTATTCGTCTTTTCTATTTGTCTTTTCTATTTGTCTTTTCTATTCGTCTTTTCTATTCGTCTTTTCTATTTGTCTTTTCTATTCGTCTTTTTTATTTGTCTTTTCTATTCGTCTTTTCTATTTGTCTTTTCTATTTGTCTTTTCTATTCGTCTTTTCTATTTGTCTTTTCTATTCGTCTTTTCTATTTGTCTTTTCTATCTGTCTTTTCTATTCGTCTTTTCTATTTGTCTTTTCTATTCGTCTTTTCTATTCGTCTTTTCTATTCGTCTTTTCTATTCGTCTTTTCTATTCGTCTTTTCTATTCGTCTTTTCTATTTGTCTTTTCTATTCGTCTTTTCTATTTGTCTTTTCTATTTGTCTTTTCTATTCGTCTTTTCTATTCGTCTTTTCTATTCGTCTTTTCTATTTGTCTTTTCTATTCGTCGTTTCTATTCGTCTTTTCTATTTGTCTTTTCTATTCGTCTTTTCTATTTGTCTTTTCTATTTGTCTTTTCTATTCGTCTTTTCTATTCGTCTTTTCTATTCGTCTTTTCTATTTGTCTTTTCTATTCGCCTTTTCTATTCGGCTTTTTCTATTTGTCTTTTCTATTCGTCTTTTCTATTCGTCTTTTCTATTTGTCTTTTCTATTCGTCTTTTCTATTTGTCTTTTCTATTTGTCTTTTCTATTCGTCTTTTCTATTCGTCTTTTCTATTTGTCTTTTCTATTCGTCTTTTCTATTTGTCTTTTCTATTCGTCTTTTCTATTCGTCTTTTCTATTTGTCTTTTCCATTCGTCTTTTCTATTCGTCTTTTCTATTCGTCTTTTCTATTCGTCTTTTCTATTTGTCTTTTCTATTCGTCTTTTCTATTTGTCTTTTCTATTTGTCTTTTCTATTCGTCTTTTCTATTTGTCTTTTCTATTCGTCTTTTCTATTCGTCTTTTCTATTCGTCCTTTCTATTCGTCTTTTCTATTCGTCTTTTCTATTCGTCTTTTCTATTTGTCTTTTCTATTCGTCTTTTCTATTTGTCTTTTCTATTTGTCTTTTCTATTCGTCTTTTCTATTCGTCTTTTCTATTCGTCTTTTCTATTTGTCTTTTCTATTCGTCTTTTCTATTTGTCTTTTCTATTTGTCTTTTCTATTCGTCTTTTCTATTCGTCTTTTCTATTTGTCTTTTCTATTCGTCTTTTCTATTTGTCTTTTCTATTCGTCTTTTCTATTCGTCTTTTCTATTTGTCTTTTCTATTCGTCTTTTCTATTTGTCTTTTCTATTCGTCTTTTCTATTCGTCTTTTCTATTCGTCTTTTCTATTCGTCTTTTCTATTTGTCTTTTCTATTCGTCTTTTCTATTTGTCTTTTCTATTCGTCTTTTCTATTCGTCTTTTCTATTCGTCTTTTCTATTCGTCTTTTCTATTAGTCTTTTCTATTCGTCTTTTCTATTTGTCTTTTCTATTTGTCTTTTCTATTCGTCTTTTCTATTCGTCTTTTCTATTTGTCTTTTCTATTCGTCTTTTCTATTCCTCTTTTCTATTTGTCTTTTCTATTCGTCTTTTCTATTTGTCTTTTCTATTCGTCTTTTCTATTCGTCTTTTCTATTTGTCTTTTCTATTCGTCTTTTCTATTTGTCTTTTCTATTCGTCTTTTCTATTCGTCTTTTCTATTTGTCTTTTCTATTCGTCTTTTCTATTTGTCTTTTCTATTCGTCTTTTCTATTCGTCTTTTCTATTCGTCTTTTCTATTTGTCTTTTCTATTCGTCTTTTCTATTCGTCTTTTCTATTCGTCTTTTCTATTTGTCTTTTCTATTCGTCTTTTCTATTCGTCTTTTCTATTCGTCTTTTCTATTCGTCTTTTCTATTCGTCTTTTCTATTTGTCTTTTCTATTCGTCTTTTCTATTTGTCTTTTCTATTCGTCTTTTCTATTCGTCTTTTCTATTTGTCTTTTCTATTCGTCTTTTCTATTTGTCTTTTCTATTTGTCTTTTCTATTCGTCTTTTCTATTCGTCTTTTCTATTCGTCCTTTCTATTCGTCTTTTCTATTCGTCTTTTCTATTCGTCTTTTCTATTTGTCTTTTCTATTCGTCTTTTCTATTTGTCTTTTCTATTTGTCTTTTCTATTCGTCTTTTCTATTCGTCTTTTCTATTCGTCTTTTCTATTTGTCTTTTCTATTCGTCTTTTCTATTTGTCTTTTCTATTTGTCTTTTCTATTCGTCTTTTCTATTCGTCTTTTCTATTTGTCTTTTCTATTCGTCTTTTCTATTTGTCTTTTCTATTCGTCTTTTCTATTCGTCTTTTCTATTTGTCTTTTCTATTCGTCTTTTCTATTTGTCTTTTCTATTCGTCTTTTCTATTCGTCTTTTCTATTCGTCTTTTCTATTTGTCTTTTCTATTCGTCTTTTCTATTTGTCTTTTCTATTCGTCTTTTCTATTCGTCTTTTCTATTCGTCTTTTCTATTCGTCTTTTCTATTAGTCTTTTCTATTCGTCTTTTCTATTTGTCTTTTCTATTCGTCTTTTCTATTCGTCTTTTCTATTCGTCTTTTCTATTTGTCTTTTCTATTCGTCTTTTCTATTCCTCTTTTCTATTTGTCTTTTCTATTCGTCTTTTCTATTTGTCTTTTCTATTCGTCTTTTCTATTCGTCTTTTCTATTTGTCTTTTCTATTCGTCTTTTCTATTTGTCTTTTCTATTCGTCTTTTCTATTCGTCTTTTCTATTTGTCTTTTCTATTCGTCTTTTCTATTTGTCTTTTCTGTAGGGAACATGAACATGAAGAGGGCTTACTTGCGAAACGTCCTCGGGTTTGCTTGTCCTGTGCGCTGCGAGTGAAAGAAAGAAAGAAGGAAAGAAATCCAACATGGCGTCCCTGAATGTTTATTACATACAGTTCACGCAAAATCTCGCAAAGTCTCGCTGCACGTATGGAAATTAGGTGTGACTGGATATTATAAAAAGCGAGTCTCGTACCGTCTCAGAGAAACGGAGTGTGCGAAGCGAGTGCACGTGTCTAGCAGTAAGAGCTGCTTTGGAGGTTAACAGTGACTTGCGACCTACGTTATTATTTCAAGCTATCTCGGCAATGGACAAGTTCGACTTGAGGTTGATACCCGAGTTCGACGGCTCCCCCTCCGGACCCTTTGTAGTCGAGTGGTGGGAGAAAGCCGAGCGCGTCTGCAGACTTTGCAATATAAAGGATCCTGCACTGGTCATCCCGCTTAGGCTGACCAAAGGAGCATATTCGGTGTATCAGCAGCTCGGAGACGAACCAGGCCTGGAGGAAATTAGGCAGGCGTTATACGCAGCCTTTGCTGTGGACCCTTTCGTCGCCTGGAGGCAGTTCACCGAACGGCGGCTTGGGCTAGATGAGACTGTGGACGTCTACCTGGCCGATTTGAGGAGGCTAGCCGCGCCGTTTGGTGGAACAAGCGAGCGAATACTGGGATGCGCTTTTCTGACTGGACTCCCAGACAGCGCCAGCAGACTGCTGCGAGCATCGTCCAGACTCAGTGAGATTGGGCTTGACGAGTTGTTGGCCAGAGCCCGAAACATTTTGAAAGAGGACACAAAGCCGGTTTCGGCAGCTGCGGAAGCGTCTTCACCACCAACAGAAGACGTGAGATGCTACAAATGTGGCGGGCCGAATCATTTTTCAAAAGACTGCCGTAGCCGAAGCGGTGCAAAGGACGCGCCCGATCGAGGAACGTTAAAACGCGTGCGTTGTTACCGGTGCAACAAGCTGGGTCACGTGGCAAGAGGTTGTCCGGGAAACGGGCAAGGGGAGTAAGCTATAGCGCCAGTCTTCTCCCCAGATCGTCGCCAAATAAGGCGCTACCCACAGTGAGCGTGCGCGTAAACGGGCGTGAGCGCTTCGCGCTCGTAGACACCGGGTGCACGCAGACCCTCGTGCGCAAAGCATGCTGTGACGCATGGGATAAGGAAAGGATCCCGGTATTGACGGTTGGCGGTGGCTCGATTGCCTCTTGTGGCGTTAGCATCATTCGCGCAGGTGTCGGCGATGGGCCTACAGTAACCGCACGAGCCTTGGTTATAAACGGTGACCTGCTCGGTTACGACCTACTCCTGGGAATGGACGTCATCAAGGAATTGGGAGGTGTACGCATTGATGGTGAGGGTAGGGCACATTTTGCAAAAGCGGGCCTTGCTCTGAGTGCAGCTATGAAGCTGGAACAGCCTGATTTTTGTGCGGAATTCGACCAGCGCACAAAATCCTGGACAGCCTCCTGGAAGTGGTCGGAGGAGCAGCCACCCGAGAAATTATGCAATAAGGTGCCAGAATACAAAATTCCCCCCGGAGCTCGTGCAGAATACGACAAGGAACTACAAACTTGGATTAGTAATGGATGGCTAGTTCCGTATTCAGAGAAGGAATTGGGTCCTCCAAAGTGCCTGATCCCGTTAATGGCGGTTATCCAACAGAATAAGCAGAAGGTGAGGCCGGTGCTCGACTATCGAGAATTGAATGAGCACGTGGACCCTTTTACAGCTCGCGCGGACGTATGCACTGAAAAGTTGAGGGAATGGCGGCAAGTGGGATCTAATGTATCTGTACTGGATCTTCACAAAGCATACCTTCAAGTGCGTGTACACAAATCACTATGGCCCTATCAAACGGTGCTCATCAAGGGGAAAAGGTATTGCCTAACCCGCATGGGATTTGGACTTAATGTTGCGCCATCAATTATGCAAATGATTGTTGACACCATTCTGACTAAAGATGAGCGCATTCAGCGGGCAACGTCTGCATATATTGATGACGTGTACGTGGACGAGGAAATTGTATCTGCGGCGCGCGTGAGGGAGCATCTCTACAACTTTGGCCTTCTCAGCAAGGAACCGGAAAGGCTACGAGATGGCGCACGGGTACTTGGTTTGCAGGTCTGGGAGGAAGATGACGTTCTGTACTGGAAACGAGGAAATGAAACCCCGGACATGCCTTGTATTGTTACACGACGAAACGTATTTTCCTTGTGCGGAAAGTTAGTTGGACACCTTCCTGTCGGCGGCTGGCTTCGTGTTGCGGTGGCATTTATTAAGCGAAGAGCCTCCGACGTCACCACTGGATGGGATGACGAAACTCATGACGTCCCTCTCAATACAATGCTCAAAGAAGTCCTCACCAGGGTGCACAAGGAAGACCCAACGCGAGGCAGATGGTGCGTCGACAGCCAGAACCTTAGTGTGTGGGTTGATGCAAGCTCTCTCGCCATTGGTGTATCGGTGGTCCATGATGGAATGGTGGTGGAAGACGCTTGCTGGTTACGCCCAGAAAAGGACTCCCAGCACATAAACCTGGCAGAACTTGATGCGGTTATCAAGGGGATAAACTTGGCAATCCTTTGGAAGACGACCACCCTGCGACTATTCACGGATTCTGCTTGCGTCCATAAGTGGATTTCAGATACTCTCACCGGGAGGGCCAGAATACGAACCAAAGCCACGAGCGAGATGCTCATCCGACGGCGGCTCGACACGATCATGAAGCTGGTGAACGAATATGCGCTGTCAATAGAGGTGTCCCTGGTCAAATCCAGCCTGAACAAAGCAGATTGTTTGACGAGAGTACCTCAAAGATGGCTTGATGCCATAAGAAAGACTATTGAACCCATGCAGCCCGCCTGCGCCGCTTCCATGAGCCCCGTTCGATCTAATACCATCAAAGAAGTCCACCAACAAACCGGGCACCCTGGGGTCAAGCGGACCCTATATTTCGCTAAGTTGGTTGAACCAGGAGTACAAAAGGCAGACGTCAGGAAAGTGGTCAAAGATTGTATAGCATGCCAATCCATTGATCCAGCACCCGTTCGCTGGGAGAAAGGAAAGCTGGTAGTGGAAAGCCATTGGAACCGGCTGGCGATGGATATTACTCACCACAACGGTGAGGATTTCTTGACTCTCATTGATTGCGGTCCATCCAGGTTTGCGATATGGCGCATGCTGCGCCGGCAGGATGCAGCCAGCATCATCCGTCAGTTAAACAATATTTTTCTTGAACGTGGCCCCCCAACGGAGATATTAACCGACAATGGCGCTGCATTCACTAGTGAGCAGTTCAGAAAGTTTGCTGATGGCTGGGGAGTACACCTGAGGTTTCGATGCGCCCACGTACCGAGTGGAAATGGGGTCATCGAGCGGAATCACAGAACCGTCAAAACCATTGCGGCCAGGACGGGCTGCACGGTATTTGAGGCAGTCTACCTGTATAACGTAACCCCAAAGGATAATGTTTCACCCTCTACAGCGCCGGCTGACACCTTGCACAGGTATCACGTCAGGGTGAAAGGCATAGAGACTAACCCGCTGCCCGAACTGGAAGTAACCAAAGAGAAACTGAAAAAAGGGGATGTCGTCTGGACTAAGAACCCGCGCGGCAAGTGTACGACGAAATACGGAGTTGGACGCGTCACCGAGGTAATCAGCCCACAGGCGGTGCGAGTCGACGGTATGCCCCGTCACATTAGGGACCTACGGTTAGCAACGCAATCATCACTGAACGACAAGAGCGAGTCGGAGTCAGAGAGCAGTGAGGCATCGCTCTGGCTTGCAGCAGCCCCATCGGACAGTGACTCGGATATCAGCAGTATCCCAGCGGACGCGATGTTTCTCGACCCTCAGACCGCGGACGAGAGCACAAGCGAAGATGAGGCTTGCGTTGTCCCCCTCCGAAGAAGCAACCGGCGAAGGCGATCTAGGCCTCCCTGCCATCTCTGTGATCATGAGATCAGGGGGGAGTGTAGGGAACATGAACATGAAGAGGGCTTACTTGCGAAACGTCCTCGGGTTTGCTTGTCCTGTGCGCTGCGAGTGAAAGAAAGAAAGAAGGAAAGAAATCCAACATGGCGTCCCTGAATGTTTATTACATACAGTTCACGCAAAATCTCGCAAAGTCTCGCTGCACGTATGGAAATTAGGTGTGACTGGATATTATAAAAAGCGAGTCTCGTACCGTCTCAGAGAAACGGAGTGTGCGAAGCGAGTGCACGTGTCTAGCAGTAAGAGCTGCTTTGGAGGTTAACAGTGACTTGCGACCTACGTTATTATTTCATTTTCTATTCGTCTTTTCTATTCGTCTTTTCTATTTGTCTTTTCTATTCGTCTTTTCTATTTGTCTTTTCTATTCGTCTTTTCTATTCGTCTTTTCTATTTGTCTTTTCTATTCGTCTTTTCTATTTGTCTTTTCTATTCGTCTTTTCTATTCGTCTTTTCTATTTGTCTTTTCTATTCGTCTTTTCTATTTGTCTTTTCTATTCGTCTTTTCTATTCGTCTTTTCTATTTGTCTTTTCTATTCGTCTTTTCTATTCGTCTTTTCTATTTGTCTTTTCTATTCGTCTTTTCTATTCGTCTTTTCTATTCGTCTTTTCTATTTGTCTTTTCTATTCGTCTTTTCTATTCGTCTTTTCTATTCGTCTTTTCTATTCGTCTTTTCTATTCGTCTTTTCTATTTGTCTTTTCTATTCGTCTTTTCTATTTGTCTTTTCTATTCGTCTTTTCTATTCGCTTTTTCTATTTGTCTTTTCTATTCGTCTTTTCTATTCGTCTTTTCTATTTGTCTTTTCTATTCGTCTTTTCTATTTGTCTTTTCTATTCGTCTTTTCTATTCGTCTTTTCTATTTGTCTTTTCTATTCGTCTTTTCTATTTGTCTTTTCTATTCGTCTTTTCTATTCGTCTTTTCTATTTGTCTTTTCTATTCGTCTTTTCTATTTGTCTTTTCTATTCGTCTTTTCTATTTGTCTTTTCTATTTGTCTTTTCTATTTGTCTTTTCTATTCGTCTTTTCTATTCGTCTTTTCTATTTGTCTTTTCTATTCGTCTTTTCTATTTGTCTTTTCTATTCGTCTTTTCTATTCGTCTTTTCTATTTGTCTTTTCTATTCGTCTTTTCTATTTGTCTTTTCTATTCGTCTTTTCTATTCGTCTTTTCTATTTGTCTTTTCTATTCGTCTTTTCTATTTGTCTTTTCTATTCGTCTTTTCTATTCGTCTTTTCTATTTGTCTTTTCTATTCGTCTTTTCTATTTGTCTTTTCTATTCGTCTTTTCTATTCGTCTTTTCTATTTGTCTTTTCTATTCGTCTTTTCTATTCGTTTTTTCTATTCGTCTTTTCTATTCGTCTTTTCTATTTGTCTTTTCTATTCGTCTTTTCTATTCGTCTTTTCTATTCGTCTTTTCTATTTGTCTTTTCTATTCGTCTTTTCTATTCGTCTTTTCTATTCGTCTTTTCTATTCGTCTTTTCTATTTGTCTTTTCTATTCGTCTTTTCTATTCGTCTTTTCTATTCGTCTTTTCTATTTGTCTTTTCTATTCGTCTTTTCCATTTGTCTTTTCTATTCGTCTTTTCTATTCGTCTTTTCTATTCGTCTTTTCTATTCGTCTTTTCTATTCGTCTTTTCTATTTGTCTTTTCTATTCGTCTTTTCTATTCGTCTTTTCTATTCGTCTTTTCTATTTGTCTTTTCTATTCGTCTTTTCTATTCGTCTTTTCTATTTGTCTTTTCTATTTGTCTTTTCTATTCGTCTTTTCTATTCGTCTTTTCTATTTGTCTTTTCTATTCGTCTTTTCTATTTGTCTTTTCTATTCGTCTTTTCTATTCGTCTTTTCTATTTGTCTTTTCTATTCGTCTTTTCTATTTGTCTTTTCTATTCGTCTTTTCTATTCGTCTTTTCTATTTGTCTTTTCTATTCGTCTTTTCTATTCGTCTTTTCTATTCGTCTTTTCTATTCGTCTTTTCTATTTGTCTTTTCTATTCGTCTTTTCTATTTGTCTTTTCTATTCGTCTTTTCTATTCGTCTTTTCTATTCGTCTTTTCTATTTGTCTTTTCTATTCGTCTTTTCTATTCGTCTTTTCTATTTGTCTTTTCTATTCGTCTTTTCTATTCGTCTTTTCTATTCGTCTTTTCTTTTCCTCTTTTCTATTTGTCTTTTCTATTTGTCTTTTCTATTCGTCTTTTCTATTCGTCTTTTCTATTCGTCTTTTCTATTTGTCTTTTCTATTCGTCTTTTCTATTCGTCTTTTCTATTTGTCTTTTCTATTTGTCTTTTCTATTCGTCTTTTCTATTTGTCTTTTCTATTCGTCTTTTCTATTCGTCTTTTCTATTTGTCTTTTCTATTTGTCTTTTCTATTCGTCTTTTCTATTCGTCTTTTCTATTCGTCTTTTCTATTCGTCTTTTCTATTCGTCTTTTCTATTTGTCTTTTCTATTCGTCTTTTCTATTTGTCTTTTCTATTCGTCTTTTCTATTCGCTTTTTCTATTTGTCTTTTCTATTCGTCTTTTCTATTCGTCTTTTCTATTTGTCTTTTCTATTCGTCTTTTCTATTTGTCTTTTCTATTCGTCTTTTCTATTCGTCTTTTCTATTTGTCTTTTCTATTCGTCTTTTCTATTTGTCTTTTCTATTCGTCTTTTCTATTCGTCTTTTCTATTTGTCTTTTCTATTCGTCTTTTCTATTTGTCTTTTCTATTTGTCTTTTCTATTTGTCTTTTCTATTTGTCTTTTCTATTCGTCTTTTCTATTCGTCTTTTCTATTTGTCTTTTCTATTCGTCTTTTCTATTTGTCTTTTCTATTCGTCTTTTCTATTCGTCTTTTCTATTTGTCTTTTCTATTCGTCTTTTCTATTTGTCTTTTCTATTCGTCTTTTCTATTCGTCTTTTCTATTTGTCTTTTCTATTCGTCTTTTCTATTCGTCTTTTCTATTTGTCTTTTCTATTCGTCTTTTCTATTTGTCTTTTCTATTCGTCTTTTCTATTTGTCTTTTCTATTCGTCTTTTCTATTCGTCTTTTCTATTTGTCTTTTCTATTCGTCTTTTCTATTCGTCTTTTCTATTCGTCTTTTCTATTCGTCTTTTCTATTTGTCTTTTCTATTCGTCTTTTCTATTCGTCTTTTCTATTCGTCTTTTCTATTTGTCTTTTCTATTCGTCTTTTCTATTCGTCTTTTCTATTCGTCTTTTCTATTCGTCTTTTCTATTTGTCTTTTCTATTCGTCTTTTCTATTCGTCTTTTCTATTCGTCTTTTCTATTTGTCTTTTCTATTCGTCTTTTCCATTTGTCTTTTCTATTCGTCTTTTCTATTCGTCTTTTCTATTCGTCTTTTCTATTCGTCTTTTCTATTCGTCTTTTCTATTTGTCTGTTCTATTCGTCTTTTCTATTTGTCTTTTCTATTCGTCTTTTCTATTCGTCTTTTCTATTTGTCTTTTCTATTCGTCTTTTCTATTCGTCTTTTCTATTCGTCTTTTCTATTTGTCTTTTCTATTCGTCTTTTCTATTCGTCTTTTCTATTCGTCTTTTCTTTTCCTCTTTTCTATTTGTCTTTTCTATTTGTCTTTTCTATTCGTCTTTTCTATTCGTCTTTTCTATTCGTCTTTTCTATTTGTCTTTTCTATTCGTCTTTTCTATTCGTCTTTTCTATTTGTCTTTTCTATTCGTCTTTTCTATTTGTCTTTTCTATTCGTCTTTTCTATTTGTCTTTTCTATTCGTCTTTTCTATTCGTCTTTTCTATTTGTCTTTTCTATTCGTCTTTTCTATTCGTCTTTTCTATTCGTCTTTTCTATTCGTCTTTTCTATTTGTCATTTCTATTCGTCTTTTCTATTCGTCTTTTCTATTCGTTTTTTCTTATTTGTCTTTTCTATTCGTCTTTTCTATTCGTCTTTTCTATTCGTCTTTTCTATTCGTCTTTTCTATTTGTCTTTTCTATTCGTCTTTTCTATTCGTCTTTTCTATTCGTCTTTTCTATTTGTCTTTTCTATTCGTCTTTTCCATTTGTCTTTTCTATTCGTCTTTTCTATTCGTCTTTTCTATTCGTCTTTTCTATTCGTCTTTTCTATTTGTCTTTTCTATTCGTCTTTTCTATTTGTCTTTTCTATTCGTCTTTTCTATTCGTCTTTTCTATTCGTCTTTTCTATTTGTCTTTTCTATTCGTCTTTTCTATTCGTCTTTTCTATTCGTCTTTTCTATTCGTCTTTTCTATTCGTCTTTTCTATTCGTCTTTTCTATTCGTCTTTTCTTTTCCTCTTTTCTATTTGTCTTTTCTATTTGTCTTTTCTATTCGTCTTTTCTATTCGTCTTTTCTATTCGTCTTTTCTATTTGTCTTTTCTATTCGTCTTTTCTATTCGTCTTTTCTATTTGTCTTTTCTATTTGTCTTTTCTATTCGGCTTTTTCTATTTGTCTTTTCTATTCGTCTTTTCTATTCGTCTTTTCTATTTGTCTTTTCTATTTGTCTTTTCTATTCGTCTTTTCTATTCGTCTTTTCTATTTGTCTTTTCTATTCGTCTTTTCTATTTGTCTTTTCTATTCGTCTTTTCTATTCGTCTTTTCTATTTGTCTTTTCTATTCGTCTTTTCTATTTGTCTTTTCTATTCGTCTTTTCTATTCGTCTTTTCTATTTGTCTTTTCTATTCGTCTTTTCTATTTGTCTTTTCTATTTGTCTTTTCTATTTGTCTTTTCTATTTGTCTTTTCTATTCGTCTTTTCTATTCGTCTTTTCTATTTGTCTTTTCTATTCGTCTTTTCTATTTGTCTTTTCTATTCGTCTTTTCTATTCGTCTTTTCTATTTGTCTTTTCTATTCGTCTTTTCTATTCGTCTTTTCTATTTGTCTTTTCTATTCGTCTTTTCTATTTGTCTTTTCTATTCGTCTTTTCTATTCGTCTTTTCTATTTGTCTTTTCTATTCGTCTTTTCTATTCGTCTTTTCTATTCGTCTTTTCTATTTGTCTTTTCTATTCGTCTTTTCTATTCGTCTTTTCTATTCGTCTTTTTTATTCGTCTTTTCTATTCGTCTTTTCTATTTGTCTTTTCTATTCGTCTTTTCTATTTGTCTTTTCTATTCGTCTTTTCTATTCGTCTTTTCTATTCGTCTTTTCTATTTGTCTTTTCTATTCGTCTTTTCTATTTGTCTTTTCTATTCGTCTTTTCTATTCGTCTTTTCTATTTGTCTTTTCTATTCGTCTTTTCTATTTGTCTTTTCTATTCGTCTTTTCTATTCGTCTTTTCTATTTGTCTTTTCTATTCGTCTTTTCTATTTGTCTTTTCTATTCATCTTTTCTATTCGTCTTTTCTATTTGTCTTTTCTATTTGTCTTTTCTATTTGTCTTTTCTATTCGTCTTTTCTATTTGTCTTTTCTATTCGTCTTTTCTATTCGTCTTTTCTATTTGTCTTTTCTATTTGTCTTTTCTATTCGTCTTTTCTATTTGTCTTTTCTATTCGTCTTTTCTATTTGTCTTTTCTATTCGTCTTTTCTATTTGTCTTTTCTATTTGTCTTTTCTATTCGTCTTTTCTATTCGTCTTTTCTATTCGTCTTTTCTTTTCCTCTTTTCTATTTGTCTTTTCTATTTGTCTTTTCTATTCGTCTTTTCTATTTGTCTTTTCTATTTGTCTTTTCTATTCGTCTTTTCTATTCGTCTTTTCTATTCGTCTTTTCTTTTCCTCTTTTCTATTTGTCTTTTCTATTCGTCTTTTCTATTCGTCTTTTCTATTTGTCTTTTCTATTCGTCTTTTCTATTTGTCTTTTCTATTCATCTTTTCTATTCGTCTTTTCTATTTGTCTTTTCTATTCGTCTTTTCTATTTGTCTTTTCTATTCGTCTTTTCTATTTGTCTTTTCTATTCGTCTTTTCTATTCGTCTTTTCTATTTGTCTTTTCTATTTGTCTTTTCTATTCGTCTTTTCTATTCGTCTTTTCTATTCGTCTTTTCTATTTGTCTTTTCTATTTGTTTTTGCGGTGAATTTTTTGTCTGCCGTTGTATTTCTTTTTTTTATATGCCTTGTCTCGAAAGTTATTAAGTTTGCTGTTGTTTTGTTGCTTTGTGACATACAAATATTTGTCTATTGTTCTTGTTGTGTATAAAACCTTTTTAGCTTGTTAGTTTGTGATTTACAATTATATATATTTATTGTTTGGCTGTTTTGTCTCGTTTGTTTTGTATATACATATATATATATAGTGTCACAAACCTCGGTATTTGTCTGTATATATATATATATATATATATATATATATATATATATATATATATATATATATATATATATATATATATATATATATATAAACCTGTTTGTATTTTTTATGCACACACGACTAAGTACATATATATAAAAAATTTTTTTAGTTTTCATCGGTTCTTCGCCGAATTATTTATTTGTTGGTTTTCGTTGGGTTTTTTTTTATGATGCATTGTTTTCAGAAGGTCATGTTTGCGTGTCCAACGTCGGAGGTCAACAATATGGCTAAGACAGAAAATGGGGATATATACGGGTGTGAGTAATAGACACTGTATGTGAGTAAGTGGCAATACGGCACTGTGTAAGTATGCGTATGTTTACCTCTTTCTGTTAGTGCGTGTAAGTGAGTAGCAATTTGTTTCTGTTCGCCTGAACTCTTGTCAGTGTGTATGGATATGTGCGCGAGATGAGGAAAGCTTGTGCGTGAGTTTTGAAGTGTTCTTTTTTCCCCACCTTCTCGACTCAAGGCCCGAGGGGGGGAGCTTACGTTCTTGTGGGTTATTTCGAGGAATGTCGGGTCGAATCTGTCTTGAACTCTTTTTATTTCATCGTCTTTTATAAAGGTTTCCAGTCTGCACCGACTTATTAATTTGACACTGATTTATTAGATGTTGGTTTTGAAACAATATTCATTGGTTTGAAAATATTTAGTTAACATTTTCATATAAAACTCACTTGCTTTTTGGAAGTGAAGAGGATGGCGTATCCCAACGAAACAGAGGACGTGGGTAGCTATTCTAAGACATTTGCTTTTTGCCGTTCGTTGGAATCACATCTCGGTCCACCACACATGTTTGTTTGCTTTTTTATTATTAGGTCACCACTTATTAAGGCCAAGAGCCACTCAAAGGTAAAGAGATGAAATAATTATCAGCTGAAAGATCAAGAACACTATGGGAGTACTAACATTGGTGAATGATATGAACTAAGTTTGATTAATTACGAGGTTGTTCCTTGCAATACGTAGTGTGCCAACATGTGCACTATGAGCAGGTGTAAGTGTGCACAGATTTGTTGTGAGAAGAACTGGCTGTAAATTACACATACCTCTATTTGGTGGCATGTGTAGTAATGTTGTAGACTCGGCTCGCAAGACTAAAACAAAAGATAAAAAGAAAGAAAGAAAAAACAAAGACGAATAGATATGCGTATGTTACAATTCGCGCCGGGGTTGAGCTGATTAGTTTTCCCCGGGCGCTCTTTCTTTCCGGTATCTCTCAATGCGCATGCCCGGTAGTCTCTTAACTTCCGATATGCAAAGGGAGGCAACTCTTGACTGGTCACTAAAGCATGTAATGCTACAGTTCTCCTGGGCTATAATTAAAAACTGGCCTTCGCTAATTTTACGAACTGCAAGCTTTCACCATCCGCCTCAGGAAATAGGGCGGTCCGTGTTGTTGGATATCAAGTAGGACTTTCCCTGCGAGCAATTGTATGTTTTCTTAATGGCTGAGAATTAAAAGATCAGCGAGAATTTGCAAGAATTTTTAGTGTCTTTTATTGTTGGATGAGGATTTTGATTTGGATGTGCACAAATAATTGCGTTGAGTTGTTTATTTTTGTTTTGCGATGTTTCTTTTAGCGATGGGAATGGGATAATTGGAGTTTGTTTAGATTGTAATAGAGAATAGGATATTTATCAGATTTATAAGTGAATGATGGAAAAACAAGGCAAATGGAAGGGGAGAAGCGAGAAAAGGCGATAAATGTTAAGGAGGAGTAAGGGAGGGGGAGCTTTTAGTGAGAGAAGAATGGTAAAGTGATATGTGGATGGGTGGTTTTGAAACGAAAAAGAACAAGGTGAAGAATATAAAGGAGGAGAAGAAGAAGAAGAAGAAGAAGAAGAAGAAGAAGAAGAAGAAGAAGAAGAAGAAGAAGAAAGAGAAAAAGATTAAACATCAACAAGGTGAAGAAAATAAAGGAGATAAAGAAGAAGAAAAAGAAGAAGATATAGAAGAAACAGAATAAGAACAACAACAAAAAGGCGAAAGAGAAAATAAAGGAGATAAAGAAAAGATAAAGAAGAAGAAAAAGAAGATAAAGAAGAACATCAACAAGATGAAGAAGAAGATAAAAGGAAGATAATGAAGAAAAAAAAGATAAAGAAGGAAAATAAGGACGATAAGGGCGAGAATGTGGTATGAAAAAAAGAAAAGAATGAACGAATAAGAAAGAGAATACAGAACAAGAATGAGCAAACAAGATGAATAAAGAATAACATTAAGAAGAATGAAAAGAGAACAACAAAAAGAACAAGAATAAAGATGAAGGAGAATAAAGATGAAGGAGACTAAATAATGGAACGAATAATAGACGAATCGGACGATAAATGAAAAAAGAAAGAAAAAGGAAAAAGAAAAAAAGGAGACAATAAAGGAAAAGAAAATGAAGATTCATTCATTTCGTATGAATCAGATGATTTTATTGTTGGCATTGGTTTTCTGGATATCTTTCTCATAATAATCCGTTCTAGAAACACATCGGGTATTTACAGGAGACACCACGTGAAGGTTGCCAACATCCTAAGTGAAAGTGGAACGAACTGGATTCAAACTTTGCACACTCAGGTTGTCAGTCCGTGTCGTTAACCACTGAGCCACCGTCACCTCCCAAAATGAAGATGATAAAGAAGGATAGAACAAAAGCAACAATAAAAACAACAACAAAGAAGAACGAAAAAAGAAGGTTATAAAGAAAACCAAATGATGAAAGAGCAGAATATGGAAAAACGGAAAAAAGAAGGAGAATGACGAAGTAAGAAAATATGAAAAAGAATGAAAATGGAGAAAGAAGAAAATATGTAGAAGAATAAAGAATTAAAAAAGAATTTTTTAAAATGGCAAAGGTCTAAAATGGAGTTCCACAACATAATGCGAAAAATATTGTGCATTGCTGATGAAAATGGTTTTATTTTGTGTTGTTAAATAATATTTAATGAGGAACCGTTTCGAGAAAACACATATTTGAAATGTGTAAATATGCTACTAAAATGGAGTTTGAACAGCTACAAAATTGACGCGAACAGACCGGAAGTACGTGCGGGGGAAAGCCGCCATTGTCTGTTATAGACAAAAAATGTATTAAAACGTCTTCTTTTTCCCTATTATTACGTAATAATACATTGATTTTTACTCAAAATGGTTCTTCATTTAATATTATTTTTCAAAAAACAAACTATTTTCATCGCTTATATGTAATTTCTGTTGCATTATGTTGCGGGGCCCCATCCTATGTATATAAAATGATTCGAAAATATGGTTGCATGTGTTTAGCTGTCCTCACCCGGCGTTGCTCGGAATGCAATGAAGAAATTTTAATTTTATTATTTGTATATTTTTAAACTCTTATTATATTCTTCAATTTAAAATGAGTTATCTCTCTTACTATTTTTTATTTCTATGTAATTATTTTTAAAAAAATTCATATTAGTGTCTGCCCTGGACTAAGTCATTTAAAAACTAAATTCTAGCTAAGTAACTATTATGTTTTATCTGTGCATTTTTCTGGAAAATAGGCGATGAGTTATCTGCCCTTGCACATATTTCTGGAGAATATGCGTAGCCATGTTTATTTTTACCACTAAATCCGGAAAACAGCTGATATTTGCTAAGTATTGGTTATACTCAATGAAAATAACATAAATCATAATTTTAGGACGATATATTTTTGGAGAAAATGCCGAAACTGATTTCAATGTAAATAATCTATCAACAATCATTAAGAGATTACTCATTTTTGCTTTCTCTTTTGAAATTTTTTTTACAGAAGAGCTAGATATTTTAAACCGACTTAATGATGGATTAGAAATTATTTACAGTGAAATTAGTTTTATAACTTTCGTATTAAAATTTATGTCATTTTCTTGAGTAAAACCAAGACTTAACAAATATGTATTTAATGTGAAAATGAAACTAATTGTGATGCATCTTTTCCAAAAAAATGTGCAGGGGCGGATAACTCAACATATCTTTTCCAGAAAAATGCTCAGATGAAAGATAAAGAGTTATCTGTCCCTGCATATTTTTCTAGGAAACGCCATGTTTATTTTCAGTTGAATACGGTAAACAGCTAATATTTCTTTTTACTCAAGAAAATGACATTAATCATGATTAAAAAAGAACGTATCGTGTTTGGTTTTTAACTGTTTTTAAATTTTCAAAATATCGATGCTTCTAACTGTAGTAATTTTATATTGCCTGTTCACACATGCGCACCAATGAATTACACTACTGTATTCGAACATTAAAAAAATAACAGCTTCTCCGACAACCTCGGATTAAAATAAAAAATACATTTATTTAAAAAGAAATCTGCATCGTGTTTGGTTTCAAATCATTTTAAAATTTTCGAAGCTTCAAACTGTAGTAATATTATATTGTTTGTTCACAGGATAAATCTTTTTTCTTTGGGGGCGAAGGGCGAAACCTATTACTGCACTTTAATTTTGTATGTGTTTTCGATGCATTTTTTTGCTCTTTTTAGTAAAAAACTAATGAGGTTGCATTAGTTTTCAAAAGTTCCCTAAAAATTATTTTATGAAAAAGGTATTCGTTTTCTTTATACAGTTTAATTATTTTGAGATATTTCTTTGCCTTTATGCGGTTTAATCATGTAGCGTAAACATAATTATTTGGAGAAAGAAAAAGAAAAACACTAAAGGCAACGGAAAATATATTTAAAAAATAATATGAGCCTGGTGTAGTTTGCTTAAAGCATTGCGTATAATATATATATATATATATATATATATATATATATATATATATATATATATATATATATATATAATTATTAATGACAATATATGTATTAGCATATACTATTAGTGCCCTTTTACGTTGCAGTCTCCTTAAAAGGTTCAGCTCGATGATTGTCAATTAGTGACAACAGAGCAAATATAAGTCACCCAAAAATAGTTTTTTTTCACAACACTTTAATCCAAGAACTTTTTACTCTTTGTGAATTTTTCTGATGATTTTGTAATGTTGCAGAGACGATATTGACATAAAAATGTTGTCTGACACAAGACAAATGAAACGGACCGTAAAAAATATATCTCGCAGAAATGTTATGTTTTTTTGAAATGTGAAAAAATAAAAATAAAAATAATAAAATAAAAACATGGTCATTGGAATATAATATGAACCTGACTTATATATATATATATATATATATATATATATATATATATATATATATATATATATATATATATATATATATATATATATATATATTGATGAATATATGAAAAAAAATATCTCTTGGTTTTTCCTTTTTCATTTCCCATTACGTCGGATTACTCTCATCCTGCATTTCTCATATATATATATATATATATATATATATATATATATATATATATATATATATATATATATGTATGTGTGTGTGTGGAGAGAGAGAGAGAAAGATCATTTATAGAAAGATTAATAACAATGTGGAAATATATCGTTTTGTATGTACTTACGAGTCACCGTTTATCAAGGCCCAAAGGCCACTCGAGGATAAGGGTTAATGAGTTTGTTAGGAGCACAGTGAAACCACAACATGAAGATTGATAACAATGGTTGAGACTGGCCAGAATTAGATTATTTAAGACGACAACTCAACAAGAATTTAGACTTGAAAACGAGCATGTTGTAGTCAGCTGGGAAGCATCCCCGTGGTGTTGTGTTCCACAGACAGATAGTTATTGTAAAGAAATTTTGCTGATGGAAGTACCGTTTTGTTTTAGGTACACAGAGGAAGAAAGAAAAATTATTTACAGTGGTTGTAGCTAGACGAGTTTTGTTGTAAATGTTTTACGCAAAGAGTAATATTAAAAACAGGATACAGTTTTTATATATATATTTTTATTTATATCTTTCACTACAACTGTATATGTAGAGCTATTCTACAATGTTGTGCTATTCTGGTGTCACACATACTACTTTGAGAACAAAGTAGAAACTGGAAACAAGTGAGATTTTTTTTAAATACATAAAAAAAAATCGCTTTAACATTCTTTCTTACAACTCGGTACATTTCCGTAGTATTATTATAGAAATTGTCCATACTAGCAAATGTATGCTCCCTCCGGTCGCATATTTTTGCTAGTTGTTTTATTTAATTGCTCAGTAAAATGTATTTTTTTACAACTACTACCATCACTGACTCTATAATTAATTCTGTTTATAATTTTTATTAAGATTATGATCGAGGAAAATATTTTAAATACTCTTGGAAATCTGAAGAAAAAAAATCATGAGTGTATATTTGCGAATAGTAATTTATTAGAAGCTTTAAAACAAATTAATTATGTACATTTGAAAGAAGCGTGATGTTTCGGGAAGCTTTGGAATGGATATATAGGAGCTGATAAGTAGATATAAAAAGAGAGCGATCAAAACTAATAATAGACAGACAGAAAGACAGACAGATACATAATCTCCATTATAATTAGATATAAGTGAGATGGATTGTCGTTTGTATTGAGAGAGGGAAAGGGAGAACAAAAACATCTAAAAAAAACGCTAGGTTTTAACTTTTTGTATATTACTAATGTACATAATATTTCGTGTTTTCTGTACATATTTTTAATTTTATTTTCATATTATTTAAACTGTTATATGTCACCATAATGTTAGTTGTATTGATATAAAATGTTAAAAAACAAGGGACGTAATTCATGAACGAGTTGTTGGTCTGAATAAGCGAGAAATGTCAAATTTAACAAAAGATTTATAAAGTTGTAGTTAGGGTTAGAAGTTTATAGGGTCGGGGGATCCCGGAGATATTTAAAAATATTTAGATTTTTAGTGAAATGTAAAACTACTACTGTTCTACATATATCATGCATGGAAGATAGCTTAAGAAATAGTTCATATGATGACTAGGTAGGAAATGAATACACAAAGTAGGTTAATTAAAATCTGAAATTGTGGGTGGTAAACGAATTCTCCAGATTTTACAGGAAAAAACGATAACCGCTAGATCCGAATTTTACTCGCTAGATTCCAAATGAACTTTACAGATCTAGCGGTAAAACTGCTAAATTGGCAACACTGTAAATCTGACAAAATAGTATAACCGAACCTTAGACGTGTGTGTGTGTTCATCTTTTAAACATTTTTCCCCATCCTCTTCCTTTCTGGAAACACAATGAACACTGTTGTCGCAATTGTTGATAATAATTCTCGCTTTACGAAAAATTCCTGAAAAGTTGTGTTAAAAGGAAATCGAGTTGAAGCCAAGCAAGCTACTCATTGTAACGAAGGCGAGCGCCCGCTCTTCGCGTTTCCGAAAACTACCAGGTGCAAGCTGCCACCCGCCCTGTGCACTTATCTAAGTGGTGATAACAATGGATAATAATGGCCACGCGAATGAAAGGTTTCATCATCCTTTCGGCATTCTTTCACGACAGCGAATATCTTGCGAGCACTTCATTCTCAAAGATTCGCTTCCATTTTCAAATAGTTGTTAATGATGATCGCACTGCAAAACGCCGACGGACTAAGACCCACTGGGAGCTTTTTGGCACTTCCGCGAATGACCACTTGAGGAACGGCAATGCTTCACCTGAGACAGAGACTTATAAAGGGGGGGGGGGCGGATACGCAACTCGGAAAACAAATTGAAAAGGGAAATTTGGATAATTCTTTCTTTAGTCTCGGTTCTTGTTATTTTTCTTTTCATGTCCATTTTTCGTTCTTGAGCTTTTTTTCCCTCTTTTTCTCTCTTTCTGTTGTCTTTTTCTGTTGTCCTCTGTCTCTGTCTCTCTCTCTCTCTCTCTCATTCTCTCTCTTCCTCTCTCTCTCTCTCAATCTCTCTCTTTCTCTCTCTCTCTCAATCTCTCTCTCTCTCAATCTCCCTCTCTCTCTCTCTCTCTCTCTCTCAATCTCTCTCTCTCTCTCAATCTCCCTCTCTCTCTCTCTCTCTCTCTCTCTCTCTCTCTCTCTCTCTCTCTCTCTCTCTGTGTAACTCCCCTTTCTTCGGACCTTTTTTAAAAATATATTTCTCTTACGTTTTCCTTCATTAATTACTTCATCTCTTACTAGACCTCCCCCTCTTTCTTTCACCCAAAAGCTCCTCCTCCCTTTACTCCCCCCTTCCACTATTCTATATATAACCCCTCCCTTTTTAATTCTCTATCTTTCTCTACTCTACTCTACCTCCACCTTTCTTTTCTACACCCTGTGCTGGTCTGCTTCTTCCTTCTAACATTTCTCCCCCACCACCATATACACCTTTCCACTCTCCTTCTTCTTGCTCTCTACATTTCTCTACTCCCCTTCACCCTTTTTCATGCACACCATTTCTCCTAATAAAAATCTCTACTTTTTCTTTTTCCCCTTCTAGTCTCCGAATCTCTCTCTCTCTCTCTCTCTCTCTCTCTCTCTCTCTATCTCTCTCTCCCACTCTTTCACTACTCTTACTATCTTTTGTTTAGTTCTCTCTTTGCAATCCAAACATTTCTCCTCATCCTTCTACTCTAACTCCTACTCCCTTTCTTATTTTCTTGCGAATGGCTGTATTATTCAACCAAGCATTTATTTGTGAAAATTAGACTTTTATTATGACGGATATCCCAAATAACCCATACGTTTCCTCTATCTTTCCTGAACACCATTCCAGTTTAATAGTACCCCACATTAATTTACCGATTTTTGTGGTTTATCCCGCACAACGGGTTCGCAGTGGATTACTCCCTTCACCAAACACGGTCAAAGACGGTTAGAATTAAGTCTGGCCGTCTAAAGATCTTGCGATCTTTACCTTTTTCCCAGGGGCCTCCATTTTGAATTCGTTTTCGAGACAGTGTTGTCGTTTATGCACAGTACATGTCTATACCAGCACAGACGAAGTTCCCGTATTTCGTCTGAGATTGGCGAAACATCAAAACGGTGGTGAATATCGACATTTTTGGACATGGTCAAGTCTGGTCAAACATGAAGTTCAACGCAACTCGTTTCCATATCCGATATTTTATCTGTTTCTTTCTCTGACTATTTTCACATTTCTTTCTCTCTCTCTCTCTCTCTTTCATATATATATATATATATATATATATATATATATATATATATATATATATATATATATATATATATATATATTATAATATAAAATGAAGTAATAAAATAAGGTGTCAATCAAATTTTATTAGAATTCAAAGTTCATGCAAAGCATCCTTAAGTCCTTAGCTCATGAGTTTTCAAAGATAATTCTTCTCTTCAGAGGACCATTACCGCAGTTATACTACTACAGGTAATAAAATTACGCTTTGAAAATATATAAAATTATATACACAAATACATAAAAATACATAACATCAAACATATCAATCCAAAAACATACTTTTGTTGAATCCATACAGTCCATCCATACAGTCATTTTATATTATAATATTAATGCTCTATCCAGTATATTGAGCTTCAGTTTTTTATCCGGATGTTTCACTAATTATAAGATATTAGTTGACGCTTATATCTTTTGTTGGATTGCTTCATATATATATATATATATATATATATATATATATATATATATATATATATATATATATATATATAATCCGAGTATGGTATAGATCCACAGGGTATAAATCCAGGAGAGTTGAACCGGGTTTGTAAAAGTGCTCAATAAAAATATAGAACCTAAATATAAATGATAATTTATTTCATTTTGACTACAAAATTGATTTTGTTTCACGGGAGCAGTTTGAGGGACTCCCGATCACCAGGCCTTGAAATAAAATTATGTCTGTTAAGATTGGATCATAATCACACAAAGTTTTGGATCATAATCACACAAAACTTTGTGTGATTATGATCCTATCTTAACATGCATAATTTTATTTCGAGGCCTGATGATCGGGAGTCCCTCAAACTGCTCTCGTAAAACAAAATCAATTTTGTTGTCAAAATGAAATAAATTATCATTTATAATATATATATATATATATATATATATATATATATATATATATATATATATATATATATATATATATATATATATATATATGAAATATTGGAATAATGAGAACTGTAAACTTTACAAGTTTATTATCAGGTGTTTAAACAAGGAATATAATAAAACCGCCTTTAATCCATAGCTTTTCGAAGAATTAATCTTATCTTCAGAAGGGGAAAAAACAATAAATTACTAATCATTGCTGTTTGAAAATTAGTAACAAAGTTTTAAGGTATGCTTAAAGCAAAAATAGCCTATAGAAAACATTTCAATCATGAAGAATTGTATCCATGTATTTGTTGAGAAAAGTCCAATTGGAATATGGTATTATGTAGAGTATTAGAATCAAATCAAGTTCAGGAAAAAATCTAAGAGCCAGAAGTCTGTGAAAAAGCAATATATAATATATATATATATATATATATATATATATATATATATATATATATATATATATATATATTAAAATTAAATTAAATCAGCCATTATTTTAAATTAAAAATAATAAGAATAATAAATAAAATTAATAAATAAACGAAGAACTGTTTCAATTGTCACATTTTAAAATGTAGACGTCTGTATTTTACGCTAACGGTTTGCCGGCGTATTTTTTAAGAAATTCCATTCTTTCACTCGCTTTTTATTCATTTTTGCCATAAAAGACCTGAAGATGATTCCGGAGAGAATCGCAAACGTTAGTCAAACACATGGATCCTTCATCAATTCATTCCATCTACACGTCAAAAAGATCATTCGACGAATGGAAAAAATACAAAAAGGAATCACTAAACAGAAGATTTCTGTCGTCTTTAATAAAACATGCCTTAATGAAAAAATGCTGCCTAAATACACACAATATATATATATATATATATGTGTAGAAACAGCATGTTGTGAGTTAAGCATGCGAATAAAATATGGTGTGTTCAGTTCCGCAGATGAGTTAAATCAACTTGTAAAGTATGTAACTTTACATTTTTCATTATTCTAATGTTTCCAATATCTATGCTCTATCCCCAATATCGAGCATTTCCTTAACACAATAGGATCTAATATAAAAATATAAAATATGTATCATTATATTATTTAATTATATATATATATATATATATATATATATATATATATATATATATATATATATATATATCCATCTCTCTCTCACCCACTCTCGGTCTCTCTCTCTATATATATTTACCCAGCAATGCTTTCAAATGAACGACCCATTTTCTTAAACTTCAAGCATGCCAATGCTTTCTTCGTTCTACAACCAGAATTTGAATTCATAACCGCCAACGACATCGGCGTGGATACACCATAACAAGGACATTTTATGAAAGAAACAAAAGGAAAAAAGTTTGTTTATTTTTGTTTTTGTGTTTTTGATAAAAAAAAATTTTAAAAATGACACAATACTAGTCAACTCTGATGATGAAATTTTATTCCGAAATTAATAAGATTAAAGTAAAAAACAATATATATATATATATATATATATATATATATATATATATATATATATATATATATATATATATATATATATATTTCTTTATTGATTTCTGTGCCATTTTTTCTTTTCATTTCTTATCGATATTTTGAACATGGTCAAGTCTGGTCAAACATGAAGTCCACCGCAACTCGTCTCCATACACGATAGTTTTTCTCTGCCTACTTCTTTGACTATTTCCCCATTTCTCTTTCCCTATCTCTCTATCTCTCTTTTTTATCGCTCTCCCCCCTCTCTTCCCCTCTCTCCCCCTCTCTCATTAACCCCTTCTTTCTTTATTTCTTTATTGATTTATATCCCGTTCTTTTATTTTTAGTTTTCTTCCTACAGGCATTTAGTTATGTAAATCAGTCTTTTCTGAAGTCCCAAATAACATATAACTCCTCAACACTATTTCAGTTTAATATTTTTTCTACACGCATGTCTTTATAATTTGCTTATGAACATAACAAGATAAGATCTGAGATCGAAACACAATTGCATTTGTTTAGTCATTCAATTTCTATTTTTTTAAATCTTATTTTATTATATATATATTTATTTAGTAATGACCAAATTTCCTAAAATATATGATTTTATAGTAAAGCTGTCCCCACTACAATTTTCAACCAATCAGAGTCCTTTATTTTATTACTCCTCACTACCTATTTGTTTGTTTTTTCACCCAATGAATTTTCTACTTTTGTTTAAAATATATTTTGGCACTCTTCACTACTAAGATGGACAAACAAACAAAAGGTGCTGATTCAATTACTTCGGGTTTGAGCACCAGCGACCATTTGTAAGGAGATGATGGGAGGATGAAAGGAGTTATCCTTTTATCTTCTCGTAAAGAAACTGAACAACGAAAAGTATTTCTGTAACTATAACAAAAAGGGGTTTTATTAACTCAAGGTTACCTATACCGTTTGGTATAGGTAGATGAGAGTGGGACAGTGTCCGTCTGAGGAAGAGGAAGAATATAAGAGTTCTTAAGGGCTGCCCGTGGATTTCTTCAGGTGAAGATGGTAGTAGTCGTCGAGTCGGGCGACGGCGGCAGGAGAGAGAGCGTTTCCTCGTCCCTCGCTGGTGCTCTCTGCGATGTGTCCAAACTGGTGCCAGGAGGTCGTCTGTTCTTTTTCCTCGAACCCTAAGAGAATATAAGTAGTCCCTTAGGGAACTAACGATATTACTGCGCCCTGTGATTTGATTGGACAAGCCAGCTCACAGGGACAGTGATTACGCATTCAAAAGTAGTCCCTATTGGTGACTGCTACATAACTATTGCCATTTTTTTAAATATTGTTTTACTGATATATGAGATTTCAGATTTATATTATTAACACAATATTTTTTCCTGTTGCTTTTTTTTTTTTAATCGTCGAATCACTATTTTTTATCGCAAAGTAAAGTTTATTCTGTGTTTAACAACACTAGCAAAAATAGTAAGAAAATGTTAAAATAATTACATGAAGCGAAAGATTGTTATTTCATATTTGTTAGAATCCAAGATGGCTACGGTGATCCGTTCGTCATAAATAAAGAAAGGCCCCTTGTATCCTTAAAAAATAATTTACGCTGATAGCATGTAATATAAACACACGTGTATTATGATAAAAAAAAAGTAATTCTAAATGAATAGTTTAATTTATGAAATAAATAGGGAAATATTGAAACTTTTTTTTATTAAGAACGTAGGATTAAGCTTCGGTGTAGGTGAGTAAGGACGAAGGTATTTAGCCTAAATGCATTTATCCTGCTGATTTCCTTCGAGAATTAAACATGAATATTTCTGTATAGCTTACTTGCCATAAGTATATTTTCATACTACTACTAAACCCTACTCACGTATTGAGCACTGTTAAAGTAAATACTGAAAATATATATGTGCAATATATTATATTACTTTATAATATTATATGGGCATATACATGAACAATAATATATATATATATATATATATATATATATATATATATATATATATATATATATATATATATATATATATATGTAATTGTGAGCTAGAAACACGTGTCCATGGATTACTTTTATGTACGTATAAAATCATTAAAATATATATATATATATATATATATATATATATATATATATATATATATATATATATATTAACGAAAGATACGTCCTATAGCGACTAATAATGCAATTTTCTGCATCTTAATCACTTAGGACGTGAAACAGTTGAAATAGCAGTAAGCAAAAATAAACAACGAACGCTGCAATCACCAATAAAAAATAATTACATAAAAATACATTCAAATATTTAGGTGATAAAAGTCGTGCTTGTTTCTAGACACGGCGTAAAACGTTGGACTACAGACATCAATATCGAAGGTTCGATCCTTGTCTAAGTTAGCCAGAAACACGTGTCCATGGATTACTTTCTTGTGCGTATAAAATTAATATATATATATATATATATATATATATATATAGTGAAAAATAAAAAAAGACAAAAAAGTCTATCTCCAAAACACGAAAAATAATAAACAGACGGGAACTACAACTTACTATTCAACTAGTTGTACTCGGGTGCAGTGAAGTCATTTTAATTTTTGTTTACACATTTTTAGACTTAAGGTAGACAACTCCTATTATATTCTTTAATTTAAAATAAGTTATTCCCTTTACTGATTTTTATTGCTATTTGATTATTTAAGAATGTTTCATATTAGCAGTCGTCTGGACCGGACTAAGTAATTTTTAAAATAAATTGTCGCTAAGAACGTTATTAGACCAATAACACGGTATAACAACAATAAATGAAAATTATCTAGTCAGAAACAAAGTTTTATTTAACAGCTTAAATGCTATTTGGGTCTGACGTTGAAACTCTAACGAGATAACTTTATGTTTTATATATAGTGCGTCGTGGTATGTTGAAAAGAAATCAATAAAGTGCTGAATCGCAAAAATGTGAGAGCTAAAATACAAATTATTTATTTAAACCGGACCCTCATATGGCTAATGGACTGCAGTTGTGGCGGCAGATTACACTCAAATATAAACATGTCCCCCCCCCCACACACCGACAAAGTAAAAAAATAAAACATAATATTGATATAACACTTAAACCTTTTTATAACAGGAATACATCCCCGCCCAGAACTAACCCACTCACCGACCAATAAACTACACCGCACACCATCGCTCCTAAATATGAATGCACCAGTGAAGCAGGTAAACACATCATTCGTTATCACAAATTAAATTATTCTAAATAACACTTAGTAACGATTACGACTCATATAAACATACACTCCACTCCTATTGACCCGGTACTTTCTCCAAAAGGGACGCGTGAGCGAATTCACCGGAAGATATTAACGATGATCTTTGAACTACATTCTTCAGTTTGTTTTCATTTCGTGAGTCGCTGATTATTTGAATGGACTATAACGGCCTTTTAAATTGTAAAAGGTGAATTCCTGTCAATGAAACCGTGGTAGTCTCTGAAATATGTAACATATAGTTTTTTAAATAAATAATGCGTATGTTATATATAAATATATATATATATATATATATATATATATATATATATATATATATATATATATATATGGGAAATGAAAAAGGGAACACCAAAAGATGTTTTTTTTATGTATTCATCAACGTTTCATCTTCATTTGTAAGACTTCCTCAGGGTGATAATTTTAAGAAAAATGTCATGCAAGTACATAGAAATATTGGGTTGACATGATGGGTTAATGAGAAGAAGTAGTAGCCACTACTGGGGCGCAGGTCTGGGCTGAGAGAAGTCCTTCCTTTGTCATATATATATATATATATATATATATATATATATATATATATATATATAAAGAGAGAGAGAGAGATATATACAATAAAGCAGTAGTTTTTATTTTGAATATGTTTTAATAAAAACTTTCTAGAAATGTTATATCGTTATGCCTTTCTATGACATAGAACTTCTATTATGAATATTCATACGGAAGTGCCAAAAGTTATTTGTATCCAGTTTTCAATGAATACTAAAATTGTCCAAAATGTGGTTCCATCAAGCAAGCACTTTTCTGCGATTTGTCCATACATTTATCAATAATTCTCAGAGAGTCTTTAGAAAGTTCTCATCTTTTTCACTAAGATTTTCCTTTAAAGATGGTAAATAGCATTTCTCTGTTATTCTTTGGCATCGGCTGTATTCAGGAAGATTGCACACAAAGTAAGATCACACAGAAGGTTAAATTTTCTCAAAGAATGGGCTGGATATTGATGTACTAACAAAAGGGAATGTATCCCATGATAGATTTTATTATAGGTATTTTTTGCTCCATTTAATAGCATTAGCAATTCTTTCAGGTGATGTACACATAATAGCATTTTGCTATATAGCATATGAATAGAAATTTTTTTCCATTATTTTGTTACGGTATGGTTGTTGGTTCAATTTCTGTCAAGAGCCACAATTTGTAAAGTAGATTTTCAATTATTTAAGTCATATAGGTATTAAAAAGCCGAAAAAAAAGTTTTTTGTCTTTTAGTGTAGGAGAGGTAAATAAGGGGCAGGTAATTCTTCACAACAGCTCTAGCTTTCAAACAATATATTTTCATAAAATGTAATTTAAATAAATTTAATTAATAATAACCCTAACTCTAACCCTAACCCTAAACCCTAACCCTAACTGTCTGCGGTAAAATACAGTATATCTTCGAATTTGAAACTGTTAACATCTATGTTCCTAATTTCAGAGAAAATCTTGATTAGAAATCGTAGTAAGAGTCACCTGCCCTTTACTTACCTCTCCCACACTATAAGACAATAAAAACTTTTTTCGGCTTTTTATTACAGAAGCACCGTCATATATTATTGGGTTGGTAACTAAGTTTCCGAATTTTTTAAAAAACGTAATAAATAATAATAACTAATAAATCAATAATGTATTCTTCGTTATTGTTTACAACTCTTCTCAACGTTCAACAAGATTTTCAATACAGAAAATGGTAGAAATTGGTAGAAATAAAAAACAAAAACAAAACATAAAATTGAAAAGAAGAAAATGTGGAAAAATCTTCATTTTTCTTAACTTGGCATTCCATTTTAATGATTTGAAAATAAACAGAAATTAATTTAAATTAACTCGAAAAAATAGATTACAAAATGATTCCAAAAATAAAATTTTGGAAAAAAAAATAGATTCAAAAATTTGAAAACACAAAAAATTCCCAAATTAAATTAAAAAAAAACAGCTGGAACTTAGTTGACAATCCCATATTCAGATGTGAATATTATTTGTCATGCTTTCTCGTTTAAAATAGTATTGCCAGAAATTAAATAGGACTCGAATCGCTTTATAAAGAAGGGCTTATGTACTCCCCTACTTTGGGAGCTGCCACCACTCCCGCTAACACGTCCGGAATTTGAGCTGACTCCTCTCAAGCTCCTTATTTCTAAAAGAACTCACACCCATTGAAACTCCTGTAAACGTCTGCCCAACGCCCTGATTTTTACCATAAGTTCAAATCCCAAACGAACTTTGTCCATAAATTCTCCTCGTAGTAAAGCATCGCAGTTGAGATATAAGTAAAGTTGAATTCTGTGTATTCATATCTTTTTTATTAGACTTTTTAAGCTTAAGGGGTCTTAAGAATAAATTGAAAATCAAGCAATATTGCCTTATTTGTGTTTAATGAGTATGGATCAAACTTAATGCCAATCTGAAACATTTGAATTTTCAAATGGGAGGTTGTTGCCAAATTATGACACCCCCCCCCCCAAAAAAAAAACACTTTAAAATACTCTAAAGAAACCGAAATTTAGGGAAATATTTCTCAATTCATGTCTGACAATTATTGGTAAAATTCCACAAAAGTCGGAAGTATCTGAATTTTCACTAAGGGTCTCCACCCGTTTTTTACCCCTTTTGCATTAAACTAAATTAAACTAAATATAGGCAACATTATTCACCTTACTGCTCTGTTGCAAAGTTCATAATGATCGTTCAGTTATTTTAGGAGTGAATCCTGTATATACAAATATATAAACATTTAACCATACCTAACATTATATAAATAGTGATATCGTCATTCACAGACAGACGTGTTTGCTGTATCACAGCTCGTCTGTATACTTTGCAATATGGCAGTCAATTCATCGTTCTTGGCAGGAGAATGTTTGGACAATATAATTTGGCTTCTGTGGCAAACTTGATTAAAATTGATTTAAGATCTGAAACGAAAGGCCCAAGATGCCAAGATGAAACTGGTGGCTTTAATATTTTGAAAATCAGAAATATTTAGAGAAGAAGTTTTGAAATAAATGTTTTTCTGTTCGATAACTATTCTTGGTGACCGTTTCTTGAATTGTTTCTTAACTGCTCAGCATGACTTCAAACTAAATCTTATGTGGAGTTGATGCGTTGGATTTATCATGTGTTTTGTCTCTTTCAGTATCATGCTAGCTCCACCAGTAACACAGCCTTATTTCATCAAAAAAAAAAAAAAAAAAAACATGCGCACACAACAAAATGACTTATTATTAAGTGAAATATTGGCATCTGTTTCGGTTCAGATCGCTGCACTGTGAAACAAGCTACCAAAAGCCGTGATAAGTCTGCAGATTATAAAACAGTTCCAGGCAGCGCTGGATGCATCATAGTCGCGAATCTTACGATAATTACCCCTAATTTGAGCAGCAAAAGATGCAAGGGTGCGTGATTCTATCGTAAAACAGCATCAACAGAAATTTAAATATACATTTTGGGGAGATTTTCACGCCAATGCCAAGTAGTTGTCTTCAGAGGACCCAGCCAACGATGTACCATAGTCGCTTTCGTCTCACTAGAACAAAGGCGGCATTCTCTGTCCGTGTTTCTGATTCGTTAAACAGCCTATCAGAGATAGTGACGATGTCTATCATATCCAGGATTAAAGTTGTCTTGGACAAAGCATTCAGACGGTATACAAATGTACACATATTGTAACTGTCCTTTTACATGGCTTGTTGCACTTTGTTATTTTTTTGCTGATAAATTTGATTAGATTTATTTATTTGGAGAAAGAAAATGTCAATTGTGTGTTTGTGTCCGTCAGGCGGCATTGTTGAAAGGGAAATAATCCTTTTGGTAATACGCATGAAAAACTCTGCTACAGCCAATCAACAGAGTCTGAGGATCTATTATAAGAACAGCACACGTTTTTATTCTTGTTCACCGATTGTTGCAAGTTTCAGCAGTAGTTTAGTACTATTATAAGAACAGCACACGTTTTTATTCTTGTTCACCGATTGTTGCAAGTTTCATCAGTAGTTTAGTACTATTATAAGAACAGCACACGTTTTTATTCTTGTTCACCGATTGTTGCAAGTTTCATCAGTAGTTTAGTACTATTATAAGAACAGCACACGTTTTTATTCTTGTTCACCGATTGTTGCAAGTTTCATCAGTAGTTTAGTACTATTATAAGAACAGCACACGTTTTTATTCTTGTTCACCGATTGTTGCAAGTTTCATCAGTAGTTTAGTACTATTATAAGAACAGCACACGTTTTAATTCTTCACCGATTGTTGCAAGTTTCATCAGTAGTTTAGTACTATTATAAGAACAGCACACGTTTTTATTGTTCACCGATTGTTGAAAGTTTCATCAGTAGTTTAGTACTATTATAAGAACAGCACACGTTTTTATTGTTCACCGATTGTTGCAAGTTTCATCAGTAGTTTAGTACTATTATAAGAACAGCACACGTTTTTATTGTTCACCGATTGTTGAAAGTTTCATCAGTAGTTTAGTACTATTATAAGAACAGCACACGTTTTTATTCTTTACCGATTGTTGCAAGTTTCATCAGTAGTTTAGTACTATTATAAGAACAGCACACGTTTTTATTGTTCACCGATTGTTGAAAGTTTCATCAGTAGTTTAGTACTATTATAAGAACAGCACACGTTTTTATTCTTTACCGATTGTTGCAAGTTTCATCAGTAGTTTAGTACTATTATAAGAACAGCACACGTTTTAATTCTTCACCGATTGTTGCAAGTTTCATCAGTAGTTTAGTACTATTATAAGAACAGCACACGTTTTAATTCTTCACCGATTGTTGCAAGTTTCATCAGTAGTTTAGTACTATTATAAGAACAGCACACGTTTTTATTCTTCACCGATTGTTGCAAGTTTCATCAGTAGTTTAGTACTATTATAAGAACAGCACACGTTTTAATTCTTCACCGATTGTTGCAAGTTTCATCAGTAGTTTAGTACTATTATAAGAACAGCACACGTTTTTATTCTTCACCGATTGTTGCAAGTTTCATCAGTAGTTTAGTACTATTATAAGAACAGCACACGTTTTAATTCTTCACCGATTGTTGCAAGTTTCATCAGTAGTTTAGTACTATTATAAGAACAGCACACGTTTTTATTCTTTACCGATTGTTGCAAGTTTCATCAGTAGTTTAGTACTATTATAAGAACAGCACACGTTTTTATTCTTCACCGATTGTTGCAAGTTTCATCAGTAGTTTAGTACTATTATAAGAACAGCACACGTTTTTATTCTTCACCGATTGTTGCAAGTTTCAGCAGTAGTTTAGTACTATTAAAAGAACAGCACACGTGTTTATTGTTCACCGATTGTTGCAAGTTTCATCAGTAGTTTAGTACTATTATAAGAACAGCACACGTGTTTATTCTTCACCGATTGTTGCAAGTTTCATCAGTAGTTTAGTACTATTATAAGAACAGCACACGTTTTAATTCTTCACCGATTGTTGCTAGTTTCATCAGTAGTTTAGTACTATTATAAGAACAGCACACGTTTTTATTCTTCACCGATTGTTGCATGTTTCATCAGTAGTTTAGTACTATTAAAAGAACAGCACACGTGTTTATTGTTCACCGATTGTTGCAAGTTTCATCAGTAGTTTAGTACTTGTAGTAACAAAGATAATTGATGCCTGTCTCCCCCTTGGAGTAATAATGGAATGTTCTACATTCGTGTATATTAAGAGTGAATGTTAAAACACTATTTGTCTAGCGAAGCAACAAAGCTCTGTGTGATTTTTTCTCTGCCAGTAAGTCCGTGATTATTGTTATTATTGTTATTTATTGTTACTACCGTTATTTGTTAAATTTGTTGCTTGCTTTTTGTTACTCCTTATATTTTTATTTATTTGGAGTTTGTTAATTTTTTTTCTACCGTTCTCCGGCCATGGCTACTGCCAGCTGTGCGCCTTCGGAGACCTCTGAAGTGGTTGAGAAGCCATCTCAGCCTACGGATAAAACGGATTGGATTAAGGCACCCGCCCTTAAAATTGACGTTGACGATTTTATCGCCAAAGCAAAAGACTGCACGGATTTCGTGACTGAAACTGGAGTAATCATACAGTTACCAAGGTTGGAGGAATTCCAGAAAAAAACGATATTAATGTTCGTAGTGGACAGAAAGTCCAAAAAACTGATTAGGTCCTCGAAAGAAACTGTCGCAAAATTAATTGCAACGACCGGAGTACGTGCTGAACGTATCGTGAAATGTAAAGGCTATAACACCTGGAATAGTCTCTTTAAGACAGAGGAAGTCTGCATCGAACTCTCGAAGAAAGAAATAATAACGAAAGACTACATTCTGCGAATGGAATACATGGGTCGAAGGAGAACGACCATCTCAGTTTTTGAAGTTCCGGCTGTGGTTCCTGGGGAATACTTAGGCGCCTTTTTACTTAAGTTCGGAGAAATAACGGCTATTACGGTCGACAAGTTCAACGGAACATGGTCTTTTGACGTGTGGCTTAACGAGTCGGCTTTTAAAAAAGTTCCGTACTACATAGAAGCAAATGGAGAAAAATTACCTGTGGTGGTGGCTGGAAGACGTCCAGCTTGTTGGATATGCAATGAGGTTGGGCATTTAACTTTCACTTGCCCAACAAGGATCAAACCGGCCCAGCCTAACCCCAAGAATAGAGTGCTAGAACACTTGACCCCGAAAGTTGCAGCAGATAAAAAGACTCCCTCCTCAAAACCAACAGCTGAAACTGTAACCCCGGAGGAATTCGAGGACTTATGCAACACAGAAAATGAATCTCCCAAAAAAAAAGTCGTATGGAACATTGTGACTGGAAAGAAATCACCGAAGTCATACGCTCAAGTGATGACCGAAGAGGAACAACTAGAGATAGAAACCAGTAACGATCCAGGTGGAGAAAAGTACAAAGAATTATTAAATCTTAAAAAGTCTCTCGACGAGGAGCGCAAATCTGAAGAAAAAAAGGAAAAAAAAAACGAAGGAAAAAAAATGGTTTCCGAAACCACAAGTAATGCGGAAAAAAAAAAAACTCCCCCGGCCAAAGAACGTCGCTCTCCAGCCAAAGGTGCACCCCCACCATTAAAGTCATCCCCACCAGTAAGGGAATCTAATTTGACCCCCTTATCAAAAGATAAGACCGTTACCCCAATTCCATCTCCTTTCTGTTCCCCGTGCAACACTCCTAAAAGTACACCGCCCCCCTCTCCAATGAAGACCGATATGCCGCCTCCTGCCTCACCCACCGCCCCCTCCACATCCCAGAAACGCCATCGAAGTCCCTCGCTAGAGGCTCGGAAAAAGAAGACCCCTTTCTACACAGGCAAGGATGTCTGTAAAATTACTCCCGAAACTGAAAATCTTATGATAAACCATCATAAGAAGAACTACCGAAACCTAGCTACACTAAAGATGGTACACAAAAAAGACATTACCAACCCGGAAAATTTCTTGGATGCACAAAGACTTTTATCTGTGGTTAGATCAAGAGACAAAGCTAAAGGGGTTTGGAATATGATGGAGGAAGCGAATAACGCCTTTAATATATCGCCTCCTCTCGCTTTCTTTAACGATGAAGAAGTAGTATTACTGCAAAAATCTTGTGTTGGGAGGGTCCCTATTCGTATCCATCCTACACTCTACAGGGCATTAAAACTAACTTTCCCCTTAGACATTGGCGGTGTGGCCCCGGACGGTCTCGTCTCAAATGAATTGGGACAAGGTTCTCTGGGTTCATCTGTCGGTGTCTTAAATGCATCAATGTTCGTTTCGGGTTCCCAACTCTAAGAGCACTAGAATGGCACTCAGATTAGCAAGCCTAAATGGCCGAGGGTTGAGGGACACCGCTCGTAAACTTCGAGTAGTACGTGACCTTCAGCGACTCGGCGTGGATGTATGTTGTTTGCAGGAGACCCACTTTATTCCCAGTGATTATCAGGGTGCGCTGACTAGAGACTTTCAGCTCTATTCAGCGTACTTTGATACTCACTCAAGAGGGGTTTCCTGGCTAGTTAAGCGCACACTGAATGCGACGTGTGACCCAATCTATGCAGATCCTGAGGGAAGGCTGTGCGTTCTTGATGTTACCGTAAAGGATGTGGCTTTTCGGCTTATTGGGGTTTATGCGCCCAACGCCAGTTCTGAGCGGGTTCCTTTTTTTCGGCGGATCGAGCCCTTTATGGATACGTCGCGTCGGATAATTCTAGCGGGAGACTGGAACGCGGTCTTGGATCCCGATTTAGATCGCTTGGGAAAACGTAGGGGAACTAACAGCAACGGGGATGCTAAGGCATTTCGGGACTTTATCGATAAGTTCGATCTTGTCGATAAATTCCGAAATGAGAAACCCCGTGAAGTAGTATGGACTTGGACTGCTAGTCGCGGCTCCGATTTAGGGCAACTTTCGAGTTACCTTGATCGGTTCTTAATTAGGAGAGTCGATTTAGGGCTTTTAGATTGTCCAAGTTTTCATAATATAGTTTACTCGGATCATAGGCTTGTCCGGGTGCGGGTAAACTTAGATAGTCCTAAGCCTAGATTGGCTGGTTACTGGAAGTTCAACACATCGTTGTTCGATTTGAAGGACTTCCGGGAACAGCTTTTACTAACATTACAGAGGGAATTGACGGGTGCTATCATTGGGAATACGTGGTGGGGCCACCTTAAGAACGTTATTAGGTCCTTCGTTGCCGATTATAGTCGTCGACTCAACCTTAGATCTAGGGCAACGAAAGTGGCACTAGAAACTAGTTTAAGTCGGGCGGCGGAGGCGGGGGATAGCGTTACCTTTACTGTAGCTAAAACGGAACTGAACTCCTTGGATAACAAGGCAGATCAGGGATTGATAGTTAGGTCTAGGTTAAAAAGAGTGCCGCACGAGGCGACAAACATGGCCGCGTCACTGCGTGCGGAGGAACGTCGACGGTCTACTGATCGACACATCGCCAGTGTCACATTATCGGATGGGCGTCTCGTGACTACAAACGACGGGATTTTGGAGGGTTTTCGCTCTTATTTTCAGGATCTTTTTACCAAGGAGCCTATTTAGCTGACTTTTCTCGTCTCGAGGCGACCGAAGCAGCTAGGTGCGAAGGGTGTATAAATGAGGATGAAGTCCTGGAGGCCCTAAGGCAGGTTGGCCTTGATAAGTCTCCGGGTATCGATGGACTGCCTTACGAACTGTATTTGAGGTTGTCGCCCATTTTTGTCCCCCTGCTGGCTGTGTTGTTTAACTCCTGGTTTAGGAACGGGTATATCCCCCAGTACTTTACCAGGGGTATCATCAAATTGCTCCGCAAGGACAAGAGTGGTGGGGATGGTATAGGTAATTTCCGGCCCTTAACAATGTTAAATACAGAGTTAAAGATTTTGGCCAAGATCTTGGCTAATCGTCTGCAGGTTGTCTTGTTTCGTCTAATAAGTCCCGAACAGACTTGTTCTGTTAAGGGCCGGACTATTCAAGATAATTTGCACATGATACGCTTGATCATAGAGAAAGTCGACACTGAGGCCGCGCTGATCAATTTAGATCAGTCCAAAGCATTCGATAGGGTCGATCATCGTTACTTGGAGGCTGTCTTGTCTTCGGCTGGATTTGGTCCCCATTTCCGCTCCTGGATTCGCCTCTTTTATGCTAACCCCGGTGCGTTGGTTGAAGTGAATGGAATAAGGTCAAAGCCTTTCGATTTGTCCAGATCTATTCGTCAGAGATGTCCGCTTTCACCGATGCTTTATGTGCTTGCGTTGGAGCCTTTCCTTCGCAGGCTTAGGGTGAATCCGGTCCTTCGTGGGATTACTTTGTCTGGTGCTTGCCCCATGATTAAGTACTCCGCCTATGCCGACGACGTCACTGTGCTTGTAACGAGCAGTGCTGAGATTAGGGTCGTCGACATGGAAATAAGACGGTATGAACAAGTGACAGGGGCCAAAATCAACTGCGATAAGTCTGTTGGCTTACGCATTGGTGCCTGGAGGGGTGTTCCCCTTCAGGGGCCCTTTGGCTGGACGGATGGGCCTTGCAAGATACTCGGCGTCTGGTTTGGTCCTGATCTCCAGTTGGAGAAAAATTGGTCGGAAGTGTTGAAAGCGGTTAAGGCTGCAGCCCGTCTGTGGTCTTTGAGAAATCTTACTTTAAAAGGAAGAGCGGAGGTGTGTAATTCTCACATTTATCCTCTCATCCTCTACCGTCTTTCTGTGCTCCCTCTGCCGGCGATCACACTAGTTGAACTAGTGAAGGCTCTTTTCGCGTTTTTGTGGCGCGGAAAGCAGCCCATGGTTCGCCGGGAGATCTGCTACTTGCATCCGTCTGAAGGCGGTCTGGGTATGCCAAGCGTTGAGATTCGTCAATATACGCTTCGCTTACACTACCTAGACCGAATGTGTACACCTTGTGAGGGAAACGGTGAATTCTGGAAGGAAGACACCAAGAAAGCCTTTCCGGCTTTGAAAAGTGTGCACTTGCATGGGGGTGAGGCTTTTCGTTTACCTCGACGCGAGTGCTCCTTTTATCGCGAGTGTCGACAGTCCTTGAAGTACCTTCTAAGGGTGTCAGAAAGCCTCTCTGACACCCGAGTGTTGTCTCGTAAAGCACTATATCGGGTTATGGTGAGGGGATCTGTTCGTGACGATATTACTGAGGAGCTCGGTCTTACGAAGGGAGAACTTCGCTTGATCTGGCCTTGGGCGCCTGGGTTGAAATGCTTCGATAATTACGAGGCATCACTCACCTGGCTGATAATACGAAATGCACTCTGGGTCGGCAAAAAGCTTTACGCAGCGGGATTAGTAGAGACACCAAGTTGTGTTCGATGCGGCGACTGGGAGGAAACGACCAGTCATGTTTTCTTTCATTGCCCCATCGTTCGCCCGCTGTGTGAGTTAGTTGAAGGCTACACGGTTCGCATGTTGAACGGACAGTTCTTCGTTTTGGAGTCTTTTTCGACATGCTGCAATTGGGCACCAATCATGAAGTGGGAGGAGCATTATGTGTTTCTTTGCTTACTAGCAGTCATGAGAGGAGTGATTTGGTCGACACAACAGAAGGAAGTCTACGGGGAAGAGACCTTCACTGCTCCCCAACTTGTCCTCATTTTCCAGTCTCGCTTGAAAATGCGTGTCAGGCTGGAGAAGGTGAAACTCCCTTCGGCAGATTTCAACAAAAGGTGGGTGAAAGTTGCGCGTTTGTGTCGTTTGAATGGAGCTAATTTTGAGTGGTACTTGGACGTGCCTTAGGCAGAATATTGGGTGGCCGAACCGAACACTGACCCTTTTATTTGACCCGGTTAGGCAAGATTAGGTTATGTTTTGTTTTTTTTCCCCTTTTTTAGCTTAGCTAGCGGTATGTAAGTTGTCATAGGCCCCCCTTTTTTTTTCGTCCTCTCCCCCCCCTTTTTTTTTTTTTTTTTTTTTTTTTTTTACCCCGACTTTTATTTTCTAATTCCCATTCCCGACCCCTATTAGGTGACTGATCTGTTGTTTTGTCAGAGATGCAGGTCTCCTTTCGTAATTTTCGAAGGAGGTGTGAGAATAAAACTTTCGTGACCTGCATCGCCTTTTTTCGACAGGCAAAACTACTTATCGGCCACATTTCTTTAGTGGGAGGTTCTTATACTAACACTTAATTTTATTTATTTTTTCATTGTATATATATATATCATTCTTGTTCCCCCACTCCCAATTCCATGTATATATTGTCATTTTTGGGTTTTAAGTAGGTATATCATGGAGTAAATTTGTTTTGGTGATTGTGACTAGTTAAGTTAAGAATGTCAGTTAGGTCAACATTTTCCCCACCCCCTTGTAGGCCTTGTGCCAAATTTTGTATTCTTTACAAATAAATATAGTCTAGCTAAGCAACAAATGGTTAAATAAAGCTTATCCTTAAGTTATATTCGGCGTCCAGTTTTTATTACAATTTATTTAACCATTCGTTATGGAACGTTACTTGAAACCCGATCGTCTAGACCTTGATACGGCCGACTCGGAATCTACTGACAAATGGCGGCATTGGAGAAAAATGTTCGAAGGATTCCTTACAGCTCTACAGTTATCTTCAAACGCGGCTTTAACAGGTACTGAGAAATATACCCTTCTTTTACATCATGTCTCTACTGCTATTTATAGAAATTTATCTGAATGTGAAAATTATGAAACTGCGGTGGACATTTTAGAAGCCATGTTTGTCAAGAAAAAAAATACTATTTTTGCTAGACATTTACTTGCTACCCGGCGTCAACAACCAGAAGAAAGCCTTGAACAATACCTTCAGATTCTAAAGACGTTAAGTCGTGAGTGTGAATTTACAGCCTTAACTGCGAACCAAGCGAGAGATGTTTTTATCAGGGACGCATTTATTAATGGAATACAGTCCAACCAAATAAGACAAAGACTACTAGAGAATAAAAACCTAGACTTACCAACAGCTTATGAACAAGCTCTAACGTTGGACATGGCACAGAAGCAGTCTGTCTTCTATTTACAACCCGATATTTTGGGAGCTGCTATCGTAGCCCCTCCTCTGCATGTTCAAAATTCTTCCATTGTCCAAGATGCTGCCACCCCCCTTTCTAACGATCACGAACAACTTATCACTGCCGCCTCAGCTGGATCCACATGCTACTTTTGTGGCCTTCGTATACATGCTCGTTCGTCCTGCCCGGCTCGAGATGTTAGATGCCACAAGTGTGATAAGCAGGGACATTTTTCGAAAGTTTGCCGGTCAGCTTCTCAAAAAAAACGTTCGGCTACTCTTGCTACTGTAGCACCAATTACAATATCAGCTGCATTCCCCGGCTGCCTCTCAAAAACAATCGTGAGGGTAAAAATCAATGGATTGACTATTCATGCGCTTATTGATACAGGCAGTTCCGAAAGTTTTATTAATGCCAGTATTGTAAAAGCAAATAAATGGGAAATATTTCCTTGTTCCAACCAAATATCAATGGCAAATTCATCTTTATCGTCCCATGTAATTGGATATTGCATGGTTAACCTGAAACTAAAAGGAAACTCCTATCAAGGGATCAAATTATCAGTAATGAAAAACCTCTGCTGCGAAGTGATTTTGGGTCACAATTTTCTAAAACAACATTCATGCGTTGAAATTCCTTTTGGTGGCCCCAAGCCAGTCCTAAGCGTATGTGGACTAGCAGCTGTCAAAGTGCGGCACCCGTCACTTTTTACAAACTTAACTCCTGACTGCAAACCAATAGCAATAAAATCAAGACGCTATTCAGAAACGGACAAGCAGTTCATAGCAGCAGAAGTAACAAAACTACTTAAGGAAGGAATTATAGAGCCAAGTGAATCTCCATGGCGAGCACAGGTCCTCGTAACAGCCACTGAAAATCACAAGAAAAGGATGGTCATTGACTATTCCCAGACCATCAACAGATACACATTACTCGATGCCTATCCACTGCCTCGTATTGACGAAATGATTTCTAATATTGCAAAATATCACACTTTCAGTACTTTAGATCTCAGAAGTGCCTACCATCAGGTACCTATCAAGCCAGAGGATAAGCCCTACACGGCATTCGAGGCCTGCGGTCGCCTATATCAGTTCTGCCGAATTCCTTTTGGGATAACAAATGGTGTGGCTAGCTTCCAGAGGGTAATAGATGAAATAATCTCCAATGAAAAATTGAAGGGTACTGTTGCATATATAGACAATGTCACAGTATGCGGACATAACCAAGCTGAACATGACCACAACCTTAAACGATTCATGGCTGCCGTCAAGAAATATAATCTGACTTTGAACAGTGAAAAATGTTCCTACAACTTGAAAAGCATCAAATTATTGGGATACATTGTCAAAAATGGCACCATGACGCCGGATCCCGAGCGACTGAAACCGCTAATGGAATTACCAATCCCTGGAAACATGCCCTCTTTACGACGAGCCCTCGGTATGTTTGCTCACTACTCCCAATGGGTTGCGTCTTTTTCAGAAAAAATACACCCATTGACACAAGTATCTACTTTTCCGTTGTCCTGTTCCGCCATCAGAGCATTTCAAAACATGAAAAGGAACATTGCTCAGTCTGCCATTTCTGCTGTGGATCCTTTTATCCCTCTATTAGTTGAGACGGATGCCTCCGACTGTGCGATAGCTGCCTCACTGAGACAATCCGGTCGTCCTGTAGCTTTTTTTTCAAGAACACTTTCGAAATCCGAGCGACGACACTCTGCAATAGAAAAAGAAGCGTACGCCATAGTTGAGGCATTACGAAAATGGAGGCATTACTTAATCGGCCGACATTTTGAATTAATCACTGACCAAAAGTCGGTCTCGTTTATGTTTAACCCAAAAACAACGAGTAAAATAAAAAACGAGAAAATAGCGAGATGGAGAATGGAGCTTTCTTGCTACTCCTTTGACGTCACTTACCGCCCTGGTAAGGAGAATGCCGCGGTCGACGCGCTTTCAAGGGTGTGTGGCCTGGTAACTGGCTCAGGTGATCTTCAGTATATACACAGGGAATTGTGTCACCCAGGTATCACAAGAATGATTCACGTAGTCAGGAGCAGAAACTTGCCATATTCTGTTGAAGACGTAAAAAGAATTACGAACTCTTGTCGGATATGCGCAGAAAATAAGCCCAGGTTCTACAAACCTCCTCCAGCAACACTCATTAAGGCCACACAGCCTTTTGAAAGACTTAACCTGGATTTTAAGGGCCCTTTACCCTCTAAAACTAAAAATAAATACATGCTCACAATAATAGACAGTACTCAAGATTTCCGTTCGTCATCCCCTGCCCAGACGTAACGGCTGCAACAGTAATTCAAGGCCTCTGCTCCATTTTTGCCGTTTTTGGAGTGCCTGCATATATACATTCAGATCGTGGGTCTGCTTTTATGTCGGACGAACTCAAGCAGTTTCTGCATGAACGAAGAGTAGCTGTAAGTAGAACAACTCCTCACAATCCTCAAGGAAACGGACAGTGCGAAAGATACAATGGTATAATATGGAAGACAGTACAGTTGGCGGCAGCAAATCGCAATAGTCCGATCTCCGATTGGGAAAGTCTCATCCCCATGGCCTTATACGCTATTAGGACTCTATTATGTACAGCGACAAACGCTACCCCACATGAGAGATTCTTCTCGTTCCCACGACGAAGCTCAGCAGGCACATCACTTCCCTCGTGGCTTGCACAACCTGGCACAGTTTTATTAAAACGTCATGTTCGTCATAGTAAACATGACCCATTGGTAAGCGAGGTACAATTAATCGAAGCGAACCCTCAGTATGCACTGGTCAGAAATTCAGAAGGAAGGCAATCTACTGTCTCCTTAAGGGATCTAGCCCCAGCAGGAAATGTATATGAACGTAGAACTGCTTCAGATGGATATAGAGCTCCGGTTCGTGGAACAAGTCCGACCCTCTTAGGTGATCGTGTGCCAGATACGTCAAGTTCAGAGTCCCAACAAAACGAATCTGAATATACTAACAGAGTCGTCTCTGACTCTAGTTCGGACGACAGATGGGTACCACGAAAGCGGTTTCACCCAATATCTGAGACAGATACTCAATCTTCAGACACCAAGCGACCGAAGCGCCGTAGAAAACGAGAGCGATTTGGAGCAAGATATTTTAGCCCTAAACCAGCAACACAAGACAGTCCCGAAACGTCGTCAGGTCCCGAGGAGCCTAGATTAGAAATGGATGTCGGGCACGAACAACCAAGACGCCCTCAAAGAACCCGCAGGAGGCCAGGTCGATGGGATGATTTTGTTCCCTACGAATAAGAAGATAGATGGGGGAGAATGTAGTAACAAAGATAATTGATGCCTGTCTCCCCCTTGGAGTAATAATGGAATGTTCTACATTCGTGTATATTAAGAGTGAATGTTAAAACACTATTTGTCTAGCTAAGCAACAAATGGTTAAATAAAGCTTATCCTTAAGTTATATTCGGCGTCCAGTTTTTATTACAGTACTATTATAAGAACAGCACACGTGTTTATTCTTCACCGATTGTTGCAAGTTTCATCAGTAGTTTAGTACTATTATAAGAACAGCACACGTTTTAATTCTTCACCGATTGTTGCAAGTTTCATCAGTAGTTTAGTACTATTATAAGAACAGCACACGTTTTTATTCTTCACCGATTGTTGCAAGTTTCATCAGTAGTTTAGTACTATTATAAGAACAGCACACGTGTTTATTGTTCACCGATTGTTGCAAGTTTCATCAGTAGTTTAGTACTATTATAAGAACAGCACACGTTTTAATTCTTCACCGATTGTTGCAAGTTTCATCAGTAGTTTAGTACTATTATAAGAACAGCACACGTTTTTATTCTTCACCGATTGTTGCAAGTTTCATCAGTAGTTTAGTACTATTATAAGAACAGCACACGTTTTTATTCTTCACCGATTGTTGCAAGTTTCATCAGTAGTTTAGTACTATTAAAAGAACAGCACACGTGTTTATTGTTCACCGATTGTTGCAAGTTTCATCAGTAGTTTAGTACTATTATAAGAACAGCACACGTTTTAATTCTTCACCGATTGTTGCTAGTTTCATCAGTAGTTTAGTACTATTATAAGAACAGCACACGTTTTTATTCTTCACCGATTGTTGCAAGTTTCATCAGTAGTTTAGTACTATTATAAGAACAGCACACGTTTTTATTCTTCACCGATTGTTGCAAGTTTCAGCAGTAGTTTAGTACTATTAAAAGAACAGCACACGTGTTTATTGTTCACCGATTGTTGCAAGTTTCATCAGTAGTTTAGTACTATTATAAGAACAGCACACGTTTTAATTCTTCACCGATTGTTGCAAGTTTCATCAGTAGTTTAGTACTATTATAAGAACAGCACACGTTTTTATTCTTCACCGATTGTTGCAAGTTTCATCAGTAGTTTAGTACTATTAAAAGAACAGTACACGTGTTTATTGTTCACCGATTGTTGCAAGTTTCATCAGTAGTTTAGTACTATTATAAGAACAGCACACGTTTTTATTCTTCACCGATTGTTGCAAGTTTCATCAGTAGTTTAGTACTATTATAAGAACAGCACACGTTTTAATTCTTCACCGATTGTTGCAAGTTTCATCAGTAGTTTAGTACTATTATAAGAACAGCACACGTTTTAATTCTTCACCGATAGTTGCAAGTTTCATCAGTATTTTAGTACTATTCATTGGCTGTTAAAACTGTTCATTTTTAAGCTAGGAGCAAAGTGTAGTATCTGTCCGTGTTTCTGCTTCGTTAAACAGCCGATCAGAGGTAGTGACGATGTCTATCATATCCAGGATTAAAGTCGCCTTGGACAAAGCATTCAGATGGTATATCGATGTACACATCTTCTAACTGTCCTTTTAGACCATTTGTTGCATTTTGCTATTTTTTGCCAATAAATTTGATTTGATTTTGTGTTTAAGATTGTGGAAACCGAAGTTTGGAGAGACTAGCCACTGATTCCTGACCTTGTATTTCAGCAGAGCTTAAATCTGTACATTGGTTCCAATTTTCCTATTCTAGAAATTTCATTTAGCTTTTATGAATTTTAAGCAATGCAGATCTTCACATGATATCTCCTGGGGGTAATATGTATTCGAGTTTCCTGTGTCTATAAGTCGGTTTCTTCTCACAGAGCATACCATGTGGGATGCTAAATCAGATAATCCCATGCTGTCAACTATCTCTCGAGTTGTCACCTAATCTTTTCCCAGGTTATCATCTGGACTATTTCCAGTGGTCACTGTATATTCACTTGAAAATCTATAACGTGAAGATGTTTGGAGGTGATTTGTCAGTGTTGGCTTCATCAGTTTTTTTGTTGTTGTGTTTACCAACATCATACAAGCTTAACGACTGCATTGCACGAAAGCAACCTTCTATACAACTAAAAAAAAGTGGTACTAAGTGGTACTAAGTGATACTTTGGACTTTTGTATCTAAGATTAACTAAAGCTGAGAATGGATCCTGCCAGGACTTGACATGTGTTGAAAAGGAAAGACAAACGCCACAATTTTGCCAATAATTGATTTATTCTCCAAATTCAAGGTGCATCTCTTAGGGAATTTTTTGCCGAACACATCTCACTCAAAGAAGCTATCTAAACTTCCACAAAACCTGAACCTGGCGCACACAGCCTTCAGAGTGTTCATTTGAGAGACGCTTGAACACTCCTGGTAATCAGTTTCTCCTTTGTATTGCAGGCAGTACGGTTAGTGTCTTTCTCAACTGCATTCCACACATAATAGTCCATGGGGTTGCAATCAGATAAATTAGGGACTAGATGTTTGGACTGATTGTGTCATGGAAATTCTGACAGCCACTTCTGGGTTTTTTTCCGGAGGTGTTACCCGGAGCTGAGTCCTGCTTCCACACATATGGCTTTCCTACAGCCACCAATCTTCATTAGCGCTTAACAACAGTGGGCAGCAACTCTATATACCATCAAAATTTAGTCTGAGTCCCTTTTTCGAAGATGCAATGACATGACCTTTGCTGGAAACACACCCAAAGACCACTACAGTTTGATGGAACTTGTTCTTCATGATGTGCAGGACTTTGTGCGGCCTGTGAGCTAGCCAACTTTCGTTCTGCACATTGTGCAACTGGTCTTAAGAAGAATCCGAGCATCCTAGCTCGACTGGATGTTTGACATTCTTCAGGAGTTCCTTGGCTTTAATAAGGCAGTTCTCTTGGGCCTTGGTGGTGAGTAATTGGCCCTTTCTACTCATGATGCAGGTCATCCTCTGCCAATATTCCGGTGCTTTCCAACCGTCCATGGTATCCCACTCTCAAACCCACCAATAGTATACAAACAGCTGCCCGTTGCACTACCACTATTAAATACTTCAAATGGTTCTAAAACGAAAGAATATCAACTATTAAACCGATAGTATACAAACAGCTGTCCGTTGTACTTTACCACTATTAAATGCTTCAAATGGTTCTAAAATGAAAGAATATCGACTCACTGTACAGCTATAACCAACTTTTGGACTCCCGTGTGTAAGATTAGGGGGAACGGAAGCTTTGAGGCACTAATCAGCATGGAGGGATTACTGGTCCTGTACATACTCAGTTTTACCAGAAAGAAACAAGACCACACGTGAGCCATTGGGTCAGTATTTGTTATGTATATTATTAAATATATAATGTATTCTCCGTGATATTGGTTGATAATCATATTATTTACAAGGATAGGAAATGATTATTGATTCAAATCATTTTTATTGACAATATTTTTGGTACATCCATCTTAAGTTTACAAATATTATAACCCTAGCTGACTTCTTCTGCTCACTATCGCTTCAAAATTTAATTCATATTCACTACTTTAAATCAACGAATCGAAACTAATTGATAAGAAAAAGAAGACAAAACTACTGCTATTGCTACCTCAAACTTAAGCTCTCTCTCTCTCTATCTCTCTCACTCTCTCTCCCTCGAACATACATAGCTTTCAATGAGATAAACTGACGATAGATTGGCTAATGTGCGACATTTTCTGTAAAAAATTACAGAAAAAATGTTTCATTTTCCGAACAAATCACTCAAGCATAAAACAGTATATTTATTGGGTAATATTGAGTAGTTGAAACAAAAGCAGCAGCGGCCGACGCCAACAGCTTAAAAACTGAATTCTGAATTGTTGACCGGTATCAAGCTCTGAAAGCCACAGCAGCAGCCACTGCTACTCTGCCAACTACTTTTTTCTCACTTTTTTGTTCGTTCCTCTCCTCACTTTCCTTTCTTTATACCGCCAATCGGACCGGACACACATACGTTCACTTTTATTATATAGATGAGGAGTTCAGAACACATGCACTGTGATATCATAATAGACCCCCTCTCTCTCTTTTCTTCCTCTCTTTTTCCCTCACTCTTCCTCTCCTCTCTCTCCTCCTCGCTCTCTCTCTTCCACGTCTCTCTCTCTCTATCCTTTCCTTTCTCTGTTTTAATTCTTTACCTCATTCAATTTCTCTCGGCACTTTTCCTGTTATTCGCCATTTATTTACGTCATTCACTTTTCCTCCCTAAATCTAAAACATTCATATACAGACTCAAAGTTTTTCAGAATACATTGTGATGTCATAATAAACCCTCTCTCTTCCCTTCACTCTCTTCACACTTTCTCCTCTTTCCTATTTCTCTCTTCCCTATTTCCTTTCTCTCCTCTTACTCTCTCTCTCTCTTTTCATTAGTTACATGTTTCCATTCCTCTAACTTCGCTCTATATTTACGTTACTCACCCTTCCCCCAGCATCTAAAGAATTCATGTACAGATGAAGTGTGCACGGTGACAAGATGATGCCAAGATAACGAACAAAATTTTCAGAGTTTTAGTAGTATATCTATTATTATACTAAATCTGAGTAAATAATGTTTGTTTCTCTAAACCTTTTTTTCTTATATATTTTAATAACACAAAATATATGATAAAATATTCCACAAGTTGAGGATTGAGTTATATATGTGAAAATAAAAGGTTTCAATTTAATTCGTCTAATTAGCCATGATTTGCAATTAAGCGACCAAATAACCAATATCTTACTACAGTTCTATCTATCACTTTCACTCTCTCTCACTGTATCATGTTTTATCCCCCACTCTTATTTTATAGTCTGTCTATCACTCTCTGCTCTGTTACTCTCTCTCTCACGCTCTTAATTAACCATGAGGTAATCAATTTCCCTTTTTGGCTGCTTCATAGCAACCTCACCCTTTCCTCTATATTGACGAAGAGAGACAGAAAGAAAGGTTTAGTACTACAGTTTAACGCATATATATATATATATATATATATATATATAGAGAGAGAGAGAGAGAGAGAGAGAGAGAGACAGACAGACAGACAGACAGACAGACAGACAGGGGGAGTCAGAGGTAGAGAAGGAGAGAGAGACTAATATTGGATTTTGTTTTTTTTATTTTTTGTATTAAAAAAAATCTAACTGGCTTTGCAAACTCACTTTTTTTTCATACCAGACAGAGAAATTATTGGCATCATTCTGGCAACCTAAGGACTGTCTTGTTTCTTTGTTGGAATGAGGTATGGTTCGGTTTGGTTCTAGGAAGTAATCCCCACAGACATTAACTCCTCTTTCAGGAGGGAGTTAAGTTTATTGCCTGTCGCCTGAAGCACCCCTGCTAGGGAATGCTGATGGGCCTGTTCACCCTTACTTTTGTACTCTTCCAGAATGGCTTCCTTGGAGAGCTGATTTTTTTCTGACATTAAACTGACGTTGTGTCACTGCCGACTGTCAGCCTGACAGTTGAGTTTCAATCCCGGCTTGAGGCACTAGCTGGTCTAGCCGCACTGAAGAGCTGTGATACAGCGAAATAGGCTGTATGTGGATGACTATATAACGCTCCGTTTCTTGGGTAGAGCTTATTTGTAAGGATATCGCCAACTGCCATTAGCTTTAAGACATAGCTCATTGGGTAAAACTAATTCAACCTCCCGGTATATGACGATGTTTACATTGAGATATCACTTACATTCAGTCAGTGTCGTATGATAGGGGTAGAGGCGCCGACTGTCAGCTCAACGGTTGAGTTTCAATCCCGGCTTGAGGCACTAGCTGGTCTAGCCATACTAAAGAGCTGTGATACAGCGAAACAGTCTGTATGTGAAATGTGAATGACTATATATACACACAGTCATATATATATATATATATATATATATATATATATATATATGTGATACAGCGAAACAGTCTGTATGTGAAATGTGAATGACTATATATACACACACACACATATATATATATATATATATATATATATATATATATATATATATATATATATGGTGTGAAAGGTACAAACAAAAATGCCTTAGTATATATATATATATATATATATATATATATATACTAAGGCATTTTTGTTTGTACCTTTCACACCATTTATTTTAATGAGATCGTCCGATTGCCAAAGCGCAAATTCAATGCAAAAAAGTTACTGGAAATGTAAACTTAAATGTTCTGACTATCCATTTAAAAATGAATTGTTTCCAAATTGAATTCTGTCGTCCCGTTCCTACTTTAAAAACCTACTATTTGCATCTTTTTACTTTAATGCCATTATAATACACATTGAATGTGACAATTTTAAATAAATAAATAAATAAAAAAGAACAAGCATATCCGTTTTATTTATTTAAATTTTATCAAACAATGACAATACATTTCACGGAAGATGAAAGATACAATATTTTTCTGTATATTATTAAATCTTACATACATGTATTATTTCAAGAGATATATGCGGATTGGCAGTAAATTATGCTGATACATGGGAGGTGGAAGTGTCGAATTGATTACTGATGTGGACTGACGACCTGGGTGTGCTAAGTTCGAATGCAGTCGGTTCTATAGCATTACTTTCACTTATGGATGTTGGCAACCTTCACTAGGTCCCTCCTGTAAGTTCCTGATTCTTAAAAAATAATTGGGGAAACCATTGCCAACACTTAAAATAAACCGGTCAAAACATCGTACCATACTGATCCATACGAATTTATTTTTATCTACTAGTCTCTCCCTCCTTGACAAGGTCCAAAAAAGAGTCGCCAACCTAATAGGTCCTTCACTGTCAACCAAGCTCCAGTCCCTGTCCCATCGCCGCAATGTAGCATCCTTGTGCTTGTTTTACAAACACTTCAATAGATTATGCTCCAATTAATGAGCTACTCTGGTGCCCCCTCGACGTAAATTCACTAGACTAACTCGACAATCAACTAAATCCCATCCATTCACTGTAGAGGTCCACAGATGCCGGAGAGCTTTCTACTCAAATAGCTTCTTTCCTCGTGCTGCTGGCCTCTTGAACTCCCTTCCTTCCCCCTGTTTCCCCGACAGTACTGACATGCAGAAATTTAAAACTAATATAAACAGACATCTCGCTGCGCAGATCCCAATTCAGGTTGACTCCACAAAACCTTCTCCCTTTTCTTTTCTGAGTAGCCCCTTACGTCTACAGTGGCGGCCTGCCTTGTTTGGGGTGAACTATGTTTAAAAAAAAAAAAGTTTCTAAAGAAATTAACCGTGAAATTTCCACAGGGTCCCCACTAGTATATATAAATGAACGCATTGATTTTTTTTTGTCAAAGAGTATTCTATTAGCGTCATAGATCTTGAAATAGGTTTTGAGCATCAGCCGTTATTGCAGTGCAAGTAAATGCAATAGATCCGACTTGTGTTGGGTTAGGGTTAGTGTTGAGGTTAACTGATTTAATAGGGTGCAGTGTCAATATCTATTACAACCCCCCCCCCCCCCCGTGTTATGCATTCACTACTTTTTGGGTAATGAGTACTGAATAGCAAGGAGGGGGGTTGAAGACCCAGAACATTTCCTTTTCTTTGCCCTTTTGAGAAAGCAACCCACTTTACGATGATCAATCCATCTGCTAGAGTAATTACTAAAAACACCGGATTTCCTAAATATTTATATTACACAACCCGACCTCAGAAAGTAGATATTGACGGACCCACCCCCGCAGGCGGATCAGATGTTGCAAGCATTAACAGAGTTTATTTTGAGAATAGATTTTGATTCGTCTAATGCCTTTAGCAGAAATACTCTTCAAAACTAAGTAGTCATGAGAGCACACACACACACATATATTTATATATATATATATATATATATATATATATATATATATATATATATATATATATCAAACCCTCCCTTTGTAAACAAAAGGAGTGGCTTTTAGGACTTAATGTGATCAACTTGTGACTCTCCTCCCCATATTTTTTTTTTCTCCTAAACTTGTCACTAGTTTTCATTACAATTTTTTTAGGTTTTAGTCGTATTTAATCACTTCCACGTTTTACTCTGATGAGTGTGGACGAAAATCGGTTCAGTACATTAATTAATTTCTTTTTAATCGTTTTCTCTCGTTTTTTATATTTGTTTAATCTCATTCTACCCTCCCAAAAATGTCCCAAACGTCCGTATTCCTCGCCGTTATTAAATTTTGTACCACGAAAAATTTATTTAAATATATATATATATATATAACAAGTAAAGAGTGAGAATAAAAATTGTATAAAAAACATATATCTATTTAGTCATCAGTTGTTCAAAACAAGGGGGTTTAAATACAAGATATTTTATTATTCCTTCCTTAAGCCATGGCTTTTCAAAGAATGAAATCTTATCGTCAGAGAAGTGCAAACAGATAAGTTGGTAAAGGGAAATTACCAAAAATCATAATTTGCAAAGATATAAAAAGAAAGATAATATAGAATAAAAAATGTCCAATGCAAAAAGAAAAGGTTGAAAATATAGGAGAAAATTCACTGTTAAAGGTGCCATGAGATTTCATGTTTTGAAAAACCATAGCTTAAGGAAGGAATAATAAGATTTCTTGTATTTGACACCCCTTGTTTTGAACAATTGATGACTAAATAGATATTGTATTTTATACAATTTTTATTTTCATCCTTTACTTGTTTATATAATTGCCCTATTTCGTATATTGAGCATCAATTTTTCATGATCGGTTCTAGTTTAAAAGTATACATCATATCTTTATTATCTTGTTTCTTTATAAACTTAGGTATGTTTATATGTTAGCATGTACGGGATTCACTCCTAAACTAATTAACCGAACATTATGAATTTTGGAAGACAGTTGCTTGACATAACAGGTCTAAATACGAGCTATATTTAATTCCATTTAGGTTTTTTTTTGCAAAGGGGGTAAAAAGGGAGTGAATCCGTTCGTGAAAATTCGGATATCTTCAATTTTCAGAGAAGCGGATACAGTGGCTAAGCACCTGTCTAATATCGCTTTAAATTGTTGCGGCGTTGGTGCATTTGCTACATCTCTTAGATGTCCATTCCAGGGTCCGGGGATCCTGATTGAGAAAGCAGCCCTCCTGAGGTTCAATTGAAATCGGCAGTGAAACAATTTTTGGTACTGCCCACAGAATTATTCCTGGTGCAAGAGTAAATAGTACGTCCTGAGGAAGAACATAATGGTCACTGAGAAGACTGTAAGCAAAAATGAGATTACTGCATAAACGTTGGCGCTCAAGGGAGAAACGGTTAAACTTCTTCAGTCGGCTTTCATAGGGCAGACCTCATAGACCCTGCATCATTCAAGTAGCCAGTTGTTGAATTCTCTCCAGATGCTTGATATCACGTATTAGATATGGAGAAGTGGCCTAAACACCATACTCTAACAATGGTCTGACTAACGAGACATAAAGTGGTAGAAATATTTCACGAGTGAGTTTGGGAATGAGAAATAAGGTGTTCCTTGCTTTGTTTGCAGCCTGGATGCAATGTTGTTACGAACAAGATGATCCTGAACCAGGTTTGAGCCGTGGAAGTGTCCCCGACTTGACTCATCCCTGCCATAAAAGAGCTCGTCTTTGCCTGCCGTGCAATTTAAAAGTTAAATAAAGGTTAGAATTGTAGGTCGAGTGAGGATTCGAATACTGAATAATATATAGTTAGTTATAGTTAGGAAGATTACAAATACAGACTTAATTTTAGTTCTTTTTATTTAAACATATGGGACAGCCAATCCATGTGTAGTTATGCAGATCGAGTTGGTTTTGATGGGTCTGATTTAACTTAATAGAAGAAGGAACAGAAATCGCATTTGTCGTTGGGAATTTATTTCTAAAGTTGAGCTTGTGAAGAGCAGAACGAAGAGAAAGAAAGGAAAAGAAGAGAAAGGAGAAAAACGTCGAGCGAGCAGTGAGCTGGTTTTTTTTTACTGAGGAAACTAGTGGAATTAATTGGTCCCCCGATTTATAAAATCGGGGGACTTATGTTTTGACGTATGTCCGTCCGTCCGGATTTTTCTCCGCAACTATCCATTGAATTTCTCTGAAATTTTGCATGAAGGCAAAAAATGACATTTTTGCCCCATAACTTTTCATCCATCCATTCAATTTCTCTGAAACTTGGCCGAAATGTGGAGGCAATTGTTCCTAATAGAAAATAAGTATCGCTGACTTTGGAAAAAATCTGGTTCGTGCCCCCAGGGGGTCAAAAGCCCCCAAAATGACAAAAAATGACCCTTTTCTCCCATAACGTTTGATCCATCTATTCAATTTTTCTTAAACTTGGCCAAAATGTAGAGGCAATTGTTCTGGATATAAAATGAGCATCCTTGACTTCAGAAAAATTCTGATTCGCGCTCCCAGTGGGGTCAAAGGGGGCTCAAAAATGCCCCATATTGCCCAAATTTATTGCATTTTACACTCGCTACATCAAGTCACATACAGAGGGGGACCACGCACACGCGGCTTGTTTCATTAAATTCTGTGACATTAACTTTTAACAGTCCATTTGGAGTCAGAGTGAAAACTCTTCCCTGATAGACTTCCGAATCCCCTCTTACAAGTGTTTAGATGGATTTGAAGGACAAGTCGACCAGAAGGCCAAGATGTTTTGTCTCATTCACCTACGGCAAAGTTTGTTTAATTTTTATTACAGTACTTTTCTCTTTTTTACTCAATAATATAGAATATATTTATTTAAAGAAGTAAAGGTGTATTTCAATAAGTCCCTATTTACTTACCTTCACATGTTGCATACCTTAGATTTCTCCTTCTCACCGTGTAGAGGGTGGTCGTGTCGTCTAGTGGATGAATTCTTTCTTCTTTCCTTCCTGCCGCGAACCACGCCGTCCGTTGTCTGCAACAAAAGCCTCATGACGCACTCCGAAGACAAACTCTTCTTTAAATTTAATTCATTTTATTACAAGCGTTGTTATTTCAACTGGGAATCATTCACTACGTCGAGAGAGAGGGAGAGAGCAAATCACTACTTTATTGTAGTTAGTTAACGATTATTTTCTTAACCATTCATAGAAAGGGGGGAAAGGATTTCTCTCGCTTGTATTCCCTTAAAGGAAATATTCCCCTTATCTGTTGTAAATTACATTATAACAATCACGTCTCATCGGTTTGCTTCCAAAAACCCAGACTGGCGAAAACTCGCTTCTCACGAGAACGAGTGACGTCACGGATCCTCTGTTTCCCACGCAAGACCCGTGACGTCACAGAGCCTCTCGCAGGTGCAGACTGACCCTTGATCTGGGGTCTCGTCACACGGTAACCTTGTCACGTCTGTTAGATCTGACTGTGAGAACAGGCCCCAATCTGCACTCGACTGCACCCGCGTTAATTCGTGCAAGTCAAACTAACGATTCCCAACAGATTCGTCCATTCCTATAGGGCCATTATCCAACACAAAGTTTTTATGTTTACTTAGACATAGCAGGACGACGTTTTAATGGCCATGGCATTGCCTCAAATAGTAGTTAGGAAGATGCACTAGAAATTCCATACGGTCTCTCAGGGCTCGTTCCTACAAGTAGCTCTCATCCGTTTAATGTCTCGTATGAAACGTGAAGTATCGGGACCAATGAGATCTGACATTTCGACTGACATAGGCTGAAAAATTAAATGAACAGTTAGTGAGCTGTATTTGTCTTTTACTTTTTAGGGTCTCAGAGCTATGATGCCGCGATTGACAGCAGATTCCGCAATTCTTGACTGCATGAAAGGGTCAGAACAAGGAGTGTCTCATATGAGTGGCTCTCCGGCTCTAAAAGCAAAAAGTGTCATAAATATTGTTAAGAAATTCAAAATGTATGTGGCATAACTGTGATTTTTAAAAAATCATTTTTTCTAATTAACTCAAATTTTTCATCTCCGTTTTTTGTTTTTTTCTAGTTCTAAACACAATGTGTCTATAAGCGTGAAAAGCAAAACAGCTATTCTGCAGATAATAGATAGTAGCCTTGGAATAAATGCCGTCGTGAAGGCCGAAATAGGAGCTGGAGAAATCATCTTTTAGAAATTAATAACAAAACTAGGTACTGATATCGATCCTGACCCAGTTTTCGTGAGGTTCGACTCGGAAGCGTTCGTTCGGCTGTCCTACGCAAACGCCCGAGTGTTGACGAGCCGAATGGTACCAGACGTCAATTTTGATACGGTGCTGCGTCCTGTGATTGTAAGTTATATTTTCAAGAAATTTTCGAAAAGAAACAACAACAAAAAAAACAAGCAAAACATAGCGAAGTTACTGTTATCAAATAAACATTTTTTTATTTTGATACGTTGCCGCATCCTATAATTTTTAGTTATAGTTGCAAGAAATTTTTTAAACAACAAAACAAATAAAACAAGAAAAACAGAGCGAAATTACTGTTATCAAATAAATATTTTTAACCCTAACCCTAAACCCTAACCCTAAACCTAAACCCTAACCCTAAACCCTAACCATAACCATAACCCTAAACCCTAACCCTAAACCCTAACCCTAACTCTAACCCTAACCCTAAACCCTAACCATAACCCTAAACCCTAACCCTAAACCCTAACCCTAACTGTAACCCTAACCCTAAACCCTAACCATAACCCTAACCCTAACCATAACCATAACCCAAACCCAAACCCTAACCCTAACCCTAACCCTAAGCCCTAACCCTAACTCTAACCCAAACCCTAAACGCTAACCATAACCATAATCCTAACCCTAACCCTAACCCTAAACCCTAACCATAACCCTAAACCCTAACCCTAACAAAAACAAAAACAAAACAAGCAAAACATTATTATCATAGGATGCAGCACCGTATCAAAATTGTCGTCTGGTACAAATCGACTCGTCAACTCTCGGCCGTTTGCGTAGGACAGCCGAACGCTTCCGAGTCAAACCTCACGAAAACTGGGTCAGGATCGATATCAGTACCCAAAATTCTAACCCATCTCCCTAGGTCTTATCTCTTATGCCCACTACTCTCTTCATTATTTTCCTCATCATGTTCATTCATCTCCTCCGGCTGACAGACCTACCTTTATTTAATATTTTTCTGGCATCTGTTGGGCGGCTTTTACAAATTGACTTCGAAACTAAATTATTAATCATGTGACAGTATTTTTTCTTTCTCGGGGTAGCGATGTCACAGCTTAGCTTAACAAAAAATATTATTTCATTATAATTTACAAATATCATCGTCATCACCATCATCATAATTTTCATCGTCATTATCATCATCACCATTATTTTCATCACCATCATCATCATCATCATCATCATCATCATCATCATCATCATCATCATCATCATCATCATCATCATCATCATCATCGATTTAACATCCGTTTTACATGTTGGCATATGTTGGACGACTTTTAGAAATTTACTTCCAAACAAACCTAGCCAGGTCTTTATTAATCCCTCTTTCTCTCAAGTCCATCCTTATCACTTCCTCCTGTGTTTTTCTTGGCCTACTTTTGCTAACTGACCCTGATACGTCAACTTTTCTTCATCTACTAACCCAAGTACTCTCATCCATTCTTTCAGCTAAACATGTTTTAAATGCTGGCATGTGTTGAACAGCTAGAGCTGGAGAAATCATCTTTTTTAAAATTTAAAAAGAAAAAACAGAAAAAACTCCGTAGGCCGCATCCATCATGTCAACTACCCTCATCATCATTTTCCTCATCATATTCATTTGTCTCCTCCGACCGACAAACTTACCTTTATTTACTATTGTTATGGCATGTGTTTAACGACTTTTACAAATTGACTTCCAAACTAACTTATCTCTGGCCACGTCTTTATTTATCCTTCATCCTTGTCCATCTTTATCACTTCTTCTCCTGTTTTCCTTGGCCTACCTCTGCTAACTGACCCTGATACATCAACTGTTCTACATCTACTAACCCAAGCACTCTCATCCATTCTTTCATCATCGTCTGTTTTACATGCTGGCATGTGTTGAACGGCTAGAGCTGGAGAAATCATCGTTTGAAAACTTAAAAAGAAAAAAACAGAAACAACTCCAGCCTATCTCCGTAGGCTGCATCCATCATGTCCACTACCCTCATCATCATTTTCCTCATCATATTCATTTGTCTCCTCCGACCAGCATCCCTACATTTACTTATTATTAATTATCTGACCATCTTTTTTTTTTTTCAGAGTAACAATGTACTTAAAAAACTTAGCTTATTATGTTAACGCAAGAGAAAAATTAGTGTTTCATCGCATGTGGAAAAAAACAATATCTCAGTAATGGCACTTCAGATGATGCCATTTCTACGGAGTGTGATGTGGCAGAGTCAACATGGACGTAGGGTAATGCTTACCGGCACAGACTGTATACTTGGTATGCTCTCTGCAAATATCAAATTATTCTTATTTATTAAATTAGTTTGAAAAATTACCCTATATATATATATATATATATATATATATATATATATATATATATATATATATATATATATATATATATATATATATTTATACGGAAAAAAACTTAGATTTAGTATACGGAACGTTTATGTTTTTGCATTTTAAGGGAAGTGGGGTCTGATCGACTCTGCTGGGAAGCCATGAAATTAAATACTGTCTTGTTTTTAAATTCCCGAAACAGTTTTTCATGGTAAACAACTGATGATCCCTTAAATAATGTTAGAAGCAAACTAATATAATAACTGTAAAAACTAAATTGACTTACATGAGTGATTTTCCACTGGGTCTTAAGGGTTTTTTTTTTAATTTTTTTTTTTTTAGTTTTAATGGTTGAGAAACTTCCGAGACTATATATATATATATATATATATATATATATATATATATATATATATATATATATATATATAACATTGAATATAAAAAAATATCTTCGTTATTATTGCCACCCACCCAGCACTTCAAATTGTGTGACTTTTCAAAGTATCCTTCCACGCCGACCACGTGACACACAGCCATATCAACACTTTTCTTTCTTCGTCAAAACACCTAGACGGATTTTCAACTTGGCCACGAGAATGTCTCAACCAAGAGGAAAAAAGAAAAAAAGAAAAAGAAGAAATATTCTTCTGAAGATGGTACATTTACCGAAATACTCAAGTTTATATAAAACAAAACGTTTTTAAGATGAATAAATAATTTATTTTTAAAAACAAATAATCTGCGCTGTGCAAGGTTTTCTAAATATGTTATAAAAAATATCTTCGTTATTATAACATTGAATGTTTTAAATCTTAAATTGTTATATAACAATATATATTTTCCCTTTCATTTGGTTGATATTATATTATACTATATTATATATATATATATATATATATATATATATATATATATATATATATATATATATATATATATATATATCTCAGTGTGTACATGTATGTGTCAGTGTGTACATGTATATATATAATGTGTGTATGTACATATGCATGTGTGTGTATGTATATATGTATGCATATGTATATCTGTATTTGCCTTTCAATCTGGTTAATAGATTTACTTTTAATAGATTTATTCTAGGTATACTGAACATATGAATTGATAATTTGTACAAACTGAGAACTTGTATAAGTAGGCCCGTTTAAAATAATTTTTTAATTAATTTTTTAAATAATAGATTTTCCGTTACTCGTGTCGCTACTACTTTGAAGTCTTCACTCGTTTCCTTCCTCCCTGTCTCATTTAAAATTATCCCCCCCTCTCCCAATAGTTGATCCCGGACATCTGCCTTTTCTCTATAAGCATAGCGCTGGACCCTTTCTCAGTATATGTCTGGCTTACTTCCGTTAAAATTGACACCTTCTAACCCATTCTCTCTTCCCTCTCTTTTCTCTTTACTCCGGCTATTGTCCACTCCCTTTCTTACCCTTCTCCCGCCCCGTTACTTTTTCTCCCCTATATTTTCTTCTTTCTCTTCTCCCTTTCTCTACGTTTCATATTTTTTAAATGTAAATATATTGATATGTTTGTTAATCTTTCTTTCTATCATCTTTCTTTCATTTTTCTTTCTTCTCTTTTCTGCTTTTCACTTTTTTTCCAGTTTTTCATTTTCAACCGTCCAATTTTTAAACTATAATTTTGTTCTCATTTTGCTATAGCTTTTTGACTTTTGGCACCAATTTTCAAATCTTTATTTTTGAACTCTTTAATTTTACCCTTTTGAATTTTACTACTCTGCCTGGAAGCTGAAATCGGCAATGACTATTGTATTTTAAATCTGGTTTTTGACCTATAACTTTCATTTTGGATCTTCCAGACTAGATATTCCGTTTTTCGCTCTTCGCATTTTCCACAGATCTTTACACATACAGACTACACGAAATTTTCTGCGTGATATGGAATACTCAGTCTTTTATAGACAACATCTGAACTTTTGAATACTTTGAGTATTTCTTGTTTTCCAATTGTTTACCTTAATAACATTTTTATTGGGATTGAGTGCCCTAATTTCGGATCCTTTTAGCCAAAAAACGTTAATTTTCAAATACTTATATTACCGATTTTTATCCTCTGATGAAAATAATTTTTCTTTGAAAATCCATGTATTAAGGATAATGAGATCTCCTTTGAACTTCTGATGATTTAATAAATATTATAATTGTACAACTTTTATTTTCATCGTTCATTTTCTGTATATATATATATATATATATATATATATATATATATATATATATATATATATAATATATATATATATATATATATATATTATATATATATATATTATATATATATATATATATATTATATATATATATATATGATATATATATATTATATATATATATATTATATATATATATATTATATATATATATATATTATATATATTATATATATATATATTTTATATATATTATATATATATATATTTTATATATATATATATATATATATATATATATATTATATACATCACTTTTTTTTCATATAACTTCAGTGAAAGTTCTCAGAAATCAAGGGGCCCTTTTCCTGGGGCTAACACTTGATCTCTATATGAGATATATAGATATTCTATTAAAGTTCTCCTTACCTGTCAAACGTTGAGTTTTCAATTAAGTTTTATTTATTTATCTCTTAGATATTGAGCTATTAATGAAGTGAAGAATATATAATTTTCCTCTCCCCAATTTTCCACGTAACTACGTTATAATATGTCTTTCCTGTGATTTGTTTGGGTCTTGCTGTATTCCAGGACAAGAATTCATCTAGTCTGGTGGAGTATCCAGCTTAGTGTTGTTACTTGAGTTAACATTACTTGGTTGGAGAAGGTGCAACATTCTTCATATAAGCCAGTGTGTAGCAATGCTGAGGATATCTTATTTCGGCTTCGATTACGATGTTATTTTGAATTTTTTGTCAGCGTTTACTTGTGGGGAGAAGTATTCTCATGCCAGGTGTCCTGACAAACTTCTGTACAGAGATACCTTAGATAAGATCGAGGATAGTGTCTGGTAGAAATTCAAATTCTCTCCAGTAGGTATTCAAATTCTCTCCAGTAGGCATTCAAGTTCTCTCCAGTAGGCATTCCAGTTCTCTCCAGTAGGCATTCAAATTCTCTCCAGTAGGCATTCACATTCTCTCCAGTAGGCATTCAAGTTCTCTCCAGTAGGCATTCAAGTTCTCTCCAGTAAGCATTCAAATTCTCTCCAGTAGGCATTCAAGTTCTCTCCAGTAGGCATTCAAATTCTCTCCTATCTTTCTATATATACAAAGGTTGGACAAAATAATGGAAACACCTTATGAATTTTGCATCAATTATAAAAATTGAAAAAATTACCAAAATGTTGGTTTCATTTTTTGTCCTGAATTAATTGGTCAAATTTAATTTTTATTTCAGATAGTGCATATTAGTAAGAAACATTTAAATGACAGATCTATCAGATTTCCTAAGAAGGCAGATTGTCGGTGCCCATATGGCAGGTGTACTGAAACGGAAGTAGCTGACATGGTGGCCATATTGAGAGGAACTGTCTCGAAGGTGATGATAGCCTATGAAAAAGAAAGGAAAAACGTCCTTTTCTAAACAAAATTCTAGCAAGAAGCAGAAGCTGTCTGAAAGCGATCGTAGAGCCCTTGTAGGGATTGTGAAAAAGAGCGCAAAAACACGGCACCAAAAATTACAGCTGAGCTTAACAATAATCTGCATGATCCCGTTTCAACAAAAACTGTTCGCCGAGAGCGTCACAAAAGGGAGCAGGGAGGGGAGGACTACACCGTATTTAAATAAATTTATTTAAAATTTCAAGGTGTTTTCATTATTTTTTTCAAACCTTGTATATGTGTTTAGGGTTAGGGTTAGGGTATATGTAATATAAGACTTATAAGTGAATATGGAAAAAAGAAAAAAATTAAAAAATAATTTTATATACTTAACATGTTCTTACATCATACACACTTTTATTCTGCTTATATAAAAAAGGGACATTTTTGCATAAACTAAGATTGTGTGTTATATTTCGGAAATTTTTAGATGAGGATTGATAATTTGTATTATTGAGATAATTCAGACTACTGTTCTCATCGTGGGTGTCATTCTCACAACGTTTCAACCGATGTAACCTCTGATCTTCTTCCGGTGCATCTCGTAAAACTTGGGAATCTTCATGTTGAGCTTTGTAATCTGTACAGAATTGATAATCTGTGCAAAATTTTGAGCAAAACTCTTTATTTAATCCACAGGGGTAGCTACTTGGTCATGGCTGAGGGGACGAGAAAAATCTACCTACTGGGTTTCTCAGACATTTTCTGCGGGGCCAGAGTCCACCACCTTCTTTGTGCTGACCTAAAATCCTATCTTACGACCTTGTGTCACATCTTCTAGTAGTGGAAAGGAGGTAAATAACATGAGGTTAAGTGAGTTGACCCAGTGAGAGGGAAATAGCACACGAAAAAAGGTGAACGATAGGGTTATTTGGTGTGATGCATAGAGGTACAACGATGGGTGTTGTATTAGAGGTAGAAAGTGTCCAAGCAGAAGAGGCTGGATTGTTGAGGAGAGAAAGAAGATTGATGCTAACCATTTAAATGTAGTGGAAATAGAGGAAAGATGTCAACTTTGCATTAGCGGGCTAGAAAACTTCTCACATCTGCTAGCATCACATATCTCTACACAGCCACTATTCGCCTATGCATGAAGTATTGCTGCAACATCTGAACTAGTGCACCAACCGCTAGTCTCTCCCTTTTAGACAGGGTCCAAAAATAGCCTCTAACCTAATAGGTCAGACACTGTCTACCAAGCTCCAGCTCCTGCCTCATCGCCGCAATGTTGCATCCCTGTGCTTGTTTTACAAGTACTTCAATAAACTGTGCCCCGACAAAATGACTACACTTATGCCCCCTCAATATAAATACCTTTGACAAACCCGACAATAAGCAAAATTCCGCCCCTTCACTGTAGAGGTCCCCAGATGCCATAAAGCTAGTCTCTCCCTTTTAGACAGGGTTCAAAAGTATCCTCTAACCTAATAGGTCAGACACTGTCTACCAAGCTCCAGCTCCTGCCTCATCGCCGCAATGTTGCATCCCTGTGCTTGTTTTACAAGTACTTCAATAAACTGTGCCTCGACGAAATGACTACACTTATGCCCCCTCAATATAAATACCTTTGACAAACCCGACAATAAGCAAAATTCCGCCTCTTCACTGTAGAGGTCCCCAGATGCTATAAAGCTTTCTACTCTAATAGCTTCTTTCCTCGAACTGCTTCCCTTTGGAATTTCACTCCCTGCTCTCTGTTTTACTGACGGTACCAACCTGCAGAAATTTAAATGTAATGTGAACAAACAACTCGCTGCACCACTCCCCACTTAGGATACCCCTGTAAATCTGGCCCCTAATTATCAGTAGCCCCTTGTGTCTCAGTTGCAGTGTGCCTTCTTTGGGGTAAAAAAAGAACAAACAAAAAACATAGAGGTGAAGACTGACTCAGGTGTGAATTAAGTCTGAAGGAGAGCGGCATTCTCGTGAATTGTCGACTCGTAATACTGGGAGACATAATAAGAATTTGACCTGCATTCAGAGGCTACTTGGGTATCTGTTCTCACAATGTCAAGAAAAGCCTGCGTTAGATTACTTTTTGATGTTGGCAAATGGTTATACCATGTCCAGCGTTGAAGATGGAGATGTTTAAGCATTGTATGAAATACACCACGTGAGTATCAAGAGAGTAGTATCCTTGGTCAGTAATTTTAAGTTATCTGTCTTGTATTGAGATATAAAAATTATATTCCTTTTGGGATAAGCTTTTAGAGTGATTCTCCCCTTGCTTGTTGTTGGTTTTTAGCTGGGAAAACAAAGATGGTGGTGTGGACAAACAGACGTGTGTCCATGACTGGATTTATGTAATGAATAAACTAATAAGTAATGGTTGACCTGAATCTCATTAGAGAAGTTGTGTGTAAAATAGTGCAAGCATGCCAGTAATATCAATCAATTGATCCTGTGCCAAATACACTTAAGGCCACTAAAATTCAGGTCGTGAACAAGTGGAAAAGATTAGCAATTGACATCATGCATTATAGAAATGGAGCATATCTGTCAATAGTTGGTTGTGGGCCTGGCAAATTAGCTATATAGCAAGCACTGAAGGGAGAAATGTGGGAGCAGCTGTTTCAGCTTTGCTAAATGAATTATTCTTGAAGAGAGATCCGGTGGAATTACAGTTGCTCCTAATGGACAATAGCACAGCATTCAATTTGAAACAAGTTTCGACAATGCTAGAGAAGTGGAATGTAAGGGGGTATTACAGAGCTGCATATATAACTAGCAAAAACGGCATTGCCAAGCAACACCGCGGGATTGCAAAGGCAAATATCACAACTTGAACCTGTACGAGAGAAATCAATTGTAGTCATCATTATCATCATATTCGATTTAACGTCCATTTAACATGTTGACATTCATTCAACGGCTTTAATCAATTAACTTCCAAACTAACCTATCTCTGACCAGGCATTCATTTATCCCTGTTTCCTTCGTCCATTTTTATCACTTCCTCTCATTTTTTCCTCGGCCTTTCCCTGTGAACTGAACTTGCTACCACAACTGTCCTATGTCTAATGACCCAAGAACTCTCATTCATTCTTTCAACGTGGCCATACCATCCAAGTTTACTCTTCTGCACACATCTCCTTACACTGTCCAAATTTAATCTTCCTCTGAGGTCATCAGAACTAAGCTTATCTATAAGACTCGCATTACACATCCATCACATCATTCTCATATCATTTCTCTCCATGCAACGCATATCCTCAACCCTCACTTGGGTTGTCCATCAAATAGTCCATCAAAATTACATTTTGATAGAATATTTACTTTCCATTTAAGCTAATGATGCCATGCAAAGTGATTGATCTATTATCCAATGAAAACACCTTGCATGGGATGCACTTCCATTGAACTACTTATGCATTTTTCACTGCTTTTAAGTCAGTTGGATTAAAGATATCAACTCAAGCCGTCACGTAACGTGCGCCCCGTCCAACTCACTGCAACATGAAATCTGACTGTAACATTTGACTGTAACATTTGACTGTAACATTTGACTGTAACATCTTTTCTTAACTTCTTTCTTTTGTTTGTTGAGTGAAGAAGAGAAATAAAGTTGAGAAAATATGTCAGTCATTGATTTACCTTTTGACTAGGAACAAAGTGTAGTATCTGTTCATATACTGCACTTAATATTTTCTGTCCTCGTCTAATGAAGGAGAAATCCTTCTAGACTTAGGCAATTTAAATTTGTGTTCCAATCTAAAGTGCCCTTGTTAGGGAGCTGAATTTTTCCTCACATTAAAAACCGACCTTGTGTCTAACTGTGCCCTCGTGGGGAGGCAAGTAAATAAGCACTAAATGTCTCTTTTCTACAACACACATATTCAAGTATTTCAGTATGAGTGGAGGCATCTCAAAGTCATCCTTAAAAAATGACGTGGAGACAAGCGATCTGTTTCAATTCAAGTTGGAAACAAATATGAGTATGGCTGACTGGAACAGACAAACCCCAGAACCTGAGTTATATTTTAAACTCAAATTCCAACGTCTTTTCCCCCACGTCAACAACTCGGTAAATCAGCAAGAGATTAATCCTATTTAAAGGCAGCTGTCTTAAAGTGTTCGACTTTTGAAAGTAAAATTGCATTAAAGCCACAATGACAGCTATGGTAATACTACTCGCTATGGAGCCCAGCCTTGTTTGGGGGCGACAAATGATTAATTATAAATATTTTTTTGTTTTTTTTTATTTACATACGTATACGTTTCATCCTTATGGGAATCGTTAGTGTAGAGAAAAATTATTTACACTGGACTCGAAACCCGGAACACGAGTTGTATTTCAAACTCAAATTCCAACGTCTTTGCCCATATATATATATATATTCATTTTATACGTACATAAAAGTAATCCATGGACACGTGTTTCTGGCTCACAGCCGTCATCAGCATGGCTAACTTAGACAAGGATCGAACCTTCACTATTGATGTCTATAGTCCAGTGTCTTTACCACTGGACCAAGACGCTTGTCCAGAAATATGTACGATTTTTATCACCTAAATATTTAATGTATTTTTATGTAATTATTTTTATTGGTGATTGCAACGTCAGTTGTTTTCATCATTGTTGTCTATTGTATAGTTTCACTCTTCCCTTTGATTCCAATTTCTCCTAATCTTTTTTCCAGGTTTTTCGGGACTGTTCCTACTGCTTTTACAATTACTGATATTATATTGACTTTCTTCTTATATTTCTGAATTTTTTAGATGAGGATTGATAATTTGCATAATTTTGGTTATTCCGACTACATTTCTCAAGATGAGAGACTTTCTTCTTGTTCCATATTCCTTTCAGCTCCCTGGCAAGCTGGGTGTATTTGCTTCTATTTTCTGTATCTTTGATCTTGATCCTGTGATCTGCTGGGACGGCAGCATCTACAAATTGCCAGTTTCTTTCTTACTTGTTAACTATTATTACGTCCGGTCTCTGTGCTTAGATGACTTTATCTGTTTGTACCTCCATATCTCAGAGGATTTTGTGGTTTTCCTTTTCCAGTACTGTCTTTGGTTTGTATCTGTACCATTTATCTGCATGTTCAAAATACAGTCGTTTGCATAGTTCCAAGTGTACTGATTTTCCCACGCAGTCTGTTCTTGTATTCTTGGGCTAGTTTGCTGCATTCATTTATAATGTGATATACAATTTCGTCTCTTTGTCCACAGAGTCTACATTTACTGGTTTCCTGAGTTTCAGCTATTTTAGCTTTAATGTTGTTAGTTCTAATAGCATTGTTCTGTGCAGCTGTCAGTAGCAGTTCCGTTTCTCTGTTCAAGTGTCCTTTTCTTAGCCATGTCCATGTGTTTTCATGATTCTCTTTTCTTGTCATTCTTATGAATCGTCCATGTAGTTGTTGTTCTTCTCACTTTTCGTCTCTTTTCTTTTTGTTTCTGGTTTCATTGTAACCTGTATTGTTCATTTTGACAGTGTTTCTTGCTGCGGTGATCAGTCTTTCTGTGTTATGTATTTTTTGTATCTTTATTATTATTATTATTATTATTATTATTATTATTATTATCATTATTATTATTATTATTAGTGTTAACAGTAGGATCATAAGAAATGTATATACATGGGTGTTTTTTATCCTATAGTAATCTCATATTTATATTTTTTTAAAGTAGTAAAATTTGATGTTTTTTTTTGCTTGACTTTTATTTATGAAGCTTTTTGGAATTTTCAAAATTATAAAGAAAAATATAAAATAGAATATTCTAAATCGTTTTAGAAACGCTCGTACGCTAAATATTTGTTGATTTTAAATCTTTCGGACTAATATAAATAATATGCTAATTTTATTTGTTTTAACCTACTGTCTCTCTCTCTCTCTCTCTCTCTCTAAATATATATATATATATATATATATATATATATATATGTATGTATGTATGTATCAAGCAATCCAACAAAAGATATAAGCGTCAACTAATATCTTATAATTAGTTAAAACATCCGGATAAAAACTGAAGCTCAATATACTGGATAGAGCATTAATATTATAACATAAAATGAAGTAATAAAATAAGGTGTCAATCAAATTTTATTAGAATTCAAAGTTCAAGCAAAATATCTTAAAGTCCTTAGCTCATGAGTTTTCAAAGATAATTCTTCTCTTCAGAGGACCATTACCACAGTTATACTACTACAGGTAATAAAATTCAACTTTGAAAATATATAAAAATATATACAAAAATACAAGTCTTCCCAGATTTCCAGTACTCTCCACCTCTTTTGATAACTTTTGAAAATGACTTTGCGTTATCGCCACAGCTGCTTACCATTGATTTCTTGCTGGCCACGACCATTGGTCTTCACTAGAATTTGGGTTGCAATAAGCCTCCTTGAAGTCCCACTACTTTCCGTACAGTGGATGTCTGGTTTGTGCTCTTCTTCCTCAGTTTTTCCACCCTCCTTGACTCTTCACAGCTATTTTGTATGGTATCAGTGTGATATATTACAAAACGTAAGATTCTCTGCACAGTCGGAGAAATTTTTCTTCTGGTTTAATTATTTTTGACAAAGGGAAGTCTCTTTTCCCGAAATATTAAATAATGATTTTTAACCACCCGGACATCATACAAACAGCTAAAACCACTCTCGCTGTTATGTAAGATTTTAGGAAAAATAAATAGTAAGTCATATTTCGTATTCGATCGATTTATTGTTTTTGTTTCTTACATCTTACCCGGAATTTGCATTGCCCGCAGCCTTTCAAAAACTTACTACTATATATATATATATATATATATATATATATATATATATATATATATATATATATATATATATATATATATATATATGTATATATATATATATATATATGTATGTATATATATATATATATATGTATGTATATATATATATATGTATGTATATATATATATGTATGTATATATATATATATATGTATGTATATATATATATGTATGTATATATATATATATATATATACAATATGATATCGTCAAGATTCTTTGTGAGATTTGATTGGATAATAGCTGAAAGTTTGTGATATTGCTGATACTATCTAAATCATGAAGTCCATCTCTTGTTCTTGGCCTTAGGCTAACTGGCCACCAGACTGTAATAAAATGTATAAACACTTTCATCTTCTCTGATTGCAGATTTGCCTGCGGCCACTCATTGCAATAACATGTCTTCAACTTTCAAATCAGCCTCTTTTATGAAGACGGGAATGAATGCAGTATGTTAATAATAACGGACATTTTCCAAATCAAAACAAAATTTTTAAACGACTAGTTTATACTTATATTTATTTATGTGCATACTAGTTTATACCTGCTCCTTGAACGGTGTTAGTACAGTACCTGAGTATGTCAATTTCCATCGTTATCTGGTTTCTACCACTTTATAGCTACTACGAAGAAAAATATTTGTGAAATTTCGTGAAAACAAATACCCTACTTAGTATTTGTATGAGAGAGTATAAGTAACTATTGTTGCATTACCTGTTCTTTCGGGGTACCCGGTAAGATCCAACAAGAATGACAAAGAACAGAACGTATATGGAAAAACTATACTTGTTTACGTACACTTTCTCTCCTTCTCCCTCACTCTCTCCCATTTTTATTAAAACTGTGTTCTGCGGCTATGGTAGTCAAATGACATCCCGTAGCTGCAATCAGTCCTCCATGCTAGTCCCAGGCCATCTGGCCTTGTTATGCGCAAGTTGTCGTAGGCAATGAAGTTGTTTCGCTGTACGTAGTGGTCCTAGTCCCGCCTGCTTGAGGCCAGCACGTAGTGTGCCCAGCAGATTTGTGCAGTGCCGTCCTAGTCTCCCATAAATATGTTTATATATATATATATATATATGTTGCATTACTCGTTCTTTCGGGGTACCCGGTAAGATCCAAGAAGAATGACAAAGAACAGAACGTATATGGAAAAACTTTGGTTTCCTTTATTTTCCATCACCGGATGGTTTACGCCGCCGGCTACGCACACACATATCAAAAAAATCTTTTGACATACTTTTGTCTCATGAAAGTCTTTTTCTTGCTGAGCTCACAGACTTGGTTTCCACTAGAAACTCGTTCATATATACATCCGATTGGAAAGCAATTTGCTCTGCATTGTCTATTCGAGTGTGAACTGAAGCAATTGTTCCGCAACCACTTCCAATTGTCTGTTTGATGAAATACAAGTATGGGGATTCCTTCACAGTACCCACTTGCTTATCAGTTGAATTTTTAGTCAGCGGACACGAAAGCCTAATAGCAAGACGGGCTTGGGTACCATAGCTAATAAAGCTTCATCGGTGCCATAAACATCGGTACTTCGATACTCCGATCACCAAGCGCTCCGGCTCTTCACGTTTCTGAAACCGCCGCCTTTCGAGTCTCGCTTGCACTGCAGACCCTTCTCCTTTTTAACAGTTATCAAGTCGCTTTCTTTCTCGACGTCCCACCCACAATGGACTCGTCCTACCCACAATGGACTTGTCCGCGATTCATTTTTGCCACTCTTCATTATCTTACACTATGATGAATATATTTACATATTGCTTTATTAGCAGAAAACATTAGTAATTATAAGAAAGGGTATTTAGACATATTTTTTAAACCATTGTTTCGTCATAGTATTATTTTTTTTTTTTTTAAACCATAACAATGGTGGTGTAAAATAAATAAAATTTATTTTAATCTTAGCTTTCGAGAATATACTTCTCCTTTTCAAAGAGTGTTTTTCTTTTCTTATTATTTTTCCTCGAAAGCTAAGATTAAAATAAATTTTTTATTTATTTTACACCACCATTGTTATGGTTTTTTCAACAAAAAAAAATAATACTATTACGAAACAATGGTTTAAAAAATATGTCTAAATACCCTTTCTTATTCAAACCGGTGTCACCTCGCCTGCAGACGTAACGTGATTTTCTGATCAAAAAGTCCATTTCCATCGGACGATTAAAAAAAAGAAGAAAAGAAAAACACTCTTTGAAAAGGAGAAGTATATTCTCGAAAGCTAAGATTAAAATAAATTTTATTTATTTTACATCACCATTGTTATGGTTTTTTTCAAAAAAATATATATATTAGTAATTATGTTTTTAAGCAAAAATAATTCGGCTTGAGTACCCTTTATGTCTTTGTTTAAAAAGAATATTTATGTCATGTTTTTTTCTTTTATTATGGTATTCTCTTTAAATTTATAAAACATGTATCCAGTTACAAAAAAAACCCTTTTGACTCACGTGAGATTCGAACTCGGATATTGACATCGTAAAAACTACTGCATTAGTAATGTGTACTCTGCCTATTCCTTTTTTTCTCAACCGATCACGTTTCTATTTGCGTACGAAAATACAAACTCCAAAAGCACCCTAAGAGAGTTAGTAACTACGATGAATGTATTTACGTATTGTTTTTATTGGCAAAAAAAAAAACACTTTAGAAATTATGTTTTGAGCAAAAGTATTTCACTTTGAACTAATGTCGAATACCCTTGATATTTGTGAAGGTTCATACGAACAGGCAAACTACCAAAACACTGTAACTTTGAACAGTATAAAGATATATCATTTTTAAATAAACGTGTATGTATTTGTGTTCACAATACAAGCATTACTTAATGAAAGTAAAGTAACAAGTCGAAGAAAATATAATTCGATACAACATTTATTGTATGCGGAAACCGACTATGAAATAGTATTCATTAAAAGTAGTAACACATTTTAACACTTTTTGCATCATGAGCGATAACAAAAAACAATCATCACGTATGCCGCCATCTTTTAAATCCTTGGAAATCCGTCAATTATACGAGCATATTTACTCATGTAAAAAGTGTTTTTCGTCAGATTTCATGCGTAATACTAAATAAATTTTATCATGTGATAATCAAAAAAAAAATACAGAAACAATTTTATCGCCTAAACACAATTATTAATCGCAATCCGTCCCCGCCTCACGAATCTCAACATTAGCTTATTTTTACTGTCCATTAAATACAGCATAAAATAATTGCATCACAACTGAAAATATAATAGGTAAATATTTTATATAATATCTGATTGAACCTTTAGCTCGAAACGGTGGCAATGTCGATGGTTTCCACTTAAGTGTTAAGCAAGATTCTAGGTTATCATTATCGTAAAATGGTAAACAAATGAATACAAAATTCGGTACTTCTATCGATCTTGACCCGGTTTTCGCGAGTTTCTGGTCGTAAGCGTTTGGCTATCCTACGCAAACGTCCGAGAGATGACGAGCCGATTTGTACCAGACGACAATTTTGATACGGTGCTGCGTCCTATGATTTTAATGTTTTGCTTGTTTTGTTTTTTGTTGTTATTTGGGTTTAAGGTTTAGGGTTAGGGTTAAAAATATTTATTTGACAACAGTAATTTCGCTCTGTTTTATTTGTTTTGTTTTTTTTGTTGTTTCTTTTAGAAAATTTCTTGAAAATATAACTTAAAATCATAGGACGCAGCACCGTATCAAAATTGTCGTCTGGTACAAATCGGCTCGTCATCTCTCGGGCGTTTGCGTAGGATAGCCGAATGCTTCCGACCAGAAACTGTCATGTGGTGGACAGCTTTTAAAATTAACTTCCAAACTAACCTATTTCTGATCAGGTCTTTATTTATCCCATTTTTACTCAAGTCCATCCTTATCACTTCCTCCCATCTTTCCCTTGTCTTTCTACTGCCAATTGACCCTTCTTCCTCAACTGTTCTACATCTGCTAACCCAAGCATTCTCATCAATTTTTTCATCCTGATATTCAGTTCAACATTCGTGTTACATGCTGGTATTGACTTGGACGACTTTTAGAAATTGACTTCCAAAATAACCTATTTCTTGACAGATCTTTAGTTATCTCTCTTTATCTAAAGTCCACTCATATAACTTCCTCCCATGTTTTTCTTGGCCTTCCCTTGCAAAGTGACCCTGTTACTTCAACTGTTCTACATCTAGAAGTATAGAGAGCGATATTGTTTGTAGAATTACATATAATCTAACCATAAATTGGATGACAATCAGAATGATCAATAGTTTTGGAAGTTCTTAAACTTTTAAATTAGTTGAAAAATCAGAATCTCTCCGTTTACTTATTGATCGCATCTCATAAATGAATTAAAATTTGTCGGTGATATTTGGCCGAAATGATGAGTCATGCAAATCATCAGTTGGCCAGTTTGAAGTATTAATTGGCTCAGAAGTAGCTATTTGCATTTCTTCATTCAAATAAGAATATTTTGGCCTGTTTAGACATCCATAATCACCCTTTAATTGTTGGTGAATTTGATTGGATTTCAGCCAGTTGCCAATAATCATACATACATACATACATACATACATGCATACATACATCATAATACATACATGCATACATACATACATGCATACATACATACATACATACATACATACATACATACATACATACATACATACATACATACATACATACATAAATGCATGCATACGTAAATACACATACAAATACATATGAAGAGTTCAAACGCAAAACGTGATAAATCCAATTCGTTTAAATTGAGACCTTAAACAATAAAAACACGAATATATTAAATCTAGACTTCGAATGAAAGCTGATTTTAATAGTTTTGTGGTGTCGTCGAGTGTTGAAATGCAACACTTTTTGTAGGGGCAGTTTCGTGATTTTGAAAATGGCGTTTATCACGTTTTGCATTCGAACTCTTCATATATATATATGGTAGAGTTGGGGGGTGATAAGTTAATTGTTGGAGATAGCCATTTTGTAGTAGCGTCTGTATTCATCTGATTGGCCTTGCTTGAGATGCAGAATAAAATGGTCACCAGAGTTCCAACTACAAAGATAAGCATTTTCTCTACGATGTTAACTTTATTTAACAGTTTCATCAACTTTATTTAACAGTTTCATCAACTTTATTTAACAGTTTCATCAACTTTATTTAACAGTTTCATCAACACAGGAACACAAGAATGTAAGACAGATTGGTTTGGTCGGAATGTATTAGAGAAAAGTAATCGAGTTCAGGTCGTTTAGTCTTGGGCCTTTGATCTCAGGTCTCACCTTTTGTCAAAGCAATGACAAGAGGCGAGCGAGGGATCTGATGTCTTAGAAAAATATCTCATGTTTGGTCTTTGTTTTTTTTTGGGGGGGGGTATTTTTTCATAGTTGTACCGCCCGTCGAGAAGGTGTATTCTCGCTCATTATTACTGTTTCATGTGATTGCATTTGTGACTAATTTTTTTTTTGTTGCTGTTTTTGCTGGTTTGGGACTAATTTTTTGCTATTTCGCCTAGTAGCAACAATGTTGTGAAAATCTTGCGAGATATTTTTCTAAGACATTCTCTATATTTTTTTCAGTTTTATATGTTTTTATTTTTTATTTTATTATTTTTTTAAAATGTTATTATCATTTTTTTCTTCCCTTCTTAAGTGACCTTAATTAAAGCAACACCACATTGTGTATTGCCGGTTGTTGTAATTCTTATTCCAGGTACTTAATTTCCCTGGTGATCTGCCAAGCAAGGACCTGCTTGGTAGTGAAACACGTGTAGGTAAAAAACTCTTTTATTTGAAAAATGATAAATAAATAATCTTTGAATGAAAAAATCTTTTGTGGTGTTGATTGGGCTCCTGAACGGAATGCTTTGGTAAGCCTTCAAAAAATCACATATAAATGTTCTGTACCCTGTAATTGAGTATCATCGAGCTTGTTTTTATTGGACTAATCCCGGTCTTCACTGAATAATCTATTTTCTAAGTGAAAAATCCATATATATATATATATATATATAGTGTGTGTGGATTTCAATTTTGTGTAGAGAATCTGAATAACAGAGCTCAATGTAATTCAAACAGAGCAAAACAGAATTATAAAAAGAAAAACTATACACACATTAAGGTTGTACACATAATAACTTATTTCGACCCCTTTAATTAGGTCTCCTCAGATGTATGGACAACCACGTCAAAAAAACCGTTTTTTACCTACACGTGTTTCACTACCAAGCAGGTTTTTTTGACGTGGTTGTCCATACATCTGAGGAGACCTAATTAAAGGGGTCGAAATAAGTTATTATGTGTACAACCTTAATGTGTGTATAGTTTTTCTTTTTATAATTCTATATATATATATATATATATATATATATATATATATATATACCCGCCTCAGAAAGGAAAATTAGTTATCTGGACAGAACAGTTTTGCACCAGTTTTATGTCTCTTTACGAAGATTAAAATCAACATATAATGCTCCTAAACCTTATGTCTAAGATCCTTAGCCTAATTTTGACTAAAATCCATTACCTAATTTTGATTCTAGAAAATGTTTAAGATTTAAGACTCAAGCATATCTATATATATATAACTCAATGTCTGTGTGTATGTGTGTGTTTGTGTGTGCCCTATAGAAAAAACGGTTAGAAAATCTATATAAAATCTAAACGAGTATTCTTATGTAAAATTAACCGGGTAAGATAATGAAATTATTCCCGAATCTCTAAATGCACCTCGAAAGAGTCTATGGTGCAGATTTTGTGGGGGTAGAGTTTTCAGCCATAATTTGGAAAGAAAACACTGTAATTACAATGTATTACTTTCTGCTCGGCATTTTCTTTTAAAATTATTTAACGTTTTTTAAGCTTCACTTCGAACTAGGGAAAGGGTGGCAAGAAACTAGGAAAGAATTGTTTTAGTAGTACTCTGGAGGTATCCATAATTTTATTTGGGTGGTTTCAGTAGCGCTCTAAATGGGAGCAATAAATGTAAGATTATAGTTTTACATTCTGTAAGTTGTATATAGCAATCTAAACCTGCTCAACATCCTAGATAGAGCAGGTGTGTTTAAACACAGAGTTGGCCAGGAGAAAGAACTTCTCTGTCTTTTGCTAACTCGGTATGGTCCGGGAACCATAATACTAATAATGCAGTATTATATTTGGAAAGTGGTATAAGTTAATGCAAAGCACTCAATATCATATCATATTATATTTGATAAGTAGTAATTCAAAGTGCTCAGTATCATATCATATTATATTTGATAAGTAGTAATTCAAAGTGCTCAGTATCATATCATATTATATTTGATAAGTAGTAATTCAAAATGCTCAGTATCATATTATATTAGATTTGATAAGTAGTAATTCAAAGTGCTCAGTATCATATCATATTATATTTGATAAGTAGTAATTCAAAGTGCTCAGTATCATATCATATTATATTTGATAAGTAGTAATTCAAAGTGCTCAGTATCATATCATATTATATTTGATAAGTAGTAATTCAAAGTGCTCAGTATCATATTATATTAGATTTGATAAGTAGTAATTCAAAGTGCTCAGTATCATATCATATTATATTTGATAAGTAGTAATTCAAAGTGCTCAGTATCATATTATATTAGATTTGATAAGTAGTAATTCAAAGTGCTCAATATCGTATCATATTATATTTGATAAGTAGTAATTCAAAGTGCTCAGTATCATATCATATTATATTTGATAAGTAGTAATTCAAAGTGCTCAGTATCATATCATATTATATTTGATAAGTAGTAATTCAAAGTGCTCAGTATCATATCATATTATATTTAATAAGTAGTAATTCAAAGTGCTCAATATCATAGATAAAGCAGGTGTGTTTAGTCGGCGTTGCCCGGGAGTCATCAATATCCTAGATAGAGTAATCCTACATAGAGTATGTGTTTTCAAACGCTGCGCTGCCCGGGAGAAAAAAAATCACTGTATTTTGTTTTACTATTGTATGCCAGAAAAGGTACTCTGCATTGCTCGGGAGTCAGTGTTCAATATCCTAGATTAAGCAGGTTAGTGCAGGAATACAATAGTACATTTTCAATGTAGTGCAGGGGCGGCCAACTTTTTCAGAGTGAGAGCCAGATGAGACTTTTGGAAGAAGATCGCGGGCCAGAGTGAAAAACGAAATCTCAGAATTACGATATTTTGTTTACATGAATAAATTGTACAAAAATTGCATCTGATATTTTTTTCTCAAGAGATTTCTATATGTGATGTTATAAAAGGCACCGACGAAGACAATTTTGGAATCATAAAAAATAATGACGGGGGAAGTAGCAAGTTGATCCAGCATTCGTTTTGACACACCTCACATAAGTTCTCTGTTTTATGCCCTTTCCTCGTCTCTCGTTTCCGCTTTGCCTTTCTCTTTCTCTATTTCTATTTTTATCTCAGGCCAAGGATTTGAAATAAGTAGTTAAAGAAAAATGAAATATACATGCATCATCGCTCGCTGATATTTATACATTTTTAACTCACTGTGAATCTTAATTAAAACCTACTTTTATGTCTATGCCACAAAATGATATGAGTTTTACTGGGAGGTCCACGGGCCGGATTGCAATAATAAAGCATAACAGGGTGGCAGGCCGGACGCTAAGCCTTCGCGGCCTGGATGTGGTCAGCGGGCCGGAGGTTGCCCGTCCCTGATGTAGTGTATACTTGATGGAGAAGAGGAAGACAAGAAACTCAGTGTTGCACAGAAATACACTAAAATAAATATAGGTTTGATTATATTATGAAGGGCGAGGGGTATAGATAAGAAAATCGGCGTTACTCTGTAATAAATTAAAACAAATATAAGTTTTAATTATATGTTTGAAGAAGCGGATGGGGAAGAAACTCGTTGTTGCCCGAGAGCAATAACTTTTAAACTAAAAGCTCAGGTGAATGACTTACATTATTACTATATTAAATACATTAAAACAAGAGAGAGGAATAGGCTGGGTGGAGATGAAAGATAGTGCGGGAGAGGAATGTGGAAAAACGGTGAAGGGGAAGACAGAAAAATAGAGAGACGGATTGAGATAGGTAGAAAGAGAGGAATTTTAATATAAAAGTGTGATACACACTTGTTAACGTCTACTATTTTTTATGACCCGGGGCAACGCTAGATAGACCTGCTAGTTTATATATATATGAGGGAGTAAATATGAAATAAAAGTTTCAGACAAAATAGAAAATTAGTTTATGGAATAGTGGATAAGCATACTGCCATATTATTCACTAATCTATAAACTAATTTTCCATAGATATATATATATATATATATATATATATATATATATATATATATATATATATATATAATTATAACTATTTGTTTTTATCTACATACGTATACGTTTCATCCTTACGGGAATCGTCAGTGTAGAGAAGATTATTCATACCGGTCATCGGACTCGAACCCTGGAACACGAGTCATGTTTCAAACTCAAATTCCGACGTGTTATCCCACACGGCCGTCATCAACAACCCGGTAAATCAGCGAGTGATTAATCGTATTTAGAGGCAGCCGTCGTCAAAGTGTTCTACTACTGAAAAGAACATGCATTGAAGCCACAATAACGGCTGTGTTAATACTACCCACTACAGAGCCTAGCCTAGATTTTGGGGGCGACAAATAATCATTAATATTTGTTTTTATCTATATACATATACGTTTCATTCTTTCGGGAATCGTCAGTATAGAGAAGATTATTCATACCGGTTGCCGGACTCGAACTAAATTCAAATTCCGACATGTTAGCCCACACAACCATCATCAACAACCCGGTAAATCAACGAGAGATTAATTCTATTTTAATATGTATATATATATATATATATATATATATATATATATATATATATATGACATGAAGCCATTTGATGTAAGGAGCTAAAACAAAATTAGCACTTCAAGGTCAAAAACTAGCTAACGATAATTTCTGAAGAAATTGTCCGCCCTTGACCGCCATATATATGAACAAATATATTGTTCTTAGAACTTTGAACTTGGCCAGCGGTCATCTCAACCACATAACTGAACTTTTCATCTTCTTGATTGAATAAATATCAATTTCTAAATTAACCGATGCCTATATTCTCAAAAATATAAGTACCCTTTTGAATGAGAGATTTTATGCAGGGTTTTGGTTGAAATCGACAACCAATGAGATTTTGTTGTTGGCGTTTTTTGTAAACACAAAACAAACACTTTGTCATGTATTCATATAAATAGATAAAAAAATTAACGTTTATTCATATAAATAGATATAGACGTTTTTGTAATTTTTATACATAATTTTTAATCTTTTAAATAAGACCGTAATGAAATGAAAAGAAAGAAGAAATCAATTCGCCTATTGCTTATGCCTTGTGTTTCTCTCTATTTAGTGTTGAGGTCTCTCTACAGCAACTTTGATGAATTGAAGCAACTAGTTGCTATAAATAAACTTTCTGTAAAGTAGGGTTAGGGTTAGTGTTTTATTCGGTGGAATGATATAATGAAGAACGAACATGTAGTACATTATCCCCAAGGAGACGGTAATGCCTGGCAGAATGGTTCCATGACAACAGAAGAGATATTATGCTACCCTCCCAAGGCGAAGGTAATGCCTGGTAGGATTGCCTCAGTCCGAACAGTCATATCCTACAATACCCCCAAAGGAGGAGGTAATGGTTGGGAGGATGGTTCCATGACAACAGAACAGATACTTCACAACCCTTCTCCCTCAAAAAGGAGGATGTAATGCCTCGGAGGATAATATAATGAGGAACGAACAGATAGTACAGACGATAATGCCTTGATTATATGGTATCATGACAACAGAACAAATACTACACTACCCTCCCAATGAAAATGTAATGCCTGGGAGGATGGTCTCATGACGAACGAACATATACTACATTGTCCCCGAAGGAGGAGGAATGCTTGGGAGGATGGTCTCGTGACAACAGAGCAGATACTACACTACCCCCTCAATATATCAAGAATATCTATCTGCTTAGTGTTGAAGCTTTCTGTATGCCTACACTGATGAATCTGAGGGAGTAACTTCTATAAAGAAAAATGTCTGATAAGTAGACCTATACTTCGGTGGAATAAGAGTAAATGTGTTTGATGCGTATGTAAGAGCGATAAATGATTGAATTCTTGAGATTATTGCGATGATTGCTATTGAAATCTAAGTATCTATGGCTATCTAGTGATTGTATTGATGTTTCTTAGATGTTAATCCAATGAAACTCTGGTGTTTATACAATAGTGCTCAATAACAAGTAGAGCTGTATTATTGTCTAAATTCTTAAAATTGGCTACATATGTGCATACATGTTTCAGCTGCCATTTCTTTCGAAATAGAGCTTCCTCAGGCCATGTACAAATAAAATAAAATAAAATAATGTTTCGGAATTTTTTAGATGAGGATTGATAATTTGTAGAATTTGGTATATTCGGACTACTGTTCTGATCTTGGGTGTTTTTATCACAACGTTTCGGCCGATGTAACCTCCGACCTTCTTCAGAAGAAGGTCGGAGGTTACACCGAAAGAAATAGCAGCTGAAACATGTATACACATGTGTAGCCAATAGTGTTTGTATAAATACAAAAAAATATACTATTATATCTATGGCCATCTGTAGGTTTTGTGTATAAAAATGTAATGCGTCTGTTACTGACTCTCAGCAGCACATTGGGGAAAGGGATGGATGGCAAATATTTATATGTGTTGAAATTTAATAAGGCATGTTTACCATGCGTCTATATAAAGAAAATTTCGTCAATAAATCAGTTGCAGGTTTCAAGGGGTAATTGTGAAGTAATTTTCTTCTGCGTGCGTGCAGCGATATGATGGCATAACTGGAAGTCATTTTCGTTTCCATAGCAATTCCTTGGATTTGTAGAAATGTTGCTCGGCCTTTTGGCTAGGAAGAAAGTGTAGTATCTGTTCCGATGGATACTGCACCCTATAGACCGGTGTTGTCTTGTCATTCGGGACTTGATTCGGCCGGTCTGTTGGTTTGTCCTGTACAGTTCTAGGAGGTCGACCCTCTCAGGCTTTGCCTCCCTTTTTTGGGGAGGAGTGAGTTTATTGCTTACTGCCTGAGGCGCCCCTACCGAGGAATGCCGACGGGGCTGCCCAGGCAATTTTTAATGGCCAGAGTGCTCACATTCTCGGGTGCTGGCTTTTCAAGTCCCACTTTCCCGACCCGACCTTGGGTCACATCTTACCTTGTGGGAGTAAGATAAAACTGGTCTTGTGCCTAACCTCCTGGAGAGGAGGTAAAGAAGAGTACTCGACTCAAACTCAACAGCAAACGGTGTTCGGTCAGATTTAGTTCCTGATATTAAAGACTTCCTTTTTTTGATCGCTAACTCTTCTGGTTTGCCAAGTTTTGTACTAAGTTTTATTTAGTAAATTGTTAGGTAAAAGTACAGAACAGTTATCAAAGGCCGCCCTCCCCTGTTAAGAATGGCTTCCTAAATAATATTTTGTAGTTTACGGGCCATGCTGAAATAATAACGTTATTATTTAGAAAGACATTCTTAACAAGGGGAGGGTCTTTGTTAACTATTCTGTACTTTCTCCTAGAAATGTAATAAATAAATTAATAAATTTTAGAAAATGAAACTGAAGTTATATTACAGATGAAGTTTAATATCAGGAACTAAATCTGACTGAACACTGTTTGCTGCTGACTTTTCTGGTTTGCCAAAATCTCTATTATGTAGGAAATTCCCACACACTCGTACACCGTCATTGTGCAGGATGTTGGTGTAAAGTTATGAGACAGACATAGTAGAGGTTAGTGCTTCTTTTGGTAATTCTTCAATCTTTTGTAATATGTTTATGAAAAGAAGGAACACCCAAAATCAAAAAATGCGAGACAATCTTCTAAAAATAAACCGTGAATGTTGTGCATAAAAGTAAATGTTGTGCATAAAAGTAAATGTTGTGCATAAAAAAAGGTCGTGAAGCGGCCATTGCTGACTCTCACTTGAACATCAAAGACAAAAAAAAATCGATGTGTGAAAGTTTCCAAATGTAAGTTTAATAGCATTTTGGCAACTATTTATGTATGTGTTGAAATTTAAAAAGACTTTTCTATGATGCGTCCATATAAAGAAAATGAGTGTAGGTTTTAAGGGACTATTTATGTATGTGGTGAAATTTAAAAAGACTTTTCTATCATGCGTCCATATAAAGAAAATGAGTGTAGGTTTTAAGGGACTATTTATGTATGTGTTGAAATTTAAAAAGACTTTTCTATGATGCGTCCATATAAAGAAAATGAGTGTAGGTTTTAAGGGACTATTTATGTATGTGTTGAAATTTAAAAAGACTGTTCTATGATGCGTCCATATAAAGAAAATGAGTGTAGGTTTTAAGGGACTATTTATGTATGTGTTGAATTTTAAAAAGACTTTTCTATGATGCGTCCATATAAAGAAAATGAGTGTAGGTTTTAAGGGACTATTTATGTATGTGTTGAAATTTAAAAAGACTTTTCTATGATGCGTCCATATAAAGAAAATGAGTGTAGGTTTTAAGGGACTATTTATGGATGTGTTGAAATTTAAAAAGACTTTTCTATGATGCGTCCATATAAAGAAAATGAGTGTAGGTTTTAAGGGACTATTTATGTATGTGGTGAAATTTAAAAAGACTTTTCTATGATGCGTCCATATAAAGAAAATGAGTGTAGGTTTTAAGGGACTATTTATGTATGTGTTGAAATTTAAAAAGACTGTTCTATGATGCGTCCATATAAAGAAAATGAGTGTAGGTTTTAAGGGACTATTTATGTATGTGTTGAATTTTAAAAAGACTTTTCTATGATGCGTCCATATAAAGAAAATGAGTGTAGGTTTTAAGGGACTATTTATGTATGTGGTGAAATTTAAAAAGACTTTTCTATGATGCGTACATATAAAGAAAATGAGTGTAGGTTTTAAGGGACTATTTATGTATGTGTTGAAATTTAAAAAGACTTTTCTATGATGCGTCCATATAAAGAAAATGAGTGTAGGTTTTAAGGGACTATTTATGTATGTGGTGAATTTTAAAAAGACTTTTCTATGATGCGTCCATATAAAGAAAATGAGTGTAGGTTTTAAGGGACTATTTATGTATGTGGTGAAATTTAAAAAGACTTTTCTATCATGCGTCCATATAAAGAAAATGAGTGTAGGTTTTAAGGGACTATTTATGTATGTGTTGAAATTTAAAAAGACTTTTCTATGATGCGTCCATATAAAGAAAATGAGTGTAGGTTTTAAGGGACTATTTATGTATGTGTTGAAATTTAAAAAGACTGTTCTATGATGCGTCCATATAAAGAAAATGAGTGTAGGTTTTAAGGGACTATTTATGTATGTGGTGAATTTAAAAAGACTTTTCTATCATGCGTCCATATAAAGAAAATGAGTGTAGGTTTTAAGGGACTATTTATGTATGTGGTGAAATTTAAAAAGACTTTTCTATGATGCGTCCATATAAAGAAAATGAGTGTAGGTTTTAAGGGACTATTTATGGATGTGTTGAAATTTAAAAAGACTTTTCTATCATGCGTCCATATAAAGAAAATGAGTGTAGGTTTTAAGGGACTATTTATGTATGTGTTGAAATTTAAAAAGACTGTTCTATGATGCGTCCATATAAAGAAAATGAGTGTAGGTTTTAAGGGACTATTTATGTATGTGTTGAAATTTAAAAAGACTGTTCTATGATGCGTCCATATAAAGAAAATGAGTGTAGGTTTTAAGGGACTATTTATGTATGTGTTGAATTTTAAAAAGACTTTTCTATGATGCGTCCATATAAAGAAAATGAGTGTAGGTTTTAAGGGACTATTTATGTATGTGGTGAAATTTAAAAAGACTTTTCTATGATGCGTCCATATAAAGAAAATGAGTGTAGGTTTTAAGGGACTATTTATGGATGTGTTGAAATTTAAAAAGACTGTTCTATGATGCGTCCATATAAAGAAAATGAGTGTAGGTTTTAAGGGACTATTTATGTATGTGTTGAAATTTAAAAAGACTTTTCTATCATGCGTCCATATAAAGAAAATGAGTGTAGGTTTTAAGGGACTATTTATGTATGTGTTGAAATTTAAAAAGCATGTTCTATGATGCGTCCATATAAAGAAAATGAGTGTAGGTTTTAAGGGACTATTTATGTATGTGTTGAATTTTAAAAAGACTTTTCTATGATGCGTCCATATAAAGAAAATGAGTGTAGGTTTTAAGGGACTATTTATGTATGTGTTGAAATTTAAAAAGACTTTTCTATGATGCGTCCATATAAAGAAAATGAGTGTAGGTTTTAAGGGACTATTTATGTATGTGGTGAAATTTAAAAAGACTTTTCTATGATGCGTCCATATAAAGAAAATGAGTGTAGGTTTTAAGGGACTATTTATGTATGTGTTGAAATTTAAAAAGACTTTTCTATGATGCGTCCATATAAAGAAAATGAGTGTAGGTTTTAAGGGACTATTTATGTATGTGTTGAAATTTAAAAAGACTTTTCTATCATGCGTCCATATAAAGAAAATGAGTGTAGGTTTTAAGGGACTATTTATGTATGTGTTGAAATTTAAAAAGACTTTTCTATCATGCGTCCATATAAAGAAAATGAGTGTAGGTTTTAAGGGACTATTTATGTATGTGTTGAAATTTAAAAAGACTGTTCTATGATGCGTCCATATAAAGAAAATGAGTGTAGGTTTTAAGGGACTATTTATGTATGTGTTGAAATTTAAAAAGACTTTTCTATGATGCGTCCATATAAAGAAAATGAGTGTAGGTTTTAAGGGACTATTTATGTATGTGTTGAAATTTAAAAAGACTTTTCTATGATGCGTCCATATAAAGAAAATGAGTGTAGGTTTTAAGGGACTATTTATGTATGTGGTGAAATTTAAAAAGACTTTTCTATGATGCGTCCATATAAAGAAAATGAGTGTAGGTTTTAAGGGACTATTTATGTATGTGTTGAAATTTAAAAAGACTTTTCTATGATGCGTCCATATAAAGAAAATGAGTGTAGGTTTTAAGGGACTATTTATGTATGTGTTGAAATTTAAAAAGACTTTTCTATGATGCGTCCATATAAAGAAAATGAGTGTAGGTTTTAAGGGACTATTTATGTATGTGTTGAAATTTAAAAAGACTGTTCTATGATGCGTCCATATAAAGAAAATGAGTGTAGGTTTTAAGGGACTATTTATGTATGTGTTGAAATTTAAAAAGACTTTTCTATGATGCGTCCATATAAAGAAAATGAGTGTAGGTTTTAAGGGACTATTTATGTATGTGGTGAAATTTAAAAAGACTTTTCTATGATGCGTCCATATAAAGAAAATGAGTGTAGGTTTTAAGGGACTATTTATGTATGTGTTGAAATTTAAAAAGACTGTTCTATGATGCGTCCATATAAAGAAAATGAGTGTAGGTTTTAAGGGACTATTTATGTATGTGTTGAATTTTAAAAAGACTTTTCTATGATGCGTCCATATAAAGAAAATGAGTGTAGGTTTTAAGGGACTATTTATGTATGTGTTGAAATTTAAAAAGACTGTTCTATGATGCGTCCATATAAAGAAAATGAGTGTAGGTTTTAAGGGACTATTTATGTATGTGTTGAAATTTAAAAAGACTGTTCTATGATGCGTCCATATAAAGAAAATGAGTGTAGGTTTTAAGGGACTATTTATGTATGTGTTGAAATTTAAAAAGACTTTTCTATGATGCGTCCATATAAAGAAAATGAGTGTAGGTTTTAAGGGACTATTTATGTATGTGTTGAAATTTAAAAAGACTTTTCTATGATGCGTCCATATAAAGAAAATGAGTGTAGGTTTTAAGGGACTATTAAAAGAGTAGAAAGTGGACCTTGGATTTACTTTTGGCAGCCTTGTGACTCTTGCTACCCTGATTTGGTCCTTTAGTCCTCACATTCCATGAGCAATGTTTCTGACAAAGGGAGAAGAATTGCTGTTTTCTGGGTTGGATTCTATCCATCTAGCACTTATCCTTGGCTAGTTTTTTACCTTGAAATAGTATTTTTAAGCTCCTTACATCAAGTGGCTTCATGCCTTGTCTGGAGCAATTTCCATTAAAAAAAATGTGTAGTAATTTTCTTTGTAACATATTGCGTTAAATACGACGGACAACTTATGTATGCCTATTTTTGTCTTGATCCGTTCCAATTTCTTAGGTATTTTCGTGTTTCAAGCGGGAACTGGCTGATGAATTTGTCATACTCACTTAAACCCTAGTACTTTCGGATCCATCTGTATCCATCTTCAGGGGTGATTATCAAGTAAAGAACATGGTGCTTAGATACTTATAGGTATTTCCCCCTTGAAATCACATGTTGGTTACAGTATTAATAAGGTACTTATGTAAGTATTATACGCATTTTAGTATGTTGTCACTATTATTAAAATTTATTTTGTTAATGGTTGACTTCTTTGTTTTAATGTGCAAGGCTTCTAATATATGTAGTTTTTGTTTGTCAGTTTCATGTTCTAAATGGAGGTGTTATCTACAAAAAGATTTTCGGAATTGAGAGTGGGGGCAGGAATGTTGGTTTAGTAGGTGTTGGGCTATAGCGTTAGTGTCAGATAAGTGCATAGTTAACCTCGTCGACAAGGTTGTGCTGGTCAAGCCTATGTATATGCTTTTTTCTTCACTGTCAGAGACACAGTCTTCCAAAAGACATTTAAACTCATGCACTAGGTTTGTCCTATCCAAAACCCTAATCTAGGGGGAAGAATTGTTAGTAATGATGAGGTTTTCTTTTCTGTATATGTTAGCATAACTGGGACCCATTTTTGTTATCAAAGCAATTCCTCGCTTTGTAAAAAATGTCAGCCTCGGAAATCAAAGTGCTTTTTGTGAGTGAAAAGGATAATATTACAGATATCCTGCTGATGTTTATTGGGAAAATTCCTATTATATAGGAAATCTTTACACGTCTGTACTTTCTCATTGTGCAAGATGTTGGCATAAAGTGACCTTTAGTTGTCTATAGTTACAGGTAGTGCTAACTCTGGTAATTCTCCGATCTTCTGTAATAAGTTTATGAAGTGTGTAATGTCTTTGACCCAGCAAGGGATAGTGGGTAGTAAGGGTTTGAGGATATTATCTATGTGACCTGAAATAGATTCTGTGAGTATACTAATTCCTGACACGGTCGATCTTCATGGTAGTACGATCCCCGGAAGTCGAGTCAGCTGGTATATATCGTGGGTGTTATCGGTGTGTTTTTTTCTGATGTGTGATTGGTTAGTTTGTCAGAAAAAATTTTTTATGTCATCATGACCACAGAACAGATACTACACTAACCCTCCCCTTAAAAAAGGAGTAGGCAATGCCTGGGAGTTTGGGGATTGCCTAAGAATAACCAGGATCCTTGAGGCTGAGAGCTTCAATGAAGATTTTGTTTCACTCAATAGATCTAGTTAGGTGGGATCATTAGAAATTTTGGGCATCTTTTACGAGACTCAGCAGAGTAAAAACGCTAAAAAAACAAATTACAACAAATAAAAGTAACTGTAAGCTGTAAAAGTTAGTTTCAAACTTGCATGTGCTATTTGTTTGTATTTTAAACCCGTTTGAAGTGCTATTTATTAGAAATTTAAGTTCGACAGACGTCAGCGAAGAAAACAATATGGCCGCTCTACGTAATAATATAGAGCGACTCGCCGGCATTTATATTTGAGAAAGTAGATGTTTTAAAAAACAAGAAATTTTTTTTTAACATCTAATAAAAAGGCATTTATACTACGTAAAAATACAAACAAATTACATAGGTAAGTAGAAAAATGTCTATTCTAGACATAAGTCAACTTTACTTGTTGCAAATTTATGTTTTTGAACTCTTTCTCGTTCTTTTTTTGGACCCCGTTCGCGCCTCTGCTGAGCGTCGTAACATATACCCGAAATTTTCTTATAGGGCTCAGTATTTTTTGAGTTGAGATTCCACTTTGGAAATCTAGTCCACCCTGATCTGCTAGGTTAATGATGGTGATGGCTACACCTTTGTTTGCAGTTTCTATGGTGATATCAGTTTTTAGTAAGTGGATATATGTTTGTTTGGCCTTGTATAAGGGTTATCAGAGAGTGTGATTTGGTTAGAGTTGTGGATTAGTTTGTCCGAAATTAATTGGGCAAGTTTTGTGAGTATTGGGATGAAATTTAAAAAATGTCGTTTGGAATTGTTGGGAGTTAACGCTTCCATGCAGATGTTGTTTGTTTCACTGGATAGTGAGTAGCTTAAGTTCTGATAGATGTATTATATAGTGGACATTTCTGTATTCTGTTATTTTTTATTTTCTCATAGGCCGATTCTACACATTTATATATATATATATATATATATATATATATATATATATATATATATATACAATAATATTTATAAATAAATATTTATTAATTATTTTAATTACCTACAGACATCGATGTTTCATGCTAACGCAATCTTCAGTGTAGGAACTAATTCTCAACGGTTGGTGGGCGCGAACCCCAATCACAAATCGCCACTGATTCGTAGTCGAGGATCATATCCATCGGCCATAGCCAATTAGTTAGTAAATATAGAGGAATTTTAAATGTAAATAGCGAATCGGCGGCTAGATACCAAGCAGTAAAGAGTGATCTTACGAACGGCGTAATATATATATATATATATATATAAGAGGATTTAATGAATTAGAACATTAGAATTGTTCCAAGAATTAAGACATCAAGTCTAGTATGGCGTACGGTCGTTTCCAAAACATTCTGGAAATACTTTATTTTATTTTTTTAAATTGACAAAGCCACTCCAAAACGCGTCTTCATCAGCGCCTTTAGCACCACGTCTTACAGAAAGTCAAGGAAAAAATAACAAGCTCGTCGTAGAGGAACATCTATTGAGAGGAGGAGCCACAGAGACAAATATTAGAAATAGGAATAAGTTACATATATAAAATAAAAATAGAAAGATAAAATGATAATAATATATATATATATATATAGTCTCTGTGGTTGAGGTTTCAAATTTTACCATAGTCAGTCATGCTGACGAGCTGCAATAACGGCGAAACACGTGTCCATAGATAACTATGTCATCTATAAATAAATTTATATATATATATAAATTAATTTTTTTAAATTAAAAAATATATATATATACATATATATACATCTCTAAATATAGAGAGTGACATAAGGTATGTAAAGGAGTTAACTTTCTCAAGCACTTAGGTAATGCATACCATAAAGCTTACATAACAAGCTGGTATTATCGCAAACAAAACATTAACTTAAATTACTAACAAATTTAAAAAGGATAAAACTTTCACGTATTACTAGGATTACAATCCTTGTAGTTGAGGTTTCAAATCCTGCCATAGTCAGTCAAGCTGATGAACTGCTGTAACAGCGACAAACGAATCGGTAGATAACTATTTTATCTATATATATATATATATATATATATTAAAAAGGGGATTTAGACATATTTTTAAACCATTGTTTCGTAATAGTATTATATTTTTTTAAATCATAACAATGTGTAGTGTTAAAATAAATAAAAATTATTTTAATCTTAGCTTTCGAGAATTACAATTCTCCTTGTCAAAGAGTGTTTTTCTTTTTCTTCTTGTTCGCCTGCAGACATAACGTGATTTTCTGACCCAAAAGTCCATTACCATCGGACGATGAAGTAAAAGAAGAAGAAAAAAAAACACTTTTTAGCAAGGAGAATTTTATTTCTCGAAAGCTCAGATTAAAATAAATTTTATTTATTTTAACACTACACATGGTTATGTTTAAAAAAAAAAAAGAAGAAAATAATATATATATATATGGGAAATAAAAAAGGAAAAACCAAAAAGGAAGTTGCATACACCCCCCCCCACACACACACACACATCTTCATTCACCATGACCCCTAACCTTCCTGGTCAAACATTCCACCCTCCTCTTTCCCCACCCCGCCACTCCTTCACTCACTGCTATCCACATTACTCCCGCTAACCCCAACCCTCCACTTTTTCACTTACAACCATCCACAGTATCCCTGCTCACCCCCACCCTTCCACTTTTTCTTCTTCTTCCTCTTCTTCATCTTCTTTTTCTTTCTCTTTTCATAACATTCCTCGCGTCCCTACTACCCCTTTTTGTTGTTCTCTGCACGTGACATTTTCTTCCAATCGCATTCTTTGTATAAATTTGAACACTTTTCCGTTTTGAAATAAAGTTTACCAACCGAACGAAAATGGTCGTATCTTGACGGCCGAAATATCTCGGTAGAACTTTACAACATGAGTTTTTGAGTTTATTTTTGTTGAATTGCTTATTCTTTATTCCATTTTTATTTTTACATATATATATATATATATATATATATATATATATATATATATATATATATATATATATATCTGTCTCTCTCCCTCTCTCTCTCTCTCTCTCTCTCTCTCTACATATATATATATATATATATATATATATATATATATATATATATATATATATATATATATATATATATATATATATATAATAAAATTCTTGTTTTCCCAGAAACTGTTAAGTGAATGGATTAATATATGAACTGACCCCTATAAAGGTCAAGTGAATGACAAACTTGGTTTACTGTAGAGAATTCAGCTCTCCCCAAAAGGTACACCCTGGATTTGGGTACAAAAACAACCTGTCGGCATTCTCTCATATACCTCTGAAAGGAGGAGTGAATGCACAGAAGAGTGATTCCTGAAAATGTAATTGTGGACGTAGACATTTGCATAAAATAAATCAAGACTTTTATAAACTCACAAAACTCAACACCGGATGCAGTTTCATGTCATATTCAGGAGAGATTCTACTTAACTCATAGATGGGACCCCGACAGATACTAAAATCCCTCCGGATCAGAGTGGACCTGGGAGTAGTAGTAACTAAGAGGTGACTCCACATTCCCCAAAGCTCCCAAATTGGGGTCTCACTACCGGAGATATTTACCTCCCTCCTACAGTGGGAAGATGTGACACATAGTCGGAAAGTGGAATTTGTTGGGCACAAGAGGTAGCGCACTCTGACCCTACATCCGTCGGCATTCCCCAGTTGGGACGCCTCAGGCAGTTAGCAATAAACTAAGTCCTCTCCCAAGAGGGAACGTAAGGCCTAGGAGAGTGCACCTCCTAGGACTACCCAGAACTATACCTCAGTCCGACAGAAGAAAGACCACCATCAGTCATAATGGCCCACCTCTACCGGACTTCTTCTTTCGTTTGCTTCACAACATCTCACTGTTAGATCACCAGCTCGGTTGAGAACAGCCATGCTAATGTTTTGTTGTCTAGCGTAACTATGCCGGCTTCGCCGTTGGGTGGTCGATATTTAAGGCATGACTCGATGAGGTGGTCTACTGTCTGTTCAGAGTGACCACAGTCGCAGACAGCCGAGTCCCTGAGTCCTCATCCTTTCATGGTCGCAGCGAAACGGCCGACACCTGTCCTGAGGCGGTTGAGCATTGTCCACTGCCGGCGAGGGAGGTCCATGCCTGGTAGGTTATCCGGGTCCTCCACAAATCTGTGCAACTTTGATTTATCTGCTGTCTGCCATTCCTCCGTCCAGTGACGTTTCAGCCAGATTCGTTTTGTGACGTCACTGGGTGTTGAAAGCAGGAGCTAGTGATAAAGTCAGCCTTTTCGTGGCCTGCTCCATATATACCTGCTCACAACAGCGAAACTAATGACTTTAGACCGCTTCCAGCGACCCCAGCATCTACCGGAATGATTGTCAAGAACAAATCCTCAACATGGTAAGAATGGTGTCTCTGTCTTTCACACTAAGACTGTGCAAGAAAGACTGTTCTGTGCTTGGTCTTTTGGCGACGAACAAAGTGTAGTATCTGTTCTGTTACTACACCTCATCTTTTCTTTCCTCGATTTTGTTCCAATCCAGAGGGACCCTTTTAAGGAAGCTGGATTTTCCCACATTAAAAACCGACCATTATGTCTAACTCTGCCTTGGTGCGGAGGCAAGTAAATAGAAATAAAGTGCAGTATCCGTTCTGATACTACACCTCCTCTTTTTTTCTGTCCTCGATCAGTGAAAGAGAAATCCTTCTAGACTGAGACAATTTTAATTTGTATCCCAATCCAGAGTGACCCTTTTAGGGAGCTGTATTTTCCCCATATTAAAAATTGACCTTGTGCTTAACTATGCTCTCGTGAATAGGAACTAGAAATTTGGTTGAAACTTATTTCTTTTTGTATAAGAATAATATTCAATATTTAAACTTTATTTGTGTTTAACTCTGGGGACATTTGAATAGGGACATCGTATTAACGTAGAAACAAATGGATATTACGTAAGTGAAAATGTTTTTGTCATTTTCCTATTTACTTTTATTTACCCCAACCATGGCATATTGCCGCTGAAGAGTAAAAGGGCTATTGTGATAGGGGTCAGATATATAGGGGAAACCTGGGTTGGGAGTTGGGCAGATAGATGTTTGTTCACAGTACATTTACATGTTTACATGTTGGTATGGTTGAGAAAACAGGGAGCAGAGACTAATTTCAAAGGCAAGTGGTTCGAGGAAAGAAGCTATCAGAGTAGAAAATCTACCGGCATCTAGGGATCTCAATAGTGAAGGGGTGGGATTTAGCTGCTAGTTGGGAGTATTTTTGTTTAGGGAGTAAAAGTGCAATAAGTTCGTTCGAGCACATTTTCATGGAAGTAATGGAGTAAATCAAGTACACGGATACAACTTTGCAGTGATAAAATAGGGGCTGGAGTTTGGCAGACCTATTAGGTTAGAAATTCTTTTTTGCACTCTGTACAAGAGGGAGAGGCTAGTGGTTGGTGCACCAGCCCAGATGTGGCAGCAGTACTCCATGCACGGGCGAATAGTGGTTTTGCAGAGATATAGGATATTGGCAGGTATGAGTAGTTTTCTCACCTGGTAGAGAGAGGTTACCTTCTTTGTGGCAGAATCGGCAACATATTCTATGTACTTATTTCATTTCAAGTATCCTGAGTATCCTTTTTCTTTGAGTTTCCAGTAACCTGTTTGAGAGAAATATCAAAACCCATAATCAACTATAACCAAGAGAAGTGAACAACATCTGTAGCTCTCCACTGTAAAAAGTCTATAAAACACACTAGGCAGTTTTCATCCTCAGGTGTGAAATACTTTTGTTCAGAATATAAAACCAATCTGGAATTTCTCTAAGTTCGAAGGCCAGAATGATTGCCAAGTTTCCTCTTCCCCCGGAACCACAAGACTGTATTTACATCATTTAATAACTGATCGGTGCCAATATTCTATTGTTTAGTACATACGCAGCTCTTGACCGTCTTCCAGTGCTCAACAAGATTTGCCAGGTGGACACCATTTGCAAGCGGTGTTGCCAACTTAAATGGTGATGTAATCATATTTCTGGCCAGGGGTGGCGCTATGAGTTCATGCCTTATGCCTCTCCACTTAATCTATGATATGGGACATCCATTAAAAGACTAGTTAATGAGTGTTGATGTAGGAATAATTAGTTTTGATAACAAGTGTTACTGAGTTCGAACTGTGATGACGGTAGGGATATCTTCTGCTTTTGTTAATAGGTTGTTAGTTGATTGGGTTAATATAATAGACATGATTTCCTTTGAATATATACTGAATTATATCCCTTAGTGTCACAGACAAATAAATAGATGTTTACACATATAAATATTGAAACAGAGATTAATACCAGTGGTTCGACAAAGGCACGTGGAATTTTGTCTATTGGGCTAAAAGAAAAATCTGCCTGTCCACGTTCCTCAGTTTATGGTTCAATTCAAGCCATAAACTGAGGAATGTGGACATGTGTTTCACTACTTACGCAGTTTATGGACCGCGTTATAGTTGGCACATTCTGGCAGGTTACGTAAACCGCCGGAAGATGCTGAACAAAAACTTTGTTTTTTTTAGCAAAAACGCTGTTTAATGTAAAAATGCTACCCATCAGTAATAATTAAGCAAAAAACATTTTAAAAAAAACATGTTTTTTTTTGTTACAAAGAAAATACAATGAAAAATTAATGGAACACTATGTAATTTTGTAAGAAATTTTAAAAATTGAGGTAAAACAATTCAAATCAAGGAAATAAACACTCATCTTATGGTAAATTTCATGAATAAATATCTATTTTTTAACAAAGAAAATATAGCAAACAGTTTGTTTTTTATGATTTTTTTTTCTTGACAATTTTTTTTTAACCCTACCGACTAGGTTACGGTTAGATTAGGACTAAGTAGTTTTCTTGTTAGGGTTAGGGTGCTTTTCTGTTAGGGTTAGGTTAGTTTTTTTCTGATAGGGTTAGGTTAGGTTGTTTTTCTGTTAGGGTACGGTTAGGATGTTTTTCTGTTAGGGTTAGGTTAGGATGTTTTTCTGTTAGGATTAGGTTCGGATGTTTTTCTGTTAGGGTTAGGTTAGGATGTTTTTCTGTTAGGGTTAGGTTAGGATGTTTTTCTTTTAGGATTAGGTTAGGATGTATTTCTGTTAAGGTTAGGTAAAGATGTTTTTTTGTTAAGGTTAGGTTAGGATGTTTTTCTGTTAGGATTAGGTTACAATGTTTTTCTGTTAGGGTTAGGTTAGGATGTTTTTCTGTTAGGGTTAGGTTAGGATGTTTTTCTGTTAGGGTTAGGTTAGGATATTTTTCTGTTAGGATTAAGTAAGGATGTTTTTCTGTTAGGATTAGGTTAGGATGTTTTTCTGTTAGGATTAAGTTAGGATGTTTTTCTGTTAGGATTAGATTAGGATGTTTTTCTGTTAGCATTAGGTTAGGATGTTTTTCTTTTAGGGTTAGGTTAGGATGTTTTTCTGTTAGGGTTAAGTTAGGATGTTTTTCTGTTAGGGTACAGTTAGGATGTTTTTCTGTTAGGGTTAGGTTAGGATGTTTTTCTGTTAGGGTACGGTTAGGATGTTTTTCTGTTAGGGTTAGTTGAGGATGTTTTTCTGTTAGGGTTAGGTTAGGATGTTTTTCTGTTAGGATTAAGTTAGGATGTTTTTCTGTTAGGATTAGGTTAGGATGTTTTTCTGTTAGGATTAGGTTAGGATGTATTTCTGTTAGGGTAAGGTTAGGATGTTTTTCTGTTAGGGTTAGGTTAGGATGTTTTTCTGTTGGGATTAGGTTAGGATGTTTTTCTGTTAGGGTTAGGTTAGGATGCTTTTCTGTTAGGATTAGGTTAGGATGTTTTTCTGTTAGGGTACGGTTTAGATGTTTTTCTGTTAGGAATAGGTTAGGATGTTTTTCTGTTAGCATTAGGTCAGGATGTTTTTCTTTTAGGGTTAGGTTAGGATGTTTTTCTGTTAGAGTACGGTTAGGATGTTTTTCTGTTAGGGTTAGTTGAGGATGTTTTTCTTTTAGGGTTAGGTTAGGATGTTTTTCTGTTAGGGTTAGGTTAGGATGTTTTTCTGTTAGGATTAGGTTAGGATGTTTTTCTGTTAGGGTTAGGTTAGGATATTTTTCTGTTAGGATTAGGTTAGGATGTATTTCTGTTAGGGTTAGGTGATCGAAGCACAGATCGGAGACCTCCGTTAAAGCTAAGTCCTCTTGCGTTTCTGTACGCATTCTTTTTCTCGGTTTGTTTCTTTCTATGTTTTTTTCTACTTCTTCGATAAGCGTTCCGTGGTCTGGTGCCGTGCTTATTGGCATTCCGGAGTCCCACGCGGTAGATTTTCCTATGTTGATGTTGCTGGACATTAAGTGTGCCGAAGATAGCATGGTCCCTGCCACGGTGTAGTTACCCTGTGTCATTACGTTAGTTAGCGGTTTGCGCAGTAAGCTGTGATTTTGCCATATGTGCGTGAAAGTATCGCCTTGTCTGACGTGTTTTACGTTTGGCATTTCTCGCCAGTCGTGGAAGTCTATCATCCGTACGTCTGTTTCGAGGTTGTCTGGTGTTATTTCTCCTGTATTTTTCATTTCGTTTAATAGTTGAATTGGCGCAGCGTAGTTGTATTTATATTTCGGTAGTTCTGCTTCTGTTCCCGTCATCGGTTGTATTTCGCTGAACTCTTTGTTTGGTACTTTTGTTATTCCTTCCAAGTTGCCGTAACCTATGTACGTACCGTTATCGATGTATACGTCGAAGTACGGTTCGGGGTTTGGTACGAACACTTCTTCGTTATTTTTCGTTAACCATTCGCCGCAGATTATTTTGTCGATCGTGAATCCGCTGCTTTTTACTCTGTAACTTGTCGCTTGTCCCATTATGGCTTCCCATTTAATAGGTTGTACCCAGGTTAGGATGTTTTTCTGTTAGGATTAGGTTAGGATGTTTTTCTGTTAGGATTAGGTTAGGATTTTTTTCTGGTAATGTTAGGTAAGGATGTGTTTCTGTTAGGATTAGGTTAGGATGTTTTTCTGTTAGGGTACGGTTAGGATGTTTTTTATTTCGGAATAGGTTAGGATGTTTTTCTGTTAGGATTAGGTAAGGATGTTTTTCTCTTTTGGTTAGGTTAGGATGTTTTTCTGTTAGGGTTAGGTAAGGATGTTTCTTCTGTTAGGATTAGGTTAGGATGTTTTTCTGGTAGGGTACGGTTAGGATGTTTTTCTGTTAGGATTAAGTTAGGATGTTTTTCTGTTAGGATTAGGTTAGGATGTTTTTCTGTTAGGATTAGGTTAGGATGTTTTTCTGTTAGGGTTAGGTTAGGATGTTTTTCTGTTAGGATTAGGTTAGGATGTTTTTTTGTTAGGGTTAGGTTATGATGTTTTTATGTTAGAATTAGGTTAGGATGTTTTTCTTTTAGGGTTAGGTTAGGATGTTTTTCTGTTAGGGTTAGGTTAGGATGTTTTTCTGTTAGGATTAGGTTAGGATGTTTTTCTGTTAGGGTTAGTTTAAGATGTTTTTCTGTTAGGGTTAGGGTGTTTTGTTAGCAGATAAATGCAGACGACAGAAAAGATGAGCTAGAGGGAGTGGAAGGAAGCTGTGCACCTCCAAGAATACTTGTCCTTCAAATCATTTTTTCTTTTCAATTTGCATGTATGTACACACGTTCGGAAACTTTTTTTTTTTTGCGTAGCGGTTTTCCTTTTTTGACAAAAGTCAATAATTGCTTCAGGAAATAGAAGCGTCTCTCACAACTTGATTAGATTCATGATTTTACTGTAACCAATGTTAAAAAACTGTTGAATTTTCCGCAAATATTTTTATCGAGTTTGCCAATTGTCGGCTGCTTCGATTTCACTGGCTAAACGTTTTGTTCGGCACCTTCCAGTGGTTTACGTAACCTGCCGGAATATGCTGACGTATCGTCGGTTTTAACGTGGTCTGTAAACTGCATAAGTACCAAATTTTCAAATGCCCTTTTACTTCTATTCTATAAAAAACGTATCTGCATTTAAAATTTAAATAAAAATTATACGTATTTAAAATTATAATGTTGTCACTGATTTTGATGAGCAAACGTATTTCCTATGAAGAAAGTTCTAGAAAAGAAATAACGGAGAGAGGGAATAAATAACTGAACACGGAAAAGACATTGAAGCATCCTCCTCTACTCTATACCTTACTTATATAACACTTGCATTCACGCCAGGGGATAACAGATGAGAAAGCTTTGGATAGAACTGGAATTGTAAGTAAACCAAGACGTTTTGGGAATGCGATTCCACGCTCTTGGAGATTGGCAATCCATTGGGCAGAAGAAAAATCAATGGAGAAGCATAATTTATTGAACTTTCTCGATCGGATTGACTCGTGTTAAAATGGTCAATGGGGTCAACGTATTAGGACAAAATGCGGGTATCTTTTACAATAATCCGCAGAGTCGCCAACGGGGTCCAAAAAACGAACGAGAACGGGGTAAAAAAAAAATATGCACCAAGTGACGGTGACCTACGTTGAGAATAGATATTTTCTTACTTACCTATGAAATTTGTTTGTATTTTTACGTACTATAAGTGGGTTTTTATTAGATGTAGAAAAAAATTTCTTGTTTTTTTTAGCACGTATTTTTCAAAAACAAAATCGCCGCCCTGCCTTACCTCGTTAGATACACCCCCATCGCTTGTCCAATGTTCGTGTGACAAAAATATTGATTTCTAATAAATAGCAATTGAAACGGCTTAAAAATACAGAACAAATGTCACAGATGAGTTGAAAAAAAACTTTTATCGGCTACAGTTACTTTTATTTGTTGTATATTTGTTTTTTGAGGGTTTTCACTCTACGGATTATTGTAAAAGATACCCCAAAATGCTCTATCCTTAGATATAAGAAAATGATAATATCATTCTTTTTCAAATAAAATAATTTTCCAAATTCAGTTAATACGAGACCACCTATCTGTTATTATTATAACTAGCAAATATGGTCACATAGTTTTGGTAGCCTAAGAGGATGGTCTCGTGATGAAAGAACATTACCCCTACCCTCTCCCAGACACAGGATGAGGTAATGCCTGTGAGAATTGTATCAAAACAACAGAAAAAATACTACACTATCCCCCGCCCCCCACCAAAAAAAAGGGCGGAGGTAATCCCTGGGAGGATGTCACATGACCACAGAACAGATACTACACTAACCCTCCCCTCAACAAAGTAGTAGGTAATGCCTGGGAGGATAAGAATTAAATGATAGTATATTAGTCTGTAATAGTATTGATTTACTCCTCTCCAGGAGTTAGGCACAAGGCCAGTTTTTATCTTACTCCCACAAGTAAGATGTGACCCAAGGCCGGGTCGGGAAAGTGGGGTTTAAAAATTGCCTGGGCAGCCCCGTCGGCATTCCCCGGTAGGGGCGCCTCAGGCAGTAAGAAATAAACTTACTCCTCCCCAAAGAGGGGAGGCGAAGCCTGGGAGGGTGTACCTCCTAGAACTGCACAGGACAGACCCATAGACCGGCGTAAATCAAGCTTCGAAAGCCAAGACAATACCAGTCTATGGGGTGAAGTATCCATCGGAACAGATACTACACTTTGATCTTAGCCAAAAGGTAGTAAATTGAATTGAGCATTAAAAGATAGTAACATTAATAGAAGTAATAGTATAGGTTCGGCTTCAGACAGAGAAATACCAACTTTCCAATAATAATAGATGTGTTCGTTATGCCTCTTTGGGCATCTCCATTATTAACTTTCTATTAATAATAATAATAATAATAATAATAATAATAATAATAATAATATATATATATATATATATATAGAGAGAGAGAGAGAGAGAGAGAGAGAGTATTTTTATGTAGTTCAATACCACATCATTATTACAGAAGACAGATTCACGTCATTTTAATCTGTCCTCTGTGATAATGATGTGGTATTGAACTACATAAAAATACTAAATATAGCATAGCTCTAGCTTTAAACTATTGAGCTATTATAGGTACTTTGTGTTACAAAATTTAAAAAAAGTACACACACACACACACATATATATATATATATATATATATATATATATATATATATATATATATATTGTAAGGACATTTTCTTTTCCCGATTGCGTGTCACTTAAGAAATCTGAAAAGTTGTGGCATGTCAGTGTTGACACACGTGTCATGATTTTGTACAAATATCGTGACGCATGTGTTTGGATGGCCTGGATTTGAGGCTATAATGCTTTGCCCTTGAAACCATGCCTGACCACAAGGTTATTATTGCGGCATCACACGACTTGTTTTTACAGCAACACATGTGTCTACTTGTATAAGTTACATATAGTCACCCATCTATTATAAATGGAGATTTGGTATCTGTCTGTCTGAATCCGAACTATACTATGAGTTCTATTAATGCACTGTTGTACTTCTATTACTAATGAAGATTTGGTACCTGTTTGAATCCGAACTATACTATTACTTCTATTAATGTACTATTGTACTTCTATTAATAATGAAGATATTATATATGTCATTCTGAATGCGAACCTATACTATTATTTCTATTAATGTACTATTGTACTTCAATTACTAATGGAGATTTGGTACCTGTCTAGATTCGAAACTATAATATTACTTCTGTTAATGTACTATTGTACTTCTATTAATAATGAAGATATTGTATCTGTCCTTCTGAATGCGAACCTATACTATTATTTCTATTAATGTACTATTTTACTTCAATTACTAATGGAGATTTGGTACCTGTTTAGATTCGAAACTATAATATTACTTCTATTTATGTACTATTGTACTTCTATTAATAATGAAGATATTGTATCTGTCCTTCTGAATGCGAACCTATACTATTATTTCTATTAATGTACTATTTTACTTCAATTACTAATGGAGATTTGGTACCTGTTTAGATTCGAAACTATAATATTACTTCTATTTATGTACTATTGTACTTCTATTAATAATGAAGATATTATATATGTCATTCTGAATGCGAACCTATACTATTATTTCTATTAATGTACTATTGTACTTCAATTACTAATGGAGATTTGGTACCTGTCTAGATTCGAAACTATAATATTACTTCTGTTAATGTACTATTGTACTTCTATTAATAATGAAGATATTGTATCTGTCCTTCTGAATGCGAACCTATACTATTATTTCTATTAATGTACTATTTTACTTCAATTACTAATGGAGATTTGGTACCTGTTTAGATTCGAAACTATAATATTACTTCTATTTATGTACTATTGTACTTCTATTAATAATGAAGATATTGTATCTGTCCTTCTGAATGCGAACCTATACTATTATTTCTATTAATGTACTATTGTACTTCAATTACTAATGGAGATTTGGTACCTGTCTAGATTCGAAACTATAATATTACTTCTATTTATGTACTATTGTACTTCTATTAATAATGAAGATATTGTATCTGTCCTTCTGAATGCGAACCTATACTATTACTTCTATTAATGTACTATTGTACTTCAATTACTAATGGAGATTTGGTACCTGTCTAGATTCGAAACTATAATATTACTTCTATTTATGTACTATTGTACTATCTATTACTAATAGAGATTTGGTATAATTATTATTTGTAATCACTAGGAGTTCTCATACAGATCATCGTCAATGATTGCTCACCGACAACAACCAGTGGCACTTCCTGGAGTCTGAGTGACAACAAGCCTTCCAAGATTTCCAGTATTCTTCACCTCTTTTCAATAACCACCGCAAATAATCTTGCGATATCGCAATAGCTTCTTACCATTGATTTCTCGCTGGTAAGGACCATTGGTCTTCTCTGGGATTTGGGTGGCAATAATACTCCCCAAGGTCCCAGCACTCTCTGCACTCTTCCAGTGGAGGTCTGGTTTGTGCTGTCCCTCCTCGGTCTTATCCTCTACAAATATTTTGTTTTATGTCAGCATAGGCTGGTACCATTTTTTTTGGGGGGGGGGAGAAGGGAAGGGGGGAGCTTATGGTATTTCTTGTAATTTCTGTTCCTTGGTTCATTTTTGTGTGGTATTAGCTGAGGCCGGTGTAACTTATGAATTGATATTTCTTGCAGTTTCTGTTCCTTGGTTCGTGTTGTGGTGTTCTTCATGTGGTTTTGTTTTCTCCCTGTTGTAAATTCCTTGTGACTGGTTACCCTTTGTAGCTTATGCTGGTTGGTTTCCGCATTGAAGGATTTTCCTTAGGATTGCAGCTGTTTTGATCATTGCCGTCCTTTGTATGGTTTCGATGGTCCCTTTGATTCCAATTTCTCCCAGTCTTTTCTCAATCTTTTTGGGGATTGTTCCTAGTGCTCCTATGATTATTGGTATTATACTGACTTTCTTTATGCTCCATATTCCTTTCAGTTTTCTGGCTAGTTTTGTGTATTTCCGTCTTTTGATCTTCACTCTGTGGGCTGCTGGAACGGCGAAGTCTGCGATTTTGCAAGATTTTTCCTTCTTGTCGATTATAATGACATCAGGTTTCTTTGCTTGTATGAGTTTATCTGTTTGTATATCCATATCCCAGAGGATTTTGTGTTATTATTATTATTATTATTATTATTATTATTATAGCAATTCTAATAATAATAACAACAACAAGAACATTAACAACGCCAATAATAATAATAATAATAATAATAATAATAATAATAATAACTATAATAATAACTATAATAATAATTATAACTATAATAATAATAACGGTCGTTGCTAGCGAGAAATCAATGGTGAACGACTGTTGTGGTAATGCACAGTGATTTGCATAGGTTATTGAAAAAAGGTAGAAAGTGCTGGAAATCTGGAGAGACTTGCTGTCACTCAGACTCCAAAGAACACCACTGGTTATTGCCAGTGAACAATCACTGATACTGGATCGTGTGACAACTCCTTGTGAAGAAATAGTAATAAAACATCATTATTAACAATTTTCAAATGTTATCGGGAGCGGGGACTTACCTATAAGCTACTCTTTCGTTCAACCCCCTAATTTAACCATTTTTTCGTCCAACCCCCTAATTTAATCATTTCTTTCGTCCAACCCCCTAATTTAATCATTTATTCGTCCAACCCCTAATTTAATCATTTTTTTCGTCCAACCCCCTAATTTAATCATTTCTTTCGTCCAACCCCCTAATTTAATCATTTATTCGTCCAACCCCTAATTTAATCATTTTTTTCGTCCAACCCTTAATTTAATCATTTTTTTCGTCCAACCCCCTAATTTAATCATTTATTCGTCCAACCCCTAATTTAATCATTTTTTTCGTCCAACCCCTAATTTAATCATTTTTTTCGTCCAACCCCCTAATTTAATCATTTCTTTCGTCCAACCCCCTAATTTAATCATTTATTCGTCCAACCCCCTAATTTAATCATTTCTTTCGTCCAACCCCCTAATTTAATCATTTTTTTCGTCCAACCCCCTAATTTAATCAGGACAAACACAGGTGAACAGTTCAAGAATGAGTATGTTTATTTACCATAAAAAAATGGTAATAACAAGAAGTGATGGGAATTGAGATGACGTCACTGGAAACGGGAGAAACTGGAAAGACGGGAGTGGCGTCTCTGGTGACAGCAAACTGGACGACAAGAGTGGTGTCGTTGGAGAGAAAAGGCTGGAAAGACAAATGACGTCACTGGAAACGGGAGAAACTGGAAAGACGGGAGTGACGTCTCTGGTGACAGCAAACTGGACGACAAGAGTTATGTCGATGGAGAGAAAAGGCTGAGTAGCTGTCGATGGATGCTGACAAGGTACCCTTGCTGTTGCTGGTGGGAAAAAAGGAAAGAATCTCGCAGTAGTTGTCTGGGTAGCCCTGATAAGGGATGTTGGTTAACCCTAATAAGGGATGTTTTAAAAAAAAGGAAAAAATATCGCAGTAATTGTGTGAGTAGCCCTGATAAGAGCAGTTTGGTTAGTCCTGATAAGGGCTGTTTGAAAAAAGGGAAAGGAGCTGAAGCCGCTGGTGCAGGAGCTAGGACTGCAGGGTGCTGTTGCAGTTGGAGCAGGAGAGTGCGTATGCATGAATCAGAGCTGCAGGGGGCTGGTGCAGGAGTCAGGACTGCAGGATGCTGGTGCAGGAGTCAAGACTGCAGGAGAGAGCTGGAGCAGGAACTGGAGATGCAGGCTGAAGCAAGTGTTGACTTCTCAGGAGGCAGGCAACAAAGAGAGTAAATCGCATTATTATAGTAGCCCTGAAAAGGGCTGTTTGTATCTTTGCTGCTGTTGCTTGTTTTATTGGCCTAATCCCGGCTTTCACTGAATCATCTATTTTATAAGTGAAAAATCAATATATATATATATATATATATATAAATATATATATATATATATATATATATATAAAGCTAAATTTACTTATTACAGTATCGTTTGACCATTATATATATATATATATATATATTTTAATATATATCATGGACGGCGGCAGCGGGGGGCAGGGGGATCAAGCCCCCCCCCCACACACACACACACACTTTTTAACTTGGCCCCCCCCCCACTTTACGGTCATCAATAATGAAGTTATATATACATGTGTTTAACCGCCCCCCACTTTTTAGGAGAGCCCCCCCCACTTTTATAACTGTCCCGCCGGTCCTGTTGTGTGTGTGTGTGTGTTTATACAAATTATATATGTATTTGTAGGCATATAATCCTTATAATATCCGAAATGTTTCTAATTGTAAGTTCAATGAAGTTGCGTGACAAGATTTAGAGCATATATATCTTATTTTTGCATTCCCAATAACCATGGGAAATCAATCCAAAACCATAATTTTCATTAGTTCTTACCATCACTTTATTTTCACATTTCCATAAAAGCTTATTTCTCTTCTCTCATCTTACGCTCAAAAATAATCTTTTGAAATTTAATATTTATTTTTCCTACATGTGTTTCATGGCAAATCTGGACAAATGTATTTTTGTCAAACCTTGTCAATCATCGGAGAGTTGTAGTGTATATGGTGGAGCTGTTAAAGACATATTACATCAAAAACACAGGAGAAAAATACGGTGAAGTTCCACACTGAGTAAAAAACTTTAACTTACAAAACTTTTATCAGGACTTAGATGAAAGGAGAGAAATAAACTTTCAGCAAAATACGGAAATAAAGTGATTGTTGGAACTAATGATTGAATTTCCATGGTCATTGGAATGCAAAAATAATATATACATATACACACAATATATATATATATATATATATATATATATATATATGTGTGTGATTTTTTAAGGCTTACCAAAGCATTCCATTCATGAGACCAATCATCACCACAAAAGACTTTTTCATTCGAATATTATTTATTTTTCATATATATTCAAAATAAAAGAGTTTTTTATCCTACGCGTGTTTCACTACCAAGCAGGTACTTGCTCGGCAGATCATCAGGGACATTAAGTATCTGAGATAAAGGTTTCAACGACGAATAAAATAATAATATTTGAATGAAAAAGTCTTTTGTCGTGATGATTGGTCTCATGAACGAAATGTTTTGGTAACCTTCAAAAAATCACATATAAATGCTCTGTACCCTGTAATCGAGTATCATCGAGCTTGTTTTATTAGCCTAATCCCGGCTTTCAATGAATCATCTATTTTATAAGTGAAAAATCTCTCTATATATATATATATATATAAAGCTAAATTTACTTATTACAGTATCGTTTGGTCATTATATATATATATATATATATTAAATATATATCATGGACGGCGGCACCGAGGGGGAGGCAGGGGGATCAAGCCCCCCCCCCACCCACTTTTCGACTTGCCCCCCACTTTACGGTCATCAATAATGAAGTTATATATGCATGTGTTTAACCGCCCATCACTTTTTAGGAGAGCCCCCCCCCCCACTTTTATAACTGTCCCGCCGGTCCTGTTGTGTGTGTGTATGTGTGTTTATACAAATTATATATGTATTTGTAGGTATATAATCCTTATAATATCTTAAATGTTTTGTAAGTTTAATGAAGTTGCGTGACAAGATTTAGAGCATATATATCTTATTTTTGCATTCCCAATAACCATGGGAAATCAATCCAAAACCATAATTTTCATTAGTTCTTACCATCACTTTATTTTCACATTTCCATAAAAGCTTATTTCTCTTCTCTCATCTTACGCTCAAAAATAATCTTTTGAAATTTAATATTTATTTTTCCTACATGTGTTTCATGGCAAATCTGGACAAATGTATTTTTGTCAAACCTTGTCAATCATCGGAGAGTTGTAGTGTATATGGTCGAGCTGTTAAAGACATATTACATCAAAAACACAGGCGAAAAATACGGTGAAGTTCCACACTGAGTAAAAAACTTTAACTTACAAAACTTTTATCAGAACTTAGATGAAAGGAGAGAAATAAAGTACAATCAGATGTCCCCTATTTTATTGCTGCAAATCGCTTTCTTAATAAAAGGTGCATTCTTAAATATATTTAGCAAGTAATTTATGCAAAATATTAATCCGTATTCTTTTAAAACAAATTTTTTATTTTCAATCGATTCTATGGATTTTCATATCTAATCCTGATAAATATTTTATTTTTTTTATTAATAATTAAGGCGCAGGAATTTTAATTCTCACACTCAGATCTACTCCCACTCTGATCACGCTCACCGTGTAAAACATTTAATAAACCACAATTTCCGATAATCACCGATGTTGTATTTTATCAACGTTAGAATATATATATATATATATATATATATATATATATATATATATATATATATATATATATATATATATATATATGCTCATATTATAAATGACTAACTAAACAGTTTTAAGTAAGTACCCTTTGTTAAGAAGGTTTTTAACACCAATGAAATCTGACTATACTTTATATATAAGATATATATGTGCTATATATATATATATATATATATATATATATATACATACATATGTTTTGGGCCACCCTGTATTTCTAAAAAACAATACATCTTAAAATGAAATGTTTGTGTATTTATTTTGAAGTAAACGATAACATTCCATAAACTACAATGTATTTGTCACCATTTCGACAGAAAAGCACTTAATTATAAGAAAGTCATCATCATATTTTCTTTTCGTCACTCGAAAAACTGCATACCTAAATTACTGCTTTACAAATTCTAGTCAATCATTATTACAACGTTGAAAAGTCAAGTATAACTCTTTGGGTATTCTCTTAATAGTCACTTTGTTAAAGAAATATATATATATATATATATATATATATATATATATATATATATATATATATATATATATATATATATAAGCAAAGTTTACACGTCCGCGTGTTTAAGCACGCTTTGGAACCTTTGAACCCCGTCGCTGTCTTAAAATGTATCTCTCAATTTCAGTAATATCTGTGGTGATTTCCGTTGACCTAATAGATTAGGGTGTAGAATCGTGATTCTATTCTGAATCTATGAACTGCGTTCGAACCCGTCTGACCGTTTAACAGCTAGCCGTGTGTATAAAAATACCCGGCAAAACTAAATCCATGCATTTTAGCATGAAGATT
>OY744544.1:34182931-34237931 GCA_963556195.1 Sepiola atlantica | reverse complement strand
GGCCTGGAAAGTTTTAATAACCGGGGTAAGAGTTTAATTAAATGTACGCACACATTGATAAGGCAAATATGCAGTACATACATACACACACACACATACACACACCCACATACATGCTAGCACATACACAAACACAAGCATGCATGTACACATATATATACATACAAAAACAAATGTACTTATATATACGTTCCTATTCTTATCATACATACATATACACTAATGCCCGCATACACGCGCATCCGCACGCGCATGCATACATAGCAAATATAATGCTATCTTATTTCAAATAAGTACACTGAATACACGAATATCTTAAGGTACACTCGTATATGCATACATCCGAAAAACAACTATAACTAATGTCACCAGGTCAGTAATTACATGTTCATAACAGATATTAATGTAAATATTTATGGGGGTTTACCGTAACTGATCTATTTGGTATCTAACCGTTACAAGTCTAGAGGTCTATCAGATTGTTAGATATTGGTAATTCTAAATTTGCATTTATGTCTGCATTTCGCCATCAATTCATCACGTTTGTTTAAAAGATTATTGCGGTCGTATTTTAGGATTCTTATTTTCTCCTCTAAACATAAATTGCATCTCTGCCTAAATCCATTTGGGATATCCGAAAAGCATAGTATTGACCACGAAACCACCGGGGACCGGTTCTCATTTTTCAGAAGCCACCATTGTTTCGCTAATTCTGTTTTGTTCTTGAGATCTGGGTTGTTAAAAGAGTGTTTGTGGTCATATATACGTTGTTTCCAGTTACCCGCGGAGATGCCGATGTAGACTTTATTGTCCCTGTTATTATCTTCCGGATGAATAGTGGCCTTATACACCACACACTCAACTTTACAGTTACCGTCCAGTGGGCAGTTCTCTTTAACTTGGCAATTACATTTATCTACTGTAACCTTATTTTTACTAGAATTGTTTAGTAATTTACGATTATGGGTGCTGATTATTTTATCCATGTTTTTGGTACAAGAGTAACTAATTTTTATGGTTTTTCTATTAAATATCTTTCTGAGTGGATTATTCATGCTAAAATGCTTATCTACTAGGTTCAATAATACTTTCCCGATGTCTGAAAAATGAGAATGTTAATTCCTACTCGCTCTATGTTGGGTGTTCAAACCGGCTGCTACCACCACTCCCTCTGATTGTGTTTGAAGTGCCGAGGATAAATTCAATTTTCTATCAGTATCAAAAATGTAATTGTTAAGTTGGATGCTTGAATAAAACCGCAAGGTTGAAATAAATTATTGCATCGACAATCATGTAATTTCGTGTTATTATATTTTACGTTATATATATATATATATATATATATATATATATATATATATATATATATATATATATATATATATAATAAGGCTGTTGCAGGGCGGTATGGGCCGGAACAGTAAAAAATGAAATGGACAAAAATTAATAAGTGGAGACAATACATTCTTTAATAAAATAAAACTTATCATTTATTTTTCAATTTTCAATAAATCTTTCGATAATTGTTTCAAAGAGTCCAGGATAATTGAAAAAATATATTTTGATATTTCTGGAGAAACACCCCCTTTTTAAATACAAACGTTTTTTTCGTCTGCTGAAGAGAAACTGACATCTACCCTATAATAAAAGCCTTATTAAATACATATATACTTATTTACCAATAATGATTCATGCAAACTTTAACACACACATATACTGTATATATATATATATATATATATATATATATATGTATATATATATATGTGTGTGTGTGTATATATGTATATATATATATGTATATATATGTATGTATATGTATTTATTTATATACATATATATATATGTATATATATGTATATATATGTATATATATGTATGTATTTATATATATATGTATTTATATATATATGTATTTATATATATGTATATGTATATATGTATATGTATATATATATTTATGTATATATATATATGTATTTATATACATATATGTATGTATATGTATATATATATGTATGTATATGTATATATATATGTATGTATATGCATATGTATATATATATGTATGTATATATATATATGTATTTATATATATATATATATGTATATATATATATGTATATATATGTGTATATATTATATGTATATACATATATATATATATATATATATATATATATGGGAAGAGAAGGATGAAGGTAATCCGACGTGATGGTAAAATGAAAAAGGAAAACCAAAAACTGGATGTTTTTTATGTGTACATCAACGTTTCGTCTTTATTTATAAGACTTCATCAGGATGATGGTATAGAGAAAAGATATCATGCAAGTACAAATACATGTAGGGTAGACATGTTGGGAGGAAAAATAAAATAAAATGAAAAATAATGGCAACGTCTTGGTGGACGTCCGTACTTGTTAGAGAATAAAAATGAGTGACGAAAATGAGTGGGAAAAAGGGGAAGGATGGAGGGAGCAATGACTACTGTGGCTGGCGGTGAGAGAAAGAGGTGGGGGATGAGCAGGGGTAAAATGGATGGCAGAGAGAGATTGGAGGAAGAGGGGGAGGGAGGTGTTTGACCAGATGGCTGTGGTCAAGATTGAAGGGGAAGAGTGAGTTGGAATGTTTGTGTGTGGGGGGTGTATGCAGGGAAAATGGGGATGGGTAGAGAGGGAGGGGGGGCTGTGATTTTGGTGGATGGGCGAAAGTTATGGTCTTAGAGAGCGTTTTGAGAAAATGAGGGAATTTAAGAAGAGGTATGGGAGAAAATAGATGAGAGGGGGAAGAGGGAGGATTTGTTGTGATAGGGTGTGAAATATTTGAAATATTTGGAAAATGATAGCAATGAGTGAGGGATTGGAGTGGGTGGAGGAGGGCGGTGATTGAAAGGGTGGGTGAGGAATATTTGAAATATTTGGAACATGAGAAAGTTTATTTGGACTGTAGTATTAAAAATGTGAGGGAAAAAAGTAAGGGGAAAATGAAGATTCAGGGGGAAGATTCAGAATGAAGTCTTATAAATAAAGACGAAACGTTGATGTACACATAAAAAACATCCAGTTTTTGGTTTTCCTTTTTCATTTTACCATATATATATATATGTATATATATGTCTATATATTATATGTATATACATATGTCTATATATATTATATGTATATACATATATATATATATATATATGTTAATATATATGTATATATATGTATATATATGTATATGTATATATATGTATATATATATGTATGTTGATGTATATATATATGTATGTATATATATATGTATATATATATATATGTATGTTGATGTATATATATATATATATAGAGAGAGAGAGAGAGAGAGAGAGAGAGAGAGAGTGGGGAAAAAAGAGACTTATGTTTTACAAATTAAAAAATGCTTCTAATGTAGAAATATTGAATGACTAGCATTTCTCTACAGAGTTGTCAATAACATCGCAAGAAGTCGGATGTATTCGGCGGGACATCGTTATTTCTCGACAATGAAGAGAAAAAGAAAAAAAAAGAAACAATTATCTATATATCATTTAAAAAAAAAAGGCTTGTTAAGGTCGAAATATTTAGTTTATAATATTGTTTTCATTTATTTGAAAAAAAAATCTTGCATCCTATTTTGGCTTCTAAGTGATTTCTCATACTTTCTAATTAACCGATGCTTTTAATGTAGAAATATTGAATCTAATAACAATACACACGTAGTCAGCGTTTCTTGACAAAACCCAGGACATTTAAAAACAGTCTCCAATAACATCGGGAAGAGTCTGTTGTATACGGCGGGACATCATTATATCTCGACATTAAGAAGAAAAAAAAGAAAAATTGTATATATCTCACTGAAAAAGGCTTGTTTAGGCCGAAATATTTGATTTATAATATTGTTTTCATTTATTTGAAAAAAACAAACAAATAAAACAAGAGAAATCTTATTGCATCGTGATTTTGGTTTCTAAGTGATTATACATCTCTCTCAACCCCCCCCCCTCTCTCTCTCTCTCTCTCTCTCTCTCTCTCTCTAGAGACTAGTGGTTGGTGAATCAGCGCAGATATGACAAATGTGTATCTCTTAGCTGAAAGGTCAAAAAAGGGGAAAGTGCCAGAAAGAGAGAGTGTGTTTTTAATTTTTTAAGCGCATAGCTTAATTATTTACGTTTTCTTGGATCATCCTAAAAATGCATGTTGTCTCATTCAAGCTCTCACCAAGACTGACTGTCTTTCAACTGCCACCCTTGGTCGTGTCTGACATTTGGCCACTTCATCGTCTTCCGGTTCTCACACACTCAGCAGAGTCAATCCATGACCCCTTCGTTACCCCTTGTCTATCTCAACTAGTTAATAGTTACTAGTAGATGTACCCCACCAATGTTCAACAATGGCAACACAAAACTTCTGAAGTAAACTGGAATCAAATGCAAAGTGCATATATCTGTCACTTAGAAGGAAAAACAGCATTTTATTGCTGGGTTTGTCTGCGAGATGAATAATCACGTTGACAAAGTTTTTCATGTTTTGCGGTTCGTTCCAAAATCGAGGATTTAGTAAACAAAAATGTGTGTCAGTTTGTATCAATATTTGATTAACTTTTCCTTTCAAAACATTCTTCACACGGCTACTCGTGTAACATGAAGATCTGGAAAACAGGATCTTCATCTCAAAGTTGGTTTCTTTTATTGTTTTTTTTTTGAATAATGATCGAATTTGGAAGATTCATAGTAACTAGGTGTAGCGTGCAATAAAACGTGGGCGTATAGCCATTAAGGCTTAAATGATTGAATATGAACCTTCTTATTTGTATTATTATTATTATTATTATTATTAGTAGTAGTAGTAGTAGTAGTAGTAGTAGTAGTAGTAGTAGTAGCAGTAGTAGTAGCAGTAGTATCTAAATAATAAACGAACATCTCTAGTATTTTGCTTGGGTGAATGCCATCGTGTTTCTGATCGATACTGTAGCAGAAGTTCTGGGGGCGTAAGAAATAAATAAGGCAAACACACACGTTGAAAAGAAGAATAAGGTTATATTACAGCAATACAATGTCGTCGCCAGTGTAGCTCACTGCCAATATTTACCTCCCTTCCACTGTTAGACTCATGGGATGTGTTCTATCGACCATGACAATTGGTGGTTGGAAAGAGTTTTTTTTATATTTGTTAAAGGAAAGGAGCTTTGTCTTGGTAGCATTAAATGTGGCGATTCAATTTTGAAAAGGAGCTTTGTCTTGGTAGCATTAAATGTGGCGATCCAATTTTGAAAAGGAGCTTTGTCTTGGTAGCATTAAATGTGGCCATCCAATTTTGAAAAGGAGCTTTGTCTTGGTAGCATTAAATGTGGCCATCCAATTTTGAAAAGGAGCTTTGTCTTGGTAGCATTAAATGTGGCGATCCAATTTTGAAAAGGAGCTTTGTCTTGGTAGCATTAAATGTGGCGATCCAATTTTGAAAAAGAGCTTTGTCTTGGTAGCATTAAATGTGGCGATCCAATTTTGAAAAGGAGCTTTGTCTTGGTAGCATTAAATGTGGCGATCCAATTTTTAAAAGGAGCTTTGTCTTGGTAGCATTAAATGTGGCGATCCAATTTTGAAAAGGAGCTTTGTCTTGGTAGCATTAAATGTGGCGATCCAATTTTGAAAAGGAGCTTTGTCTTGGTAGCATTAAATGTGGCGATCCAATTTTGAAAAGGAGCTTTGTCTTGGTAGCATTAAATGTGGCGATCCAATTTTTAAAAGGAGCTTTGTCTTGGTAGCATTAAATGTGGCGATCCAATTTTGAAAAGGAGCTTTGTCTTGGTAGCATTAAATGTGGCGATCCAATTTTGAAAAGGAGCTTTGTCTTGGTAGCATTAAATGTGGCGATCCAATTTTGAAAAGGAGCTTTGTCTTGGTAGCATTAAATGTGGCGATCCAATTTTGAAAAAGAGCTTTGTCTTGGTAGCATTAAATGTGGCGATCCAATTTTGAAAAGGAGCTTTGTCTTGGTAGCATTAAATGTGGCGATCCAATTTTGAAAAGGAGCTTTGTCTTGGTAGCATTAAATGTGGCGATCCAATTTTGAAAAGGAGCTTTGTCTTGGTAGCATTAAATGTGGCGATCCAATTTTGAAAAGGAGCTTTGTCTTGGTAGCATTAAATGTGGCGATCCAATTTTGAAAAGGAGCTTTGTCTTGGTAGCATTAAATGTGGCGATCCAATTTTGAAAAGGAGCTTTGTCTTGGTAGCATTAAATGTGGCCATCCATTTTAGGCCCTATTCTACTAGATTGGGGGTCATTTTTAAAGGATTCAGGCAATGGTGTTATATATGACTCAGCAGTAATGTGCCTTTTAAGTAAGTGTAGATATGGTTTATCAAATGCATAATGGTGCTTAGGTACGATTAACAGGGTTTAAATCCCAGGTTGACCTATTGACCGATACGAGGATAGATGTCTGATTCGTTCGTTTGATTATGTGACGGTTAGGATTAGGGTTAGGGTTGGGTTAGGGTAAGGGTTAGGGTTGGGTTAGGGTTAGGGTTAGGGTTAGGGTTAGGGTTGATTATGTAACTGTTATGTCTTCAACGGGGCGTAATAAATAAATAAGACACACATATGTTGAATAGAAGAATTACAGTAACACAATGTCGCCAGTGCAGTTTCTGCTACTCGACTCGATATTTACATATTTCTCACATAAGCATGATGTGTCACAAGGCCGGAAAGTAGCGAGAGTAACCAGTGCCCTTAAAGAAGAGGAACTCTTGCCTCTTAAAAATTGTCTGGGAAGCCCCGTCGACATTCCAAGATGCGGGTGCCTTAGGCAGTTAGCAATAAACTCGTTTCTTAAAGAGGGAAGGCAAAGCCTGGGAGAGTGGACCTCCTAGGACTACATAGGACTAATACCTCAGCCCAACAGATAAAAGGCCACCGAGTTGGCCTAGTCTTTGTCAGACTGATTGTCAAGAACCGATCCTCGACTGGTATATACCGGTCAGCAAGTAGCGTTTTGTTACTCGACTCCCTGAGTGGATTATAGTCAAAGTATTGCATACGTATTAGAAGAGTCCAATGTGTATCTAAATAGGGATGATACCACAGTTACCATAGTAACTTCAAAAGATTCTTCACATGGCGACTTGTGTTAAACAAAGGTCTTAAAAAACAGGAACTTCATCTTTTGTTGCATTTTGGGAAAGTTTAAACAATGATTGTGTATGGCACAAATGGATATTAATGGGCTTGTCATGAATTGGTTCAGTTTTATTGCACAAAACTGGTGTGCTAATTATCTCCTATATAAAGGGCAGTTGTCTGTATGTTTGTCTGTTTGTCTGTTTGTATGTCCAGTATCTCCTCAAAAACTACCCGACGACATGTCAAAAAGTTGATATCTTTAGCACCGTACATATCCCGGAATCATAATATCTAAAAATCACGACAAACGATTCACTCGCTGACAGTCAACCGGACCACTTTCCGACAAAAGGTAGCAGTTTTTTCGTATTTTACACGAAATTTCAACGTTAATATGTACTAAATTCGAAATAATCTAATGTATTTATGTACTAATCCGATAAAAATGCAGAGTCACGGTAAACATCCAATAATCCCTTGCCGGATGTACCCGGTCTTGCCCTAAATTGTGTCCGGTTCTATCAGATCATCCAATAACTTCTGTCCGGATGCATCAATAACAACATAGGAATCCTACGTTAAGAGTGTGTAGTGAAACAAGGGTTGCTCAATCACATCCGCACTTGTCCCATAATCCCTTGCCGGATGTCCCGGTCTTGCTCTAAATTGTGTCCGGTTATATCAGGTCATCATGACGTCAGAGAGTGGCAGATAATTTGAAAAATAATGCAAAGTGGCGGGAATAAATTCACTCACACTACAACCTTTTAATAAACGCTAATATTCCTCCCACTCCCTTCCGTTATCATGATAGGCATTACCTCCTCCTTTCATGCCAAATTGGGGGGGGGGGGTGACGGCATTCGCCGGTGTGAGCGCCTATGTGCATTTATTTGCATTATTAATAGACGATAATATCCCCCCCTCCCTGTGGCCGTTCTGTAATCATGATAGGAATTACCTCCTCCTTTCAGGCCAAATTGGGGGGGGGGGTACGGTATTCGCCGGTGTGAGCATTACCTCCTCCTTTTTTGAGAAGTGTAGGGGTAGGGTAGTATCGGTTCCGTTGTCATGATGCACTGATCCCATGCATTACCTCCTCCTTTTTTGAGAAGTGTAGATGTAGAATAGTATCTGTTCCGTTGTCATGATGTGCTCATCCCATGAATTACCTCCTCCTTTTTTGAGAAGTGTAGAGGTAGGGTCGTATCGGTTCCGTTGTCATGATGCCCTCATCCCATGCATTATCTCCTCCTTTTTTGAGAAGTGTTGAGGTAGGGTCGTATCGGTTCCGTTGTCATGATGCCCTCATCCCATGCATTATCTCCTCCTTTTTTGAGAAGTGTTGAGGTAGGGTCGTATCGGTTCCGTTGTCATGATGCACTATTCCCATGCATTACCTCCTCCTTTTTTGAGCAGTGTAGAGGTAGGGTATGTGTGGGTACCCTGCGACCTGACGAAGTATGTGTGGGTACCCTGCGACCCCACGAAGTATGTGTAGGTACCCTGCGACCGCACGAAGTATGTGTAGGTACCCTGCGACCGCACGAAGTATGTGTGGGTACCCTGCGACCGCACGAAGTATGTGTGGGTACCCTGTGACCGCACGAAGTATGTGTGGGTACCCTGCGACCGGACGAAGTATGTATAGGTACCCTGCGACTGCACGAAGTATGTGTGGGTACCCTGCGACCGCACGAAATATTTGTGGGTACCCTGCGACCGCACGAATATGTGTGGGTACCCTGCGACCGGACGAAGTATTTGTGGGTACCCTGCGACCGGACGATGTATGTGTGGGTACCCTGCGACCGGACGAAGTATGTATAGGTACCCTGCGACCGCACGAAGTATGTGTGGGTACCCTGTGACCGAACGAAATATGTGTGGGTACCCTGCGACCGCACGAAGTATGTGTGGGTACCCTGCGACCGGACGAAGTATTTGTGGGTACCCTGCGACCGGACGAAGTATGTGTGGGTACCCTGCGACCGGACGAAGTATGTGTTGGTACCCTGCGACCGCACGAAGTATGTGTGGGTACCCTGCGACCGCACGAAGTATGTGTGGGTACCCTGCGACCGCAAGAAGTATGTGTGGGTACCCTGCGACCGGACGAAGTATGTGTGGGTACCCTGCGACCGCACGAAATATTTGTGGGTACCCTGCGACCGCACGAATATGTGTGGGTACCCTGCGACCGGACGAAGTATTTGTGGGTACCCTGCGACCGGACGATGTAGGTGTGGGTACCCTGCGACCGGACGAAGTATGTATAGGTACCCTGCGACCGCACGAAGTATGTGTTGGTACCCTGCGACCGCACGAAGTATGTGTGGGTACCCTGCGACCGCACGAAGTATGTGTGGGTACCCTGCGACCGCAAGAAGTATGTGTGGGTACCCTGCGACCGGACGAAGTATGTGTGGGTACCCTGCGACCGCACGAAGTATGTATAGGTACCCTGCGACCGCACGAAATATGTGTGGGTACCCTGCGATTGCACGAAATATGTGTGGGTACCCTGCGACCGCACGAATATGTGTGGGTACCCTGCGACCGGACGAAGTATTTGTGGGTACCCTGCGACCGGACGAAGTATGTGTGGGTACCCTGCGACCGCACGAAGTATGTGTGGGTACCCTGCGACCGGACGAAGTATGTGTGGGTACCTTGCGACCGGACGAAGTATGTGTGGGTACCCTGCGACCGGACGAAGTATGTGTGGGTACCCTGCGACCGGACGAAGTATGTGTGGGTACCCTGCGACCGGACGAAGTATGTGTGGGTACCCTGCGACCGCACGAAGTATGTGTGGGTAGCCTGCGACCGCACAAAGTATGTGTGGGTAGCCTGCGACCGCACGAAGTATGTGTGGGTAGCCTGCGACCGCACAGAAGTATGTGTGGGTACCCTGCTGCCTGACGAAGTATGTGTGGGTACCCTGCGACCGGACGAAGTATGTGTGGGTACCCTGCGACTGGACGAAGTATGTGTGGGTACCCTGCGACCGGACGAAGTATGTGTAGGTACCCTGCGACCGGACGAAGTATGTGTTGGTACCCTGCGACCGCACGAAGTATGTGTGGGTACCCTGCGACCGAACGAAGTATGTGTGGGTACCCTGCAACCGCACAGAGTATGTATAGGTACCCTGCGACCGCACGAAATATGTGTGGGTACCCTGCGATTGAGAGGGTGGAGATAGTGTAGTATCTGTTGCGAGGAGAGAGTGTCAGCATTCGCCGGTGTGAGCGCCTCAGGTCAAATTTTTTCTTGGGGGGGGATATTAAGCAAATCTATAATAAAGACCAATGTGCATGTATTTGTATCTATAATAAAGACCAATGTGCATTTATTTGTATCTATAATAAAGGCCAATGTGCATTTATTTGCATCTATAATAAAGACCAATGTGCATTTATTTGCATCTATAATAAAGGCCAATGTGCATTTATTTGTATCTATAATAAAGAGATTAGGGGATCGGGGAAAATTTTAGGGGTCCGGTCAAATTTTTTTTTTTCTTTTTTTGAACTTAAAATATTTCTCAGGGTTGTGGGACACTGACAAAAAAAATTGGGGGGGTGCTGGAGAGATTAGGAGGTCGGGGAAAATTTTAGGGGTCAGGCCAAATTTTTTTGTTTTTTTTGGTTTTGAAGTCAAAATATATCTCATGGTTGGGGGAGAGTGAAAAATTAGGGGGCTGGAGAGATTTAGGGGTCGGGGAAAATTTTAGGGGTCAGGACGAACTTTTTAGGGGTCAGGCCAAATTTTTTTTTTTTTTTTTTTTTGAAGTCAAAATATATCTCATGGTTGGGGGAGAGTGAAAAATTAGGGGGCTGGAGAGATTTAGGGGTCGGGGAAAATTTTAGGGGTCAGGACAAACTTTTTAGGGCTCAGGCCAAATTTTTTTTTTTTTTTTTTTTTTTTTTTTGTTTTGAAGTCAAAATATTTCTCAGGGTTGGGGGAGAGTGAAAAATTAGGGGGCTGGAGAGATTTAGGGGTCGGGGAAAATTTTAGGGGTCAGGCAGAACTTTTTAGGGGTCAGGCCAAATTTTTTTGTTTTTTTTTGTTTTGAAGTCAAAATATATCTCATGGTTGGGGGAGAGTGAAAAATTAGGGGGCTGGAGAGATTCAGGGGTCGGGGAAAATTTTAGGGGTCAGGACGAACTTTTAAGGGGTCAGGCCAAATTTTTTTGTTTTTTTTTGTTTTGAAGTCAAAATATTTCTCATAGTTGGGGGAGAGTGAAAAATTAGGGGGCTAGAGAGATTTAGAGGTCGGGGAAAATTGTAGGGTCAGGCGGAACTTTTTAGGGGTCAGGCGGAACTTTTTAGGGGTCAGGCCAAATTTTTTTTTTTTTTTTTTTTTGAAGTCAAAATATTTCTCATGGTCGGAGGAGACTGAAAAATTAAGGGGCTGAAAAGATTTAGGGGTCGGGGAAAATTTTAGGGGTCAGGACGAACTTTTTAGGGGTCAGGCCAAATTTTTTTGTTTTTTTTTGTTTTGAAGTCAAAATATATCTCATGGTTGGGGGAGAGTGAAAAATTAGGGGGCTGGAGAGATTTAGGGGTCGGGGAAAATTTTAGGGGTCAGGACGAACTTTTTAGGGGTCAGGCCAAATTTTTTTGTTTTTTTTTGTTTTGAAGTCAAAATATTTCTCATGGTTGGGGGAGAGTGAAAAATTAGGGGGCTAGAGAGATTTAGGGGTCGGGGTAAAATTTTAGGGGTCAGGACGAACTTTTTAGGGGTCAGGCAAAATTTTTTTCTTTTTTTCGGTTTTGAACTCAAAATATTTCTCAGGGTAGGGGGAGAGTGAAAAATTAGGGGGCTGGAGAGATTTAGGGGTCGGGGAAAATTTTAGGGGTCAGGCGGAACTTTTTATGGGTCAGGCCAAATTTTTTTGTTTTTTTTTTGTTTTGAAGTCAAAATATTTCTCATGGTTAGAGGAGACCGAAACATTAGGGGGCTGGAGAGATTTAGGGGTCGGGGATAATTTTAGGGGTCAGGACGAACTTTTTAGGGGTCAGGCCAAATTTTTTTGTTTTTTTTGTTTTTTTTTCTTTTGAAGTCAAAATATTTCTCAGGGTTGGGGGAGAGTGAAAAATTAGGGGGCTGGAGAGATTTAGGGGTCGGGGAAAATTTTAGGGGTCAGGACGAACTTTTTAGCGGTCAGGCCAAATTTTTTTGTTTTTTTTGTTTTGAAGTCAAAATATTTCTCAGGGTTGGAGGAGAGTGAAAAATTAGGGGGCTGGAGAGATTTAGGGGTCGGGGAAAATTTTAGGGGTCAGGACTAACTTTTCAGGGGTCAGGCCAAATTTTTTTGTTTTTTTTTGTTTTGAAGTCAAAATATATCTCATGGTTGGGGGAGAGTGAAAAATTAGGGGCCTGGAGAGATTTAGGGGTCGGGGAAAATTTTAGGGGTCAGGACGAACTTTTTAGGGGTCAGGCCAAATTTTTTTCTTTTTTTTTGTTTTGAAGTCAAAATATTTCTCAGGGTTGGAGGAGAGTGAAAAATTAGGGGGCTGAAAAGATTTAGGGGTCGGGGAAAATTTTAGGGGTCAGGACGAACTTTTTAGGGGTCAGGCCAAATTTTTTTGTTTTTTTGGTTTTGAACTCAAAATATTTCTCAGGGTTGGGGGAGAGTGAACAATTAGGGGGCTGGAGAGATTGAGGGGTCGAGGAAGAGTTTAGGGGTCAGGACGAACTTTTTAGGGGTCAGGCCAAATTTTTTTTGTTTTTTTTGTTTTGAAGTCAAAATATTTCTCATGGTTGGGGGAGAGTGAAAAATTAGGGGGCTGGAGAGATTTAGGGGTCGGGGAAAATTTTAGGGGTCAGGACGAACTTTTTAGGGGTCAGGCAAAATTTTTTTTTTTATTTTTTTTTTTGAAGTCAAAATATTTCTCATGGTTGGGGGAGAGTTAAAAATTAGGGGCTGGAGAGATTTAGGGGACGGGGAAAATTTTAGGGGTCAGGCCAAATTTTTTAGGGTCTGCCCAAATTTAGGGGCGGCGATATGTACGTATTTAGCTTCCGCACCGGGGCGGCGATAGGTACGTATTTAGAATTCACACCGGGGCGGCAATAGGTACGTATTTAGAATTCACACCAGGGCGGCGAAAGGTATGTATTTAGCATTCGCACCGGGGCGGCGATATGTACGTATTTAGCTTCCACACCAGGGCGGCGATAGGTACGTATTCAGAATTCAGGGGTGGCGATAGCTACGTATATAGCATGTACACATGGGCAGCAATAAGTACGTACATAGCATGCGCTCTGCGGCGGCGATCAGTACATATATTGCACGCGCACCGGGGCGGCGAAAGGTATGTATTTCGCATTCGCACCGTAGTGGTGATAGGTACGTATTTAGCATTCGCACTGGGGCGGCTATAGGTACGTATTAAGCATTCGCACCAGGGCGGCTATAGGTACGTATTTAGCATTCGCACTGGGCCGGCGATAGGTACGTATTTAGCATTCACACCAAAGCGGCAATATGTACATATTAATTATTCGCACTAGGGCAGCAATAGGTACTTATGTAGCATGCACACCGGGGCGCAATTGGTATGTCTTTAGTATTCGCACTAGGGCAGCGATAGGTACTTATGTAGCATGCACACCGGGGCGCAATAGGTATGTATTTAGCATTCACACCGGGGCAACGATAGGTACTATTTAGCATTCGCAACGGGGCGGCGATAGGTACTTAAATAGTATCTGCACCGGGGCAGCGATAGGTACGTATATAGTATGTGCACTGGGGCGGCGATAGGTACGTATATAGTATGCGCACCGGGGTGATGATAGATACGTATATAGTATGAACACCGGGGTGGAGATAAGTACCTATATAGAAGGCGCAGATAGAGGTGTTACTTTTTATAGAAATATGTCATTCTATTACCCTGGGCAATAGGAGAAATGGTGGGGAAGAAACAGCTTTTGCAAAAGGCAAAATTAGAAAGTAGCGGCGAAATGGGGCGACCAGGAACGAGAAAGGTAGCAGATATAGAGACGGCTATAGAAAGAGGGGGCGGACATAGAAGTTTGAATATAAAGATGTTACACACACGATCTTTCTTCAAATATATGTTTTTATGACCCCGAGCAACGCCGGGTAGCCCCGCTAGTCTCCTATATAAAGGGCAGTTGTCTGTATGTTTGTTTGTCTGTTTGTTTGTCTGTTTGTATGTCCAGATACTCCTCCGACAGTACCCAACAAACAGTCACACGGTTGACATCATTATAACCGGCCAGCCCCGGGACGTATAATATCTCAGAACCGGAAAAAAAAATGGACTCTTCGAGGGTCGACTGAGCACTTTTCTCCAATGGGGGGGTGCCTTTTTCCTCGATTTTCAACGTTGTTTAGTACTAATTTGAGAAAAAAACAAAGAATTTGAGAAATAATGCACCGTCATGATTTTAACAGGAAATGACGTCAGAGGAAATCCCTAACGGCTCTTTCTTGAACACGAGTCCATAGTCAAGCATGGGTTGCTTACTTACTAACGGCACTTTTTTGAACATGAGTCCATAGTGAGGCAAGGGTTGCGTAACTCCTAACGGCACTTTTTGATACATGCGTTTATAGTGACGCAAGTGTTGTTTAATCAATAACGGCACTTTTTTTAACATGAGTTCATAGTGAAGCAAGGGTTGCTTAATCCTAACCACATTTTTTCTGTTGACATGATAACATCCTCCTAGGTATTACCTCCTCCTTTTTGAGAGGTGTGAAGTTAGTGTAGTATCAGTAAAATTAAAGTAATAAATAATTATGCTCCCCCACTGTTTTCACTAATATTTGTATGCTCCCCCATTGTTTTCACTAATATTTCTATACATATTGTATACATATTGAAAACTTGGGGTGGGTGTGGGGGGTGTCGGCATTCGCCGGTGTGAGCGCCTCAGGAGAAATTTGGGGAAGAGGGGGGGGGGGTATCGGCATTCGGCGGTGGGGCGCCTCAGGCCAAATCTGGGGAGGGTGAGTGTCGGCATTCGGCGGTGGGGCGCCTCAGGCGAAATTCGGGGAGGAGTGTCGGCATTCGCCAGTATGAGCGCCTCAGGCCGAATTTGGGGGAGTGTCGGCATTCGCCGGTGGTGCGCCTCAGGCCAAATTTGGAGATGGGGGATTGTCGGCATAATGCAAAGTCACGATTTTAGCAGGAAATGACGTCAGAGGAAATCCCTAACGGCACTTTTTTGAACATGAGTTTATAGTGAAGCACGGGTTGCCTTATCCCAACAAACATAAGTTTTTATTGAAGCAACTGTTGCTTAATCCCTAACGGCATTTTTTTGAACATGAGTCCATAGTGAAGCAAGGATTGTTTAATTCCTAACGGCACTTTTTTGAACATGAATCCACAGTGAAGCCAGGGTTGCTTAATCAATAACGGCACTTTTTTGAACACGAGTTTATAGTGAAGCACGGGTTGCCTTATCCCAACGAAACATAAGTTTTTATTGAAGCAACTGTTGCTTAATCCCTAACGGCATTTTTTTGAACATGAGTCCATAGTGAAGCAAGGATTGTTTAATTCCTAACGGCACTTTTTTGAACATGAATCCACAGTGAAGCCAGGGTTGCTTAATCAATAACGGCACTTTTTTGAACACGAGTTTGTAGTGAAGCCAGGGTTGCTTAATCCTAACTGCATTTCTTCTGTTGACATGATACCATCCTCCCAGGTATAACCTCCTTCTTTTTGAGAGGTGTGAAGTTAGTGTAGTATCAGTAAAATTAAAGTAATAAATAATTATGCTCCACCATTGTTTTCACTAATATTTGTATACATATTAAATAACGTCTCAATAAGTAAAGTAAGAAGAAAAATAATTATGCTCCACCACTGTTTTCACTAATATTTGTATACATATTAAATAACGTCTCAATAAGTAAAGTAAGAAGAAAAATAATTATGCTCCACCATTGTTTTCACTAATATTTGTATACATATGATATAACGTCTAAATAAGTAAAGTAAGAAGAAAAATAATTATGCTCCACCACTGTTTTCACTAAAATGTGTATACATATTAAATAACGTCTTAATATGTAAAGTAAGAAGAAATATAGTTATGCTCAGCCATTGTTTTCACTAATATTTGTATACATGTTAAATAACGTCTCAATAAGTAAAGTAAAAAGAGAAATAATTATGCTCCGCCACTGTTTTCACTAATATTTGTATACATATTAAATAACGTCTCAATAAGTAAAGTAAGAAGAAAAATAATTATGCTCCACCATTGTTTTCACTAATATTTGTATACATATGATATAACGTCTAAATAAGTAAAGTAAGAAGAAAAATAATTATGCTCCACCACTGTTTTCACTAAAATGTGTATACATATTAAATAACGTCTTAATATGTAAAGTAAGAAGAAATATAGTTATGCTCAGCCATTGTTTTCACTAATATTTGTATACATGTTAAATAACGTCTCAATAAGTAAAGTAAAAAGAGAAATAATTATGCTCCGCCACTGTTTTCACTAATATTTGTATACATATTAAATAACGTCTCAATAAGTAAAGTAAGAAAAAAAATAATTATGCTCCACCATTGTTTTCACTAATATCTGTATACATATGATATAACGTCTAAATAAGTAAAGTAAGAAGAAAAATAATTATGCTCCACCACTGTTTTCACTAAAATGTGTATACATATTAAATAACGTCTTAATATGTAAAGTAAGAAGAAATATAATTATGCTCAGCCATTGTTTTCACTAATATTTGAATACATGTTAAATAACGTCTCAATAAGTAAAGTAAAAAGAGAAATAATTATGCTCCGCCACTGTTTTCACTAATATTTGTATACATATTAAATAACGTCTCAATAAGTAAAGAAAAAAGACAAATAATTATGCTCCACCATTGTTTTCACTAATATTTGTATACATATTAAATAACGTCTCAAGAAGTAAAGTAAGAAGAGAAATTATTATGCTCCGCCATTGTTTTCACTAATATTTGTATACATATTAAATAACGTCTCAATAAGTAAAGTAAGAAAAGAAATAATTATGCTCCCCCATTGTTTTCACTTATATTTGTATACATATAAAAAAACATCTCAATAAATAAAGTAAGAATAGAAATAATTATGCTCCGCCACTGTTTTCACTAATATTTGTATACATGTTAAATAACGTCTCAATAAGTAAAGTAAGAATAGAAATAATTATGCTCCACCATTGTTTTCACTAATATTTGTATACATGTTAAATGACGTCTCAATAAGTAAAGTAAGAAGAGAAATAATTATGCTCCGCCATTATTTTCACTAATATTTGTATACATATTAAATAACGTCTCAATACATAAAGTAAGAAGAGAAATAATTATGCTCCGCCATTGTTTTCACTAATATTTGTATACATATTAAATAACGTCTCAATAAGTAAAGTAAGAAGAGAAATAATTATGCTCCGCCATTGTTTTCACTAATATTTGTATACATATTAAATAATGTCTCACTAAGTACAGTAAGAAGAGAAATAATTATGCTCCGCCATTGTTTTCACTAATATGTGTATACATATTAAAAAACATCTCAATAAATAAAGTAAGAATAGAAATAATTATGCTCCGCCACTGTTTTCACTAATATTTGTATACATGTTAAATAACGTCTCAATAAGTAAAGTAAGAATAGAAATAATTATGCTCCACCATTGTTTTCACTAATATTTGTATACATGTTAAATGACGTCTCAATAAGTAAAGTAAGAAGAGAAATAATTATGCTCCGCCATTATTTTCACTAATATTTGTATACATATTAAATAACGTCTCAATACATAAAGTAAGAAGAGAAATAATTATGCTCCGCCATTGTTTTCACTAATATTTGTATACATATTAAATAACGTCTCAATAAGTAAAGTAAGAAGAGAAATAATTATGCTCCGCCATTGTTTTCACTAATATTTGTATACATATTAAATAATGTCTCACTAAGTACAGTAAGACGAGAAATAATTATGCTCCGCCATTGTTTTCACTAATATTTGTATACATATTAAAAAACATCTCAATAAATAAAGTAAGAATAGAAATAATTATGCTCCGCCACTGTTTTCACTAATATTTGTATACATGTTAAATAACGTCTCAATAAGTAAAGTAAGAAAAGAGATAATTATGCTCCCCCATTGTTTTCACTAATATTTGTATACATGTTAAATAACGTCTCAATAAGTAAAGTAAGAAGAGAAATAATTATGCTCCGCCATTGTTTTCACTAATATTTGTATACATGTTAAATAACATTTTTTGTTTTGAACTCAAAATATTTCGCAGGGTTGGGAGAGAGTGAAAAATTAGTTGGGAGTAGGATGCTGGAGATATTGAGGGGTCGGAGGAAATTTTAGGGGTCAATCCAAACTTTTTAGGAGTCAGGCGAAATTTGTACTTTTTTATTTTGTTTTTAACTCAAAATATTTCTCAGGGTTGGGGAGAGTGAAACATTAGTTGGGATGGGGGGCTGGGGAGATTTAGGGGTCAGCCGAACTTTTTAGGGGTCAGGCCGAACTTTTTAGGGGTCAGGCCAAATTTTTCTCTTTTTTTTGTTGTTTTGAACTCAAAATATTTCTCATGGTTGGGGGAGAGTTAAAATTTAGTTGGGATGAGGGGCTGGAGAGCATGATGTGTCGGGGAAAATTTTAGGGGTCAGGCCAAACTTTTTAGGGGTCAGGCCAAATTTTTTGTTTTTTTTTTGTTTTGAACTCAAAATATTTCTCATGGTTGGGGGAAAGTAAAAAATTAGGGGGCTGGAGAGATTTTGGGGTCGGGGAAAGTTTTAGGGGTCAGGACGAACTTTTTAGGGGTCAGGCAAAATTTTTTTGTTTTTTTTTGTTTTGAAGTCAAAATATTTCTCATGGTTGGAGGAGAGTGAAAATTAAGGGGGCTGGAGAGATTTAGGGGTCGGGGAAAATTTTAGGGGTCAGGACGAACTTTTTAGGGGTCAGGCCAAATTTGTTTCTTTTTTTTGGTTTTGAAGTCAAAATATATCTCATGGTTGGGGGAGAGTGAAAAATTAGGGGGCTGGAGAGATTTAGGGGTCGGGGAAAATTTTAGGGGTCAGGACGAACTTTTTAGGGGTCAAGCCAAATTATTTTCTTTTTTTTGGTTTTGAACTGAAAATATTTCTCATGGTTGGGGGAGAGTGAAAAATTAGGGGGCTGGAGATTTTGGGGTCCGGGAAAGTTTTAGGGGTCAGGACGAACTTTTTAGGGGTCAGGCAAAATTTTTTTGTTTTTTTTGTTTTGAAGTCAAAATATTTCTCATGGTTGAAGGAGAGTGAAAAATTAGGGGGCTGGAGAGATTTAGGGGTCGGGGAAAGTTTTAGGGGTCAGGACGAACTTTTTAGGGGTCAGGCCAAATTTTTTTTTTTTTTTTTTTTGAAGTCAAAATATTTCTCAGGGTTGGAGGAGAGTGAAAAATTAGGGGACTGGAGAGATTTAGGGGTCGGGGAAAATTTTAGGGATCAGGACGAACTTTTTAGGGGTCAGGCCAAATTTTTTTATTTTTTTTTGTTTTGAAGTCAAAATATATCTCATGGTTGGGGGAGAGTGAAAAATTAGGGGGCTGGAGAGATTTAGGGGTCGGGGAAAATTTTAGGGGTCAGGACGAACTTTTTAGGGGTCAGGCCAAATTTGTTTCTTTTTTTTGGTTTTGAACTGAAAATATTTCTCAGGGTTGGGGGAGAGTGAAAAATTAGGGGGCTGGAGAGATTTAAGGGTCGGGGAAAATTTTAGGGGTCAGGACGAACTTTTTAGGGGTCAGGCCAAATTTTTTTGTTTTTTTTTGTTTTTTTTTGTTTTGAAGGCTAAAATATTTCTCAGGGTTGGGGGAGAGTGAAAAATTAGGGGGCTGGAGAGATTTAGGGGTCGGGGAAAATTTTAGGGGTCAGGACGAACTTTTTAGGGGTCAGGCCAAATTTTTTTCTTTTTTTTGATTTTGAACTGAAAATATTTCTCAGGGTTGGGGGAGAGTGAAAAATTAGGGGGCTGGAGAGATTTAAGGGTCGGGGAAAACTTTAGGGGTCAGGACGAACTTTTTAGGGGTCAGGCCCAATTTTTTTTTTTTTTTTTTTGAAGTCAAAATATTTCTCATGGTTGGGGGAGAGTGAAAAATTAGGGGGCTAGAGAGATTTAGGGATCGTGGAAAATTTTAGGGGTCAGGACGAACTTTTTAGGGGTCAGGCCAAATTTGTTTCTTTTTTTTGGTTTTGAACTCAAAATATTTCTCAGGGTTGGAGGAGAGTGAAAAATTAGGGGGCTGGAGAGATTGAGGGGTCGGGGAAAATTTTAGGGGTCAGGCGGAACTTTTTAGGGGTCAGGCCAACATTTTTTGTTTTTTTTTTGTTTTGAAGTCAAAATATTTCTCAGGGTTGGGGGAGAGTGAAAAATTAGGGGGCTGGAGAGATTTAGGGGTCGGGGAAAATTTTAGGGGTCAGGACGCACTTTTTAGGGGTCAGGCTTAATTTTTTTGTTTTTTTTGGTTTTGAACTCAAAATATTTCTCATGGTTGGGGGAGAGTGAAAAATTAGGAGGCTGGAGAGAGTTAGGGGTCGGGGGAAGTTTTAGGGGTCAGGACGAACTTTTTAGGGGTCAGGCTAAATTTTTTTGTTTTTTTTGTTTTGAAGTCAAAATATTTCTCAGGGTTGGGGGAGAGTTAAAAATTAGAGGGCTGGAGAGATTTAGGGGTCGGGAAAAATTTTAGGGGTCAGGACGAACTTTTTAGGTGTCAGGCCAAATTTTTTTGTTTTTTTTTGTTTTGAAGTCAAAATATTTCTCATGGTTGGAGGAGAGTGAAAAATTAGGTGGCTGGAGAGATTTAGGGGTCGGGGAAAATTTTAGGGGTCAGGACGAACTTTTTAGGGGTCAGGCTAAATTTTTTTGTTTTTTTTTTGTTTTTTTTTGTTTTGAAGTCAAAATATTTCTCAGGGTTGGGGAAGAGTGAAAAATTAGGGGCTGGAGAGATTTAGGGGACGGGGAAAATTTTAGGGGTCAGGCGGAATTTTTTAGGGGTCTGCCCAAATTTAGGGGCGGCGATATATACGTATTTAGCTTCCACACCGGGGCGGCAGTAGGTACTTATTTAGCATGCAGCAGTGGTGATAAGTACTTATATAGCATGTGCACATGGGCGGTAATAAGTACGTATATAGTATGCACACCGGAGCAGTGATAGGTATGTATTTAGCATGCGCACTGAGGCAGCGATCGGTTCATATATAGCACGCGCACCAGGGCGGCGAAAGGTACATATTTAAAATTCACACCGGGCGGCGAAAGGTACATATTTAAAATTCACACCGGGGCGGCGATAGGTACGTATTTAGCATTCACACCGGGGCAGCGATAGGTATGTATTTAGCATTCACACTGGGGCAGCGATAGGTATGTATTTAGCATTCGCACCGGAGTGGCGATATGTACGTATTTAGCTTCCGCACCGGGGCGGCGATAGGTACGTATTTAGAATTCACACCGGGGCAGCAATAGGTACGTATTTAGAATTCACACCGGGGCGGCGATAGGTATGTATTTAGCATTCGCACCGGGGCGGCGATATGTACGTATTTAGCTTCCACACCAGGGCGGCGATAGGTACGTATTCAGAATTCAGGGGTGGTAATAGCTACGTATATAGCATGTACACATGGGCAGCTATAAGTACGTACATAGCATGCGCTCTGCGGCGGCGATCAGTACATATATTGCACGCGCACCGGGGCGGCGAAAGGTATGTATTTCGCATTCGCAACATAGTGGTGATAGGTACGTATTTAGCATTCGCACCAGGGCGGCTATAGGTACATATTTAGCATTTGCACTGGGCCGGCGATAGGTACGTATTTAGCATTCACACCAAAGCGGCAATATGTACATATTAATTATTCGCACTAGGGCAGCGATAGGTACTTATGTAGCATGCACACCGGGGCGCAATTGGTATGTCTTTAGTATTTGCACTAGGGCAGTGATAGGTACTTATGTAGCATGCACACCGGGGCGCAATAGGTATGTATTTAGCATTCACACCGGGGCAACGATAGGTACTATTTAGCATTCGCAACGGGGCGGCCATAGGTACTTAAATAGTATCTGCACCGGGGCGGCGATAGGTACGTATATAGTATGTGCACTGGGGCGGCGATAGGTACGTATATAGTATGCGCACCGGGGTGATGATAGATACGTATATAGTTTGAACACCGAGGTTGAGATAAGTACCTATATAGAAGGCGCAGATAGAGGTGTTACTTTTTATAGAAATATGTCATACTATTACCCTGGGCAATAGGAGAAATGGTGGGGAAGAAACAGCTTTTGCAAAAGGCAAAATTAGAAAGTAGCGGCGAAATGGGGCGACCAGGAAAGAGAAAGGTAGCAGATAATGAGACGGCTATAGAGAGAGGGGGCGGACATAGAAGTTTGAATATAAAGATGTTACACACACGATCTTTCTTCAAATATATGTTTTTATGACCCCGAGCAACGCCGGGTAGCCCCGCTAGTCTATTATATAAAGGCCAGTTGTCTGTATGTCTGTCTGTCTGTCTGTCTGTCTGTCTGTCTGTCTGTCTGTCTGTCTGTCTGTATGTCCAGATACTCCTCCGAGAGGACCCAACAAACAGTCACACGGTTGACATCATCATGACCGGCCAGCCCCGGGGCGTGTAATATCTCAGAACCGGAAATAGAAATTGACTCTTTGGGGGTCGACTGAGCACTTTTCTCTAATGGGGGTGTGCTTTTTTCCTCCATTTTCAACGTTGTTTAGTACTAATTTGAGAAATAACAATGCTATCATGTATAATTTTAGAAATATGCAAAGTCACGCTTTTATTTAACAGGAAATGACGTCAGAGGAAAAGAGTGTAGGGAAGAAAATCCCTCACACTAAAACTCTTCTTTCCCTCTCACTCCCACCCTTTCTACCTTCCCTTCCTCCCCTACGCCAGTTCTGTTGTCATGATACCACCCTCCTAGGCATTACCTCCTCCTTTTTGAGAGTTGTGGAGATAGTGCGGCGATGTGACTGCTTCAGGGCAAATTAGGGGGGGGGGGGGGGTCGGCATTCGCTTAATTTGGGGGAGTGGCGCGTCAGGCGAAATTATGGGAGGAGGGAGTGTCGGAAAAAAAAAATTGACTCTTCGGGGGGGGGGGGCTTTTTCTATCACTTGTTTAGTACTAATTTGAGAAATAAACAATGCTATCATCGTCACGCTTTTAACAGGAAATGACGTCAGAGGAAATCCCTAACGGCACTTTTTTGAACATTGGTTTATAGTGAAGCAAGGGTTGCTTAACTACTAACGGCATTTTTTGAAACATGCGTTTATAGTGACGCAAGTGTTGTTTAATCAATAACGGCACTTTTTTGAACATGAGTTTATAGTGAAGCAAGAGTTGCTTATACTAACCGCATTTCTTCTGTTGACATGATACCATCCTCCCAAGTATTACCTCCTCCTTTTTGAGAGGTGTGAAGTTAGTGTATTATCAGTGAAATTAAAGTAATACATAATTATGCACCACCATTGTTTTCACTAATATTTGTATACATATTAAATAACGTCTAAATCAGTAAAATAAGAAGAGAAAAATTATGCTCCGCCATTGTTTTCACTAATATTTGTATACATGTTAAATAACGTGTCAATAAGTAAGTAAAAACAGAAAAATTATGCTCCGCCATTGTTTTCACTAATATTTGTATACATGTTAAATAACGTGTCAATAAGTAAAGTAAGAAGAGAAAAATTATGCTCCACCACTGTTTTCACTAATATTTGTATACATGTTAAATAACGTGTCAATAAGTAAAGTAAGAACAGAAAAATTATGCTCCGCCATTGTTTTCACTAATATTTGTATACATGTTAAATAACGTGTCAATAAGTAAAGTAAGAAGAGAAATAATTATGCTCCACCACTGTTTTCACTAATATTTGTATACATGTTAAATAACGTGTCAATAAGTAAAGTAAGCAGAGAAATAATTATGCTCCACCACTGTTTTCACTTATAGTTGTATACATGTTAAATAACGTGTCAATAAGTAAAGTAAGAAGAGAAATAATTATGCTCTGACATTGTTTTCACTAATATTTGTATACATGTTAAATAACGTGTCAATAAGTAAAGTAAAAAGAAAAATAATTATGCTCCACCATTGTTTTCACTTATATTTGTATACATGTTAAATAACGTGTCAATAAGTAAAGTAAGTAGAGAAATAATTATGCTCCACCATTGTGTTCACTGATATTTGTATACATGTTAAATAACGTCTCAATATATAAAGTAAGAGAAATAATTATGCTCCACCACTGTTTTCACTAATATTTGTATACATATTAAATAACGTCTCAATAAGTAAAGTAAGAAGAAAAATAATTATGCTCTGCCATTGTTTTCACTAATATTTGTATACATGTTAAATAACGTCTCAATAAGAAAAGTAAGAAGAAAATAATTATGCTCCATTATGCTTTTGTTTTGAACTCAAAATATTTCTCAGGGTTGGGGGGAGAGTGAAAAATTAGGGGCTGGAGAGATTGAGGGGTCAGGCCGACCTTTTTAGGGGTCAGGCCAAATCTTTTTGTTTGTTTTTGTTTTGAAGTAAAAATATTTCTCATGGTTGGGGGAGAGTGAAAAATTAGGGGGCTGGAGAGATTTAGGGGTCGGGGAAAATTTTAGGGGTCGGGACGAACTTTTTAAGGGTTAGGCCAAATTTTTTTGTTTTTTTTTTGTTTAGAAGTCAAAATATTTCTCATGGTTGGGGGAGAGTGAAAAATTAGGGGGCTGGAGAGATTTAGGGGTCGGGGAAAATTTTAGGGGTCAGGACGAACTTTTTAGGGGTCAGGCCAAATTTTTTTCTTTTTTTTTTGTTTTGAAGTCAAAATATATCTCATGGTTGGGAGAGAGTGAAAAATTAGGGGGCTGGAGAGATTTAGGGGTCGGGGAAAATTTTAGGGGTCAGGACGAACTTTTTAGGGGTCAGGCCAAATTTTTTTCTTTTTCTTTGTTTTTTTTTGTTTTGAAGTCAAAATATTTCTCAGGGTTGGGGGAAAGTGAAAAATTAGGGGGCTGGAGAGATTTAGGGGTCGGGGAAAATTTTAGGGGTCAGGACGAACTTTTTAGGGGTCAGGCCAAATTTTTTTGTTTTTTTTTGTTTTGAAGTCAAAATATATCTAATGGTTGTAAGAGAGTGAAAAATTAGGGGGCTGGAAAGATTTAGGGGTCGGGGAAAATTTTAGGGGTCAGGACGAACTTTTTAGGGGTCAGGCCAAATTTTTTTCTTTTTTTTTTGTTTTGAAGTCAAAATATTTCTCAGGGTTGGGGGAAAGTGAAAAATTAGGTGGCTGAAGAGATTTAGGGGTCGGGGAAAATTTTAGGGGTCAGGACGAACTTTTTAGGGGTCAGGCCAAATTTTTTTCTTTTTTTTTTGTTTTGAAGTCAAAATATTTTTCATGGTTGGAGGAGAGTGAAAAATGAGGGGGCTGGAGAGATTTAGGGGTCGGGGAAAATTTTAGGGGTCAGGACGAACTTTTTAGGGGTCAGGCCAAATTTTTTTCTTTTTTTTTTGTTTTGGAGTCAAAATATATCTCATGGTTGGGAGAGAGTGAAAAATTAGGGGGCTGGAGAGATTTAGGGGTCGGCGAAAATTTTAGGGGTCAGGACGAACTTTTTAGGGGTCGGGCCAAATTTTTTCTTTTTTTTTGTTTTGAAGTCAAAATATTTCTCATGGTTGGAGGAGAGTGAAAAATTAGGGGGCTGGAGAGATTTAGGGGTCGGGGAAAATTTTAGGGGTCAGGACGAACTTTTTAGGGGTCAGGCCAAATTTTTTTGTTTTTTTTTGTTTTGAAGTCAAAATATATCTCATGGTTGGGAGGGAGTGAAAAATTAGGGGGCTGGAGAGATTTAGGGGTCGGGGAAAATTTTAGGGGTCAGGACAAACTTTTTAGGGGTCAGGCCAATTTTCTTCTTTTTTTTTGTTTTTTTTTTGTTTTGAAGTCAAAATATTTCTCAGGGTTGGGGGAGAGTAAAAAATTGGGGGGCTGGAGAGATTTAGGGGTCGGGGAAAATTTTAGGGGTCAGGACGAACTTTTTAGGGGTCAGGCCAAATTTTTTTCTTTTTTTTTGTTTTGAAGTCAAAATATTTCTCATGTTTGGAGGAGAGTGAAAAATTAGGGGGCTGGAGAGATTTAGGGGTCGGGGAAAATTTTAGGGGTCAGGACGAACTTTTTAGGGGTCAGGCCAAATTTTTTTCTTTTTTTTTGTTTTGAAGTCAAAATATTTCTCAGGGTTGGGGGAGAGTGAAAAATTAGGGGGCTGGAGAGATTTAGGGGTCGGGGAAAATTTTAGGGGTCAGGACGCACTTTTTAGGGGTCAGGCTTAATTTTTTTGTTTTTTTTGGTTTTGAACTCAAAATATTTCTCATGGTTGGGGGAGAGTGAAAAATTAGGAGGCTGGAGAGAGTTAGGGGTCGGGGGAAGTTTTAGGGGTCAGGACGAACTTTTTAGGGGTCAGGCTAAATTTTTTTGTTTTTTTTGTTTTGAAGTCAAAATATTTCTCAGGGTTGGGGGAGAGTTAAAAATTAGAGGGCTGGAGAGATTTAGGGGTCGGGAAAAATTTTAGGGGTCAGGACGAACTTTTTAGGTGTCAGGCCAAATTTTTTTGTTTTTTTTTGTTTTGAAGTCAAAATATTTCTCATGGTTGGAGGAGAGTGAAAAATTAGGTGGCTGGAGAGATTTAGGGGTCGGGGAAAATTTTAGGGGTCAGGACGAACTTTTTAGGGGTCAGGCTAAATTTTTTTTTTTTTTTTTTTTTTTTTTTTGTTTTGAAGTCAAAATATTTCTCAGGGTTGGGGAAGAGTGAAAAATTAGGGGCTGGAGAGATTTAGGGGACGGGGAAAATTTTAGGGGTCAGGCGGAATTTTTTAGGGGTCTGCCCAAATTTAGGGGCGGCGATATATACGTATTTAGCTTCCACACCGGGGCGGCAGTAGGTACTTATTTAGCATGCAGCAGTGGTGATAAGTACTTATATAGCATGTGCACATGGGCGGTAATAAGTACGTATATAGTATGCACACCGGAGCAGTGATAGGTATGTATTTAGCATGCGCACTGAGGCAGCGATCGGTTCATATATAGCACGCGCACCAGGGCGGCGAAAGGTACATATTTAAAATTCACACCGGGCGGCGAAAGGTACATATTTAAAATTCACACCGGGGCGGCGATAGGTACGTATTTAGCATTCACACCGGGGCAGCGATAGGTATGTATTTAGCATTCACACTGGGGCAGCGATAGGTATGTATTTAGCATTCGCACCGGAGTGGCGATATGTACGTATTTAGCTTCCGCACCGGGGCGGCGATAGGTACGTATTTAGAATTCACACCGGGGCAGCAATAGGTACGTATTTAGAATTCACACCGGGGCGGCGATAGGTATGTATTTAGCATTCGCACCGGGGCGGCGATATGTACGTATTTAGCTTCCACACCAGGGCGGCGATAGGTACGTATTCAGAATTCAGGGGTGGTAATAGCTACGTATATAGCATGTACACATGGGCAGCTATAAGTACGTACATAGCATGCGCTCTGCGGCGGCGATCAGTACATATATTGCACGCGCACCGGGGCGGCGAAAGGTATGTATTTCGCATTCGCAACATAGTGGTGATAGGTACGTATTTAGCATTCGCACTGGGGCGGCTATAGGTACGTATTTAGCATTCGCACCAGGGCGGCTATAGGTACATATTTAGCATTTGCACTGGGCCGGCGATAGGTACGTATTTAGCATTCACACCAAAGCGGCAATATGTACATATTAATTATTCGCACTAGGGCAGCGATAGGTACTTATGTAGCATGCACACCGGGGCGCAATTGGTATGTCTTTAGTATTTGCACTAGGGCAGTGATAGGTACTTATGTAGCATGCACACCGGGGCGCAATAGGTATGTATTTAGCATTCACACCGGGGCAACGATAGGTACTATTTAGCATTCGCAACGGGGCGGCCATAGGTACTTAAATAGTATCTGCACCGGGGCGGCGATAGGTACGTATATAGTATGTGCACTGGGGCGGCGATAGGTACGTATATAGTATGCGCACCGGGGTGATGATAGATACGTATATAGTTTGAACACCGAGGTTGAGATAAGTACCTATATAGAAGGCGCAGATAGAGGTGTTACTTTTTATAGAAATATGTCATACTATTACCCTGGGCAATAGGAGAAATGGTGGGGAAGAAACAGCTTTTGCAAAAGGCAAAATTAGAAAGTAGCGGCGAAATGGGGCGACCAGGAAAGAGAAAGGTAGCAGATAATGAGACGGCTATAGAGAGAGGGGGCGGACATAGAAGTTTGAATATAAAGATGTTACACACACGATCTTTCTTCAAATATATGTTTTTATGACCCCGAGCAACGCCGGGTAGCCCCGCTAGTCTATTATATAAAGGCCAGTTGTCTGTCTGTCTGTCTGTCTGTCTGTCTGTCTGTCTGTCTGTCTGTCTGTCTGTATGTCCAGATACTCCTCCGAGAGGACCCAACAAACAGTCACACGGTTGACATCATCATGACCGGCCAGCCCCGGGGCGTGTAATATCTCAGAACCGGAAATAGAAATTGACTCTTTGGGGGTCGACTGAGCACTTTTCTCTAATGGGGGTGTGCTTTTTTCCTCCATTTTCAACGTTGTTTAGTACTAATTTGAGAAATAACAATGCTATCATGTATAATTTTAGAAATATGCAAAGTCACGCTTTTATTTAACAGGAAATGACGTCAGAGGAAAAGAGTGTAGGGAAGAAAATCCCTCACACTAAAACTCTTCTTTCCCTCTCACTCCCACCCTTTCTACCTTCCCTTCCTCCCCTACGCCAGTTCTGTTGTCATGATACCACCCTCCTAGGCATTACCTCCTCCTTTTTGAGAGTTGTGGAGATAGTGCGGCGATGTGACTGCTTCAGGGCAAATTAGGGGGGGGGGGGGGGGTCGGCATTCGCTTAATTTGGGGGAGTGGCGCGTCAGGCGAAATTATGGGAGGAGGGAGTGTCGGAAAAAAAAAATTGACTCTTCGGGGGGGGGGGCTTTTTCTATCACTTGTTTAGTACTAATTTGAGAAATAAACAATGCTATCATCGTCACGCTTTTAACAGGAAATGACGTCAGAGGAAATCCCTAACGGCACTTTTTTGAACATTGGTTTATAGTGAAGCAAGGGTTGCTTAACTACTAACGGCATTTTTTGAAACATGCGTTTATAGTGACGCAAGTGTTGTTTAATCAATAACGGCACTTTTTTGAACATGAGTTTATAGTGAAGCAAGAGTTGCTTATACTAACCGCATTTCTTCTGTTGACATGATACCATCCTCCCAAGTATTACCTCCTCCTTTTTGAGAGGTGTGAAGTTAGTGTATTATCAGTGAAATTAAAGTAATACATAATTATGCACCACCATTGTTTTCACTAATATTTGTATACATATTAAATAACGTCTAAATCAGTAAAATAAGAAGAGAAAAATTATGCTCCGCCATTGTTTTCACTAATATTTGTATACATGTTAAATAACGTGTCAATAAGTAAGTAAAAACAGAAAAATTATGCTCCGCCATTGTTTTCACTAATATTTGTATACATGTTAAATAACGTGTCAATAAGTAAAGTAAGAAGAGAAAAATTATGCTCCACCACTGTTTTCACTAATATTTGTATACATGTTAAATAACGTGTCAATAAGTAAAGTAAGAACAGAAAAATTATGCTCCGCCATTGTTTTCACTAATATTTGTATACATGTTAAATAACGTGTCAATAAGTAAAGTAAGAAGAGAAATAATTATGCTCCACCACTGTTTTCACTAATATTTGTATACATGTTAAATAACGTGTCAATAAGTAAAGTAAGCAGAGAAATAATTATGCTCCACCACTGTTTTCACTTATAGTTGTATACATGTTAAATAACGTGTCAATAAGTAAAGTAAGAAGAGAAATAATTATGCTCTGACATTGTTTTCACTAATATTTGTATACATGTTAAATAACGTGTCAATAAGTAAAGTAAAAAGAAAAATAATTATGCTCCACCATTGTTTTCACTTATATTTGTATACATGTTAAATAACGTGTCAATAAGTAAAGTAAGTAGAGAAATAATTATGCTCCACCATTGTGTTCACTGATATTTGTATACATGTTAAATAACGTCTCAATATATAAAGTAAGAGAAATAATTATGCTCCACCACTGTTTTCACTAATATTTGTATACATATTAAATAACGTCTCAATAAGTAAAGTAAGAAGAAAAATAATTATGCTCTGCCATTGTTTTCACTAATATTTGTATACATGTTAAATAACGTCTCAATAAGAAAAGTAAGAAGAAAATAATTATGCTCCATTATGCTTTTGTTTTGAACTCAAAATATTTCTCAGGGTTGGGGGGAGAGTGAAAAATTAGGGGCTGGAGAGATTGAGGGGTCAGGCCGACCTTTTTAGGGGTCAGGCCAAATCTTTTTGTTTGTTTTTGTTTTGAAGTAAAAATATTTCTCATGGTTGGGGGAGAGTGAAAAATTAGGGGGCTGGAGAGATTTAGGGGTCGGGGAAAATTTTAGGGGTCGGGACGAACTTTTTAAGGGTTAGGCCAAATTTTTTTGTTTTTTTTTTGTTTAGAAGTCAAAATATTTCTCATGGTTGGGGGAGAGTGAAAAATTAGGGGGCTGGAGAGATTTAGGGGTCGGGGAAAATTTTAGGGGTCAGGACGAACTTTTTAGGGGTCAGGCCAAATTTTTTTCTTTTTTTTTTGTTTTGAAGTCAAAATATATCTCATGGTTGGGAGAGAGTGAAAAATTAGGGGGCTGGAGAGATTTAGGGGTCGGGGAAAATTTTAGGGGTCAGGACGAACTTTTTAGGGGTCAGGCCAAATTTTTTTCTTTTTCTTTGTTTTTTTTTGTTTTGAAGTCAAAATATTTCTCAGGGTTGGGGGAAAGTGAAAAATTAGGGGGCTGGAGAGATTTAGGGGTCGGGGAAAATTTTAGGGGTCAGGACGAACTTTTTAGGGGTCAGGCCAAATTTTTTTGTTTTTTTTTGTTTTGAAGTCAAAATATATCTAATGGTTGTAAGAGAGTGAAAAATTAGGGGGCTGGAAAGATTTAGGGGTCGGGGAAAATTTTAGGGGTCAGGACGAACTTTTTAGGGGTCAGGCCAAATTTTTTTCTTTTTTTTTTGTTTTGAAGTCAAAATATTTCTCAGGGTTGGGGGAAAGTGAAAAATTAGGTGGCTGAAGAGATTTAGGGGTCGGGGAAAATTTTAGGGGTCAGGACGAACTTTTTAGGGGTCAGGCCAAATTTTTTTCTTTTTTTTTTGTTTTGAAGTCAAAATATTTTTCATGGTTGGAGGAGAGTGAAAAATGAGGGGGCTGGAGAGATTTAGGGGTCGGGGAAAATTTTAGGGGTCAGGACGAACTTTTTAGGGGTCAGGCCAAATTTTTTTCTTTTTTTTTTGTTTTGGAGTCAAAATATATCTCATGGTTGGGAGAGAGTGAAAAATTAGGGGGCTGGAGAGATTTAGGGGTCGGCGAAAATTTTAGGGGTCAGGACGAACTTTTTAGGGGTCGGGCCAAATTTTTTCTTTTTTTTTGTTTTGAAGTCAAAATATATCTCATGGTTGGGAGGGAGTGAAAAATTAGGGGGCTGGAGAGATTTAGGGGTCGGGGAAAATTTTAGGGGTCAGGACAAACTTTTTAGGGGTCAGGCCAATTTTCTTCTTTTTTTTTGTTTTTTTTTTGTTTTGAAGTCAAAATATTTCTCAGGGTTGGGGGAGAGTAAAAAATTGGGGGGCTGGAGAGATTTAGGGGTCGGGGAAAATTTTAGGGGTCAGGACGAACTTTTTAGGGGTCAGGCCAAATTTTTTTCTTTTTTTTTGTTTTGAAGTCAAAATATTTCTCATGTTTGGAGGAGAGTGAAAAATTAGGGGGCTGGAGAGATTTAGGGGTCGGGGAAAATTTTAGGGGTCAGGACGAACTTTTTAGGGGTCAGGCCAAATTTTTTTCTTTTTTTTTGTTTTGAAGTCAAAATATTTCTCAGGGTTGGGGGAGAGTGAAAAATTAGGGGGCTGGAGAGATTTAGGGGTCGGGGAAAATTTTAGGGGTCAGGACGCACTTTTTAGGGGTCAGGCTTAATTTTTTTGTTTTTTTTGGTTTTGAACTCAAAATATTTCTCATGGTTGGGGGAGAGTGAAAAATTAGGAGGCTGGAGAGAGTTAGGGGTCGGGGGAAGTTTTAGGGGTCAGGACGAACTTTTTAGGGGTCAGGCTAAATTTTTTTGTTTTTTTTGTTTTGAAGTCAAAATATTTCTCAGGGTTGGGGGAGAGTTAAAAATTAGAGGGCTGGAGAGATTTAGGGGTCGGGAAAAATTTTAGGGGTCAGGACGAACTTTTTAGGTGTCAGGCCAAATTTTTTTGTTTTTTTTTGTTTTGAAGTCAAAATATTTCTCATGGTTGGAGGAGAGTGAAAAATTAGGTGGCTGGAGAGATTTAGGGGTCGGGGAAAATTTTAGGGGTCAGGACGAACTTTTTAGGGGTCAGGCTAAATTTTTTTGTTTTTTTTTTGTTTTTTTTTGTTTTGAAGTCAAAATATTTCTCAGGGTTGGGGAAGAGTGAAAAATTAGGGGCTGGAGAGATTTAGGGGACGGGGAAAATTTTAGGGGTCAGGCGGAATTTTTTAGGGGTCTGCCCAAATTTAGGGGCGGCGATATATACGTATTTAGCTTCCACACCGGGGCGGCAGTAGGTACTTATTTAGCATGCAGCAGTGGTGATAAGTACTTATATAGCATGTGCACATGGGCGGTAATAAGTACGTATATAGTATGCACACCGGAGCAGTGATAGGTATGTATTTAGCATGCGCACTGAGGCAGCGATCGGTTCATATATAGCACGCGCACCAGGGCGGCGAAAGGTACATATTTAAAATTCACACCGGGCGGCGAAAGGTACATATTTAAAATTCACACCGGGGCGGCGATAGGTACGTATTTAGCATTCACACCGGGGCAGCGATAGGTATGTATTTAGCATTCACACTGGGGCAGCGATAGGTATGTATTTAGCATTCGCACCGGAGTGGCGATATGTACGTATTTAGCTTCCGCACCGGGGCGGCGATAGGTACGTATTTAGAATTCACACCGGGGCAGCAATAGGTACGTATTTAGAATTCACACCGGGGCGGCGATAGGTATGTATTTAGCATTCGCACCGGGGCGGCGATATGTACGTATTTAGCTTCCACACCAGGGCGGCGATAGGTACGTATTCAGAATTCAGGGGTGGTAATAGCTACGTATATAGCATGTACACATGGGCAGCTATAAGTACGTACATAGCATGCGCTCTGCGGCGGCGATCAGTACATATATTGCACGCGCACCGGGGCGGCGAAAGGTATGTATTTCGCATTCGCAACATAGTGGTGATAGGTACGTATTTAGCATTCGCACTGGGGCGGCTATAGGTACGTATTTAGCATTCGCACCAGGGCGGCTATAGGTACATATTTAGCATTTGCACTGGGCCGGCGATAGGTACGTATTTAGCATTCACACCAAAGCGGCAATATGTACATATTAATTATTCGCACTAGGGCAGCGATAGGTACTTATGTAGCATGCACACCGGGGCGCAATTGGTATGTCTTTAGTATTTGCACTAGGGCAGTGATAGGTACTTATGTAGCATGCACACCGGGGCGCAATAGGTATGTATTTAGCATTCACACCGGGGCAACGATAGGTACTATTTAGCATTCGCAACGGGGCGGCCATAGGTACTTAAATAGTATCTGCACCGGGGCGGCGATAGGTACGTATATAGTATGTGCACTGGGGCGGCGATAGGTACGTATATAGTATGCGCACCGGGGTGATGATAGATACGTATATAGTTTGAACACCGAGGTTGAGATAAGTACCTATATAGAAGGCGCAGATAGAGGTGTTACTTTTTATAGAAATATGTCATACTATTACCCTGGGCAATAGGAGAAATGGTGGGGAAGAAACAGCTTTTGCAAAAGGCAAAATTAGAAAGTAGCGGCGAAATGGGGCGACCAGGAAAGAGAAAGGTAGCAGATAATGAGACGGCTATAGAGAGAGGGGGCGGACATAGAAGTTTGAATATAAAGATGTTACACACACGATCTTTCTTCAAATATATGTTTTTATGACCCCGAGCAACGCCGGGTAGCCCCGCTAGTCTATTATATAAAGGCCAGTTGTCTGTATGTCTGTCTGTCTGTCTGTCTGTCTGTCTGTCTGTCTGTATGTCCAGATACTCCTCCGAGAGGACCCAACAAACAGTCACACGGTTGACATCATCATGACCGGCCAGCCCCGGGGCGTGTAATATCTCAGAACCGGAAATAGAAATTGACTCTTTGGGGGTCGACTGAGCACTTTTCTCTAATGGGGGTGTGCTTTTTTCCTCCATTTTCAACGTTGTTTAGTACTAATTTGAGAAATAACAATGCTATCATGTATAATTTTAGAAATATGCAAAGTCACGCTTTTATTTAACAGGAAATGACGTCAGAGGAAAAGAGTGTAGGGAAGAAAATCCCTCACACTAAAACTCTTCTTTCCCTCTCACTCCCACCCTTTCTACCTTCCCTTCCTCCCCTACGCCAGTTCTGTTGTCATGATACCACCCTCCTAGGCATTACCTCCTCCTTTTTGAGAGTTGTGGAGATAGTGCGGCGATGTGACTGCTTCAGGGCAAATTAGGGGGGGGGGGTCGGCATTCGCTTAATTTGGGGGAGTGGCGCGTCAGGCGAAATTATGGGAGGAGGGAGTGTCGGAAAAAAAAAATTGACTCTTCGGGGGGGGGGGCTTTTTCTATCACTTGTTTAGTACTAATTTGAGAAATAAACAATGCTATCATCGTCACGCTTTTAACAGGAAATGACGTCAGAGGAAATCCCTAACGGCACTTTTTTGAACATTGGTTTATAGTGAAGCAAGGGTTGCTTAACTACTAACGGCATTTTTTGAAACATGCGTTTATAGTGACGCAAGTGTTGTTTAATCAATAACGGCACTTTTTTGAACATGAGTTTATAGTGAAGCAAGAGTTGCTTATACTAACAGCATTTCTTCTGTTGACATGATACCATCCTCCCAAGTATTACCTCCTCCTTTTTGAGAGGTGTGAAGTTAGTGTATTATCAGTGAAATTAAAGTAATACATAATTATGCACCACCATTGTTTTCACTAATATTTGTATACATATTAAATAACGTCTAAATCAGTAAAATAAGAAGAGAAAAATTATGCTCCGCCATTGTTTTCACTAATATTTGTATACATGTTAAATAACGTGTCAATAAGTAAGTAAAAACAGAAAAATTATGCTCCGCCATTGTTTTCACTAATATTTGTATACATGTTAAATAACGTGTCAATAAGTAAAGTAAGAAGAGAAAAATTATGCTCCACCACTGTTTTCACTAATATTTGTATACATGTTAAATAACGTGTCAATAAGTAAAGTAAGAACAGAAAAATTATGCTCCGCCATTGTTTTCACTAATATTTGTATACATGTTAAATAACGTGTCAATAAGTAAAGTAAGAAGAGAAATAATTATGCTCCACCACTGTTTTCACTAATATTTGTATACATGTTAAATAACGTGTCAATAAGTAAAGTAAGCAGAGAAATAATTATGCTCCACCACTGTTTTCACTTATAGTTGTATACATGTTAAATAACGTGTCAATAAGTAAAGTAAGAAGAGAAATAATTATGCTCTGACATTGTTTTCACTAATATTTGTATACATGTTAAATAACGTGTCAATAAGTAAAGTAAAAAGAAAAATAATTATGCTCCACCATTGTTTTCACTTATATTTGTATACATGTTAAATAACGTGTCAATAAGTAAAGTAAGTAGAGAAATAATTATGCTCCACCATTGTGTTCACTGATATTTGTATACATGTTAAATAACGTCTCAATATATAAAGTAAGAGAAATAATTATGCTCCACCACTGTTTTCACTAATATTTGTATACATATTAAATAACGTCTCAATAAGTAAAGTAAGAAGAAAAATAATTATGCTCTGCCATTGTTTTCACTAATATTTGTATACATGTTAAATAACGTCTCAATAAGAAAAGTAAGAAGAAAATAATTATGCTCCATTATGCTTTTGTTTTGAACTCAAAATATTTCTCAGGGTTGGGGGGAGAGTGAAAAATTAGGGGCTGGAGAGATTGAGGGGTCAGGCCGACCTTTTTAGGGGTCAGGCCAAATCTTTTTGTTTGTTTTTGTTTTGAAGTAAAAATATTTCTCATGGTTGGGGGAGAGTGAAAAATTAGGGGGCTGGAGAGATTATGGGGTCGGGGAAAATTTTAGGGGTCAGGACGAACTTTTTAAGGGTTAGGCCAAATTTTTTTGTTTTTTTTTTGTTTAGAAGTCAAAATATTTCTCATGGTTGGGGGAGAGTGAAAAATTAGGGGGCTGGAGAGATTTAGGGGTCGGGGAAAATTTTAGGGGTCAGGACGAACTTTTTAGGGGTCAGGCCAAATTTTTTTCTTTTTTTTTTGTTTTGAAGTCAAAATATATCTCATGGTTGGGAGAGAGTGAAAAATTAGGGGGCTGGAGAGATTTAGGGGTCGGGGAAAATTTTAGGGGTCAGGACGAACTTTTTAGGGGTCAGGCCAAATTTTTTTCTTTTTCTTTGTTTTTTTTTGTTTTGAAGTCAAAATATTTCTCAGGGTTGGGGGAAAGTGAAAAATTAGGGGGCTGGAGAGATTTAGGGGTCGGGGAAAATTTTAGGGGTCAGGACGAACTTTTTAGGGGTCAGGCCAAATTTTTTTGTTTTTTTTTGTTTTGAAGTCAAAATATATCTAATGGTTGTAAGAGAGTGAAAAATTAGGGGGCTGGAAAGATTTAGGGGTCGGGGAAAATTTTAGGGGTCAGGACGAACTTTTTAGGGGTCAGGCCAAATTTTTTTCTTTTTTTTTTGTTTTGAAGTCAAAATATTTCTCAGGGTTGGGGGAAAGTGAAAAATTAGGTGGCTGAAGAGATTTAGGGGTCGGGGAAAATTTTAGGGGTCAGGACGAACTTTTTAGGGGTCAGGCCAAATTTTTTTCTTTTTTTTTTGTTTTGAAGTCAAAATATTTTTCATGGTTGGAGGAGAGTGAAAAATGAGGGGGCTGGAGAGATTTAGGGGTCGGGGAAAATTTTAGGGGTCAGGACGAACTTTTTAGGGGTCAGGCCAAATTTTTTTCTTTTTTTTTTGTTTTGGAGTCAAAATATATCTCATGGTTGGGAGAGAGTGAAAAATTAGGGGGCTGGAGAGATTTAGGGGTCGGCGAAAATTTTAGGGGTCAGGACGAACTTTTTAGGGGTCAGGCCAAATTTTTTTCTTTTTTTTTGTTTTGAAGTCAAAATATTTCTCATGGTTGAAGGAGAGTGAAAAATTAGGGGGCTGGAGAGATTTTGGGGTCGGGGAAAATTTTAGGGGTCAGGACGAACTTTTTAGGGGTCGGGCCAAATTTTTTCTTTTTTTTTGTTTTGAAGTCAAAATATTTCTCATGGTTGGAGGAGAGTGAAAAATTAGGGGGCTGGAGAGATTTAGGGGTCGGGGAAAATTTTAGGGGTCAGGACGAACTTTTTAGGGGTCAGGCCAAATTTTTTTGTTTTTTTTTGTTTTGAAGTCAAAATATATCTCATGGTTGGGAGGGAGTGAAAAATTAGGGGGCTGGAGAGATTTAGGGGTCGGGGAAAATTTTAGGGGTCAGGACAAACTTTTTAGGGGTCAGGCCAATTTTCTTCTTTTTTTTTGTTTTTTTTTTGTTTTGAAGTCAAAATATTTCTCAGGGTTGGGGGAGAGTAAAAAATTGGGGGGCTGGAGAGATTTAGGGGTCGGGGAAAATTTTAGGGGTCAGGACGAACTTTTTAGGGGTCAGGCCAAATTTTTTTCTTTTTTTTTGTTTTGAAGTCAAAATATTTCTCATGTTTGGAGGAGAGTGAAAAATTAGGGGGCTGGAGAGATTTAGGGGTCGGGGAAAATTTTAGGGGTCAGGACGAACTTTTTAGGGGTCAGGCCAAATTTTTTTCTTTTTTTTTGTTTTGAAGTCAAAATATTTCTCATGTTTGGAGGAGAGTGAAAAATTAGGGGGCTGGAGAGATTTAGGGGTCGGCGAAAATTTTAGGGGTCAGGACGAACTTTTTAGGGGTCAGGCCAAATTTTTTTCTTTTTTTTTGTTTTGAAGTCAAAATATTTCTCATGGTTGGAGGAGAGTGAAAAATTAGGGGGCTGGAGAGATTTAGGGGTCGGGGAAAATTTTAGGGGTCAGGACGAACTTTTTAGGGGTCAGGCCAAATTTTTTTGTTTTTTTTTGTTTTGAAGTCAAAATATATCTAATGGTTGTAAGAGAGTGAAAAATTAGGGGGCTGGAAAGATTTAGGGGTCGGGGAAAATTTTAGGGGTCAGGACGAACTTTTTAGGGGTCAGGCCAAATTTTTTTGTTTTTTTTTGTTTTTTTTTGTTTTGAACTCAAAATATTTCTCAGGGTTGGGGGAAAGTGAAAAATTAGGGGGCTGGAGAGATTTAGGGGTCGGGGAAAATTTTAGGGGTCAGGACGAACTTTTTAGGGGTCAGGCCAAATTTTTTTGTTTTTTTTTTGTTTTGAAGTCAAAATATTTTTCATGGTTGGAGGATAGTGAAAAATGAGGGGGCTGGAGAGATTTAGGGGTCGGCGAAAATTTTAGGGGTCAGGACGAACTTTTTAGGGGTCAGGCCAAATTTTTTTCTTTTTTTTTTGTTTTGAAGTCAAAATATATCTCATGGTTGGGAGAGAGTGAAAAATTAGGGGGCTGGAGAGATTTAGGGGTCGGCGAAAATTTTAGGGGTCAGGACGAACTTTTTAGGGGTCAGGCCAAATTTTTTTCTTTTTTTTTGTTTTGAAGTCAAAATATTTCTCATGGTTGGAGGAGAGTTAAAAATTAGGGGGCTGGAGAGATTTAGGGGTCGGGGAAAATTTTAGGGGTCAGGACGAACTTTTTAGGGGTCGGGCCAAATTTTTTTCTTTTTTTTTGTTTTGAAGTCAAAATATTTCTCATGGTTGGAGGAGAGTGAAAAATTAGGGGGCTGGAGAGATTTAGGGGTCGGGGAAAATTTTAGGGGTCAGGACGAACTTTTTAGGGGTCAGGCCAAATTTTTTTGTTTTTTTTTGTTTTGAAGTCAAAATATATCTCATGGTTGGGAGGGAGTGAAAAATTAGGGGGCTGGAGAGATTTAGGGGTCGGGGAAAATTTTAGGGGTCAGGACGAACTTTTTAGGGGTCAGGCCAATTTTTTTCTTTTTTTTATGTTTTTTTTTTGTTTTGAAGTCAAAATATATCTAATGGTTGTAAGAGAGTGAAAAATTGGGGGGCTGGAGAGATTTAGGGGTCGGGGAAAATTTTAGGGGTCAGGACGAACTTTTTAGGGGTCAGGCCAAATTTTTTTTTTTTTTTTTGTTTTGAAGTCAAAATATATCTAATGGTTGTAAGAGAGTGAAAAATTAGGGGGCTGGAGAGATTTAGGGGTCGGGGAAAATTTTAGGGGTCAGGACGAACTTTTTAGGGGTCAGGCCAAATTTTTTTCTTTTTTTTTTTGGTTTGAAGTCAAAATATTTCTCATGGTTGGGGGAGAGTGAAAAATTAGAGGCTGAAGAGATTTAGGGGACGGGGAAAATTTTAGGGGTCAGGCCAAATTTTTTAGGGTCTGCCCAAATTTAGGGGCGGCGATATCTCTGTATTTAGCTTCCACACCGGGGCGGCGATAGGTACTTATTTAGCATTCAGCAGTTGTGATAGGTACTTATATAGCATGTGCACATGGGCGGTAATAAGTACGTATATAGTATGCACACTGGGGCAGTGATAGGTATGTATTTAGCATGCGCACTGAGGAAGCGATCGGTTCATATATAGCACGCGCACCGGGGCGGCGATATGTACGTATATAGCACGCGCACAGGGGCGGCGAAAGCTACATATTTAAAATTCACACCGGGCGGCGAAAGGTACATATTTAAAATTCACACCGGGGCGGCGATAGGTACGTATTTAGCATTCACACCGGGGCAGCGATAGGTATGTATTTAGCTTCCGCACCGGGGCAGCGATATGTACGTATTTAGCTTCCGCACCGGGGCGGCGATAGGTACGTATTTAGAATTCACACCGGGGCGGCAATAGGTACGTATTTTGAATTCACACCGGGGTGGCGATAGGTATGTATTTAGCATTCGCACCGGGGCGGCGATATGTACGTATTTAGCTTCCACACCAGGGCGGCGATAGGTACGTATTCAGAATTCAGGGGTGGTGATAGCTACGTATATAGCATGTACACACGGGCAGCAATAAGTACGTACATAGCATGCGCTCTGCGGCGGCGATCAGTACATATATTGCATGCGTACCGAGGCGGCGAAAGGTATGTATTTCGCATTCGCACCGTAGTGGTGATAGGTACGTATTTAGCATTCGCACTGGGGCGGCTATAGGTACGTATTTAGCATTCGCACCAGGGCGGCTATAGGTACGTATTTAGCATTCGCACTGGGCCGGTGATAGGTACGTATTTAGCATTCACACCAAAGCGGCAATATGTACATATTAATTATTCGCACTAGGGCAGTGATAGGTACTTATGTAGCATGCACACCGGAGCGCAATTGGTATGTCTTTAGTATTCGCACTAGGGCAGCGATAGGTACTTATGTAGCATGCACACCGGGGCGCAATAGGTATGTATTTAGCATTCACACCGGGGCAACGATAGGTACTATTTAGCATTCGCAACGGGGCGGCGATAGGTACTTAAATAGTATCTGCACCGGGGCGGGGATAGGTACGTATATAGTATGTGCACTGGGGCGGCGATAGGTACGTATATAGTATGCGCACCGGGGTGATGATAGATACGTATATAGTATGAACACCGGGGTGGAGATAAGTACCTATATAGAAGGCGCAGATAGAGGTGTTACTTTTTATAGAAATATGTCATACTATTACCCTGGGCAATAGGAGAAATGGTGGGGAAGAAACAGCTTTTGCAAAAGGCAAAATTAGAAAGTAGCGGCGAAATGGGGCGACCAGGAAAGAGAAAGGTAGCAGATAAAGAGACGGCTATAGAGAGAGGGGGCGGACATAGAAGTTGAATATAAAGATGTTACACACACGATCTTTCTTCAAATATATGTTTTTATGACCCCGAGCAACGCCGGGTAGCCCCGCTAGTCTCTTATATAAAGGGCAGTTGTCTGTATGTTTGTTTGTTTGTTTGTTTGTTTGTTTGTATGGCCAGATACTCCTCCGACAGGACCCAACAAACAGTCACACGGTTGACATCATTATAACCGGCCAGCCCCGGGACGTATAATATCTCAGAACCGGAAAAAAAAATGGACTCTTCGAGGGTCGACTGAGCACTTTTCTCCAATGGGGGGGTGCCTTTTTCCTCGATTTTCAACGTTGTTTAGTACTAATTTGAGAAAAAAACAAAGAATTTGAGAAATAATGCACCGTCATGATTTTAACAGGAAATGACGTCAGAGGAAATCCCTAACGGCTCTTTTTTGAACATGAGTTTATAGTGAAGCAAGTGTTGCTTAATCACAAACGGCACTTTTTTTGAACACGAGTCCATAGTCAAGCATGGGTTGCTTACTTACTAACGGCGCTTTTTGATACATGCGTTTATAGTGACGCAAGTGTTGTTTAATCAATAACGGCACTTTTTTTAACATGAGTTCATAGTGAAGCAAGGGTTGCTTAATCCTAACCACATTTTTTCTGTTGACATGATAACATCCTCCTAGGTATTACCTCCTCCTTTTTGAGAGGTGTGAAGTTAGTGTAGTATCAGTAAAATTAAAGTAATAAATAATTATGCTCCCCCACTGTTTTCACTAATATTTGTATGCTCCCCCATTGTTTTCACTAATATTTCTATACATATTGTATACATATTGAAAACTTGGGGTGGGTGTGGGGGGGGGGGTGTCGGCATTCGCCGGTGTGAGCGCCTCAGGAGAAATTTGGGGAAGAGGGGGGGTATCGGCATTCGGCGGTGGGGCGCCTCAGGCCAAATCTGGGGAGGGTGAGTGTCGGCATTCGGCGGTGGGGCGCCTCAGGCGAAATTCGGGGAGGAGTGTCGGCATTCGCCAGTATGAGCGCCTCAGGCCGAATTTGGGGGAGTGTCGGCATTCGCCGGTGGTGCGCCTCAGGCCAAATTTGGAGATGGGGGATTGTCGGCATAATGCAAAGTCACGATTTTAGCAGGAAATGACGTCAGAGGAAATCCCTAACGGCACTTTTTTGAACATGAGTTTATAGTGAAGCACGGGTTGCCTTATCCCAACGAAACATAAGTTTTTATTGAAGCAACTGTTGCTTAATCCCTAACGGCATTTTTTGAACATGAGTCCATAGTGAAGCAAGGGTTGCTTAATTTCTAACGGCACTTATTTGAACATGAATCCACAGTGAAGCCAGGGTTGCTTAATCAATAACGGCACTTTTTTGAACACGAGTTTGTAGTGAAGCCAGGGTTGCTTAATCCTAACTGCATTTCTTCTGTTGACATGATACTTTCCTCCCAGGTATAACCTCCTTCTTTTTGAGAGGTGTGAAGTTAGTGTAGTATCAGTAAAATTAAAGTAATAAATAATTATGCTCCACCATTGTTTTCACTAATATTTGTATACATATTAAATAACGTCTCAATAAGTAAAGTAAAAAGAGAAATAATTATGCTCCACCATTGTTTTCACTAATATTTGTATACATATTAAATAACGTCTCAAGAAGTAAAGTAAGAAGAGAAATAATTATGCTCCGCCATTGTTTTCACTAATATTTGTATACATATTAAAAAACATCTCAATAAGTAAAGTAAGAAAAGAGATAATTATGCTCCCCCATTGTTTTCACTAATATTTGTATACATATTAAATAACGTCTCAAGAAGTTAAGTAAGAAGAGAAATAATTATGCTCCGCCATTGTTTTCACTAATATTTGTATACATATTAAATAACGTCTCAAGAAGTTAAGTAAGAAGAGAAATAATTATGCTCCGCCATTGTTTTCACTAATATTTGTATACATGTTAAATAACGTCTCAATAAGTAAAGTAAGAAGAGAAATAATTATGCACCGCCATTGTTTTCACTAATATTTGTATACATGTTAAATGACATTTTTTGTTTTGAACTCAAAATATTTCGCAGGGTTAGGAGAGAGTGAAAAATTAGTTGGGAGTAGGGGGCTGGAGACATTGAGGGGTCGGAGAAAATTTTAGGAGTCAATCCAAACTTTTTAGGGGTCAGGCCAAATTTTTTTGTTTTTTTTTGTTTTGAACTGAAAATATTTCTCAGGGTTGGGGGAGAGTGGAAAATTAGGGGGCTGGAGAGATTTAGGGGTCGGGGAAAATTTTAGGGGTCAGGACGAACTTTTTAGGGGTCAGGCCAAATTTTTTTCTTTTTTTTTGGTTTTGAAGTCAAAATATATCTCATGGTTGGGGGAGAGTGAAAAATTAGGGGGCTGGAGAGATTTAGGGGTTCGGGAAAATTTTAGGGGTCAGGACGCACTTTTTAGGGGTCAGGACGAACTTTTTAGGGGTCAGGCCAAATTTTTTTGTTTTTTTTGTTTTGAAGTCAAAATATATCTCATGGTTGGGGGAGAGTGAAAAATTAGGGGGCTGGAGAGATTTAGGGGTCGGGGAAAATTTTAGGGGTCAGGACGAACTTTTTAGGGGTCAGGCCAAATTTTTTTGTTTTTTTTTTGTTTTGAAGTCAAAATATATCTCATGGTTGGGGGTGAGTGAAAAATTAGAGGGCTGGAGAGATTTAGAGGTCGGGGAAAATTTTAGGGGTCAGGACGAACTTTTTAGGGGTCAGGCCAAATTTTTTTCTTTTTTTTGGTTTTGAACTCAAAATATTTCTCATGGTTGGGGGAGAGTGAAAAATTAGGGGGCTGGAGAGATTTAGGGGTTGGGGAAAATTTTAGGGGTCAGGCGGAACTTTTTAGGGGTCAAGCCAAATTTTTTTGTTTGTTTTTGTTTTGAAGTCAAAATATATCTCATGGTTAGGGGAGAGTGAAAAATTAGGGGGCTGGAGAGATTTAGGGGTTCGGGAACATTTTAGGGGTCAGGACGAACTTTTTAGGGGTCAGGCCAAATTTTTTTCTTTTTTTTTGGTTTTGAACTCAAAATATATCTCATGGTTGGGGGAGAGTGAAAAATTAGGGGGCTGGAGAGATTTAAGGGTCGGGGAAAATTTTAGGGGTCAGGACGAACTTTTTAGGGGTCAGGCCAAATTTTTTTGTTTTTTTTTGTTTTGAAGTCAAAATATTTCTATTGGTTGGGGGAGAGTGAAAAATTAGGGGGCTGGAGAGATTTAGGGGTCGGGGAAAATTTTAGGGGTCAGGACGAACTTTTTAGGGGTCAGGCCAAATTTTTTTGTTTTTTTTTATTTTGAAGTCAAAATATATCTCATGGTTGGGGGAGAGTGAAAAATTAGGGGGCTGGAGAGATTTAGGGGTCGGGGAAAATTTTAGGGGTCAGGACGAACTTTTTAGGGGTCAGGCCAAATTTTTTTGTTTTTTTTTTGTTTTGAAGTCAAAATATATCTCATGGTTGGGGGAGAGTGAAAAATTAGGGGGCTGAAAAGATTTAGGGGACGGGGAAAATTTTAGGGGTCAGGACGAACTTTTTAGTGGTCAGGCCAAATTTTTTTGTTTTTTTTTGTTTTGAAGTCAAAATATATCTCATGGTTAGGGGAGAGTGAAAAATTAGGGGGCTGGAGAGATTTAAGGGTCGGGGAAAATTTTAGGGGTCAGGACGAACTTTTTAGGGGTCAGGCCAAATTTTTTTCTTTTTTTTTGGTTTTGAACTCAAAATATATCTCATGGTTGGGGGAGAGTGAAAAATTAGGGGGCTGGAGAGATTTAGGGGTCGGGGAAAATTTTAGGGGTCAGGACGAACTTTTTAGGGGTCAGGACGAACTTTTTAGGGGTCAGGCCAAATTTTTTTGTTTTTTTTTGTTTTGAAGTCAAAATATATCTCATGGTTGGGGGAGAGTGAAAAATTAGGGGGCTGGAGAGATTTAGGGGTCGGGGAAAATTTTAGGGGTCAGGCCGAACTTTTTAGGGTCTGCCCAAATTTAGGGGTGGCGATATGTACGTATTTAGCTTCCACACCAGGGCGGCGATAGGTACTTATTTAGCATTCAGCGGTTGTGATAGGTACTTATATAGCATGTGCACATGGGCGGTAATAAGTACGTATATAGTATGCACACCGGGGCAGTGATAGGTATGTATTTAGCATGCACACTGAGGCAGCGATCGGTTCATATGTAGCACGCGCACCGGGGCGGCGATAGGTACGTATATACCACGCGCACAGGGGCGGCGAAAGGTACATATTTAAAATTCACACTGGGCGGCGAAAGGTACATATTTAAAATTCACACTGGGCGGCGAAAGGTACATATTTAAAATTCACACCGGGGCGGCGATAGGTACGTATTTAGCATTCACGCCGGGGCGGTGATAGGTATGTATTTAGCATTCATACCGGGGCAGCGATAGGTATGTATTAAGCATTCGCACCAAGGCAGCGATATGTACGTATTTAGCTTCCGCACCGGGGCGGCGATAGGTACGTATTTAGAATTCACACCGGGGCGGCAATAGGTACGTATTTAGAATTCACACCGGGGCGGCGATAGATATGTATTTAGCATTCGCACTGGGGCGGCGATATGTACATATTTAGTTTCCACACCAGGGCGGCGATAGGTACGTATTCAGAATTCAGGGCTGGCGATAGCTACGTATATAGCATGTACACATGGGCAGCAATAAGTACGTACATAGCATGCGCTCTGCGGCGGCGATCAGTACATATATTGCACGTGCACCGGGGCGGCGAAAGGTATGTATTTCGCATTCGCACCGTAGTGGTGATAGGTACGTATTTAGCATTCGCACTGGGGCGGCTATAGGTACGTATTTAGCATTCACACCAGGGCGGCTATAGGTACGTATTTAGCATTCGCACTGGGCCGGCGATAGGTACGTATTTAGCATTCACACCAAAGCAGCAATATGTACATAATTATTATTCGCACTAGGGCAGCGATAGGTACTCATGCAGCATGCACACCGGGGCGCAATTGGTATGTCTTTAGTATTCGCACTAGGGCACCGATAGGTACTTATGTAGCATGCACACCGGGGCGCAATAGGTATGTATTTAGTATTCACACCGGGGCAACGATAGGTACTATTTAGCATTCGCAACGGGGCGGCGATAGGTACTTAAATAGTATCTGCACCGGGGCGGCGATAGGTACGTATATAGTATGTGCAGTGGGGCGGCGATAGGTATGTATATAGTATGCGCACCGGGGTGATGATAGATACGTATATAGTATGAACACCGGGGTGGAGATAAGTACCTATATAGAAGGCGCAGATAGAAATATGTCATACTATTACCCTGGGCAATAGGAGAAATGGTGGGGAAGAAACAGCTTTTGCAAAAGGCAAAATTAGAAAGTAGCGGCGAAATGGGGCGACCAGGGAAGAGAAAGGTAGCAGATAAAGAGACGGCTATAGAGAGAGGGGGCGGACATAGAAGTTTGAATATGAAGATGTTACACACACGATCTTTCTTCAAATATATGTTTTTATGACCCCGAGCAACGCCGGGTAGCCCCGCTAGTCTCCTATATAAAGGGCACTTGTCTGTATGTTTGTCTGTTTGTTTGTTTGTTTGTTTGTTTGTTTGTATGTCCAGATACTCCTCCGACAGGACCCAACAAACAGTCACACGGTTGACATCATTATAACCGGCCAGCCCCGGGACGTATAATATCTCAGAACCGGAAAAAAAAATGGACTCTTTGAGGGTCGACTGAGCACTTTTCTCCAATGGGGGGTGCCTTTTTCCTCGATTTTCAACGTTGTTTAGTACTAATTTGAGAAAAAAACAAAGAATTTGAGAAATAATGCACCGTCATGATTTTAACAGGAAATGACGTCAGAGGAAATCCCTAACGGCTCTTTTTTGAACATGAGTTTATAGTGAAGCAAGTGTTGCTTAATCACAAACGGCACTTTTTTTGAACACGAGTCCATAGTCAAGCATGGGTTGCTTACTTACTAACGGCGCTTTTTGATACATGCGTTTATAGTGACGCAAGTGTTGTTTAATCAATAACGGCACTTTTTTTAACATGAGTTCATAGTGAAGCAAGGGTTGCTTAATCCTAACCACATTTTTTCTGTTGACATGATAACATCCTCCTAGGTATTACCTCCTCCTTTTTGAGAGGTGTGAAGTTAGTGTAGTATCAGTAAAATTAAAGTAATAAATAATTATGCTCCCCCACTGTTTTCACTAATATTTGTATGCTCCCCCATTGTTTTTACTAATATTTCTATACATATTGTATACATATTGAAAACTTGGGGTGGGTGTGGGGGGTGTCGGCATTCGCCGGTGTGAGCGCCTCAGGAGAAATTTGGGGAAGGGGGGGGGGGGGTATCGGCATTTGGCAGTGGGGCGCCTCAGGCCAAATCTGGGGAGGGTGAGTGTCGGCATTCGGCGGTGGGGCGCCTCAGGCGAAATTCGGGGAAGAGTGTCGGCATTCGCCAGTATGAGCGCCTCAGGCCGAATTTGGGGGAGTGTCGGCATTCGCCGGTGTGAGCGACTCAGGCCGAATTTGGTGGAGTGTCGGCATTCGCCGGTGGTGCGCCTCAGGCCAAATTTGGAGATGGGGGATTGTCGGCATAATGCAAAGTCACGATTTTAGCAGGAAATGACGTCAAAGGAAATCCCTAACGGCACTTTTTTGAACATGAGTTTATAGTGAAGCACGGGTTGCCTTATCCCAACGAAACATAAGTTTTTATTGAAGCAACTGTTGCTTAATCCCTAACGGCATTTTTTTGAACATGAGTCCATAGTGAAGCAAGGGTTGCTTAATTCCTAACGGCACTTTTTTGAACATGAATCCACAGTGAAGCCAGGGTTGCTTAATCAATAACGGCACTTTTTTGAACACGAGTTTGTAGTGAAGCCAGGGTTGCTTAATCCTAACTGCATTTCTTCTGTTGACATGGTACCATCCTCCCAGGTATAACCTCCTTCTTTTTGAGAGGTGTGAAGTTAGTGTAGTATCAGTAAAATTAAAGTAATAAATAATTATGCTCCACCATTGTTTTCACTAATATTTGTATACATATTAAATAACGTCTCAATAAGTAAAGTAAGAAGAAAAATAATTATGCTCCACCATTGTTTTCACTAATATTTGTATACATATTAAATAACGTCTCAATAAGTAAAGTAAGAAGAAAAATAATTATGCTCCACCATTGTTTTCACTAATATTTGAATACATGTTAAATAACGTCTCAATAAGTAAAGTAAAAAGAGAAATAATTATGCTCCGCCACTGTTTTCACTAATATTTGTATACATATTAAATAACGTCTCAATAAGTAAAGTAAGAAGAAAAATAATTATGCTCCACCACTGTTTTCACTAATATTTGTATACATATTAAATAACGTCTCAATAAGTAAAGTAAGAAGAAAAATAATTATGCTCCACCATTGTTTTCACTAATATTTGTATACATATGATATAACATCTAAATAAGTAAAGTAAGAAGAAAAATAATTATGCTCCACCACTGTTTTCACTAAAATGTGTATACATATTAAATAACGTCTCAATATGTAAAGTAAGAAGAAATATAATTATGCTCCGCCATTGTTTTCACTAATATTTGAATACATGTTAAATAACGTCTCAATAAGTAAAGTAAAATGAGAAATAATTATGCTCCGCCACTGTTTTCACTAATATTTGTATACATATTAAATAACGTCTCAATAAGTAAAGAAAGAAGAAAAATAATTATGCTCCACCATTGTTTTCACTAATATTTTTATACATGTTAAATAACGTCTCAATAAGTAAAGTAAAAAGAGAAATAATTATGCTCCGCCATTGTTTTCACTAATATTTGTATACATGTTAAATAACATTTTTTTGTTTTGAACTCAAAATATTTCTTAGGGTTGGGGAAGAGTTAAAAATTAGGGGGCTGGAGAGATTGAGGGGTCGGGGAAAATTTTAGGGGTCAGGACGAACTTTTTAGGGGTCAGGCCAAATTTTTTTGTTTTTTTTTGTTTTGAAGTCAAAATATATCTAATGGTTGTGGGAGAGTGAAAAATTAGGGGGCTGGAGAGATTTAGGGGTCGGGGAAAATTTTAGGGGTCAGGACGAACTTTTTAGGGGTCAGGCCAAATTTTTTTGTTTTTTTTTGTTTTGAAGTCAAAATATATCTAATGGTTGTGGGAGAGTGAAAAATTAGGGGGCTGGAGAGATTTAGGGGTCGGGGAAAATTTTAGGGGTCAGGACGAACTTTTTAGGGGTCAGGCCAAATTTTTTTGTTTTTTTTTGTTTTGAAGTCAAAATATTTCTCATGGTTGAGGGAGAGTGAAAACTAAGGGGGCTAGAGAGATTTAGGGGTCGGGGAAAATTTTAGGGGTCAGGACGAACTTTTAAGGGGTCAGGCCAAATTTTTTTCTTTTTTTTGGTTTTTTATTGTTTTGAAGTCAAAATATTTCTCAGGGTTGGGGGAGAGTGTAAAATTAGGGGGCTGGAGAGATTAAGGGGTCGGGGAAAATTTTAGGGGTCAGGACGAACTTTTTAGGGGTCAGGCCAGATTTTTTTGTTTTTTTTTGTTTTGAAGTCAAAATATTTCTCATGGTGGGAGGAGAGTGAAAAATTAGGGGGCTGGAGAGATTTAGGGGTCGGGGAAAATTTTAGGGGTCAGGACGAACTTTTTAGGGGTCAGGCCAAATTTTTTTGTTTTTTTTGGTTTTGAAGTCAAAATATTTCTCATGGTTGGGGGAGAGTGAAAACTAAGGGGGCTAGAGAGATTTAAGGGTCGGGGAAAATTTTAGGGGTCAGGACGAACTTTTAAGGGGTCAGGCCAAATTTTTTTCTTTTTTTTGGTTTTTTATTGTTTTGAAGTCAAAATATTTCTCAGGGTTGGGGGAGAGTGTAAAATTAGGGGGCTGGAGAGATTTAGGGGTCGGGGAAAATTTTAGGGGTCAGGACGAACTTTTTAGGGGTCAGGCCAAATTTTTTTGTTTTTTTTTGTTTTTTTTTTGTTTTGAAGTCAAAATATTTCTCAGGGTTAGGAGAGAGTTAAAAATTAGGGGGCTGGAGAGATTTAGGGGTCGGGGAAAATTTTAGGGGTCAGGACGAACTTTTTAGGGGTCAGGCCAAATTTTTTTGTTTTTTTTTGTTTTTTTTTGTTTTGAAGTCAAAATATTTCTCAGGGTTGGGAGAGAGTGAAAAATTAGGGGGCTGGAGAGATTTAGGGGTCGGGGAAAATTTTAGGGGTCAGGACGAACTTTTTAGGGAGCAGGCCAAATTTTTTTGTTTTTTTTTGTTTTGAAGTCAAAATATATCTCATGGTTGGGGGAGAGTGAAAAATTAGGGGGCTGGAGAGATTTAGGGGTCGGGGAAAATTTTAGGAGTCAGGACGAACTTTTTAGGGGTCAGGCCAAATTTTTTTCTTTTTTTTGGTTTTGAACTGAAAATATTTTTCAGGGTTGGGGGAGAGTGAAAAATTAGGGGGCTGGAGAGATTTAGGGGTCGGGGAAAATTTTAGGGGTCAGGACGAACTTTTTAGGGGTCAGGCCAAATTTTTTTCTTTTTTTTGGTTTTGAAGTCAAAATATTTCTCATGGTGGGAGGAGAGTGAAAAATTAGGGGGCTGGAGAGATTTAGGGGTCGAGGAAAATTTTAGGGGTCAGGACGAACTTTTTAGGGGTCAGGCCAAATTTGTTTCTTTTTTTTGGTTTTGAACTGAAAATATTTTTCAGGGTTGGGGGAGAGTGAAAAATTAGGGGGCTGGAGAGATTTAGGGGTCGGGGAAAATTTTAGGGGTCAGGCGGTATTTTTAGGGGTCAGGCCAAATGTTTTTGTTGTTTTTGTTTTGAAGTCAAAATATTTCTCATCGTTAAGGGAGAGTGAAAAATCAGGGGGCTGGAGAGATTCAGGGGTCGGGGAAAATTTTAGGGGTCACGACGAACTTTTTAGGGGTCAGGCCAAATTTTTTTCTTTTTTTTTGTTTTGAAGTCAAAATATTTCTCATGGTTGGGGGAGAGTGAAAAATTAGGGGGCTGGAGAGATTTAGGGTCGGGAAAATTTTAGGGGTCAGGCGGAACTTTTTAGGGGTCAGGCCAGATTTTTTTCTTTTTTTTTTGTTTTGAAGTCAAAATATTTCTCATGGTTCGGGGAGAGTGAAAAATTAGGGGGCTGGAGAGATTTTGGGGTCCGAGAAAATCTTAGGGGTCAGGCGGAACTTTTTAGGGGTCAGGCCAATTTTTTTTCTTTTTTTTTGTTTTGAAGTCAAAATATGTCTCATGGTTGGGGGAGAGTGAAAAATTAAGGGGCTGGAGAGATTTAGGGGTCGGGGAAAATTTTAGGGTCAGGCCGAACTTTTTAGGGGTCAGGCCAAATTTTTTTTTTTTTTTGTTTTGAAGTCAAAATATTTCTCAGGGTTGGGGGAGAGTGAAAAATTAGGGGGCTAGAGAGATTTAGGGGTCGGGGAAAATGTTAGGGGTCAGGCGGAACTTTTTAGAGGTCAGGCCAAATTTTTTTGTTTTTTTTTGTTTTGAAGTCAAAATATTTCTCATGGTTAGGGGAAGAGTGAAAAATTAGGGGATGGAGAGATTTAGGGGTCCGAGAAAATTTTAGCGGTCAGGCCAAATTTTTTAGGGGTCCGCCCAAATTTAGGGGCGGCGATATGTACGTATTTAGCTTCCACACCGGGGCGGCGATAGGTACTTATTTAGCATTCAGCGGTAGTGATAGGTACTTATATAGCATGTGCACATGGGCGGTAATAAGTACGTATATAGTATGCGCACCAGGGCAGTGATAGGTATGTATTTAGCATGCGCACTGAGGCAGCAGTCGGTCGATATATAGCACGCGCACCGGGGCGGCGATAGGTACTATATAGCACGCGCACGGGGGCGGCGAAAGGTACATATTTAAAATTCAAACCGGGGCGGCGATAGGTACGTATTTAGCATTCACACCGGGGCGGCGATAGGTATGTATTTAGCATTCACACCGGGGCAGCGATAGGTATGTATTTAGCATTCGCATAGGGGTGGCGATATGTACGTATTTAGCTTCCGCACCGGGGCGGCGATAGGTACGTATGTAGAATTCACACCGGGGCGGCGATAGGTACGTGTTTAGAATGCACACCAGGGCGGCGATAGGTATGTATTTAGCATTCGCACCGGGGCGGCGATATGTACGTATTTATTATCCACAGCAGGGCGGCGATAGGTACGTATTCAGAATTCAGGGGTGGCTATAGCTACATATATAGCATGTACACATGGGCAGCAATAAGTACGTACATAGCATGCGCTCTGCGGCGGCGATCAGTACATATATAGCACGCGCACCGGGGCGGCGAAAAGTTATGTATTTCGCATTCGCACCGTGGTGGTGATAGGTACGTATTTAGCATTCGCACCAGGGCGGCTATAGGTACGTATTTAGCATTCGCACCAGGGCGGCTATAGGTACGTATTTAGCATTCGTACTGGGCCGGCGATAGGTACGTATTTAGCATTCACACCAGAGCGGCAATATGTACATATTAATCATTCGCACTAGGGCAGCAATAGTTACTTATGTAGCATGCACACCGGGGCGCAATTGGTATGTCTTTAGTATTCGCACTAGGGCAGCGATAGGTACTTATGTAGCATGCACACTGGGGTGCAATAGGTATGTATTTAGCATTCACACCGGGGCAACGATAGGTACTATTTAGCATTCGCAACGGGGCGGCGATAGGTACTTAAATAGTATCTGCACTGGGGCGGCGATAGGTACGTATATAGTATGTGCACTGGGGCGGCGATAGGTACGTATATAGTATGCGCACCGGGGTGATGATAGATACGTATATAGTATGAACACCGGGGTGGGGATAAGTACCTATATAGAACGCGCAGATAGAGGTGTTACTTTTTATAGAAATATGTCATACTATTACCCTGGGCAATAGGAGAAATGGTGGGGAAGAAACAGCTTTTGCAAAAGGCAAAATTAGAAAGTAGCGGCGAAATGGGGCGACCAGGGAAGAGAAAGGTAGCAGATAAAGAGACGGCTATAGAGAGAGGGGGCGGACATAGAAGTTTGAATATAAAGATGTTACACACACGATCTTTCTTCAAATATATGTTTTTATGACCCCGAGCAACGCCGGGTAGCCCCGCTAGTAATTATATAAAGGAAGGTTATCTGTGTGTGTATGTCCAGCTAAAAGTCAAAAACTGCACCAGACACATGCACAAAGCTAATATATTCTTTTTCACAATTGCCTTGGACAAAACAAAAGCACATTTTTATTTTAATATTCATTTTTTGGGGGATCAACAGAATTAGTCAGTGTGGTCGATATTTAGGGCGAGTTTCTTAATGTTATTACGTAATAAACCGTCAACGATTTTTCCAGTTGCAACAGAGAAAGTGATAGAAGATGTGATATGGAGGGGAGGGGGGAGTAGATAGAAATGAGGGGGACTCTTAAACTTACGCCTTAAATATTAGACATTTTCTAGAATCAAAATTATGTAATGAATTTTGATTAAAATTAGAATAAAAATTCTAGACATGAATTTTAGTAGCATTATATTTTAATTTTATTCTTCATAAGGGACATAAAAGTGGTGCAAAACTGTTCTGTTGGGTGAATTAATTATTTTAGTTAAAATATATAGGAAAAAGGCCTTAAGTATAAAACCTTTGATTAACTCGCATTTAGTATAATAATAGATTCGAGGTAGAGTTACAGTTAAAATGTGCCATCTTTTAAAAAACTGTAAGACTTTTGTTTTTCGTAGAACTGGAACCTATCAAACTGTTTTTATTCATGAACCATCATGTTAACAAAGTGCAAAAGGCAAACAGTGATTTTGGTTCTCCATGTTTTGCGACTCCAAAAGTGTGTTAGTCAGTTTGTATCAATATCTGATTGACTTTTCTTTTCAAAGAATTCTTCACACGGCAACTCGTGTCACATAAAAGTCTGAAAAACAGGATCTTCAACTCGGACGTTTGTTGCTTTTTCGGAAAATGATCAAATTTGAAAGATGCAGCGTACAATAAGACGTGTACATATAGCCATTAAGGCTTAAATGATTGAATATGAACCTTCCTATTATTATTATTAGTAGTAGTAGTAGTAGTAGTAGTAGTAGTAGTAGTACGAGTATTAGTAGTAGTATCTAAATAATGAACGCACATCTTCAGTATTTTGCTTGATTGAGCACTATCGCGTTTCACAGTTGCTTGACATAACAACAGTTCAAACAAGTGTAAGTGTTACCATGGTAACTAGGTGTAACGTGTGTAGACACACGACAAGACACTTACCTATAGCAAGTGAGGCATAAGAAACTGAATATAAATATTCCATTTAGGAAATTTTACTGATCCCCCAAATATTTATCTTATGAATAAAACATTAGCGGAGAGACATGCGACACCACTTGTTAGATATTTGTGTAAGTATCATTAATTTGTTTAGCGCGCATGCTCTCGTGTTTCTTAGTTGCTTCACTGTTTGAAAAAACAAAAGTT
>OY744544.1:34175431-34177931 GCA_963556195.1 Sepiola atlantica | reverse complement strand
AAAATATATATACATAATATATTTTTTTTTTATGTAAGGAGCTAAAAACATACTACTTTATGGTCAAAAACTAACCCAGGATAAGTGTTAGATGGATAGATTCTGACCAAAAAACAGCAATTCTTCCCCATTTGTCAGAAAAATCGCTCATGGAATGTGAGGACTAAGAGAAGCGAGAGTTACAAGGCTGCCGAAAGTAAACCCAAGGTTCATTTTCTACTCTTCTTGAATATTATACAAGTATAAAAAGGCGTTATTTATATATTTTTTCTTAAATTTTTGACTGAGAGTAGTCAAAAATTTAAGAAAAAATATATAAATAACGCCCTTTTTTATTCTATCTTATTTTTGAACGGTGATATATTCATAAAAAAAATTTTTTAAACATTTTACTTTTGCTGTAAGTAATCATATTAAATTCTAAGTCTACATTAATAAGTTTTTTGTTCAGTAAAATTTGAATAAAAATTAAACAGCATGGCTAATAACATCCTACCTGAGAGTTCATCATTCAAACTCCTCGGCCTAACCTTCACAGGTAACAGGAATTGGAACAAATACATCGAAGACATTGCCAAGGCTGCCGCAAAGAAGGTTGGCTCCCTTTACCGTGCTAGTAAACTCCTCTCACCTGACATTATCCTGTATCTCTACAAAGCCACCATCCGCCCATGCATGGAGTATTGTTGTCACATCTGGGCTGGTGCATCATCTACTAGTTTCTCCCTCCTTGACAAGGTCCAAAAAAGAGTCGCCAACCTAAGAGGTCCCTCACTGTCAACCAAGCTCCAGTCCCTGTCCCATCGCCACAATGTAGCATCCTTGTGCTCGTTTTAAAAATACTTCAATGGATTGTGCTCCGATGAATTGACTGCTCTGGTGCCCCCTCGGCGTAAGTTCACTAGACCAACTCGACAATCGACTAAATCCATCCATTCACTGTGAAGGTCCCCAGATGCCGGAGAGCTTTGTACTCAAATAGCTTCTTTCCTCGTGCTGCTGGCCTCTGGAACTCCCTCCCTGCCCCCTGTTTCCCCGACGGTACTGACATGCAGAAATTTAAAACTAATGTAAACAGACATCTCGCTGCGCAGATCCCAATTTAGGTTGACCCCAACCTTCTCCCTTTTCTTTCTTCTCAGTAGCCCCTTACGTCTACAGTGGCGGCCTGCCTTGTCTGGGGAGAACTATGTTAAAAAAAAAAATTTAAATAGGCATTAGAAGAAAATAAAAATGAAAAAGGGCGTTACTTATGCCGAACTTTGTATATGCTTCACCAGTGTTCACACTAATATTCATATAATGTTTTTAAAAACTTTCCAGTTTGAGACGTTTTCTTTCTTACTTTCTTATTTTGTTTTCTTCTAACTTCACCAATTGAGACGTTATTTTATATGAACATTAGTGCGAACCCTGGCGAAGCATAATTAGTTTTCGCCAGTTTTGTCGGAGGGTGTGTACTAGTATATATATATATATAAAACATTGTCATTAAAGAATTTACTAAAAAGCTTACTTAACCAATTGAGACGTTATCTTATATTATACATATATATATATATATATATATATATATATATATATAAATAACATTGTCATTAAAGAATTTACTAAAAAATCTAAAAACAATGTCTCTCTAAAATGTCTAGAAGCTTTTTGGTACCATGTGCCATTTACTTGCAGGATTCTGAGAGTCGAAGCAAAACAAATTAGAAATGTTTTGTTCTTCCATATATCTATAGTTTTCAGCAACGCTAAATGAGTAATTGCGTAGAAACGAATACATTAATTTCTTTAAAAATAACAAAATACCATTTTTTTTTTCTGAAGAAAGATATATAGTAATTCCTGAGAAAAATCTTTCTGCAAATAACCAAAACAATACTTGTTTTTTTTTTTCATAGACATTATTTCGTATTTCCTTTTTTTTTGTTGTCTTTTATTGTTTGAGGAATTCATCATTATATTTTGGAAAATTCTTGAACCAATCATAAAAGCAATTTAAAATATATCCTTGCTTATTTGCTTAAAGGACGTCAATCTGTCATTTTATTTGGTATACATTTTTTTTGTTATCTCTAAACAAAATATTCACAGCAATTTTACAAAATAAAGGCGACTATTTTCGTTTCTTTTCAAATTACTGACAAAAATATTTGAATTTTATAAAAATTAGGAAAAACATAACCAATTTGTGTGCAAGAAGTGTAAGACAATGGAGATGGATGAGAACTCATATGTGGATAAAGTATATCTGAATGCCGAAGCTATTGAAATCGTCGAGAAGTTTTATTACTTTCGTGATACCATTGGAGCACAGGGGGGAGCAGGTGCTAGTGTGATCGCAAGAGTTAGAAGTGGATGGAGTAAGTTTATGGACCTTCTACCATTACTAACCAGCAGAGCGTTACCACTGTCGACCAACGAAAGAGTCTTTCAGGCATGTGTACTCAGTGTGATGATGTATGGAAGTGAAACCTGGCAAGTGACGGTTGAGGAC
>OY744544.1:34145431-34170431 GCA_963556195.1 Sepiola atlantica | reverse complement strand
CAGTTAAAAGAATAGTCAGTATAGTCTCCTGGGAATTCTTTTAAGGGGTTGCGGGGGGGGGGGGCTCAGATGACAGACAATAAACGAATCCCTTCCTTTATTCACCTGAGCATATTTCAATAGCATATTTAAACATGAATTCTTTGATATGACGTATCTATCTTTGAGAACCACTGCCCTAGAATGAACTACTAGTTGGTCTGAATTCTTTGATATGACCTATCTATCTTTGAGAAGCACTGCCCTAGAATGAACTACTAGTTGGTCTGAGACCGCCTATTAGTTTATCATAGCTGGCCATCTGAACCCTGTTCCCCAATCCGCCATCCAGGGATCCGGTGGATGTGAAATGGTCGCTCCACACTACAAGAACACAAACACATAACCATGGAATTGAAAAAGGATCATCATCGCAAATCAAACTGACTCTTTTCTAACTTTTAAACTATTCCCGAGATATATCAATAACTATCAACAAATAAGACCCCTTTCTCTATGGGCCCTGACTGTGGTGAACCTCGTTTCCCCCACAATGTAACACATTTATCTTTTCAGTATGATAAAGCTCAATTCGATAAGCGATCTAATTATCTGTCAAACTTATTTGCTAGAATTCGGTAATGTTTATTTGTTAAGCATCAACCCGTCGCACAAACAACACAATATTGATCTTAAGTGGAGTTAGAGATCGATGACGTGTCAATAGCTGATAATTATGTGAGTAAATCAGACAAATAGCATTGGCAGAAACTAATCAATAATAATAATCGATTGATTAAAATTACATTCAGCCTTTAATGATTAAAGAGAATTATCGGATTTTAAATTGAAGGGAAGAGGGAATTTCCGCAAACCTTTAATTACGCAAACTAACAAAATTGCAAAGAAAAATCAAGATTTTATTTTTATTTTTAATTCAAATTTATGCACAGAACCACCATTACTGACCACTGACGCTTCCTTCCTGCAGGCAATGCCCTTCTTTTTTTTAATGAGTCACCAAGGCAAAAAGCCACTCAAGTATAAGGGTTAATGATATAGATGGTTTGTCACTTGAATGATGAAGAATATTATGAAAGGATTGAAAATGATGAATGGGATGATGAATGGGATGAACAAAATTTATTTGTTATTTATTTATTTCTAATGAGTCATCACTTATCAAGGCTAAAAGCCACTCGAGGATAAGGATTAATGGGATGGATGGATTGTTAGTTGAATGATGAAGAATGTTATGAGAGGATTGAAAATGATGAATGGAATGAACAAAATTTGATTACTTATGAAGACGGTTCATGACAACAAGTACTTGCTGACATTGGATTTGAAGAAGACCATGTTGTTATATACAGAGAAGTAGTCCCACAGTAATGTGTTCCACAGATGGAAACTTCTTGCAAAATATATGTAAATGCAGATTTTTTTTTTTTACTAACGAGTGACTACTTATCAAGACCAAAGGCCACTCGGGGATAAGAATTAATGAGATGAATAGATTGTCAGTTGGATGATGAAGAATATTATAAGAGGGTTGAAAATGATGAATGGAATAGAACAAAGTTTGATTGCGTCAGTTTAGGATAAATATTTGTTGACATTAAATTTGAAGACGACCTTGTTGTAGTCTGCAGGGAAGCAATTTCGTGGTAACGTGTTCTGCAGTCAAAAAGCTCTTGGAAGGAAACTCTGTTCATGGAAATTTCGTCAATATGCTAGGCACACGGAGGAAGAAAGGAAAGTTATTTTCAGTTGTGGTAGAGAGACGAGTTCTTGTTGTGAATGTCTTACAAGGAGGAACCAGAGAATTTTTTTACCCTCCCCCATACATAGTAATATTTTCAGTTAAAAAAAGAAAGAAAAAAATGTTACCCCCCCAATTTTTTTTACCCTCCCCAATACATAGAAGTATTTTTCAGTTAAAAAAAAAAAAGTTTTTTTTCACCCCCCCCCCCCCAATTTTTGTTTACCCTCCCCCATACATAAAAATATTTTTAGTTGAAAAAAATAAAAAAATTTAAAATTTGCGGGGGGCAAATTTTAAATTTTTAAAAGAAAAAAATTACCCTCCCTCATACATAGTTAAAAAAAAGGAAACAAAAATTAGGAGGCGAGGCGAGGCGCCTCCTAATTATTTATATATATATAGATATATATATATATATATATAAATACTTTATTTATATATATATATAATTACATATATGCATATATATATAATTACATATATACATATATATATAATTACATATATACATATATATATATAATTACATATATACACATATATATATATAATTACATATATACATATATATATAATTACATATATACATATATATATATATATAATTACATATATATATATAATTACATATATACATATATATATATAATTACATATATACATATATATATATAATTACATATATATATATATATATATATAAATAATTTATTTATATATATATATAATTACATATATACATATATATATATATAATTACATATATACATATATATCTATAATTACATATATATATATATATATAATTACATATATATATATATAATTTATTTATACATATATATATAATTACATATATACATATATATATATATATATATATATAAATAATTTATTTATACATATATATATATAATTACATATATACATATATACATATATATATGTAGATATGTAGATATATAGATAAATAATTTATTAATATTTTTTTATATATATATATATATATATATATATTTTAGAATCGTACCGCGGTTTTATCCAGACAGGCTGACTTTTTGAAGCATGTGGTTATACGACAGTTTCCCACTTTTTTATGCAGTCTTTTGTATTATTGTTTTACTATCTAAGATCTTTCAAGCTGCACTGGTTGTTTAGTAGAAGGCAGACAAGGTGGTGCTGCATAAGATCATCCCCTCTTCATTCACAGATGGTTCAGTTGGTTTTGTACTTCCATCTGGCTATAGCAACTTTTGATCGCCCTATTCCCGTTCTCAGGTGGTTGAGCTTTTTCCACTGGAGCCTCAGAATGGGGGAATTTCTATGATAGTAGGGGGGGGGGGCATTGTCTATCCGTCTGGTCCACAGCTATAGTCTGGTCTCTTTAGGCGTTTGACATGGCTGAGGAAGCTTCTCTTTGACTTTGGATCGTTGGTTCACGTCCATGAAGGAGATGGCGTTCATCACTGATAGCCTTTGTGATCTCTACTTAACTGGCAACTTTCTGTCTCACATCTGAAGGAGCAATGCCAGTGAGAAGATGCAGGTTGTTAAGGTTGGTAGGTTTCAGGCAGCCAGTGATCAAGCGACAGATGTTGTTCAATGCTGAGTCTATGTTTTTGGCATGCGTTGATCTCTTCCAAACAGGACAAGCATATTCTGCAGAGGAATAGCACAGGGCTAAGGCAGTAAATTTTAGTGTGTGTGCTGTGACTCCCCTCTTGGAGTTGATCAGTTTCCGTGGGATGATGTACCGGGAGCTGACTTTTATTTTTGTCTTCTTTACATGTTCCCTGAAAAAATTAACTGAAATCAAACAAACAAGTGATTTATCCTTTCTTAATTACTTTCTGATATACGTAAAATGATTGTTTATGTAAAGCAAAACGATACAACGAAATTCAAACTAAATAAAACAGGACACTTATTAAAAGGGGCTTTTAAAAAAATTATTATGAAAGTGAGACTTATTATGGTCATGTACTATGAGTCTAGAATCTATATCTATAAATATTTGTAGTTATTCATTGTTTGTCCGTTTGCCTCGGCATTTTGGCCGGGATCAAAGTGTAGTATCTGTTCTGATGGATACTACACCCCATAAACTGGTATCGTCTTGGCCTTCGGTGTTTGATTCCGCCGGTCTGTGGGTTTGTCCTGTGCAGTTCTAGGAGGTTCACACTCCCAGGCTTTGCCTCCCCTCTTTAGGGAGGAGTAAGTTTATTGCTTACTGCCTGGACCGCCCCTACTGGGGAATGGCGACGGGGATGCCCAGACAATTTTTGATGGTCAGAGTGCTCACCTTCTCAGGCACTGGCTTTTCAAGTCCCACTTTCCCGACCCGACCTTGGGTCACATCTTACCTTGTGGGAGTAAGATCAAATTGGCCTTGTGCCTAACCTCCTGGGGAGATAAATAAATTGTTTGTCCGTTTGTTTATGAACTCCTCCGTTTTTATTTTATTTATTTATATTTTATTTCTGTTCACTCCAAACAAGGTATATTGTCACTGAAGCTTACTGGGCTACTGTGGTGGAGGCCAGATTTATAAGGGATAATCTGGGTGGGGAGTTAGCCAGCAAGATATTTGTTCACATTACATTAAAATTTTTGTATGTTGGTACTGTTGCGGGTAGATATACCCCCCTAACCTATATATTTTGAAACTACATTACCCAAGGTAGATGGATAAGTATATTCCACTTTGATAAAAGTGAGTGCGATTGTTAACAATTTCCAACAGAAATAAAAAGGGATGAAAAAAAAAACACAAATAATCAACAAATAACTGTTACCAAACTAAAGAAAATTTAATTTGGGGATATTTTTAAGTGTTTTTATCTGATTTTCTATCACTATCTACAAGGCCTTGAAAAATGTAATCCAAGATGGTGTCGTTTCTTAAGTTGATGTGAATATTCCATGGTGTATGTTTAACAAGTGAAAAATCGAAAATTAAACAAAAATACAACTAATAACGGTCGATCAAATATTTAATTTTCGACAGATCTGTATAATTTTTACTTACTGAAGCTGGTTTTAAGTTCTTCTTTATTTCCAAATACTTTTCACTATACAAAACAATCCGATCTCATGTGGTCGCATGTGGTGAACATATTGTTTTTCACAGCCTTGTAGATAGCGATAGAAAATCAGATGAAGCAAACACTTAAAAACAGTTTCAAAACTTAAAAGCTACGCATTTCGATAGAAGATTAAATTTTCTTTCGTTTGGTAACAGTTATTTGTTGACTATTTGTTTTTTTTTAACCCTTTTTTTCGGTGCTTATTCAGTTTACAGACAGGAATATTTCTTAGATAGGTATTTCAAGTTAAATTCAATTTTTACGGTATATTTTGTTTATTAAATTGTGAGGTGCAAGTACAGAATAGTTAATAAAGCCATCTTCCACCCTCCATGTTAAGAATGGCTTTCTAAATAATAACGTTATTATTTCAGCTCGGTCCGTGAGCTGCGTAAGTACCTATTTTCTGTTGGAAATTGTTTATCATCGCCGAAGTGAGTACAACACTTGAAAAAGGAAATATGTTTTATTCATAACTTGAAAATGATATAAATTAAAAATAAAAATAAGAGCAAAAAATGCTAATAGGGTGTTTAGGGCTTGGAGCAGACTACACTCGTCTTTATTGATTCCCGGGAAACGCCGGGTGCGACTCGAGGGTGTTAAAGACTATAATTACTAAAATTTATTTCAATAAATCAATCAAATGGAGCGATCGAACTACCAACGAAGAAGTCAGAGACCACACAAACCAACACTTGGCATCGTCAATAACCTGCAACCGACGTTTAGGCTGTCTCGGACATGCCCTAAGATTGGCCTCAGAGAGATTTGCAAACCAAATTCTTCAGTGGACTCCTGATGGGAAAAGAAGAAGAGAAAGACCAAAAATGAACTGGAAGCAATTGTTTAATCAAGAGAGATTTGCTCGTAGCAGGAAGAAGCTGAAGGGGCACTGTGGATCTGGCTTCAGATTGAAAACGATGGATCACTTTGACTGCCTCATGCATCACAGGACACAAGAGCTCCTAAGGATAAGTAAGTCAGTTTACTTATACTTATGAAGAGTAGAAGTGCCCCCCCCCCCTATTTTGTCGTTTTGTCCTCGGCTGTTGTTTGGAATGGATGGTATGTGGGGATTTTCAATCCTCTCATAATATTCTTCATCATTCAACTATCAATCTATTCGCCTCATAAACTCTTATCTTCGAGTTGCTTTTAGCCTTGATTAGTGATGACTCATTCGTAAGAAAAATCAAGACAAAACAAAAAACTCCCATCCAGTCAGTGCTGAATGTATTTTTCAGCTGCACCGCAAACAGTAAATATAATAAAATGTAAAATAACTAAGAATAAAAATGGTAACATGTTGTTATTGACTAAGTACAACAAAAAAAAAACAACATAACTCTCCTCATCTAATCCCGGGCAACACCAACTCTTCCAGATCGTTACTATAGAGGGTGGGCAAAAATAAAGGTCCTATTTTTAAAAATTCATAACTTTTTTATTTATTGATTTTTTTTTTTTTTTTTTTTTTTTTTTTTAGAATAAGTAAAGGACCCCTTCCGAAGCAAGCATGAGCCGTATTAGCCCTTAAGGAACGTACCCTCATTTAGAAAACATTATTTTTGCTTAAAAAACTCAAAACAGTGTAAAAAACAATACTTTAGTTTTTGTAAGTTTTAAGAAGTGTTTTTCGGCTAAAATTTGTTTTGTTTATTTCAAAAAATCTCGGAAGGGTCAGTCTACACACATAAAGTTTGGTGAGTTTAACTTTTATTTTGTGGAAATTATTCAAATTCAAGTTATTCAAATTTAAAGATAGGACCCTTATTTTGGCCCACCCTGTATAAACAAGATCGTATGTAAAAATAATGTGTTAGTTTTTTCTGATCGTTTTGGTGTCAGCATGCATATGTAAATGTTTGCATAATTTCGCATTTATTTGCATAGATGCTTTAAAGTTTTTGGGGAAAAAAACTTATGCTTTACAAAATTATCGAACATAAAAGTATCTCTCTTCTCGCTGTACCCTGAAAAGGGGCCGGGCCAGTAGTCGGAAGGGGAAAGGTTTGTCAAAAGAATTGCTCCTTCAGCGACCCACCCAAAGAATTGTTAATTCAGTGTTCGCACCGAGTTGGCCCTGAATGAGAAAAGGCAGAACCTAGATATATAGGGGGGGGCGTTCAATAAGTAATGGCCCTGACCCACTTCCAGTTGTCTGATCTGAATGACATTTTGCACGTGTAGTGATTTATATCTATATGGGTTATGTTGCAAAGAACAGCTCTGAACTAATTGTGGTTTCTGATTTACAGGTGTTTGAACTGAGTCAGGTGTGAAATGGAGCCAGTTGAGTGTCGCGCAGTGAAAGGACGCACACCAAAGGAGACTTTTGATGAAATGAAAGAAACTTATGGTGATAATGCCCCATCATATGACCTTGTAAAACGCTGGCATCGTGAATTCAAACATGGCTGGAAGTCTGTGGAAACAGTTCCCAGACCTGGTCGTCCCTCTTCTGCCATTGATGAGGCATTTTGGAAGATCAACGCATTACTATTCATTCGCAAAATAGCCCAAGAGGTCAAGATTAGTACAGGGTCTGTGGAAACTATCATTTATGACCATTTGCATATGTATAAGGTGTCTGCCAGATGGATTCCCAGGTTGCTCACACATTTCCAGAAGCAAGAACGCGTCGAGTGCTCGAGGATGAATTTAGAGATGTGCCAAGATGATGAGTCAAAGTTTTTCAAAAGACTGATTGCACAGGATGAAACTTAGGTCCATCATTATGATCCAGAGACCAAAGCCCAGTCAATGCAGTGGAAGCGCTTGGACTCACTACCTCCAAAGAAGGCAAGGGTGCAGCCCTCCGCTGGCAAGGTCATGCTCACAGTCTTCTGGGATCAGGACAGAGTAGTGATGACAGATTTCCTGGCAAAGGGTACCACAATTATAGGGGCCTATTACGCTTCACTTTTGATGAAATTAAGAGAAGCTATCAAAATCAAGAGGTGGGGCAAGATCAGCAAAGGTATCCTCCTCCTGCAGGACAACACTCCGATCCACAACTCGCATGTCGCCAGATCAGAAGCACGGCCGTGTGGCTATGAAATATTTCTTCATCCTCTTTACTCTCCTGACCTTGCACCCTCTGACTTTCATCTTCTCCCAGCCATGAAATTGTTTTTGAAAGGAAAGCGTTTCTTAGATGATGCAGCCTTGATTTCTGAAGTTATGACGTGGTCGGAGGACCAAGCTGGGGTGTTCTACAAAAACGGTGTCCAGACCTGTATCAAACGATGGGAGAGATGCATAAATCTGGGTGGTTCCTATGTAGAGAAAGACTAATAACTGTGCCAAGTTTCATTAATCTACTACTATGGGAAATGGGTCAGGGCCATTACTTATTGAACGCCCTCGTAGATCTTTGTACTACCTCTCCTCCCTATACCAAAAATAGTCTCGTCCAACTTTGCTCCGTTGGGTATAATATTCCCCCTCCTCAATAGGCTCGACCGTCTCTATTTTTTTTTTACAAAAGCATGAAGGAACTGAATAAATCCGATAGGATTTGAACTCAGCATAGCTGATTCTATAGGCAAATGAAAGAATGACAAAGTCTATCCATACAAAATTAATTAATTTTATTCCATGACTTGTTAAGTGTGAAAAAAGGGGGAGGGGAAGAGTGGTACTTGCTGATTGTGGGTTCAGCCTTAGGGGGGGGGGGGGTACGATTGATTATAGCCAAGATAGCCGGATGGTGTTTATGGTTAGGAATGGGTGTTGGAGGATGGTGGGACGTAGTTACAAAACCTATATATTCAGGTTCTACCATCGTCCTGGAAGAGTGTTCTTTGACTCAGTTAGAGACCAGACGTTGGATTTTTGTTCCAGCAAAATCTGTTCTCGGCACCATTACTTACTTGGGGTGGGTCGCTAAAGGAGTATTTCTTTTTGCAACCCCCAACTGCTGTCGATCCTCTTTCTAGGTATCGCCCCATAAAATATTTTTCCTACATAAGACAATGAAAGATAAAGTTCGTGAAAAATGAGATAAAAAAATGTTCAAGAAATGTTTTTCGTGTAACGAGAAATTAAGTACACATGTTTGTTTCGGCTGTTGAATTGCGCATTAAGAAGGAAATTGAACAGACATGAAGATATATGTGCGTATATTAGCGTGCCTGTTTTGTTAGTGAGAGAATATATGTGTGTTCATTTCGGCTAGCGTCACATGCGTTTACGTGTATGTAAATTGATAGGTGTCTATGTGTGTGTATATATGAGCGTGCCTGTTATTAGTTAGAGAATGTACGTACTAACCTATGTACGAGAGTGTTCGCTTAATAGTGTTTGTATGTATACACTGGCACTGTTTATTAGTGAAGAGTCTTTCGTTCGTCTGTCGAGGCCCTTCGATCAGAATTAGCTTTTAAGGACGTACCCACGTGTGTTGTCGATTGAAGAAAGAATATTGGAACAAAGAGAGTTCGGTTAACAGTGTGAATATTGCTGAAAGCCGTTCAGGGGGCCTAAAGGGGCCCAGCTTGATTATGACGAGCCCACGTGTGTTCGCTCTGAAAGAAATGGGAGAAAGAGCAAGAAAGGTGTACATTTAAGATTTTTTACACACCTATTTTCGCCACTGAATATCTTCGCTTCTCTGATTGGCTGAAAGATGCTTGTCTGGAATGTGCCATACACACATGTGTTGTCTCTGAAAGATACACAGAAAAGAGGAAGAAAAGCTATGTGTTTGGGTTTTTATAGTGTGTGCTAAAAATTTCTGATTGGATGAAAGAAACTGCTGATTGGAGATTTTGTCCAATCAACATAAATACAACATTCACTGCGCTGCTACTCGCAAGACCACTGAGACAATAACTCATATTTGACATGTGCATACTCGTATAAAGTTTTATTCAGAATGTTGCTGTTATTGTTTCAAATAAAAAACTGATCGATACTTCTCCGTAATGAATCTTTAAAAAAGAATCTTGAAATTCGTTTTTTTTTAAATTAAGGAGGCATTTGATAATTACTTTTATGCAAATTATTTCTCATTTACACAAACTGATACGATTATATTTGTGACAAGAAACTGGTTGCCGATATTATATCAAATCAAAGCTGAAAGTCAAAAAATATTTTTGAGGAAAAAAAAATTCAAAAGATTTGAGCAAAGAAAAAAATTTTAATTTTTGGATAAGGAAATTGACAACATCTTTGAGGCACGCATGAAAATGTATTTAAGTGAAATATTTTTGAAAATCAACACATCGTGCAATTTAAATGAAAAAATCATTTATTTAATTTTTTTTGCAAGCTTTCGTTGTAGAACAACTTTGTCAGACGAGACTGTCTTATAATTTGTTTTTCTTCTTTTCTTCTTCCTCATTTTGATGGTATTAGCCCCGAGGGGTCGAATCACGATAGAAGTAGAAGAGCACGTTAGGATAAGTAGAAGTTTAGTCTATGTTATGCGCAGATTGGCGCTTTTTGGATAAGGAAATTGACAACATCTTTGAAGCACGCATGAAAATGTATCTAAGTGAAATATTTTTGAAAATCAACACATCATGCAATTAAATTTTTTTTTTGCAAGTGTATGTATGTACAGTACTAAGGCGTGACGATTTTAACCGCGAAAACCAAAACCACACAAATCTTTGTACAAAACGGGTCGATACTTCTCCGTGACAAATCTGAAAAGAAAAATCTCTTATATTATTTTGTTTTTATAATTAAGGGGGCATGTGATAATTACTTTTATGCAAATTATTTCGTATTAGCATAAACAGATACGATTATATTTTTTGACAAGAAACTGTTTGTCGACATTATGTCGAATCAAAGCTGAAAACCAAATAACATTTCTTAGAGAAAAGTTTCCAAAAATTTTAGCATAGAAAAAATTATGATTCTTATTGTTATTCAATTTAATTATTTTATTTCTTTATTATTTTTTCAATGAATAAAATGTTCACATCAAAGTAAATATATAAATTAGTTTGGCTTCGCCATCGGCATGAAATTTACTGATTAAAACAAAATACATTGAGTTTCCGTGTTAGCACTATACTGGAATGGGCTGCGTAAAGATTGTATTGCTCTGCAACTTTTTTTTCCTAGACAACTTTTGTCACGTCACATTGTAATTCGATCAATATTTTAGCAAAGACAAGAAAAAGTCATATTTTGGTGAGGAATCGAAAAAGACTTTAACCCTAACCCTAATCTTGTTTGTTTAGACCAGGGGCGGGCAACCTCCGGCCCGCGGGCCACATCCGACCCGCAAAGGCTTAGCGTCCGGCCCGCCACCTTGCTATGCTTTATTATTGCAATCCGACCCGCGGACCTCCCAGTAAAACTCATATCATTTTGTGACATAGACGTAAAAGTAGGTTTCAATTAAGATTTACAGAGAAAAATGTATGAATATCAGCGAGCGATGATGCATGTATATTTCATTTTTCTTTAACTATTAAGAGGTAAAAATAGAAAAAGAGAAAGAGAGAGGCAAAGAGGAAACGTGAGACGAGGAAAAGGCATGAAACATAGAACCTATGTGAGGTGGGTCAAAACGAATGCTGGATCAACTTGCTACTTGCCCCGTCTTTATATTTTATGATTCCAAAATGGCTCTTCGTCGGCGCCTTTTATAACATCACATACAGAAGTCTCTTGAGAAAAAATATCAGATTTGTAGAGTGTTCTATGCAATTTTTGTACAATTTATTCATGTAAACAAAATATAGTAATTCTGAGATTTCGTTTTTCGCTCCAGCCCGCGATCTCCTTCCAAAAGTCTCATCTGGCCCTCACTCTGAAAAGGTTGCCCGCCCCTGGTTTAGACTATTAAGACAGAACTAGCGGGACGTGTGGAACTTCCACAGTTGTAGCCTTCATTTGTTGTATATTGTTGCAGTGCTTAAAAATATTTCCATTCTAACTATGGAGACCCCACAATATTATTGTACCACCTTTGTTAAAACTGAAACATTCTTATCTATGTAGTCAGGTTAATGTAGTTTCAGAATGTATCTGATTTTAGGGGTAAATTTAAACAAATCTTAAAGGAGTTTGTGACATATTTCCATTCTATGGATGTCCAGTTCAAACGTAGACCCCACGATATTATTGTACTATCTTTGGACAGAACAGATACTACAATTTTATCCTAGCCCGAAGGCCAAGTTATTTACCCACAGGAGGTTAGACACAAGGTCAAAGTATTTTTTATTAATATCTTCTCTAGAACGCTAGACACGAGGTCAGGTGTGGTTAGCCAGCAAACTAGGATAAGCACGCTTTGGCCTACAAAAATGGCTGAACAGCCCTGGCGGCATTCCCTGATAGGGGTGCCTCAGGCGATTAGCAATAAACTAACCTCCCTCTCAAAGGGTGAGAAGGCAAAGCCTGGGAGGGTGAGCCTCCTAAAACTGCACAGGGCAGTAACTCAGACCGACTGAATCAAGACTCGAAGGCCTAGACGGTTCCGGTCTACAGAGTCACCATCAATCAGAACAAATACTACACTCTGATCTTAGCCAAAAGGCTAAGGAAAGTGTATTTTAGTTATTTTATTTATCTTCCTCCTACAAGGTAAGATGTGACACAAGGTCAGGAAAGTGGGATTTGAAAAGCCAGCGCCCGAGAAGGTGAGCACTCTGGCCTACAAAAAATGTCTGGGCAGTCCCGTCGGCATTCCCCGGTAGGAGCGCCACAGGCGGTAAGCAATAAACTTACTCCTCCCCAAAGAGGGGAGGCAAAGCCTGGGAGGGTGGACCTCCTAGAACTGCACAGGACAAACCCACAGACCGGCGTCATCAAGACCCAAAGGCCAAGACGGTACCAGTCTATAGGGTGCAGTATCCATCGGAACAGATACTACACTTTTTATTTACCTCCCCTGGAGGTTAGGCACAAGGCTAGGTTTATCTTACTCCCACAAGGTAAGATGTGACCCAATGTCGGGAAAGTGAGACTTGAAAAGCCAGCACCCGAGAAGGTCTGCATTCTGGCCATTAAAAATTGCCTGAGCAGCCCCGTCGGCATTCCCTGTTAGGAGCGCCTCAGGCAGTAAGCAATAAACTTACCCCTCCCCGAAGAGGGGAGGCTAAGCCTGGGAGGGTGAGCCTCCTAAAACTGCACAGGACAGTACCTCAGACCGGCGGATTCAAGGCCCGAAGGCCAAGACAATACCGGTCTACAGAGTGAGCATCCATCGGAACAGATACTACACTTTGATCTTGGCCAAAAGGCCAAGGTTTTATTTACTCCTCCCCAGGAGATAGGCACAAGGCCAGTTTTATCTTACTCCCATAAGTAAGATGTGACCCAAGATCGGGTCGAGAAAGTGGGGTTTGAAAAGCCAGCACTCGAGAGGTGAGCACTCTGGCCATTTAAAAATTGCCTGGGCAGCCCCGTCGGCATTCCCCGGTAGGGGCGCCTCAGACAGTAAGCAATAAACTTACTCCTCCCCAAAGAGGGGAGGCAAAGCCTGGGAGGGTGGACCTCCTAGAACTGCACAGGACAGGCGTGCAGTATCCATCGGAACAGATACTACACTTTGATCTTGGCCAAAAGGCCAAGGTTATACAGAAAAGAATTAACGTTAATTAATTAATGTTTATAGTCATTGTAGTAGAGAATTTTGTTTTACTTGCAAATGAAATAAAATAAACTTTTATTTATTTTATAACAGAATTTAACAATTTTAAGATAAAAAAAATGAAATGTTTTAAATCATACTCGTTAATAATTACACAATAACAAATTAGTAAAAAGAAAATGGCCGGATACGTAAATAAAATTAACATAATAGTTTAATTTTATACACGTTTTTTAACGTTAATGCAAACATTTCCTTTCTTTCCATCTATTTTAAATAATCTGTATCAACTGCCAAATTTTAAAAAGCCTTTGTGGATGTATCCGAAACATCCAGAAGTGTAATCGGATGTCCTGTTAGCTTGGCAGGCTAACAGCCGGTTCGGATCGTTCCCTTGAATAATGGTGATGGAGAGGCACTCGTAGAGCCAGCTAGGGGGTTTTACCCCACCTAATAAACCGGTATCGTCCGGGCCTTTGGGTCTGGATTTACACCGGTCTATTGAGGGTTGTCCGTCCTGTGCAGTTCTAGGAGGTGCACCCTCCCAGGTTTTGCCTCCTCTCTTTGGGGAGGAGTAAGTTTATTGCTTACTGTCTGAGACGCCCCTACCGGGGAATGCCGACGGAGCTTCCCAGGCAATTTTTAAATGGCCAGAGTGCTCACCTCTGAGCGCTGGCTTATCTAATCCCACTTTCCCGACCTTGTGTCACATCTTACCTTGTGGGAGGTAGATAAATAAAGCCAAGTCAACTCATTGTGGTCCCTGGTGTCATGCAACATTGATAGACCCAGACAGTTGAGGAAGTCTCATGTGACTAAATCAACCACTCCACTTGTCTATGTGGCAAAATGAAATCAGCTCCTAAGAGTTATGTCCCCTTCAAATATTGGTAGATTGAGGGAAATGATTACTTACCATATGGTCGGTAGTCGCTTGTTGGGTTAGTAAAATAGTAAGTATCAACTTTATCATGGCCGCCGTCTATGAAATCGGAAATTGTGAACCAGTGTCAATTACCCCCCCCAAAAAAAAATCTCTGATTATATTTTAGGCAGTATTTTTTTTATTTGGCAATTAATAATTTATTTTAAACAATTTGTTTAACTATTAAGAAATAATAAAATAAAACTGTTTTTCATAATTGAAATTAAACATTTTTTTTTAATAAGAAAGGGTATTTAGACATATTTTTTAAACCATTGTTTCGTAATAGTATTATATTTTTTTTTTTTTAAAACATAACAATGGTGGTGTTAAAATAAATAAAATTTATTTTTTAATCTTAGCTTTCAAGAATTACAATTCTCCTTGTCAAAGAGTGTTTTTCTTTTCTTCTTCTTTTTCTTCATCGTCCAATGGTAATGGACTTCTGGGTCAAAAAATCACGTTATGTCTGAAGGCGAGGTTGCACCAATTTGAATAAGAAAGGGTATTTAGACATATTTTTTAAACCATTGTTTCGTAATAGTATTATATTTTTTTTAATTTTGAAAATATCTTTTGACAAAAAATCAAATCAATCTTGATTTAATAATTTGAAATGTTTTTTATTTTCAAAATATTTTTGAATAGTTTAATTATTAATTATTAAAAAATATAATTATATTACAAAGTAACAAACAATTGTTAACCAATAATAAATTCAAACTGTTTTTTTATAAATGATAAAAATATAAATTCCGCCAAAAGCTATGCGACCTAAAATAATTAGGTATTTGTTTTTATTAACACTGGTTCGCAATTTCCGATTTTAGATACGGTGGCCATGATAAAGTAGATACTTTCTATTTTACCGTTGCATGTCAATTCTTGTTTAGTCATTGTATTGTTGGTACTAGAGTTATGTCTATTGTAGATAAATGGTTCTGACATAAGAGAGGGGCGTCTTTCATCATGCAATTGGTCCTTTGTAGGATCACCATGTGGTCATAAAATCAAAAGGAGGCTACAACCTCTTCCATCTTTCGGCTTTGACATATTTCTGTCAACTTTCCCTGTGAAAGACATCCACATGAGAAAATGTAAGTTTTTACATCATGCAAGACATATTTTCATTTACTCTGGGAATTGAACACTATGTGCAATTCAACATTGTATAGAACCAATGTATTTCTTATTTAGGATTCATATTTCTACATTAGATTCTTTGACAATATTCATGCATTTTTATGTGGTTTTAACATGCATTTCATGTCCTGCCGGCTCTACTAATATAAAATCAGACGATTAAACTGGCACCCTCATCAGTCAGGCCTTTTAGCAACAAAGGGCAGATGACTTATATAGGAGCGACGGCCACCCATACTGATGAGAGTATAAAGTGGACCTTGAATTTATTTTCAGCAACTTTGTAACTCTTGTTTCCTACTATTTTATTTTTTAGTCCTAACATTCTGATGTTTCTGACAAAGGGGAAAAAATTGATGGTTTCTGGGTTGGTTGTTTTAAGTGAGTGGTATATAGAAAATCTTCAAATAATCCCGGGCAACGTCGGGTGGAGACAGCTAGCATACAGTAAAATAAATAACTCCAAAGGTTGTTGGCAAAAATTGCCTCTACCAAATAACATGCTTACCCACCCGAATAGTCACCACACAAGAATAAATACTGTTAGTAATCTCAAAATTACTATTCAAGAGTCATGTCTGCTTTCTTTCCTAATATTAGTACGATGTAAACTTGTATTACCTGTTCTATGAGGTGGTGGGCGTGTGAATTGAACACTATGTGCATTCAACATTGTATAGGACCAATGTATTTCTTATTTAGAATTCATATTTATACATTAAATTATTTGACCGTTTGCATCTTTATGTCGTTTTAACATGCTTTTCATGTCCTGTCGGCCCTTATAATATAAAATCAGCCGACTAAACTGGAACCCCAATCAGTCAGGCCTTGGCTTGCCCAATGAGGTGGATGTGTGATACCCAGCAACACTAAAAGCAAGAGCTGTCAAAGATTGGATGACTTCTATGGGAGCAAATGGCCATTCATACCGATGAGAGTATAAAATATACCTTGAATTTAGTTTCAGCAAATTTGTAACTCATGTTTCTTCCTATTTTGTTCTTTAGTCCTAACATTCTGATGTTTCTGACAAAGGGAAAAAATTGCTGTTTTCTGGGTTGACTGTTGTTAGAATGGGTAGTATTTTAAGATTTTCAATCATCTCATACTATTCATCATCATTCAACTGATAATCTATGCATCTCATTAACCCTTATCCTCGAGTAGATTTTGGCCTTGATAAGTGGTGACTCATTATTAAAAAACAACGAATAAAATGCTGGCAAATATTAATATAATAATGTATTTGTTAACGACTCCTCCCTTTTTATTCTTCTTTACTGACCACGTGTGTCATATTATTGATACAAGAAAACACGTGCTAGCATCGTTGTCACGTGTGCGAAAATAAAATATCGCCAACACGTGTGCAACTATTTTATAAATAGAATCTCAAATACGCAACTTTATAGTACGCCCAAACCACATGTATGTTTTGATATTTGAATGAGATGTGATTCATCTTTTCAACATATTGCAACTTATTTTTCTCTACTTACTTTTACTTAGTGCTCCTACGCCCCCTACTCCCCCACCCGCGGCGAATTTCACAAACATTCAACCGATTGGTAATTACACTCCATTCATTCATAATTCCGGCCTCTTTACCCCATTTCATGCTCATACACGACCGTTTTACCACTGCCACTTTCTCTCCACGGACACTTCTTCTTCTTCCCCCTCTTCCTCATCCTTTCCATCTCACTATAAACCCTGTCTATCTTACTCCAAATACCTCTTCTTTTTTTTACCACTGCCACTTTCTCTCCACGTACACTTCCTCTTCTTCCCCCTCTTCCTCATCCTTTCCATCTCACTATGAACCCTGTCTATCTTACTCCAAATACCTCTTCTTTTTTTTATAACTGCCACTTTCTCTCCACGTACACTTCCTCTTCTTCCCCCTCTTTCTCACCTCTTCTCTCTCACTATGAACCCTGTCTATCTTACTCCAAATACCTCTTCTTTTTTTTACCACTGCCACTTTCTCTTCACGTACACTTCCTCTTCTTCCCCCTCTTCCTCATCTCTTCCATCTCACTATGAACCCTGTCTATCTTACTCCAAATACCTCTTCTTTTTTTACCACTGCCACTTTCTCTTCACGTACATTCCTCTTCTTCCCCCTCTTCCTCATCTCTTCCATCTCACTATGAACGCTGTCTATCTTACTCCAAATACCTCTTCTTTTTTTTTACCACTGCCACTTTCTCTCCACGTACACTTCCTCTTCTTCCCCCTTTTCCTCATCTCTTCCATCTCACTATGAACGCTGTCTATCTTACTCCAAATACCTCTTCTTTTTTTTACCACTGCCACTTTCTCTCCACGTACACTTCCTCTTCTTCCCACTCTTCCTCATCTCTTCCATCTCACTATGAACCCTGTCTATCTTATACCAAATACCTCTTTTTTTTTGTACCACTGCCACTTTCTCTCCACATACACTTCCTCTTCTTCCCCCTCTTCCTCATCTCTTCCATCTCACTATGAACCCTGTCTATCTTACTCCAAATACCTCTTCTTTTTTTTTTACTAACGAGTAACCGATTATCAAGTCCCAAAGGTTACTCGAGGATAAGGGTCAATGGGTTTGTGTCAGGTGGATGGTGAGACAACACCTTGAGAAATTGCAGACGATGGTTTGATCAGTGGCGAATTTGATTATTTAAGAGAACGACTCAACAAGAATTTGTTAACATTGGACTTGAAAACAACCATGTTGTAGTCAGCTGGGAAGCATCCTCATTATTTCAGCATATTCTATTTGACACTATACAGTAGTTTAATTTTCCATTGATATCTTTGGTTTCACGGAAATACTGGATACTCAGCCTGCGGAGCTAAAGATACCAAATGAATTTTCTCAGTTGATATTTTGATAATGTAATCACACTAAATCGACCACTTGTTATTCCTCCTAAAAGACAAAATTACATTAAATTAGACGATATATATCTGTATTTATATAACGTTAGGTATGTGTATATGTTTATATATATTTGTATGTACAGGATTCACTCTTAAACTAATTAACCGATCATTATGAATGTTGGAACACAGCTACTAGGCGTAAGGGTGGTTAATGTGTGTTATATTTGGCTTAATTTAGTTTTATGCAAAAGAGGCAAGAAAAGAACCCTTCATGAAAATTCAAACACCTCCGATTTTAGTGAAAATTTAACAATATCTATTAGACATCAATTAATACATATTCCCTAAATGTAAGTTTCTTTGCAACATTTTAAGCGGTTATATTTTAAACTGCCATTTGAAAATTCAAATATTTTAGATTTTAATTAAATTTCATCCATAGTAATTAGACACCAATTTTTTAAAAAATGGAAATCGCTCCAAACAAGACATGAAGCCACTTGATGTAAGGAGCTAAAAAAAATACTACTTCAAAGTTAAAAACTAGCCAACGATTAGTGTTAGATGGATAGATTCCAATCTTGAAAACAGCAACTCTTCCCCCTTTGTCAGAAACATCGCTCATGGAATATGAGGACTAAAGGATAAAATAATAGAAGCGAGAGTTACATGGCTGCCGAAAGTAAACCCAAGGTTTATTAATTAAGCAAGATTCCCTGAATCCCAATTTCTTCTTAGTTAAACCCTTAAATTTTAGTCATTTTCTAGAATTAAAATCATGTTTGTATTAAAATTGGAATAAAGATTCTAGACATAAGGTTTAGTATCATTTTGAATCATCGTAAAAGAAAAGAAAAACGGTGCAAAACTTTTTTGATTCTAGAATTCATTTTACCCATCCTGGGACGAGTATTCTTCTAGTCTTAAAACTTTTTTGTTTCTGGAATTCATTTTACCTATCTTGGGACGGGTATTTTTCTAGTCTTAAATAAAGTTATTTGCAACTGTATTTTTCAATTACTGTTATTCCACTTAATAAAAGCAAAATTTGTTGAATTTGTCGAATTGTGTTTTATTGTTGTTGGTGCAATATTTTTCTTCTACAAATTATTCTTAATTACTTTTTTAGCCAAAATTTTATAATTAACTTGAAAAAAATCAGTGGTCATCTGTTTATTGTTTTTATATATATATATATATATATATATATATATATATATATATATATATATATATATACATAGAAAGCTGTATTTATACTACTGTCGGCTTAGTATATTCAGAGTCACTTATGTTCAACCATATTCAAGTTATCTCCGTTGAATTTTACTGGTAACAATAAAATGAACTCTTCAATTTTGAAGTAAAAAAAAAGACTTGCACTGCACATGTGTGAGATTCGAAATCGAGGCTTACTCTCTTTCTTGGCAGTGGCTTCAAGTTGGGTTAACGTCTTTGACCTCAACTCTATGTTTTTACATGAATGTTACACTTCTGACGCCGTGTTGTCAGATCTCACTTCTGCTCAGTTTAAACGAGACTCCCAGACATCTAGCTATTTGAGCATGGCCTTTTTTCTACTTGTGGCAGAATTCTTCATGAGATCAGTTTCTAGATAATATAAAGTAAGTCGTACTTACTTTACACAGCCCATGCATTCTCTGTAATCTTTTTACCCTGACAAGTTGTGTTATTTCGATTATGTGCAGAGATTTTTAACATGGACTCTTTACTAGTAATTATGTCCGAATTTTTAACCTTGATGCTGGTGATTGGTCTTACACCCAAGAAAAAAGACATAAATACGGCAATGGCAGAGAAGGAGAAAGAACTTCGTGTATGCAAGAAAATATATAATGGTGGCATTTATCTCAAATAAATAAATAAATATGTAACCGTTACGAAAAGTTGATGATTCAGTAATTCACCAGGAAATATGATAGATCGTTCCCGTAGGATGGTGGTGATGGTTATCCTGGCCGAAGTGTCCTTCAGTCTTTTCGCTTAGGGTTGTTGCGTTCGATGGGGTGGCTATAAAAATTTGTCTGGCCGGATAACAAGCTGAAGATGATGCTGATGAAGATGATGCTGATGAAGATGATGCTGATGAAGATGATGCTTCTGGCGGCCGTCATTTTTGCCGTTCTGTAGCAAGAAGGACGAAGCTGCTGCTGGTGACTGTTGTTATGATTGTAGTAAAAAAAATTCTGTTCCGTCCAGCAGGGATTCGAAGGGAAAAGGTTGTTGCTGGATTGCCTGATGATCGGCTCGAGTGGCAATATGCACAGAAAGAAAGAAACTGTGATAGAACCTGTGTTAGTTTCTGTCATACGGGCTAAGGTATTCAGGATTAAACATCCGATCTTGTTAGGAGTGCCGAGTCATAAATGAGGTCGACACAACATGCCTAACACATTATTTAAGTGTTTAAAAGCTTACTTTAACATAGAACGCTCATAATAAAATTGTGTACCACAAATATTCGAATTTTATATTTCGCTGAGTTTGGTTGAAAGACATCCCTTCGATTTAATACATGGGTATCGGCAGAAATGATGACCGTGAAACTTACTAAGGGAAGGGCAAACACAATTATTATTAATTATCATGGATTTTTCGGGATCTCTTATTTTAATCAATCATCTCGTTTCAACTTTTAATTATTTGTGGGTCTTGTCCCTATTTACCCTCCTCCTCCTCCACACGAGGGCATAGTTAGACACAAGATAGATTTTTTAATCTGTGTAAAATCCATACCCCCAAAAAAGGGCATTCTGGAATGGGACAAAAATAAAAATTACCTCAATCTACAATGATTTTTTCCTTTACTAACTTAGGACGGAAGATGAAGTGTAGTATCAGAACAGAAACTACACTTTGTTCCTAGCCAAAAGACCGAGGTGGTGTCTTTTAGAATTAATTTGAATATATACTTCACCTCCTCGTGTTTCATATATACATACCTATATTCTGGAAGCTGCTACGACAACTGGATGAACAACAGCAACAACAACTGAATCTTCGAAAACTATCTATTGATTCAATGCGGGTTCATCCCTCATCCCTTTTCGGAAAAGCACATAACCCTATAAACGTTATAGGAGCCTATCTTAGTAATAGTAAGAAAAACTCCTATAACGGCGGCGTCACTTCCGTTCTAATCGTCATCTGTTGACTCTCTCTTTCTTTCTCTCCCCCTATCTACCTATGTCTCTATCTGTCTCTTTGCTTCTCTTTCTCTCACATTATTGTTTATAAATAATTGGACTTGTAAAAAAAAAAAAATTTTAATAAAAAAAACAACACAAAAACACACGGACGTCAAGCGAAAGGAAAACAAAGTCCTTTTATAAAGAACAACAAAGGATATTTATTAATGTTTCCTACACCGTTGGGTGTAGGTTAGCGAAAGTTAGGACAGTGTCAAAGTGAATAAAAACATTAAGTAAGAAAGTTCGTTGGCTGCCGCTTTTGTTCGAGTTGTGTTTCTTTCCGTGGAGAGTGACTTTGTTTGACTGTCCGATATGAAGGCAGGAGAGATTGAGAGAGGAGAGAGGAGGGGGACGTTTATCTTCGTTACTGTCAGGAAACTCTCTGTTGAAAGTCTATGAACAATTAGTATATATGTAGTATCATCATGTCACGAGTTGTTAAACTGCCTCAGCATGTGAGTTAAATATGGTGTGGTTAATTCAGCAGTTGAGTTGAATATAAGAGGAAAAGAAAAAAAATGATAAAGAAAAATAGTTATGTTGCAGTTACCCACTCCTTTCAAATATAACTGCACCGGTTGGCCTTTAGGTGTCGCTTTTTAACCGACAGGTGGCGTTGAAAAACGACACCAGAGTTATCTGCCATTCTGATTATAAAAACGGGTGTAAACGGAAAATCACTCTCTTCTCTATTCAATTGGCCTCGCTGAACGACGCTAAGACACCAGCACTCTGTCAACACGTGTTCAACAACGGTAAGAGTTCTCAACTCATTTTCTTTGTATACAGTTTTCAAGGACTTTCCCACGCCGGACTCATTTCTTCACATACTCTTTTCAATAACTGTTTTCTATCGACCCACATACATACATACATACACCACACACGTCATCATCCCACATACACACACGTCCAATAAACCTTATTTGAACTACCTCCTTTTGTTTGTTAATTATTACTCTGTTTTTGCATGCAACAATTGCTTGATGTTATGAACTCGCTTATAGTCGGGAACACGACCCGATTCTAACACTTATTTTGTGGGTCTTGTTGTCTGCACTTATTAAAGGGTTCAAGTGTGTATTATTATTGTGGGTCTTGTCGTCTTCACTTATTAAAGGGTTCAAGTGTGTATTATTATCGTGAGCCCCCCATCCTGGGATGTGTACGTCAACTAGTGAACACATGAAGAGGAATTGAACGATCATAAAATGTAAGCTTCGCTAAGCTTAAGGCCACCTGTGAAATAACACTTACTTCGGTCTGGATATAGGTATTAATGTATGAAGCACTAGAAGATGAGGTGTATATATTTAAATTCATCTCCTTAAAGAGACTGGCTGGTAATATCTCGTAAAGTAATTTCACTTCTATGAATAATTCATTCAAAGATCTTTACCCCCACCCCACCCACACCCACTCTCTCTCTCTCTCTCTCTCTCTCTCTCTCTCTCTCTCTCTCTCTCTCTCTTTCTCATCTCTCTTTCCTTTTTACTCTCCTTTACTTTTGGTAAAACTAAGCAGAGAAAACAAAACAGTACAGAACAAACAAACCACAAAGATAACCCCCTGCAGATCAACAAAATGTTGTCATTCCCCCCCCCCGCCACCTCGAGCCCGTCAATATCTACACATCGCCCAACGTCTATTGCCTTCTTTTAACCACGAAACACATACTGCCACCACCCTCCTATCATTGCAATCCCACCACAACCCTTCATAAATTCCTCAACATTATCCTACTTAAAACTTCACGCTGTTCAGCGCTGCAGGATTCGGTGCCATTTGATATGTTCTGAATTGCAATCGGTCATAAAGCGACGTTGTATTACCGTATGCATATCTCCTCTACCTTGTGTAAACGATACATTGTGACACACACACATATATATATATATATATATATATATATATATATATATATATATATATATATATATATATATATAAATACAGAAATTCAATGTAACATCAGTACCGTCGGTTTGATGTTACATTGAATGACGGTACTGATGTTACATTGAATTTCTGTATTTTATAAATAAATATCTTCGCTCTTAATCCTTCGATATCTCGGATTTCTTAATTAATCAAGCACTCTGCTGGATTTTTCCTGCCCTACCACACAGTACTTATATATATATATATATATATATATATATATATATATATATATATATATATATATATATATATATATATAAATTAGCTGTACCGACTCGGCGTCACCCGGGATTCATCACATCCAAATGTGCTTCAAATAATTTTACTTAAAAAGCAAGTAAGGAATGCTAATAGCTAAGATGAATAACGCTTATTCGAAAAGAGTTATTTCTCTTGACTGATTTTTCTTTGAAGGTGATTATTTAAGAATATCTATACCACCGCCAGAACGGATTGAGTATATTTTTTTTAAATAACTCTAATGAAGTCAGTTAGTCTATATCAAATGATAAAAATAATACATGAAAATTGGCGAGTCAGAATCAAAGTTTGATTTGTCAGTTTAAACGCTATTTAAGTCCAACTTTTAAAATCCAGCCAATACGATTTTTTTATATTAGAAAATATTTGTATTTCTAATATATATATATATATGCACATATATATATATATATATATATATATATTATATTATATTTTTTCAAATTTTGAATTTTCGCTTTTCCACTGCCAACTTATCTATCTGTGTAATTCCTATGATGATAAGATTTTATTCTTTGAAAAGCCTTGGCTTAAGGAAAGAAAAATAAATATGTGTTTACCGAGTACACTTTGCATTGAACAATCGAAGTTGAAATAGATTTGTCAATCGTACATATTTATCTCTCTTCTTTCATTTATCTTTATAATTGCTCTATTTCGTATATTGAGCTTAAACTATTTCACTATAGCTTATATCCTCTAAAAGTATACTTTTAGTTTCATATTATATATATATATATATATATATATATATATATATATATATATATATATATATATATATATATAAGATAATTATTTCATATTAGATCCTATCGTGATAGGTATTAGATATGTTGATGTAGATGATACGTTTAGTTGACAGATTCTCAAAATAAATTTTATTATTAACTTCCATTTTCATCAGTCTTACAGGTTTCTTTTTTCAAATAAACTTAATATTTTCTTATAAATCCTAAACTTAACTTGTTTTGGTTTCTTTTAAATCATTTTTAAAAATCGTAATCTCTTAAATTATAAAGATTGAAATTAATATAATTCTTGAACTTCTTTTCCTTTTTAGTATATCTTTTTTTCTGCAAATCTTTTTTAAGACTACTTGAAGTATATCTAATACCTTAATTTATAATTTAATTCCTTAACATTTTACATAACAATCTTTATTTTAAAATTTTTAAATATATTTTTTCTCTCAAATCCTAAAGATTTGAATTTTAAACTTTCCTTTCATTCATTTAT
>OY744544.1:34125431-34140431 GCA_963556195.1 Sepiola atlantica | reverse complement strand
ATAGAGAGAGAGAGAGAGAGAGAGAGAGAGAGAGAGAGAGAGAGAGAGCAGTTTTTTATTATATTCCAATAACCATGGTTTGTTTTATTACTTCTATTTTTATTTTTATTTTTTTCACATTTCCAAAAATTCCAAATTTCTGTGAGATATATTTAACGGTCCGTTTCATTTGTTTTGTGCCAAACAACATTTGTATGTCAATATCGTCTCTGGAACACTACAAAATCATCAGAAAAAGTTCACAAATAATAAGAGTTCTTAGATTAGAGTGTCTTGAAAAACACCCACATCATCCATCAGTTTCATTTTAAGGTGAAAATAAACAAAAGAACAAACAAAAATCTTAGAGCAAACACTCACATGTGTACGATCAAAATTGAGTTGAATCTTCAAAGGAGACTACAAAGTAAAAGGATCTGATGATATATGATAATACATATATTGTCTTTAATAATTAATATATATATATATATATATATATATATATATATATATATATATATATATATATATATATATATATATATATATATATATATATATTGTGTGTAGTAGGCAGAATTTTTTCATTGACGTAAACATTGTTTAAAATAACAGAATTCTTCCGCTAAAGTACACCTTAAAATGCAAAGAATTGATGTATGTTCCATATGTATCATGAACGTTTCCGATTCTTCGTCGAATCATCTTCAGGTGACAAAAGCAAATGAACAAAAAAGCTGTAGAAAAGTAGAGAATTTCAAAAGATAGCAGAGAAATGCGCACGTGAAGTCAGTTAGACGCCCAAAAGAACGGTCTTGAAGTGTTTCCGGAAATACGTTAACTATTTAGATTCGATCACGACGACGCTAGAATTAGCGTCACACGATAAATTTATATTACGTCAAGCATTCTGGTTTCATCCACAGCAACCTACAATTAATAACATTACGTATGAAACCAGTAACAACATTTTAAATTTCGATGTTATGTACAAAAAATTGGTTAGAAATGTGGTGTGAAATAGATAACCTGGATCTAAATTCAAATTATGGTCAGTTAGTATTAGTTTATTGATTCAGGGAGATAAATTATAGCCGCTATATTTTTATTTGTGTTAGAGTTTATAATGAGTTCTGATTAAAGAAGTCTTTGGCGAGATTTATTTACAATGAATTATTAAATCTAGCGTGTTTAAAGTTAAAAGAATGATCATGTTGTAATACGTGAGAGAATAGTGCATTTACGAAATTTTAATTTTTATATCTCTTTTATGTTCATCAAGCCTATTCTTTAGTTGTCCTTGGGTTTCACCAACATATATCTGATGGTAATTATTTTATGGAACCGTATATATACCTACATTATATGTGGGGAGTTTCGAAAATGTTTTGTGGTTCTTAATGTTTTTTTATGGTTAGTTTTCCAATCAATACAGGGTGTTTCAAAAGTCTTGGGAACATAACGATTTTTAATAACTCAAAAACTATTAGGAGTTGAAAAATGAAATTGGTACCGTTGGAAAGGTTAAAGTTTCAAGTTTTGTGGGGAATCTTCAAAGTTGCTCAATATGAGCACTATTCGTCACACGGCAGACATCTAGTCGATAGTCCATTTCCTGCCAAATGCGTTCCAGCATCTTGACGTCAATGGTTCCCACAACTGCCGTTACTCGAGCCTTTAGTTCGTCAATATCTCTTGGAAGGGGCGGCACATAGACTTGTTGCTTGACAAAGCCCCAAAGGAAAAAGTCACACGGGGTAAGATCTGGAGACCTAGGAGGCCAGAGCATGAGAACGTCATCACCTCGCCCAGATCTCCCAATCCATCTACCAGGCAGCCTTGTGTTAAGAAACTGCCTTACTCTAAGACTCCAGTGTGGTGGTGCACCATCTTGTTGAAAAATGAAGTCATCAGATTCTGCTTGTTCCAACTGAGCCATTAACCAGTCTTCCAGCATGTTGAGATAGGATTCACCAGTGATAGTTGCCTCTTCAAAGAAGAACGGTCCATAGACACCTTTCTTGGAAATTGCACAAAACACGTTCACTTTTGGTGAATCTCGCTCGTGCTCAAGAAGTTCATGGGGATTCTCAGTACCCCATATGCGAGTGTTATGCTTGTTAACTTTGCCATTCAGATGGAAGGTCGCCTCATCGCTAAAAACAAGCCGGTCATCAAAGCCGTTATCTTCCAACTTCTCTTGCATTGCAATGCAAAAGTCACGGCGAAGTGGCTTATCAGTGTCCTTCAACTTTTGGACCAACTTGAGCTTGTAAGGTACCATTTGCAGTCGTTTCCTTAAGACACGCCAGACAGTTGCTGGAGCAAGCTGAAGTTCCCTGCTGGCTCTTCTCACTGATTTACGGGGGCTCCGCTGAAAGGCTGTCCGAACTTGCTCAACTGCATCTTCTGAAGTTGAAGGGCGACCTGTTCGCTTACTTGGGCACAAACACCCATCTTTCACAAATTTAGCATGCCATCTGACAATGGATTTCCTTTCAGGGGCTTCTTTTTTAAATTTCCTGCGAAATGCACGCTGAACACATGTCCACGATTCAGTCTTTGCAAATTGGAGGACGCAAAATGCCTTGTCTTGTTTAGAGAACGCCATTACTGCACCTGGAAAGATAACACGAAAATCATTAGTATGACCAAAAACTTGATTAAGCAAGCTTTAAAATGGCACCAGTTTCATTTTTCTACCTGGAATAGTTAATGAGATATACGCATTTGTAATGTTCCCAAGACTTTTGAAACACCCTGTATTTCTTATTTGTTCATTATTAAACTTATTATTGTATTATTCAAATGTATTATTATATTATTATTATTATCATCATATATTTTTTTAATTTAAATATATTATGGTTTTATGGGCGTTTATTATCTACTAAAGCGTTAGATGTTAGTTTGTAATTTTAAGGTTTGAATTAAATTAGGTGTTACATCCCTTGGTGGGAAATAATGGAAGGTGTTAGTATTTTTTATAGTTTTTTTTTTGTTATTTTATATATTGTCTTGTAGAGGTGACGTTCGATGTTGTGTGGACTTAACGGTGTAAATAGTTTTTTTAAAATTTTGATTTTAATAAAAAAAATACCTGCATCTAACACAGTTGGATTTTAACGCTCGACCTCCTGGTCGTCGTTCATATCTGTAACTGCTATGTTACTGACGCATAGAGGACAAAAATGGGAAAATAGGTCACTTTACCCGTGTTTTTTTTTTGGGGGGGGGGGGCAAACCTCACATGCGCACAACATACAGATGACTGGAAAATGAAGAAATTTGTTACCCCCCCCTCCGTGAAAGGTTCGGCACAAAGGAATCAACGTTTTTTTCCAATGTTTCGATATTTCTGCCGAGTATCTCGTGAGCCTTTTGCAATTATACAATCCTAAGCACATACACACACACACTCTCCTGTCGCGTCAGCCCCTTCTGCCCGGGAGGAATCTATCATGACAAATGAAAATATACTACACAGAATAACAGACCCAATTAAATAGAATTATACGAAATTAAAACATGGCCGCCAGCAACTGAGGCATTGCATTAAAGTTTGATTTTAGAGTCTTTAAAAAATAAATTAGAATTTAATTTTGGGATAAAAAATACAATTGAAGACTAATTCGTGAATTTCATCCAAAATGTGTACGAAAATAAAACGAAATAAGCAAACGAACACTCCCCATCACCCTGAAAAGTAGGAATCAATGCCTGTGAGCATGCTATGAAGACAACAGAACATTTAGTACACTATTCCTCGATGAAATAAGAGAAAGCAATCCTGGGAGAATGGTATCGTAAAGAACGAACGTATGCTATGATCCCTCCCTACCGTAGGTAATGCTTGGGAGGAAAGTATCATAACGAATGAAAATATTCTACACAGAATTAATAGACCGAATTAAGTCGAGTTATTTTTTAATGAAAAAGTAGGAGTTAATGCCTGAAAACATGATATTGAAACAATGAAAGTTTAGGCCCTCGCCTCTGTTGTACCAAAGAGCCGACAGTTTACGGCGGCGCCTGTTTTATCAAAGAGCCGACAATTCACGGAGGCACCCCTGTTGTACCAAAGAGCCGACAGTTTACGGTGGCGCCTCTGTTGTATCAAAGAGCCGACAGTTTACGGCCGCGGGCCTCTGTCGTACAAAAGAGCTGACAGTTTACGGCGGCGTCTCTGTTGTGCCAAAGAGACGACAGTTTACGGCGGCGCCTCTGTTGTATCAAAGAGACGATCGTTTACGGCGGCGCCTCTGTTGTACCAAAGATACGACAGTTTACGGCAGCGCCTCTGTTGTACCAAAGAGCCGACAGTTTACGGTGGCGCCTCTGTTGTATCAAAGAGCCGACAGTTTACGGCCGCGGGCCTCTGTCGTACAAAAGAGCTGACAGTTTACGGCGGCGTCTCTGTTGTGCCAAAGAGACGACAGTTTACGGCGGCGCCTCTGTTGTATCAAAGAGACGATCGTTTACGACGGCGCCTCTGTTGTACCAAAGATACGACAGTTTACGGCAGCGCCTCTGTTGTACCAAAGAGCCGACAGTTTACGGTGGCGCCTCTGTTGTATCAAAGAGCCGACAGTTTACGGCCGCGGGCCTCTGTCGTACAAAAGAGCTGACAGTTTACGGCGGCGTCTCTGTTGTGCCAAAGAGACGACAGTTTACGGCGGCGCCTCTGTTGTACCAAAGAGACGATCGTTTACGGCGGCGCCTCTGTTGTACCAAAGATACGACAGTTTACGGTGGCGCCTCTGTTGTATCAAAGAGCCGACAGTTTACGGCAGCGCCTCTGTTGTACCAAAGATACGACAGTTTACGTCGGCACCTCTGTTGTACTAAATAGCCGACAGTTTACGCTGGTGCCTTTGTTTACAAAAGAGCCGACAGTTTAATTTTGAATTTCTCCCCCCCCCCCTTCCTACATCCCCGCTCTGACGTCATTTCTGGTTGAGTTTTAGGAATGACACGGGTATCAAGGTAACGCCTGGGAGAGTGGGCCTATTCCTTTTTCATAGAACTCGTCTCAGACTGACAGAATCAATGACGGTCACGGTATTTCCCCAGAATTATCGTCTAATAATTTTGAATTTCTTCACGTGATCTCTCCTGTAAGTACGCGATGTCTTTCTAGAAAGAATTCTTACGAGAAAGATATCGGGGGGGGGGGGGGGAACCAATGCGAACAATAGAATCATCTGATTCATGCGAAATTAATGAATGAAGCCGAAACAATACTATCACTTCTATTAATGCTCAATTCAGTTTACTATACTCTTTCGGATTAATGTACTGTTTCAATGCTCAATTCAGTTTACTATACTCTTTCAGATTAATGTACTGTTTCAATGCTCAATTCAGTTTACTATACTCTTTCAGATTAATGTACTGTTTCAATGCTCAATTCAGTTTACTATACTCTTTCAGATTAATGTACTGTTTCAATGCTCAATTCAGTTTACTATACTCTTTCGGATTAATGTACTGTTTCAATGCTCAATTCAGTTTACTATACTCTTTCAGATTAATGTACTGTTTCAATGCTCAATTCAGTTTACTATACTCTTTCGGATTAATGTACTGTTTCAATGCTCAATTCAGTTTACTATACTCTTTCAGATTAATGTACTGTTTCAATGCTCAATTCAGTTTACTATACCCTTTCAGATTAATGTACTGTTTCAATGCTCAATTCAGTTTACTATACTCTTTCAGATTAATGTACTGTTTCAATGCTCAATTCAGTTTACTATACTCTTTCAGATTAATGTACTGTTTCAATGCTCAATTCAGTTTACTATACTCTTTCAGATTAATGTACTGTTTCAATGCTCAATTCAGTTTACTATACTCTTTCAGATTAATGTACTGTTTCAATGCTCAATTCAGTTTACTATACTCTTTCAGATTAATGTACTGTTTCAATGCTCAATTCAGTTTACTATACTCTTTCAGATTAATGTACTGTTTCAATGCTCAATTCAGTTTACTATACTCTTTCAGATTAATGTACTGTTTCAATGCTCAATTCAGTTTACTATACTCTTTCAGATTAATGTACTGTTTCAATGCTCAATTCAGTTTACTATACTCTTTCAGCTTAATGTACTGTTTCAATGCTCAATTCAGAAGGGTAGTGTAGTATATGTTCGTTCGTCATGATACCATCCTCTAAAGCATAACCTCCTCCATTTTTGGAAAGGGAGCTAACATAGTATCTGTTCTCTTGTCATGAGACCAACCTCCAAGGCATTACATCTTTCTTTGGTTAGGCAGTGTAGTATATGCTCATTCGTCATGATACCATCGTACCAGGTATTACCTCCTTCTTGGATCGGTGGGTAGTGCAGTATCTGTTCTGTAGTCGTGATACCTTCCTTCCAGGGAATACCTTCTTCTTTATTGAACCAACTTGTACTGACCAAGATTTGATGGATTGGAACCGTAATGCCCAACGATTGATCCAGTATTGGCATGATAAGATATCATGATGTATATGTGTGCATGCGTGCACATTGAGTTCAGCTGTAATATATTCAACATACTACAAATGTTAAATATAGTAAAAGTGGGTTTGCTAGGGCAAAATCGTTCATTGTTGTTAGTACGAAAGTGTGGCTGCGTGTCAAATAGCTGGTGCTGCTGGAATCCATTAGTCTTTTACACACAGACTTGATGGAATAAAGTTCTTGTCTAGAAGACGAATTTTAGGTGGGTATTCTAAATTATTTAGACGTGGACTCGTCAAGCAGATAGTTCGACTGACTGGTGTGTGAAGTTTTGGTGCGTTTTCATAGAGCTAACTCGGAACCTTCTAGAAATTATAAGATTTTCACGTGCTATGCTCCAATTGATTAAAAAGATGCGTCGATGTCAAACTGAGCAGTCACATTTTATTACAAAACTTGTCATTGCAAAGTAAGGCTATCCGCTAGCAGTAATTAACAACATCAATAACACTCGTAGCAATACCTATGAAAAAAAATTAGGTATACCCAGTTTTACACAAAGTCGACAATACATTTAATGATAAACATAGTTCTAAATGTATGAAAAAATGAAAAACGGAAAACAAGTTAAAGTGCAGGAGAAAAACAAAAACAAGAGATTTTTTTACCGGTTTCGTTCGTGGCGAACGTCTTCAGAAAATGAAGATATGGAAATAATTTTATTTTGAAGGCACACACATGGGATGAGGGAAGAATGATCTGATTGGACCATATGAGAAGACATTAAATGATGTTGGAATATGATAAGCAGGTGACACATTCTTCTATGTTTCTTATTCTTCTGTTTATATTTTTTTTATTTATTTACTCTCTTTTACTATCACACCTGATGAACTAGTATGGAGAAGGAGGTGGGGGAGGGGGAAAGGCGGCAGAGAAGCTGGCTAACGTGAACAAAACGTGTGGGCATTAAATGTATACACTGGATGTTAGAACCCAAAGATTTATGTCTCTAGCAAACATAATGTGTCGACCTGGTGTAACGTAGAGTTTGTAGTTGTGAACATGTTTGATATGACGTTTCAATCACAGCTGGTTTCAATTTATCAAAAGTCAATGATAGTTAGAAGAAACGGGCGATTTGACAATATCATTTTTAACAAATAAATTAAACCGGATAAAAGAGTTTGTAATTCGAGCCTAGACATTCTATCCTGTAAATTCAAAGTAAATTGTGTAGTCGGTTTGTTGCATGTTGTCTTGTCCACATACAGAGCTGGAAGAGTAAAATCAGTTTAAGAGAGTAGAAAGTGAACCTTACATTTACTATTATTAACCTCGTAACTCTCGCTTTCTTTATGTTGTCTTTTAGTTCTCACATTCTATGAGCGATGTTTCTGTCAAAGAGAAAAGAATTGCTGTTTTCTGAGTCGGAATCTATCCATCTAACACTTATTGTTGGTTAGTTTTTGACCTTGAAGTAGTATGCTTTTAGCTCATTACATCAAGTGGCTTCATGCGTTGTCTGGAGCGATTTCCATAAAAAATACTATACAGTAAATATGCTGAAGTAAATCCAATATATTCCTTGATAATTCTCCTTATAGGCAAAAGGACGATTGTTCTTAGAATGTTCACATGATGCGATTGATGTTTTAAGTTGCCTGATGGCACACGAGTTGTATGCAGTTGTATCAGTTATATGATTAATATTTAATTTCTTTTGTACTAACATGATATTGTTTGTGTTATGATTAGTATGTGGTTCAGTAAGCTAACACAGGCATGTTACAACTTGCGTAGTAATACACGAGCGATTAGAACACATTTTCGTAAGCGCATCTTTCAGCCACTTCTGCCCAAGTCTATTTGGCGCCTAATATATACAGTTCCAGTCGGGACGTGAGAGTAAAGACCGAGACTAAAAGACCTGGACTCAATTTCTTTTCTCTTATGCATGTCAACCGAATAAACCTGTCTTACATTTTTGTGTTCCTGTGTTGATGAAACTGTTAAATAAAGTTGATGAAACTAATGCAAATTGTAGATGAAACTGCTAAATAAAGTAGATGAAACTAATGCTAATTGTAGAGAAGATGTTTGTCTTTTTAACTGGAACTTGCTGACCCTTTTTCTTCTTCACCTAAAACAAGACCAGTCAGATGAATACAGACACAGCGACGCTACTACAAAATCACTATCTCCAGCAAGCATCTTATCATCTTCAACTCTACACAGTCGTTTTAATATGCTTCATCACAAACAGCTGAGTAAATTCTAAAAACAAAAGTTACCTAAACAGAGATCCGGCATGACTTGTAATAATATTGAGTTCACTGTAATAACAAATCCATTCTCTTGAGATAACACTCACAACTGTCTCTGCTGACGTATCGCGTATGTGTAGCTATCGGCCAACGAGAAAATCAATCGACAATCGTTAGGATATGTACGTGATTGTAACAAGTATGTAGGGGTCCGACTATGTCCACGTGAATATGTTTAAAACGTGCATTACGATGCTAGAAACGTGCGTTACGATGCTAGAAAGCTCCAGGTGGCGATTTCGTGTATCACTGAGTCTTATTCTGCTAACATGGTATGAACGTGACCTATCGGCATTTAATATCTTTTGCTGTGTGAGGTCAAAAAAAAAGTTCCTTAATTTCATAAGGAGTACATTTTCCAAGATGTGATAAGTTATATTGGCATTAAAATCTCAATTCACAGTAAACTGAGAGTATTTAAGGTCTATCGCACAAATAAGATGCATGTCTGAATGAAACACGGAAGGAGTTGGAAATGAATTAGGCGACGTAGGATCTGATTTCTGTTCAGTCGTGATCATCTCTAGTGGCTACGGTTTGTTTTTTCAAAACTGTAGTACAAGAAAATGTGTCAGCTATGGTATTATCATTGTAGCGTATATACACTGTATATTCAGAAATGAAGTCCAGCTGTCTGGTTTCTCTAGGCAAGTATTTCTCAGAAAATTGCTTCATCACGTACACCAGATGTTTTTGATCCATATGAACCGCGGAATCACGTCCTTCCAGTATGTGCTTAAAATGCTTGATATTTAGATACATGACCAAAAGTTCCCGTGAAAATGAAAAAAATTAGTTTCCTTGCATGGTTGCACAATTGTTCTAAGACTGCATCTGTTGCAGTATTTGTTGCATCGATCATTAATATTAGTTGAGCACCTCCTCCGTCATTGATATTATATGATGTGATTTATCTCCCCTTCCACGGCGAGAAGATGTAACTCAATGCCAGGAAAGTGGGATTTGAAAAGCCAGCGCCCTAGAGGAAGAGCACTTTGACCGAACAAAAATTGCCTGGGCAGGCCCATCAGCATTCCCCGGTAGGGGCGCCTCATGCGATTAACAATAAACTAACCCCTTATCAAAGAGCGAGAAGGTAAAGCCTGGGAAGGTGGATCTCCTAGAACTGAACAGGACCATACGTCAGACCATCAGAGAACTAGGTCACGCCAGCTATAGCATGCCGGAGGGTCAGAGGGTATGATAATCACGTATAGTTGGTAAGAGCTTTTCTTTCTGTGTTAAAAGCAGTCATCGGTTCTTTTCCTAGGTTGATATATGCGCCGTTACTCTTCCGAGGCAATATGACGGTGAAAGGTTGCGAAATTGCTGATAAAGTTGATATAAAGCGTCCGTAATAATTTCTCAGTACAATAAATCAACAGAGTTACCCGACTGATTGCGGCATGGGAAATTCCTGGGCGGCTTTGACCTTGTCAGGTAAGGGAAATATTCCATTAGAGTCAATAGGATGTTGCAGAAATGTCATTTTCTTAACGTCGAAAATACATTTTCCCAAATTAATGCATAAACCGAAATTGGAGAGTCTCGCAAACACTTGTTACTCGATGTCCTCGCTGGCGATCATTATATTGTCTATATAGGCAAAGACGAATAAAAGTACTCGTAAAACTTGATCGATTAGACAGTCTTCTTCTTGCGTGTGAATCAGATGATTCTGGTGTTGGCATTAGTTTCCTAGATGTTTTTCTAGTTAGAAATCTTTCTGGAAAGACATCGGGTACTTACAGGAAGGGCCACGAGAAGGTTGCCAACATCCCTAAGTGACAGTGGTACTGTGAACCGACTAGATTCGAACTTGGAACACCCAGGTCTTAAGTTCGTGTTGATATCCACTTAACCACCGTCACCTCCCGATTAGACAGTGAAACCGGTTAACGGAATTCTAAATTCCTATTTGTAACTGAATAAATGTGTATAATCCGAACAGAGCAATGTTTGTAGTCTTCGGAATATCCTCTGCTTGAACCGGTATTTGAAAGTAGGTCTTTTTCAAGTCATCTTTAGAAAACATGGTTGCATTATACAAACCTAAGGCAAAATCATGAATATGTGGTACTGAATAACGATCCGAGATAGCTGATTCGTTTAGTCTTTGATAATCTACACATGGTAGGAAATCACTCTTGGAGCTTTCGAAATCAAATACCGAGGAGACATTAAAAAAACTCAGAGAGGGTTGAATAATTCTCTGTTTAAGCATTCTGTCATACCCTTTTTGGCAAATGTGAATCTTTTTAGGGTTCAACCGACATGGACGAGAGTATTGATTTACTCCTCTCCAGGAGTTAGGCACAAGGCCAGTTTTTATCTTACTTCCACAAGGTAAGATGTGACCCACGGTCGGGTCGGGAAAGTGGGGTTTAAAAAATTGCCTGGGCAGCCCCGTCGGCATTCTCCGGTAGGGGCGCCTCAGACAGTAAGCAATAAACTTACTCCTCCTTAAAGAGGGGAGGCAAAGTCTGGGAGGGTGGACCTCCTAGAACTGCACAGGACAGACCCATTGACCGGCGTAAATCAAGACCCGAAGGACAAGATAATACCAGTATGGGGTGCAGTATCCATCGGAACAGATACTACACTTTGATCTTAGCCAAAATGCCAGATGGACTACAGTAGCCAGGATGTCCTACTGTCCTACTCACATGCTGAGTGTTGTTTGATAATGTCATCGTTGAGGAAAGGCAATGTAATAGAATTATATTTTCGTAAAATACATAAACACTGTTCATCATCAGCTGTAATCTTGTCCAATCCTAATAACATACAAAGGTATCAATTTCACAAACATAGATATAAGTCTGCTGCTCTGATAAAGTTCTCTTTTTCTGATTCTCAGTAAGACTATACATCTACAGAAAATTGCACTGATTATAAGCGTCTGGATGTCGACAAAGTTCTATGTTAAGTGTTAATTCGTCTGTGCTTTTAGTCATTTATCCCTTTTTATGAATTACTTTCACTAATTAATGTTTATGTGACAATGTTGAGCAGACCTATGGAAGATGAGAGGCAACATACACACTAGTATGAATTAGAAGTGAGCCTACGAAGGTCAGTGATCAGAGTATCGCGCTAGTGTGAATTAACAGAGAGAGGCATAGATATCTTCATCAAAACCAAAACCTGATACACACCGATGGTGTCAAACTTAGGAACGACCAAATTGGTGACGTCACCGATGCTGTGAACGACAGAGCTTCAAATGTAGGAATTATTGTACTGTTAGCTGCACAGAGTCTATGCATGTCCGAATCCGCTACTGTGCGCTGTAGTCTCCCTGTTGAGATTACGCTGAAACTAGAACCTGCAGCGAATATTTTTATGCACAACATAAAATAGACAAATTTCACTGGCTAAGCTTAGCGGGAAAATTGTCGCTTGTAATGTTACAGTAACATCATAAACCATCACATAATTCCTAACCAATAATATAATGCATTTGTAACGTTCCAATGAGATTTCATTTTTTTTTTAAACTGTTTCATCCCAAACAAGTCATATTGCTACTGAAGCTTAAGTGATAGGAGTTAGATTTATAGGAAGAATATGTGTTGGGAGTTGCAAGATATTTGTTTACATTACATTAAAATTTCTGTATATTGGTACGGACGGAGAACAGGGAGCAAGAAGAGAATTCAAAAGGCAAGTTAGACAAGGAAAGAAGCAATCAGAGTATGAAATCGTCCACCATTTACGGATCTCTACAATGAAGGGGTGGGATTTTTCTGCTAGTCAGGTGGGTCGGAGTATTTACGTTGATTGGGTACAAGTGCAGTAAGTTCATCGGAGCACATTCCGTGGAAGTACTTGTAAAATAAGTACAGGGATGCAACATTGCAGGAAGGGTGCTATTAGCCATGCTAGATGGGAAAAGTATTGTGCTTAAACATTACGAATGCTAGAGGCTCATGATTCCCCAATAAAAAACCTCGACCAAAGAGAGCTCATATCAGCTGAGCATGAGGGAGAAGGGTTAGGGTTAGAGTTGGTTTCAGTAGTGCTCTGAATAGTTACAGTTTGTTACAGGACCGGCGGGACAGTTATAAAAGTGTGGGGGGGGCTCTCCTAAAAAGTGGGGGGGCCTGGTTAAACACATGCATATATAACTTCATTATTGATGACCGTAAAGTGTGTGTGGGTGTGGGGGGGGCAAGTCAAAATGGGGGGCTTGAGCCCCCCCATGCCCCCGCCCCCCGGTGCCGCCGTCCATGTGTTATCGACAATAATTATATAGAGCTGTTTTTACCAATAACAACTATTAAAAAAACATTACTACACATATGTGTTGAATTGTCCCAAACTTAAATTCCATCAAACTTCTACCCTTTTGATAATCGCTAATTTTAAAACTTTTATTCCTTATAATAAAATATATAATTTATTAAATAAAATCTGAATACTTCGATTTAAATAATAGATAATTCTGTTATTTGGTAATAAAAATGAACAAATTATTTGTTTACTGCTGAATATCGGGTTTGGTGTACCGTAAATGTTATCTGGCAGAAATAAAACATACTTGACACAGACACACACCTAGCCGGACAAACACAACACGGCTGATTTACATAGTGGATTGACAGGGAAACACAACTCTTTTGAAAATAAAATATTTATTTATTGATTCAAAACCACATGCAAAGGTTATCTGTAAAAGGTTACCTGCAGACTGGAATACCTCATTACTAAATAAACGCACTAGAGGCATTGCTACATTGACAGCGAAGGTGAAATCCCAGAATGGGCGTTTACAGGTGGATTCATGCGTATCTCAAATTATTATACAAACAGATCATTTCACTGTAGAGATCCCTCAATGCGGCACATACTCTGAGGTGACAGATTGGTTAGGTGAGTAAATATTTGCACGGTCAGTTTAAGAGAGTAGAAAGTGAACCTTGGGTTTACTATTGGTAACCTCGTAACTCTCGCTTTTCTTATGCTGTCCTTTAGTTCTCACATCCATGAGCGATGTTTCTGGTGAAGGGGAAAGAATTGCTGTTTTCTAAGTCGGAATCTATCCATCTAACACTTATCGTTGGTTAGTTTTTGACCTTGAAGTAGTATTTTTTTAGTAACTTACATCAATTGCCTTCATGCCTTGTCTGGAGCGATTTCCATAAAAAAATACTATACAGTAAATATGCTGGAGTAAATCCAATATATTCCTTGATAATTCTCCTTATAGGCAAAAGGACGATTGTTCTTAGAATTTTTACATGATGCGATTGATGTTTTAAGTTGCCTATGTAACCGTTCTATCATTCTGCTGGCACACGGTTTGTATGCAGTTGTATCAGTTATATGATTAAGATTTAATTTCTTTTGTACTAACATGATATTGTTTGTGTTACGATTAGTATGTGGTTCGGTAAGCTAATACAGGCATGTTACAACTTATACAGTAAATATGCTGAAGTAAATCCAATATCTTCCTTGATAATTCGCCTTCTCATCACTAGTACAGAAGTAATAATTTGTACTTCTGTAATATGGCTATGAGATGTATGTAATGTGAAGAGCACTCATAGACAGTAGCCTTGTGTAAGGCTGGTGTAGATTAAAACTAAAAACAAAACTATGTAATATTAATCTTTAAATAGGATATGAACATGAAGTGGCAGAGGGCATAAGTAAAAATACAAGCAAATGGATTTAAAGGTCAAACAATGCAGTAGGAGTGCATGCTTAGAAAAGAAAATTAGAATCGATCTCTTTTCCCTCTAGTTACAATTGAGAGCAGTCACTTATTTTCAAATTTTTCCAGTTCACCGTAGTCTACTTACTGATCAATGAAGACAGACTTTAAGGATGCAATGAAAATATATCAGTTTATCATGATACTGAATTTCGGTGATTGTTTCACTCTATAGAGCAGGTATTCAATATTACGTTACATTTCCCAAAGATAATTACATAGTCCGTGAGAGTATCGATTAGGCCAATCACAAACCCCTCATTAATAATTTCTCAGTACTATAGATTAGTAATGTCACTGTTTTATTTTAATATATATAATTATCATCTTTTTGCATGAATTTTATGGATAAGTCATTTAAAACGAAGCAAAAAGAAATAGAAGGTAGGGTTAGGGTTCATACCAATGTAGCAATAGATCTTTTTAGAAAAGTTCTTGGAATTGCCACCCGGCCAATATAATCGAAACCACTCCACCCGCACCTACATCGACATTATCAAAAAGCTGCTCAGAA
>OY744544.1:34105431-34122931 GCA_963556195.1 Sepiola atlantica | reverse complement strand
GTCAAATGCTGCTTGTCCAATTACGTGTTTCAAACTTGGCTGGCCAACCTTCCTGCTATTAAAGACATCCATGCTTCTGCAACGATTTATCGAGGAGTATAAACACTCCATATGACCGTATCAGTATAAATGATTTGTCCGTAGGATAACGTAAATGCTCGGCAAATGTAATGCTTTCAGCCAGTGGTGTACAGTGATGCCCTTATGATGCCGGGAGCCAACTCCTTGATTGTATTTCTCAAAGACCCAAGTATAAGTCCTAGTACTGAGAAATATTATGAGAAATAGAGATAGTTTAAACATGATTGGATGCACCAAATTTGGATGTCCCATGCCATTGCTCCATTGCCCTCCGACCCGAATCCTACACTCTAATATTTTGGGTTTGGTCAGATTTCCCATTGTAGATCCATCTAATCATGGATCTGTTATTGCACTGCAGTTAGGCGAGAGAGGACTGGGTGAGGACCCAGCATTTGCTGCCATACATCATGACGCTCCTGACACAGATGCTATACAACTTACTCCAGATGTAAGTTGTATGAATGCCGCATCAGGCTACCTTCAAATATGGGAACAGTTAAAGCGAAGGTCAAACCGTGTCAGTCATACCTAAGTAACCATATGCACATGTGAGTTAGCATATCTACACTTAACAGCAAAAGCATATTACTGCTCTGTAATATGTCACACATGTAATCGTTTCTCAACATGCAGACAGTGCCGGTGCTAGGGTTGCACCCCACCCATCAGATATTTATCTGTAGGCTTACCCAGAAAACATTTTCTATCAAAACAATCACCAAACTATTCCTGAACTGAATAAAGTCATGACAGGCAAAAGAAGAGTGTGTTAGAGTTTTGAATGTGGTATCCAGGTGTGCTTATCATGGAACGGCGATGAAACAAAGACTGTTGGGAATTCATGATTGAAACTTGGTGGACAAGTCAAGTGTAGACTAAAATAAAGGTAAAATGAGTGTCGTCTCCTTCTTCATGTATGAACATCTGAAAAAAGAACCAAGAGACACTCAGCAATCCTGAACGAAAGCAACAAACATCCAGAGACTCTCGTAAAGAGTTATAAAAAGTGTTTGGAAAATCGATGACATAGTTTCAGGATTATGTTCTATGTGTACAAATTAAGTAAAGAGGAAAAAAAATGGTACTAAAATGTCACCAGAACACTGCTGAAATTAACCTTATCTAAGGCGAATTGGACCCCATCCAGTGGCGTACAGAGAGGGGGAGTTTGACTGTGTGGTGGCTCCGGGCATCCAACTTAAAGGAGGGGGGGGGGCGTTTAATCATATTCAAACTATCTCCGTTTCTCATAATATTTCTCAGTACTAGGACTGATACTTGAGTCTTCGGGGCATACAATCACAGAGTTGGTCCCGGGTATCACCAGGGCGTCACCTAATCTCTGCACGTCACTGAGTGTGAGTGAAATGGGTGTTAGTAACTGAAGTTTAGAACTATTATCACAACCTGATTTTGCTTTCTTTTATAACTGAGGACTGGCTCCAAAAGAGTCTCTTTTAGATTTATAGGGAGTCCTTCCGTTTGTTTAAAAATATATTTCATTTTCCAACTCCACCCGTGTAGAGACAAGGTTTTGTTATTTGGCTTTTAACCATGGTTGTTTCTGAATTCTTTTGTTTTTTCAGGCATTCAAATTGGGAGGCATCCGATCATATTCAAACTATTTTCATTTCTCATAATATTTCTCAGTACTAGGACTGATACTTGAGTCTTTGAGGCATACAATCAAGGAGTTCGCCCTGGACATCATCAGGGCATCACCAGACCCTTACAATGTCACAGACCCCATTTCTGGTCGAGGGTTTGGACGTACGTTACATGCAAGCAGTTTACTTTAATGCCAATGTTGCATTGGATCTTTTAGGAAAATTCCTCATCTATCGACAAAGGAATTTCCACCCAAGTGAGGTGAGCCTTCTGTTACCACCCCCCTCATCCCCGCCCCGATCCAAAAGCTGCCCGAATGCATATAATCTTTACTTTCTATTGAACATGTGATTCTGTATTAAAGGATCTAAATACCTGTCGTTACCTGAAGTCAGGAACAGATATCAGGGTTTCTTGTCATGGAGACGCATGAGAGAATATCAAAACGAAAACGAAGAAATAAACAAAGGGTAATGAGAAACGGCTTAAAGGTATTGGAGTGCCACGGATAGAAAATAATAGGGATTATCAACGCCGTGAGCGAGATCACCTGATAATTTCCGGGAATGAATATGATGGGGAAAAATTTAGAAAATAAATAAAAAGAAAGAGAATTGCTAACTGTAAGTCCTCAAAATATCCATTCTACTTTTCTTTAGTAGAATTTATGAAGCTTGGGAGACAAACTATCGACAACTACAATGGCACTCTCTAAGCATATAACTTTGCAAATAAAATGGTTAGATCATTCCACCAATCCAAAAACTATCTCACACCTGATGCAATCCTCTACCTGATAGGTTCTAAGATGGAGTACTGTTGCCACATCTGGGGAGGTGCTGCTCAGAGCACTCTTTCCTGCCTTGACAGAGTACAAAACCGACTTGGAAATCTAGTGGGGGATGTTCTTTTCTCTTCTCTACAGTCTATTTCTCACAGAAAAGATGTTTCTAGTCTTTCTCTATTCTATTGTTATTGTCATGGGACCGGCTTGACTGAGCTCCAATCTCTTGCACCTCCTGCAAAAACTCGTCTAGCTACAACCACTGTAAATAATTTTCCTTCTTCCTCTGCATACCTGGAGCTAAATGAAACTTCCATGAGCAGAGTTTCTTTTCAAGAACTACTCGCCTGTGGAACACAATGCAACAGGGCTGATTCCCAGCTGACTACAACACGGTCGTGTTCAAGTCCAACGTTAGCAAATTTCTGTTGAGCAGTCCATTTAATCCCCGAGGTGTTTGTCTCACCATCTGCTTAACAAACTCATTAACCCTTATCCTCGAATGGCATGTACGCCTTGATAAGTGGTGACTCATTAGTAAAAAAGTAGATATTAGCATTCTGTATTGGCCTCTTTCATCATCTTCAGTTTAATGTCTGTTTTACATACTGGCATGTGTTGGACAGCTTTTAGAAATTGACTTCTAAATCACCCTATCTCTGACCAGGTCTTTATTTATTCCGCTTTCTCTCAAATCTATATTTATCACTTCCTCCTGTCTTTTCCTTGGCCTTCTACTGCCAACAGACCCTGATAGATCAACTGATCTAGATCTACTAATCCAAGTACTGTCATTCATTCTTTCATCATTATATTCGGTTTAATGTCTGGTTTGCATACTGGCATGTGTTGGACGGCTTTTAGAAATTGACTTTAACACTAACCTATCTTTGGTCAGGTCTTTATTTCTCTCTCTCTCTCTCTCTTCTCTCTTTCCCTCTTTCTCTCTCTCTCTCAAATATTTTCTTATTACTTCCTCCCATGTTTTCCTTGGCCTCTTTCTGTCAACAAACTCTATTGTCTCAACTGTTCTACATCTACTAACCAAACACTCAACTTGACCAAACCAACGAAGTCTCCTGTTCTGCAAACAACTTCCTATTCTGTCCAAATTTAATCTTCCTCTGAGGTCATCAGATCTAAGCCTTTCTCTAAGACTCATATTACATATCCATCGTATCATTCTAATATAATTTTACCCATGAAACACATATCCTCAAACCCTTACTGACCAGGTTTCATTTCCATACAGCATCACACTGTGCACACATGCCTGATAGTCTTTTCTCTTAGCCGACAGCAGTAACGCACTGCTGGTCAGTAATGGCAGAATTTTCCTGAATTTACTCCATCTACTCCTAATCTTTTGGCTAAGATCAAAGTGTAGTATCTGTTCCGATGGATACTGCACCCCATAGACTGGTATTGTCTTGGCCTTCGGAGCTTGATTTACGCCGGTCTATGGGTCTGTCCTGTGCAGTTCTAGGAGGTCCACCCTCCCAGGCTTCGCCTCCCCTCTTTGGAGAGGAGTAAGTTTATTGCTTACTGCCCGAGGCGCCCTTACCGGGGAATGCCGACGGGGCTGCCCAGGCAATTTTTAAACCCCACTTTCCCGACCCAACCTTGGGTACTTGTGGGAGTAAGATAAAACTGGCCTTGTGCCTAACCTCCTGGAGAGGAGGTAAATAAATACTCCTAATTCTTGCTTTCACAACAGCACAAGCTCCTCTATGTGTCCTTATGGTATTACGAAGGTCACAAAAGCTCTGGATAACCTCGGTAGCCTTGCCATCCAAATATACTTTCTCCACATCTGAGTTATCATCCATCTCCATTATCTTACACTTCTTACACACAAATTGGTTAGCATCTCTCAACTTACCTGTAATTCAACTTCACTTTTTGTGTACCCAATGCTTGCAAGTATCACCAAAACTGAGTTGCTCCCAACTCCCTTTCCACAAACTGAGTACCTTTCTATCTCCCTATCTCATCAATGTCTTGGCTTAGTCATGCTTGATGATATCGTCTTCTGTTCCTTTTATAATATTGTTACTTTTTTATTCGTAGACCTATTCTAGTATTCGTTTGGTAGTAATGTCTTCTAGTCATTCTATAATATCGATATTATCATTCATTGAATCGATATACTATTAAAAGGTTATGGTGCTTTTAGAGCTTGCCTGTTCGTATGCAAATAGAAACATATTATTGGTTTACAAAAAGGAATAGGCAGAGTACACATTACTAAGGTAGTAGTTTTTACAATGCCAATACTCGAGTTCGAATCTTATGTAAGTTTAAAGAATCTTTTTAACTGGATATGTGTTTTATAAATTTAAATAGATTAGCATTCTATTTTGTTCACCCCAAATAAGGGGGCATATTGCCGCTGAGACGTAAGGGGCTACTATGATAGAGTCCAGATTTATAGGGGACATCCTAAGTGGGGAGTTGTGTAGCAAGATGCTTGTTCACATTATAAAAAAAAGTATTACATGAATCATTTTAAAACTAAGTGAACTTTTTCGATAATCCACAAAAAAGTAGACGTAAAGAGTATTCAGCACTGGTTCAAACTGAATTAATTTTACTTAAAAAGATAATTTCTAATGTGTTTCTGCCAATATAAAAAATTCATAAATACATTCATCATAGTTACTTACTCTCTCATGCAAATACTAAGTAGTATATTTTTCTTCCACAAAATTTCACGTATATTTTTCTTTGTACTCTCTATAAAGCGGTAGAAACTAGGTAAAGATGGAAATTGACATACCCAGGTACTGTACCAAGAAACAGGTATGAACTACTTGTATATAAACATTTCTCTTGGTTATGTTTGGCGATATTGTCTTCTGGTCATCTATATAACAATATGCTAAGGTATTTCATGTTCGTACGTACGTTATCACCTTTCACACACCTAAAAAATGGGATCGCCTGATCAGAAAAGAAATGATTGGTGATTAATTTAATGTCGCTAAGGTAAACAATTCCGACTTCATCCATTTTAAAACGGATTGTTAAAAGATCGGATTATGTCGTCTCGTCGGCTTTTTCTTCTTCTTTCGTGTGAATCAGATGATTCAAGTGTTGGCATTAGTTTCTCCGATGTTTTTCTAGTTAGAAATCTTTCTGGAAAGACATCGGGCACTTACGGGAAGGACCACGAGAAGATTGCCAACATCCCTAAGTAAAAGTGATACTGTGAAACCGACTGGATTCGAACTTGGAACACCCAGGTCTTCAGTCCGTGTCGTTATTCACTTAACCACCGTCACATCCCGTCTCGTCGGCGAAAACAGTATAATTTTAAATAAATACGTTCCAAAAAGTTACATTCGTTTTATTAATTTAAACCCTTGTAGCAGTTACCTCCTCCTTTCAAAACATAACTACACCGGTTGGCCGTTAGGTGGCGCTTTTTCACCGACAGGTGGCGCTGTAAAGCGACACCAGAGTTATCTGCCCTTCGGACTATAAAACCAGGTGCAAACGGAAATTCTCTCTCTCCTTCACCGACCAGCCTCGACAGAACAACGTTGGCACCAGCGCTCCGTTTCACTCGCTTTTTCCTGGTCAATTGGCCTCGGCAGAACGACGCTAATACACTAGCGTTTCGTCTCACGCTTTTCTCTTCAACTGGTCTCGGCAAAACAACTACCAACACACGTTTCTTCCGTCAACACGTGGTCAAACAACGGTAAGAGTTCTCAACTCATTTTCTTTGTGTACGGCTTTCAAAGACTTTCCTCACGCCGGATTCATTTCTTATACCTTTTTCAAGAACTGTTTTTCCATCGACACACATGCATACACCACACACTTCATCATTCCACGTACACACACGTTCAATAAACGTTATTTGAACTAACTTATTTTGTTTATTAATTATTACTCTGTCTTTGCATGCAACATTGCTTGATTATACGAACACGTTTATAATCGGGGGAACATGACCCTCGATCCTAACACCATATTTAGCTGACAATTATTTTACGGTAAGAAGACAGAGAATGTTTATTGTTGCTACAATTTTAAATAAATAAATAAGGAAGAAACATATTCGTTTTATTTATTTAAACAATATTTAGCTAGTAATAACAATTATTTTTACGGAAGAAGACAGAGAATGTTTATTGTTGCTACAATTTTAAAGAAATAAAGAAGAAACATATTCGTTTTATTTATTTAAACAATATTTAGCTGATAATAACAATTATTTTTACGGAAGAAGAAATAGTCATTTCTTTTTAATAGTATTGACCCTAAAAGACATTTATTTTTCCAAACGAACATTATTTTTAACAGTAAAATATAGAGATTGATGTGGAAAGTTCAATAATATTTCTATTGCAGTTCATTGAATTTTGCACAGACATTTCTATCTTTTTAAAGTCTTGTATTCGTCTAGATTATGGGTTTTTAACCGGTGAATTGTGACTCCCATGGGGGTCACGAACTTTTTTGTAAAGGTCGCAAGAACTGAGGAGTTGGTGTATTTTATTAGTGTTATGGTACCTGCCTTACAGACTACATGAACTCTTCCGTTTCACTATAAATACCCGAAGCACATGCCTCTCGGTGTTTGGGCTCACACTCCATCCTGCTCAGTCTCTCATTAACTTCGGTTGATTGAGGACGTCGGGATGGGGTAATACCAGTCGAGGATTCGTTCTCGACAATCAGTCCGGCAGGAACTGGGCCATTTCGGTGGCCTTTTATCTGCCGGGCTGAGGTATACTGTCCTGGGTTTTCCTAGGAGGTGCATCCTCCCAGGTCTCGCCTTCCCTCTTTGGGGAGGAGTAAGTTTATTGCTTGCTGCCTGAGGCGCCCTGACCGGGGAATGCCGACGGGGTTGCCCAGGCTATTTTTGCTAGGCCAGAGTGCTCCTTCTTTAGGGGCGCTCGCTTGACTCTTCCCCCACTTTCCGACCTTGTGTCACATATTCCTGCGGTGGGAGGAATTAAACACCTGGAACTACCCAAATCAGACAGACGATCAACCACACTTTTTATATGCTGTATTTATACTTTCTTCAATATACTTTGTCCAGAGTTCGTGTCTTCTTTCCGTAACCCTTTACAGGGCCACAACATTAAAGAAACTTTTATTTGAGAACCTTAAAAAAGACGAACGTGGAATGTGGAGAAATTTGTGGGAGTTGCAAGAACTGAGGAGTTGGTGCATTTTATTAGACTTAGGTTTAAGACAAAAAATTTGTTGGATATGTTAGATAGAATTATAATTAGTTATAATTAATTATATAATTAATTATATAATTAAGTTTAGTTTGAGTATTTTGCAGAGTACAGGACCCCTTTGCATAAGGAAGGCTCACTTTCGCTGGGAGAATGTTTTATTTTTCTATCAAGTACTTTGAAGACTTGGTGTACTTTTGGAGTACTCTATTGTTGTGGTGACTTACCGATGTAAAACATGGACTCTTCCTCTTTGCTCAATAAATGCCAACGGCAATTAACTCTCGCCGGAATCCAGTAAGATAGTCGACCTCTACTTACCAGACGCACATTTCTTCCCTCCGTACTCTATTTTCTTAATACACTTGTTTCTACTTCATACCGTGTTCGTGTCTTCATTTCGGTCCCTTTAACAGGGCCACAACAGCTATGGAATATGATATTTTAAAAATCGAATCTTTACTATAGAATGATCACCAACATGCAGCATCGGCCATCTCACTGACGCTGTTTATAGTCTATGAAAGATAACCAATATATAAGGTTTTATTCTACAGATGGTTTCACATTACTATAAATTGTGGAGTTTGAACTACCTACTGGGGAGTTTGAATTACCTACTAGACACTATCCTCGAGTGTCTTCGGTCTCTGTGTACAAGGGTTTGTCAGGACAACCTGACATGGGGATACTTCATCCTACAAGTTAACCCTGGCAAAATATTCACAATAGCATAGTATTCGAAGCCCAAATGAGATCAACTCGACATTGGCTCATATGAGGAATAGGACACCTTCTCCATATAATGTTACCTCAAGTAACAACACTTAGCTGGATACTCCACCAGACTAGATCAAATCTTGTCCTGGAATCCGGTTCGACCAAGAGACCAATAGAAAGATATACTATAACATAATCAACTGGTCAATTAGGGGGAGGAAATTTAATGTTCTTAACTTCTTTACTAACTCAACGTTTAAGAGATAAAACAGAACTTTTATAGAATATTCGAATATCTATGTATCTCATACAGAGATCAAGTGTTAGCCCCAGGTAGAGGTCCCTTGATTTCTGAGAATTTCAACTGAAGTAAAATGAAACAAAAAAGAGAGATAAATGTTTTATACATTTGTTGTTAGTAAAGCATGCTTTTGTTAGTATGTGGAAACAGAGAACAGAGACACGTTTAGACTTATGCGAGAGTCGCCATCTTGAATCTGTCTTCCCTCTCTTTATTACCGGAGAGTTACCTCTAAGAGGAATCTAAGAGGAGGTAACTACGTCATACTGTGACAATTACTATTAATTATGCTTGTTTTCTACTGCATGTACACGGCTATGCTTGAATCGACTATTATGAAAAGGGGTCGACAGGTCTTATTGGTTGCTCATAACGTGTCGCATTACGAAAAAGGTTGAAAACAACTGGTCTACAGTAATGATATTCTCTTCTTCTCATGCACTAATATTGCTATTGTGATAGATTTAATGTTATTTTCTTAACACTACTTTGATGTTCGCTTATCAGCTTGTATTCTCTTGTGAATATTTGATAGCATTGTTATTCTTACTCGTTTAATGTTGTGTATTTATGTCTATATTCCTAATTAAATAACGCCTACTTTTTTAGGGATGCCAAACCAGAACAGCAGTGAATTGTTAGCGTGGTGAGCGGCGGGGAGGATGGGGGTACGCTTTTTTTATCTTTATGTACACGTACTTGTACTCAATGACCTTTTCAGAATGGGGAAGTGAAAACAAGACAAAGGACACCCACTGGGCGCACTCAAAACTAAATGGGAAATGTTGCAGAGTAATCCGTTGCACATGTGCGTGCCAAGCACTATTGTTGATAACCAAAAAAAAAATCTTAATATATACATTTATATGATGAGATTCACATTTATATATATATATATATATATATATACTAGCGGTATTCATTCCGTGTGTATTACATAACAAAAGACGTTACTTCAATGAATGAGTGATTGACGGATGAAGGGTCAGAATTTAACCTTCAATTAACAGAAGTTGGCGAAACCATGTGACTTCCGGAAGAAAGTGGGATCTTTCTCTATTCGGCTGACAAGTCAAGAAGGTGGACACGAAACATAACCGCTCCTCATAACTCAAAAAATTCTTCTTTGTTTTTGCTAACCAAAAAGAATTCTTTTTATATACATTTATATGATGAGGTTTACATTTATATTATACTAGCTGGCTTTGACATTTCGCTGTCGCTTCACAATTTTGCTAATTGAAACCAAAATTTTGAATAATAAGTTTCTTGTTAACACAAGACTAAAACTTTTGCATTTATTTATATAAATAAATGAACATTAATATTTTGGTAATTTTGATACAAATTTATTTATCTTTTAAATAAGACCGTAATTAAAGCAAAACGAAAGAAGAAATCAATTCTACCTGAGCGATGGTGTGTGTCTGTTGAAGGAGAGTTTTTGTTTTTACTTTTTTGTTTATGGAATCAAAACAATCATTGAACTTAAAGACTATAAAAAAGAAAATGTCGCGTCGCTAACGGGAGGGAAAGAGAAGTTAGGGAAGAGGGAAAACGAGAAAGTGAACAAACATGTCTTTCAACCAGCCAGTTACTCTCTTCCTCCCTTTTCTTGATAGCTTCTCGCTTATATCTCGTCGGTATCTTTCTTTCTAGCGAGCGATATTAGTTTAATTTAAGAAAGGTTTAAGTAATTTATCCCTTTTCATGAAATCGTTTAAATTAATTACTATTAATAGCAACGAAACTATTGCATAAATATATAGAAAATAGGACAATAAATTTACAAATGTATAACACCAAACATTAATTTTTTATGAACTGTTTAAAAAGGAGTTATGCAAATTAAGCATTCAAATAGCTGTCTATGGATCTTTGGTTTGAACTATATATAGATTATTTCAAAATATCAAATTGTATTATTGATTACAATAACAAAAACCCGTTTTGATGGTAAATTAAAAAGTCTATTGCATTTATTCATTTAGATTTGTTTATATATATATATATATATATATATATATATATATATATATATATATATATATATATATATATGTATATATATATATATATATATATACTAACTGTATTTGCCCGGACGTGTTCGTGTAGAGATATATTGCTGGCAGGAAATAATTTCAAATATAGTCATGTTTACAAGTTTTACCTTGGAGAAAAGCTAAAAATAATATTTGGAATATGAGGTCAAGTAATAAAAACTGTTAGCACGATAGTGTTTCATTAAAATAAACTACTTGTTGACACTGCGTTTCTTACAGACAGCTGTAAAACGGCAAATGGCTTTAACGGATCGAAACGAATTTAATTATTTTAAATCTTAAAATACCAGTAAAAATAATTATTTTAATGTTTAAATCTTTTCAAATGTATTCTTCACTGAGATGTTTTTGTTTAATGTTATTTTTGTTTTATGAAACGAAGAAAATCTACTTAAAAAATGATTCTTCGTTTCTGTACGTTCTAATATATTTTAGTTATTTTATGGACCTAACTGATAATTGCCTCTAGTGACACCAGATAGAATCGAAGGGCAATTTCAATGGTGTTAATTAGGTTAAATTTTTCAAGCATTCTTAAATTGTTGAAACTTATTTGAATGTTCGATTTCTATAACACACAAACAAGCAAACATTGACTCATTCAAACCCAATATACATACATCCGCAACCAAACCACCCTCCTTCAATAATTAAACACATACCCATATCAATAGAAAGTAGAATTAGCAATAACTCATCAGACGAGACAACGTTTAACAACTATAAAAATATTTACAATACTGCCTTGAAGAATAGCGGGTACGTAAATGCGGATATTAAATATAAGAATACGACTACAAATGCTAGCAAATCTAAAAACAGAGGTAGGAAAATAATCTGGTTCACACCCCCATTCTCTCTCTCTCTCTCTCTCTCTCTATATATATATATATATATATATATATATATATATATATATATATATATATATATATATATATAGAGAGAGAGAGAGAGAGAGAGAGAGAGAGAGAGATGGATAGATATTCTGGTAGAGGATCAATTGTTTCCACTTAAAAGTTAAGCAAGATTTATCCGTAAAACCAATTAAATCTTCTACGTTATCGACGTCGTAAAGTGATGAACTATTTTATACAAATATAAATTTATAAACGATAGAATTTTTCTATTACTAACGGTGTGCTCGATGTTATGATCGGCAGTGACTAATATCCTGGGTATTAATGTATGGGTTTAATAACGCTAATTGCGTCTAGGCAAATTGACTCGCCTTAAAAAGACGAAATAACTGTCTATCGATAAATATACTCTCTCTCTCTCTCTATCTATCTATCTATCTATCTATCTATCTATATATATATATATATATATATATATATATATATATATATATATATATATATATATATACATATATATATATATGATGGATTCTCCCGTCGATTTCGACGTATGAGTGTCCCACACCTGGGGCTGCCCGCGCGTGAATTTGTAATTGCAAGGGTTGCGCAATCACCAACAACCACTCTCCTGAGTCGGCATTGCTTGATTCCAATGGCAAGTAGTAATACAAGACAACTGGAAACAATGCCGAGATAAGCAGAGAGCACATACAGCACCTGGTATTCCAAAATGGTCACCCATTTAGTATTGGCCAGGCTCGACGCCGCTTAACTTCGGTGATCTAACGGGAACCGGTGTGTCAACGTGATATATATATATATATATATATATATATATATATATATATATATAGAGAGAGAGAGAGAGAGAGAGAGAGAGAGAGAGAGAATTATAAAAAGAATAAGATTTACTTCAAGAGTTATAGATCAACAATGATTAGGCGTACGATCGTTTCTGATTCAACTAGGATTTTTTTCTTTTCGTAATTTTTAGTTATTTGATTCCAATATGTCACTTATTCGGGTTCTTTTTTCAAAAGATCGTAAATAGAAGTTTAGCTAAAACATCAACATTTGACAAAATATACATCAAATTATTACAACTAAATAGAAAAACACATGTATATAAATTAATAATAATTTACTAATAACCACAACAATAATAATAATAGTAATTACAATGACAACCATGAATAATAATAATAATAATAATAATAATAATAATAATAATAATAATAATAATAATAATAATAATAATAATAATAATAATAATAATAACAATAATAAACCATTCCTCATATTATTTCAATATAAGTGTTCAAAATTATCAAACCGAAAACGACGTACGTGGGTCCAGAATGTCAAGTACAGGCCCCACGTCCGGCAGGGGAACGAACGAGGCTTCCCAAGTCGTCATCCAGCGAAACATTCAAAACACGAACACTAAAACTAGAACTAATTGAACTAAAGCCTTAAATAGAATTGTGATGAAAGGTTACTTGAAGAGTGATCCTCCTAAGAGACGATATAGACAGCGAATGCACCAAAGCGGGAATAAGCTAGACCTGTTTGAACTATTAGAACAAAAACTTGCAGGACAAGTCCAGGTGATTAGAACTAATGAATGGTTATCTGCTATTGAAATTGAAGAACTAAAAAGGGAAATTGAGAGAAAAGACTTAGACGAGCTTGGGGATATAAATAAACTTCATGTAGTTGAAGAAAAGTCTATGGTAGAAACAACAACAAACTCTGAGAGAAAAAATATTGTAACCAATGGTAATCAGGCGGTTTCCACAGATGCAATCGTAAAACATATGATAGAACATGGGATGACAGAAGAAGATATTGATATTTTCAGATTGTTAGACGAGAAGCTAAGAGCTGGCAATTTAGAACAGCCGTTGAACCTGAGATTTGTCAATAGGAAAAGACTTTAAACTGTAGCGACAAAAGTGAATGATGTCTTACCATTTTAATTAATAAATAATCTTGATTAGTGTAATAAAGTTATTAAAGCTGTTGCCAATACTGTGTCAAAGCTATTCGAAATAGAAAAACGGAAATAAGAAGAAAAGAAAGAGCCCTGGTTCGTGAAAGACTAATCCGTAAGTTTTAAATACACTGAAAAGGTTTCAAGTGTGTAATTGAAGAACTGAAACAGCGGGTTGTAGCTAAGACTGCAAAAGTTAAACGTTACAGTGACAGAATTGAGCAGTATCCACAAAACAGACTGTTTGAGAATAACCAGAAACTCCTTATTGAACAACTAGTTATATGTTATGCTGACCAATTTAGTGCATTCTGGAAAGGCATTTGGCAATAGAAAGTAAAGCATCAAGATGATGCAAAATGGATCAAATATATTAAAAGGGAGGTGTCCTCTAGAGTAGAAGGACAAACGAATATAACAGTCATCATTAAGATGTTGAAGGAGATGGTTAAAAAACTTTCAAATTGGAAAGCACCTGGACCTGACGAAGTCCAGGGATACTGGTTTAAAACCTTCCGGCTCTTCACCCATGTCTGGCAGAAATGATAAATAGCTCTTTGAAAAGTAGCTTCCCTAAATGGTTGATAAGGGGCACCACAGCCTTGATCATAAAAGATAAGACAAAGTTGGCCTTGAACTCCTAACAACAGATCTGATAAAGAATTTAGACAGTGAGAGGGGCTACAAATACTTGGGAATTCTGGAGGCGGATAAGATTAAAAACAAGACAATGAAAAACTCAGCTTTATAATAATAATAATAATAATAATAATAATAATAAACCCAGGTCACAGTTGAGTACAACAGACGAGTAAGGAGTATTCTTAAATCACACCTCCACAGTCGAAATAAAATCTATGCTATCAATGCCAGAGCAGTAGCTGTCATTCGATATACTTCCGGTATACTTGACTGGAATGTAGATGAACTAAAATGTTTGGATATCTAAACACAGAAAATGCTTACAATTTATGGAGATTTTGCAAAGAAAGGAGATGCAGATCGATTGTATCTACCTAGAAAGGACGGTGGTCGAGGTTTATTTAGTGTTGAAAATATTCTGAATATAGAAGAAGGTTGTCTACATAAATATATTTCTAAGAGTAATGAGATTCTTTTTCATGAAGTGAAAGGAGAGAAAATACTAAGAACTGGGGTGAAAAAGAATCAAAGGTTACAAGAGAGAGGGTTAAAATTCTTTGGAAAGAAACTACACAGTGTATTCTTTAAGAATACTGCATTTAGAAATAATGACAGCTGGAATTGGTTGGTCAGAGGTGATCTCAAAAGATCTACCGAGAGCATCTTAATGGCAACCCAGGAACAAGCCACCCGCACTAGGTCCATCAAACATTACATTGACAAAACTACAGAGTCACCAATATGCCGATTGTGTAATGAAAGGGAAGAAACTTTAGCGCATATTGTATCTGAATGCCCAATGCTAGCACAGCACCAGTATAAAAAATGGAGACATGACAAATTCGCCCAGGTACTGCGCTGGAATATATGCAAACTTTATGAATTGGACCACAATGAGAAGTGGTATGAGCATAAGCCAGAAGTGGTACAGGAGAACGGCAATGTCAAACTCCTTTGGGACATGCGCATACTCGACTTAATCTTTCTAAACAAAAACAAGAGAAAGTGCTTAATCATCGATATAGCCTGCTCTTTCGAAACCAGAGTGCAGGAGAAAGAACACGAAAAAAAAAATATCAAGATCTAAAATGGGAATTAGTTAGACTATGGAAATGTAAAGTAAAGGTGATTCCTGTTGTAATTGGAACGCTTGGAACCATAACGAAGAGCCACCATAAATGACTTAAGCAGATTGACAAGACAATTTCTTTTCCAATTCTGCAAAAGGCTTGCCTGATAGGAAGAGCGAAAGTGTTAAGGTATAGCTTGAATGTCAAAGGAATTGACTTGATGATCAAAAAAAGAAAATTCCAACTAAAAACATCAAAAAGTTGAGACTACTATGAAATAATAATAATAATAATAATAATAATAATAATAATAATAATAATAATAATAATAATAATAATAATAATAATAATAATAATAAATAGATAAAAATGATAACAAATAATGAGAAAATATGTAATGGATTAGTTCTCAAAATACAATACTAGTGAATAAGTAAATAATAATATATATATATATATATATATATATATATATATGAATAAGTCAGGTTCATTTTTTTATTCCAATAACCATGTTGTTTTTTTTCACATTTTCAAAAAAACATAATATTTCTGTGAGATGTATATTTACGAGAAAAAGTGTTATGGTTTTTGAAAATATGAAAAAAAACAAAAAAAAACATGGTTATTGGAATATAAAATGAACCTGTCTTATTTATATATGCTCTATTGTTACTGGTTGACAATCAGTTAACTGAATCTTTTTGAAGAGAGTGCTAATTAAAAGGTACTGATAGTATATGCTAATACATATATTGTCATCATTCATATTCATATATATATATATATATATATATATATATATATATATATATATATAGAGAGAGAGAGAGAGAGAGAGAGAGAGAGACAAAGAGAGAGAGAGATAGAGTCGTACAGAGACATACAGGGTGATTCATAAGTCACTTAGCTATTTATTTCTAAAGTTAAAAAATACGGTAATACAAAACAGAAAGTTTATTCAACAAATTCATTCATGGGACTTTAAAATTACAGCAAATTTTCAGAATTTCCACTTTCGTTCTGCATGCATAGCTCCATTCTCTTTTGCAAGGAATTTACGACTCTTTGTAGCATATTTGATTGATTATGGTGTTGTGCGAAGGAGGCTTTCTGTTCACATCACGTTTCCATTGCCTAACAGATAGCAGTAATTAGAGAGTAAGATAACAATTATCAAAAGTTCATAGTATGTTTGTGCTTCATATGGTAATCATTTTTAATAGCTAAGTGAAGTGACTTATGAATCACCCTGTACTTTTTTGCTGTATCATAGCTCTTTAGTACAGCTAGGCTTGGAAATGCTCAAAGCTGTTTTTCAACAGTCGAACTTCTTATCTATTGTGCCGTCAGCACAAACTATGTACTAAATGGAATCTTAATACCTATATTGGCATCATCATATAGGCATTATAAGCAGTCGAGTGTACTGCATTCTTTTCTGAAGAGCTTTGCAATATCACTAGTGACAGCTGGCATTACTCTTACTAGACTGCTCAACCTCCGAAGGTGGAGACATTTGTAGTCATCCGCCGATAGACTCTTTCACTGTGTCAGAACTCTTCATTACAATTAGACTCACAAGAGCTTTTGTTTTTTCCGTTTGTCTTTTTCACATATATATATATATATATATATATATATATATATATATATATATATATTTCATTTTACTTCAGTCGAAGTTCTCAGAAATCAAGGGGCCCCTTCCTGAGGCTAACACTTGATCTCTATATGAAGTACATAGATATTCGAATATTCAATTAAAGTTCTCCTTTTTTTGTCAAACGTTGAGTTGGTAAATAAGCAAAGAACATTAAGTTTTCGTCTCCCCAATTGATCAGCGTGATATTCATCTAGTCTGGTGGAGTATCCAGCTAAGTGCTGTTACTTGAGGTAACATTACTTGGAGAAGATGCACCATTCTTCGTATGAGCCAGTGTATAGCAGTGTGGAGGGGATCTTATTTGGGCTTCGAATACTATGTTATTTTAAATATTTGGTCAGGGTTTACTTATAGGGTGAAATAAACAAATACGCGAGTTACATCTTACTAAAAGAAGGAATAACCGATACGAGATACGTTTTACTTAAGAAAATAAACTAAGCTTCTCTCTCTCTCTGGTTATCTCTTTCTCTCCCTCTCTCTTTTTCTCTCTCTCTCT
>OY744544.1:34020431-34097931 GCA_963556195.1 Sepiola atlantica | reverse complement strand
TATATATATATATATATATATATATATATATATATATATATATATATATATATAGTATTATGGCAATTAAGCTACACAGGGAATCATCAAGCTATTTTGTTATTGATTGTTTTTATATATCTAAGTCTTTTTTATTCTAGCTAACTAACAAGTCATATTTGTTTTTATTCTTTTTTCATGGCTAATGTTTTCATTGGCCAATGGCTGAGCTTCTATCAAACAAAGGTTTGGCCGACATTTATTTGACGTCTTTTTTCTTTTGTTTAGGTGTCGCGCATCTCTTTTGTAAGTGTGTCAAATGAACAGATGACCTAATTCTGGGATAATTTATTTTCTATTCATTTTTTTATTCGTATATATATATATATATATATATATAATTATTTCCACAATCAGACACAGATACAGCTAGTATATATATATATATATATATATATATATATATATATATATATATATATATATATATATATATATATGTTAGTTATGTGTATATTTATATATATATATATCTATGTATAGGATTCACTCCTAAACTAATTAACAAACAATTATGAATTTTTGAAAACAACTGTTTAGCGTAAGGAGGGGGTAATGTGGGTTGAATTTAGTTTAATTTTATTCAAAGAGGATGTAAGATCTTTGTGAAAACTAAGCTACTTCTGATATTTGTGAAATTTAAAAAATTGATATTAGACATCAATTAATAAATATTCCCCAAATTTCAGTTTCGTTTTTAGTATTTTAAAGGGTTTTTAGAGGCCATAATATGGCTATAACCTCCCATTTGAAAATTCAAATATTTCAGATTTGCATTGAATTTAATTTATAGTTATCAGACACTAATTAAGCAAGATTGTCTGAATTTCAATTTCTTCTTAAAACCTTCTTAACTTTAGGAACATTTTCTAGAATCAATATCATGTCATGGATTTTGATCACAATTAGAATAGGGATTCCAGACATAAAGTTTAATATCATTATATCTTGATTTAAATCTTTGTAATGACATCAAATTTGTGTAAAACTGTTCTGTTTAAGGAATTAATTTTACCCATGCAAGGACAAGTATTCTTCTAATATATATATATATTATTTTTGATATATGAATAATTTTTTTAAAAACAAATTCTGCGGGATAGGCTTTTTTCGCTTAGTTAAACAACAAAACGATAATAATTCGGCAGTTAATTAAATGAAGGATATTTTCCCAAAATGTAAAATGACGTCCCAGACACTAGATGATTAATTTCTATAGGGAATAGGTTTAATAATAAATATTTTTAGAAACAGTATTTTGAATAAATAGTTTCTATATTAAGATTTTTTCTTGATGGAAGGGAGTTTTTTCTGCGGGATTGACATTCAACTCGTCGTGTGTTTATTTCGAAGGGTAATAAATCAACAATTGAAATAAGACTCTTTGAACTCGGACGAACATTTGTGTTGACTTTTCTTTGTGAGAAATTGGATTTAGAATTCCCATACTATCATTGGATTGGAATGGTAACTTGTGAGCGGTATCTTGAATGATTTAGTTCTTTTGTTTTATTGTGTGGGGGGGGGGATTTATTCATCATTGTACCGGCTGACGTGAAAGTGTATTATCGCACATTGTTCCGGTTTTGTGGTTTTATTGAATGTATTTGGGACCGACTACTTGCTTGTTGGCTTGGTGGAAGAAATAATGCACAAGCTACTTTTCTAAGACTTTTCTAGGACTTTCTTTTCTTATCGTTGTTCTTCCTTGCTTTTTAAGTTTGACTTTTATTTTTATTTTTTTTTTTTTTTTCCTCTTCTTTTCTTAAGTGACCTCAACTATTACAACGCCACATTGTGTTTTGTCGGCAGTTGAAACCAGTATTCCAGACATTTAATTTCCCTGATGATCTGCCAAGCAAGTAACTGCTTGGTAGTGAAACACGTGTAGGAAAAAACATTTAATTTGAATAAATAGTATTTGTAAGAAAAAATATCTTTAATGGTGATCATTGGTGTCTTGAAAGGAATGCTTTGGTAAGCCTTCATAAAATCACATATAAATGCTCTGTACTCTGTAATCGAGTATCATCGAGCTTGTTTTTTATTGGAACAACCCCGGTCTTCACTGAATGATCTATCTTATAAGTGAAAAATCTAAATCTATATATATATATATATATATATATATATATATATATATATCGGAAGCATGAAGGAAAGACGAATTCTATTGTTCATGATTAAAAGTTAATCAAGGGGAAAAAAATGCCAGCTGACTGGTTTCGCCCTCTCTTAACACAGGCTGTATCGATGGATTTAAAACAAACGAGGGATTTAAGAAAAAGGGGGTGAAAAGAGAGAGAGTACAGAAAATAAGATAGCGTTATGTTACATGTACAATGGAGGATGAATCTTAGAGACTGATCAGATCTAGTCCCAATAGACATTCCCTTTGCTTACAAAGGGAGGGACGTTTAAGACGAACGTGGGCCGTCTCCAAGATTTTTAGATGGTATAATGAGTGAGCATGACTGAGAATGGTGAAGGAGTCCATGCTAAAAAATTTTTTTTTTCCTTGATCAACTTTTAACTATGAACGATAGAATTCGTCTTCCCTTCATGCTTGTGATAATAACATTTTGTACTCCCCAAAACATCATGAGATATATATATATATATATATATATATATATATATATATATATATATATATATATATATATATATACTAGCTGTATCTATATGGTCTTGCCTCTGAGATGTATTCAAATCATTTTAATTTTTAATGCTTATTTGGTTTGCATTTTTTGTATTTAAGGAAGACAGCTCCTACACATGTTTATTTAAAAATGTTTCATATAAGCAGTCGTCCTGGCCGGACTAAATAATTTTTTAAATAAATAGTAACTAAACACAGTGAAGGGAGTAGGCTGTAAAATAACAAAGCTGCTATTAGTCAAATAACATCATGTGAAAGACAATAAAAGAGATAAGTGCTAAGAGATATGAAACTGTGATTAGTGTAACAAGTTAAATAGTCAGTTGGTGATAGGTAACCCTAACCCTAAACCCTAACCCTAACCCTAACCCTAACCAGGTTACCATATAAAGAGGCTTTGCTTGTCCACGGCTATCTGGATAAGGACATGTTTATTGTGTGAACCTATTATAGCCCGAGGGAGTCACTCAATGTTGTATTCTAGGTGACTCAGCATTAAATATATTGTCTGATGCCAAGAATATTTCATGCATTCTGACTAAGTGCTCAACCAATAGCACTGCGCCCACGTTGTGTATAAAGATCCATAAATCTTTGGTATTGACACAGCTAGTAAAAAAAACTTGGGCAAATGGCCAGAGAGCATTTCCTCTGAGAAAGCGTTGTCTTACTCAAAAGACTGGCCTGTCTGTTGTGTTGTGCCCAACAGGCTGTAAGCAAGCAATCTGAAATGAATATTAGCATACAAAAATAACAAAGACATTTTTGAGTTTAAAAAAGTATACTTTATTATACTTAACTAACACTGTGAGTCCATTTTTTAACTAAGTTATAAGATTACATTGAGAGCCTCAAATCTTTCAACCATTCAGTGTCTGTGTTACAGCCTGTACTGATTTTTCCACGGCAGAAAAATGTCATACAAAAAAACACTGCTACCAGTTTTTATAGATATGAGTATTTTTTAGTCTAGCAAATAAGATTCGTTTTTATTATTTCTCATAGCTATTGTTTTCATTGGCCAATGGTTGAGCTTCTCTTAAACAAATGTCCGGCTGACCTTTACTTGACACCCTTTTCTTTTATTTTGGTGTGACATTCACCGTACCCAAAATAATTAACAAACACGATCAACCCAACAACTTATAGGAAAGTAGGGGTTACTCACACTAAACCTTTCTGAAGGTTTATGTATCGAAGCTGACACTACAACACGAGCCTTCTTTATGACAGTAAATAGATGCAGGTGTGAACTTTTGACCTCAGCTCACCGGTTGACATCAAAAGATATTTCAAACAAGGCCTGTCAGACAACGAATGTCACTTATCATGGTGACATAATTGAAATTTCTTTTTTTATGGAAATCGCTCCAGACAAGGCATGAAGCCACTTGATGTAAGGAACTAAAAAATACTACTTCAAAGTTAAAAACTAGCCAACGATAAATGTTATATAGATAGATTCTGACCCAGAAAACAGCATTTCTTCCCCTATTTGTCAGAAACATCGCTCATGGAATGTGAGGACTAAAGGACAAAATAAGGGAAGCAAGAGTTATGAGGCGGCCGAAAGTAAAACCACGGTTCATTTTTTACTCTCTTTAAATTTATGAAGCAATTTCCAATCAAGGCAGCTATTCTTGATATGTACTTAATAAATTTATATATTGAAAAGTTTATTCGTCAATTCATTCATGCAGTTCAGCTTTTATAAGAACGAAAGAAATCAATATGGTTGAACATCTTGAGTTCAGATGGTCATTGAAGAATATCAAACACAAGTGATTAGGTAGAGAGAGGGTATTTTCGAAACAGTCAGTTAAATTGAACCTTTTCGTGAGATGTGGAGCAAAGTGATGAGTGGTTTTAAGCATATTAGTTCTCTGTGGTTACCTTGATATCTTGTATTCTCGTGGCCTTGACACCACAAACTACTCTTCTCAGATGGTGGAGAGAGGATGTAAGACACATTTGTAATAAGACGTGTTCATTAAATTTGCTAATTTTGCAATTAAAATTCTACTTAAACTTAAGTGTAACAAACATATGGACGGACAGAACCTCTTATTGAAATACGTGGACGCGTCTAGAATAATATGCGTCCATGCAATTTGCACGTTTAGCGATGGAAATACTGAGATCTGACAGACATATGAAAGGATTGAACGACTGACGGAGGCTTTCATAGTGATGTGATTACACATTCGTCAATTATATACAAGGGAGATAACTCATCTTAAATTGACAAATATAATAATAGTTAAGAAAGGGTATTTAGACATATTTTTTAAACCATTGTTTCGTAATAGTATTATATTTTTTTTTTTTAAAAAACCATAACAATGGTGGTGTTAAAATAAACAAAATTTATTTTAATCTTAGCTTTCGAGAATTACAATTCTCCTTGTCAAAGAGTGTTTTTCTTTTTTTTCTTCTTTTTCTTCATCGTCCTTCTGGGTCAGAAAATCACGTTATGTCTGAAGGCGAGGTTGCGCCAATTTGAATAAGAAAGGGTATTTAGACATATTTTTTAAACCATTGTTTCGTAATAGTATTATATTTTTTTTGAAAAAAAAACATAACAATGGTGGTGTAAAAATAAGCAAAATTTATTTTAATCTTAGCTTTCGAGAATTACAATTCTCCTTGTCAAAGAGTGTTTTTCTTTTTTTTCTTCTTTTTCTTCATCGTCCTTCTGGGTCAGAAAATCACGTTATGTCTGAAGGCGAGGTTGCGCCAATTTGAATAAGAAAGGGTATTTAGACATATTTTTTAAACCATTGTTTCGTAATAGTATTATATTTTTTTTGAAAAAAACATAACAATGGTGGTGTAAAAATAAATAAAATTTATTTTAATCTTAGCTTTCGAGAATAACACTCTTTGACAAGGAGAATTGTAATTCTCGAAAGCTAAGATTAAAATAAATTTTATTTATTCTAACACCACCATTGTTATGTTTTTTTCAAAAAAAATATAATATAATAACAGTTTTTTACTTTCAGTTTAAAAAATGTGCAAACAAATGAAACTTAAAAGCTAAAATGACTTCACTGTATCCCGGGCAATGCCGGTTATGCACAGCTAGTTGGTTATATATTTACGAATCACTGAATAAATCTATTTGTGACTTTTTCTGGACGACTGGATTATAAGCAAGTCGTAATTCTAACTGACTGGTTCTTTTCTTTGTCGATAATTTGGTGACCTATCTTCTACCCCTGCTTCATAGAAAAACCCAGTCCGCAGAGCGAGCTGCCATTTCTAGCTGTTTTGCTCTTCAGTCACTGACCAACAACTATCGATACGTGGATGATATTGATAATGTGATCAATTGCTTACAAGGCTAGATGACAGGGTATTACGGATGAGATATTGATTGGTCAGTTAGATTAAGAGGGTTAGTCAGATGGTGCAAAAGAACAGTGGCAATATATTGGGAGAGAATGGACGAAAAGAAAACAGAAAGAACGATATGAAGAATTAAACGGATTTAAAAAGAAAGAAGGAAAGAAAGAAAAAGAAGTAAGGAAGGGAACGAGGAATAAAAGACATGAAAGGGATGAAGAAATGAAAGAAGACAATAAAGGAAGGAAAAAAATAAAAGAAGGAATAAAAGAAATGAGGGGTAAAAAGAAAGAAAAATAAACGAATGGAGGAACAAAGGAAAGGAAGAAAATAGAGAAAGGAAAAAAGAAATAAGAAAGAAAAGAAAGAAAAGGAGAGAAGAGAAGAACAATGGAAGATGGGATGAAAAAGAGACGAAAGAGTGAAACGAAGGAAGGAATGAAAAACAGAAGAAAGGAAGAAAATAAGGAAGAAAATAGAAGAAAATGACAAGAAAAATAAAGAGAAAAAAGAAAGAAAAGGGAAGAAGAAATGTAGGAGGGGGTGTAGTGATGTACAGTGAACTAGATGTTCATTCTGAGATGTCAAAACAAAAATTGTTTTAAAATTGTTCGTACGCAAGTGGCTCCACCAAGCATTTCCGGTAAAACCAATAAATATTAAAATGTTTGCATTTTTAACCCAATCTAACGTGTCTCCACTTAAATACAAATTCTGTATTTTGCAAGCCTATGTAAAGTCACCAAGAATATTAGCGGAACTTCCATGAGCAAAGTTTCTTTCCAAAAACTACCCGTCTGTGGTACACAATACTGCAATGCTGCTTCCCAGCTGACCACAACATGGTTGTTTTCAAGTTCAATGTTAACAAATTCTTGTTAAGCCGTCCTCTTTAATAATTAAATTCTGCCTAGTTTGAACCATCATTACCAATCCTCGCAGTGTTGTCTCACCAACATCCTGACAAACTCAGTAACCTTTATCCTTGAGTGGCATTTGGTCCTTGAGTGGCATTTGGTCCTTGATAAGCGGGGACTTGTTAGTACATAAAAAATATACATAAATTAAGCAGTAAGATTTTCGACAGCTTGATTTCAACACCTCACTTAGCTCTCCCACCTTCACCTACTCACTCACCTACCCATCACCACTGACTTCAAACTCTCACTGGGCACGACACCCACCTTCACTATCACAGCTACTCACCACCCAGTCGTTGCTCTTCAAAAAATACTAAAGTATCTATTCCTTCCTCTTCACTTTATCTCTATGTTAAATGTTTCTGACTATCATTAAGCTTTTCACACAGCCCTGCCACTGTCACACATATGTCCGACTATAGCCCAGCACACTTACATCTTGCTATAGACAGATGTACCCACATATAAATTCACCAGATTCACATTCACCGTATCCAAAATAATCAACGAACTTTATGATTTCAAGAAATTCACCACAAAATATTTTCCTATTTACTTCCAAGTTTATATGTAAATTTTGTATGTTTATCTTATGACAATCGTGCGATCAACTACTGCAATTAACGAAACCATACCTGGTTTCATGTTTTTCTTTCCTGACTGAGGCCGCCATCACTGAGTTTCTCTGTCCATTTGTTGTAGAAACAGAGCACTGAAAATCAAACGTTGTCAGATATTCTTTTCTTATAAATGCAGGCAATTAATAATTCGATAAGATGAAGTCGAGAAAAATGATAGATTTATTGAGTCGCACCCCTCACAACACATTACAATTAATTAATTATTCCCTGCCGTTTTTGTCCCAGAGTAATGACAGGAACATAGACAACAGAGAGAGAGAGAGAGAGAGAGAGAGAGAGAGAAAGAGAGATATAGAGAGAGAGATAGAGAGATAGAGAGAGAGAGAGAAAAAGAGAGAGAGAAAGAGAGAGAGAGAGATAGAGAGAGAGAAAGAGAGAGAGAAAGAGAGAGAGAGAGAGATAGAGAGAGAGAGAAAGAGAGAGAGAGATAGAGAGATAGAGAGAAAGAGAGAAAGAGAGATAGAGAGAGAGAGAGAAAGAGAGAGAGAGAAAGAGAGATAGAGAGAGAGAGAGAAAGAGAGATAGAGAGAGAGAGAGAAAGAAAGAGAGAGAGAGAGAAAGAAAGAGAGAGAGAGAGAAAGAAAGAGAGAGAGAGAAAGATAGAGAGAATTGTCAAAGCGCAGTTTGCTGTGTCTGCGGTGGAAAGGAGATAGTGGTTACCCTAAACAAGTGGTTGTAAACAGACAATACCTAGGCCTTTTGGCTAAAATTAGAGAGTAGTATCTGTTTTGATGGATGCTAAACTCTGTAGACCGGTACCATCTTGGCCTTCGGACCTTGATTAAACCGGTCTGAGATATTGTCCTGTACAGTTTTAGGAGGTTCACCTTCCCAGGCTTTACCTGTTTGCTGTCCCATGGGAGTCAAGGTACAATCAGTAAACTGATCCAATTTTATAAACGTTATTGTTTCTTTTCACAGCTTTTATCATAGAGTTGACACTTCACTTGCTTTGCTATGTACTGGGTGTGGTCATGGTCGATTGAAACCGTTATATCTGCATATCTGTTGCTGATGATGGGCATTACCTTGAAGGTGGTGTTCGTTGAAGACTTCTATCCTTTGATCAGTTCATCCGTCAAAATTCAAGTCAGATCGACCTTTGGCTTTCTGTAGGCCCTGTTCGCTGTCCTTTGTCAGTCAAAGTACAATCAATCATCATCATCCGATTCATTTTTAAAAGGCCTTTGATTAGTCCTCTATAAAAGGGTGCGGCCTGTCTGTCAGTCTTGATCAAATTCGTACTCTCCAGGCTCGGCGGTCGCGAGGATCAAATTTTGCAATCCCCAGTGTTGCACTGTCGCATTTATACAGCTCATCCCAAGAGAGCTTTGGTCTTCCAACCTGCCAACTTGATGTGATGAACATGTCTCTGACAGGGGGATCCAGCTGGAGCTTCTCTCGACATGGCCAAGCCATTCTCATCATGACCAGCTGAAGGACATCAGATATTTCTTTTATACCAAGCCTAGAGAGAAGAGTCTCATTTCTGTTGTCCGATGGAACTTAGTATTCAATCAGTACCCTGGTCCAGGTTTACTTACTACTGACCTTCAATTATCTCCCCTTAATAAGCAATAATATAGAGTTCCGCAAACACTAAAGTTGAACTGTTAGAAAAGCTGACATATCAAAATCATTTAAAGAAATGAATAAAACTTACTCCAAGATGATTTGTTGCTGGACAATTTGTCCTTTATTTTGGGTTTCAGATACAGCAAACATTGAGTGGGGAGATCCTTACTTACAAACGGCAGGCCAAAGGAGATTGATTCTCACACAACCCTGTTAACTGTCTTGAAACACCATTTCTCGTAGACACACTTACTCGCTTAGCAAAATCGCTGTGTGATGTGTGAAAATACAAAGTTTGTTATTTTTTATGACAAGCTATGGTTGACTGGCCAATCAATGCATGTTGCTTCTTTTTTATGTAAGATATTACTTTTTCTTTATATTTTACATAAAGTAAAAGCCTGACACTTTTAGATCTTCGAGGCACAAATAATAATGCCTGTTAATTAAAAAAAATTCTGTCACTCTAACATTAAGTGTGGCTAAGCGGTTAACGACACAGACTGAGGACCTGGGTGTGCCGGGTTCGAATTCAGTTCGTTCCACAGAAGCACTTTCATCAAAACCCATACATGACCTTGTGTCTAACCTCCTGGAGAGGAGGTAAATAAAATATCTACATAACTGTTCTTGATAATGGCTGTTACTTGACTGTCTAGTTCTGGAACGTTGTCAGGTTGAACTGCTGAAGAAGCTGAAATATCAAAATCATTGGAAGAAAGCATTTTCTGTCTAAATAAAATAAAAATCAAGTGTACTTTCAAATGAATAACACTAACTCCAATTTTCCATTCGGTGATTGGTTCTTTATTTAAGGTTCCAAATGAAATCGATTCAGTGGAAGGAACAAAACGAGAGACTTTTACTTATTCCATCTTAATACGTGTTTACGACTCGATCCTGGTCATTGACTTATAACTTAGCAATTCTCTCCTCCCTTTCTTCTGATGACGTAATTCTTCATCCAGCCCCTTTTCTTCCCTTTGTTCCTGATCTGACCTTTTTAACCCTTTAAGACAACTTGTTCTTGAACAATTTTAAGTACAGCCAAACAGAAAATAAGCATTATGTATATATCTGACACTTAATATATAACAACATTTTTTAAAGAAACGGAAGACTTTAGAGTTTATTTTCCCTTTTTTTTTAAATTCAAATCATTTTATCATTAATTTGAAAGGACGCAAAAATAGTCATTCTTATTTTGTAAAATTACTATGACAATTTAGTTTAGAAACAAAACAAAATGGCAAATTGGGGCTCTTTAAACAAATAAGCAAGGATAGATTTCGAATTGCTTTCATGATTGGTTCAAGAATTTTCCAAAATATAATAATGAATTCCTCAAACAATAAAAGACACAAAAATGAAAATATAAAATAATACCTATGAAAAGAAAGATATACATGAAAGATATTTGAAGAAAGAACTTGTGTCAGGAATTCTAAGAATTCTTCCTTCACCTGAAACCAAAAAAATATCTAAGAGGAGAGAAAAAAATGGTGTTTTGTTATTTTTAAAGAAATGAATGTCTTCTTTTCTGTAGAATCACAGACTTAGAGCTTCTAAAAGTCATAAAAATAAGACATATTATTTTCTGCACGCGTGTACACCCTCTGTCAAAAATGACAGAAAAAAATTATCCTTTGCTAGCGTTTGCACTTATATTCATATCTATATACAGCAACGTCTGAATCTGTGAAGTTAAAAAAAGCGTACTTCTGCAGTTTACAGACCGTGCCGAAATTATGACATTATTATTTGGAAACCTATTCTTAACATGTGAAGAGGGGAGGGGCTTTGTTAACTATTCTGTACTTTCATCTAACAATTTAATGAACAAAAGATACCGTAAAAATTGAATTCAACTTGTAAATCCTATCTAAAAATAGCATGGTGCGTAAACTGCAGAAGGATGGATTTGAGAGAAAGAGGGATGAATAAAGACCTTGCCATTTCAGCTGTCACCTTGCGAGTTGGTGTGTGACAGTGTGTGTAAAATCAGTAGGCATTGTAGATGTGTGTATATCAGTTTGTCTCTGTTTTGTTAGTGAGAAAGTGTGTGCGTTTGTGAAGTTGTGTGTATGTGCGTTCAGTAAGTAGCGTCCATGTTCTTTGCTGGGCATACAGTATTGATTTACTCCTCTCCAGGAGTTAGGCACAAGGCCAGTTTTTATCTTACTCCCACAAGTAAGATGTGACCCAAGGTCGGGTCGGGAAAGTGGGGTTTGAAAAGCCAGCGCACGAGAAAGTGAGAACTCTGGCCATTAAAAATTGCCTGGGCAGCCTCGTCGGCATTCCCCGGTAGGGGCGCCTCAGGCAGTAAGCAATAAACTTACTCCTTCCCAAAGAGGGGAGGCGAAGCCTGGGAAGGTGGACCTCCTAGAACTGCACAGGACAGACCCACAGACCGACGTAAATCAAGCCCCGAAGGCCAAGACAATACCAGTCTATGGGGTGCAGTATCCATCGGAACAGATACTACACTTTGATCTTAGCCAAAAGGCCAAGAAGAAAGAAAAAGAGTATTGATTTACTCCTCTCCAGGAGTTAGGCACAAGGCCAGTTTTTATTTTACTCCCACAAGTAAGATGTCACCCAATGTCGGGTCGGGAAAGGGGGGTTTGAAAATTGCCTGGGCAGCCCCATCGGCATTCCCCGGTAGGGACGCCTCAGGCAGTAAACAATAAACTTACTCCTCCCCAAAGAGGGGAGGCGAAGCCTGGGGGGTGAACCTCCTAGAATTGCACAGGACAGACCCATAGACTGGCGTAAATCAAGCCCCGAAGGCCAAGACAATACCAGTCTATGGGGTGCAGTATCCATCGGAACAGATACTACACTTTGATCTTAGCCAAAAGGCAAGAAAAACGCTGTTTTTTGGGGGAGTTTTTTGTATACGCCAATATTTTTGCTTCTGTGGTTGGCTGAAAGAAAATGCTGATTGGAGATTTTGTCGAATCGAGAGTCGATAAGTAAAAACAACATTCGTTGCTGCTTCTAACAGACGAAATAAGAGTAATGAAAGTGTGTCTGCTTTAATTAGTAAAGACGACAAGGCAAAAGATACAATTCACAAGTCATAATAATGCTATTTTATCCATTTTTTATGAGATATCGTAACTTTAGATCTTTTCTTTCTTATTTCTAATCACGTTCTGTAAAGGAAGAGACAACGGCTATTCATTAATTCGTGAGATAAAAAGACACAAAATTGGATTTCTTTAAGAAACTGTATGTGATAGAATCACTTTGTCATCATTTTTTAAATCAACATCTGAAAATTGATACAATTTTTTGTTCACGCAACACATTTTGTATTAAAGGAAAAAGTGACAGAAGGACTGTTTTGTTTTTACTTTAATTAAGGCACAATGCCGCTAAGATGTAAGGGGCTACAATGAATTAGGGGCCATATTGATAGTGAGCACCCGAAGTGAGGAGTTGTGGAGTGAGATGTTTGTTTATATTACGTTTGAATTTCTGCATCTTGGTAAAGTCGGGGAAACAGGGAGCAGGGAGGGAATTCCAAAGGCTAGTAGAAGTTCGAGGAAAAAAGCTAATAGAATAGAAAGCCCTACGGCATCTAGGTACCTCCACAGTTGTGGGATGGGATTTAGCTAATTGTCGGGTTGGTCTAGTGAATTTACGTCAAGGGAGCACCAGAGCAGCAAGTTCGTTGGAGCACATTTCATTGAAGTACTTGTAAAACAAGCACAGGAATGCAACATTGCGACGATGGGACAGGGGCTGGAGCTTGGTGGATAGTGAGGGACCTATTAGATTAGAGACTCTTTTTTGGACCCTGTCTAAGAGGGAGATACTGGTGGTTGGTGCACCAGCCCAGATTAAACAAAAGTACTCCATGCATGTGTAGGTGGTGGCTTTGTAAAGATATATGATACTGTCAGGTGTGAGAAGTTTTCTAGCGTGGTAGAGGGACCCACTTTCCTTGCAGATTTTGTCAGTATCTTCTATGCATTTGTTCCAATTCATGTTACCTGTGAATATAAGGCGAGGAGTTTGAATGTTGGACTTTCGGGTCGGGTGCTGTTAGACATGGCCATCAGTGGTTGAAAAGATTTCTTATAATTGTTAAAGGAAAGGTTCCAGGCTTCATTTTTGGTTTGAGTCGCTGCACTGTGGAGCAGGTTGCAGATGACCAAACAGTTCCAGGCAGCGCTGAATGCATCATGGCCGCTGATCTTTGGATAATTACCTCTCACTTGAGCAGCAGAAGATGTGAGGGGACGTGATTCTGGCATGAAACATCATCAACAGGAATTGAAATATACATTTCAAGGAGTTTTTCACCCCAGCACAAAATCGTGGTCTCCATGGGACCCAACAAAAAATGTACCATAGGCGATTTCATCTCATTAGAACAAATGCGGCACTCCCTGTCCGTGTTTTTGCTCCATGGAACATCCTAGCAAAGGTAGTGACAATGTTTATAATATCCAGGTTTAAAGGCGCTTTTGGACAAACATTCAGACGATACATAGATGGACACATCTTCTAAATATCTTTTTACATGGCTTGTTGCACTTTGTAATATTTTGCAAGTGAATTTGATTTGATTTGATTCACTCCAACTATAGAAAGTTTATCACTTCATCATAGCAGAAACTGAAAGATCCATTAGTAGTATTGCTAAGTCTGGCTGAATCAATGAAGAAACATTCGTTGTGTTCTTTGTCAGTATAAAAACTACTCATTTGACCACCCTGCTAATCCTTGAGAAAATGTAACAAAATTAAAGTAAATTTATCAGAGGGTACACTTTTTCCCCTCTTCACCATTATTGAAATTTATCAACGTCCCCCTCACTGACTGGATGCAGCCTTGTCCCTCAAGAGTCTCACGGATTGGTTGTCAGGCATTCCAACCCCTACTCTCTTAGGGGTCACGTGAGTCAGCCCATAAAAACGCTTGCACGCTGTGTCCCGGCCTCTTTTTGACCCACCTTTTGAACCTGGTAGGACCGCGGCTGGATCCTTCTGAGACAAAGCCCTCGACGGCAGTCGCAGAGAGCCCCTACTCCTTCCTGTTACCAACCATCTTGGACTGAAGTGACTACATCTCGACAAGAGCCAGAATCTGAGGCGGGCACATGTGCAACCTGTTAGCAGAACTCTCAGAAGATATGTTCGCGAAGTACGTTTTCGCAAATCTAAATTAACTTCCTCCTTTCTGAACTTTGAACTCACAATTATTTGTTGTATATATATGCCCTCATGTTTTCTCACAAGTAAAACTGTTTTAAACTTATATACGATTGTTGTTGTGTTCCTTCTCACAAAAGCTGTTGCCCTGTTTCTATTTTGCACTTATCTACATAATTGTTACTGCATTCTCACGTGCGAGAATTGAACTTTCTTCCAGGGATATTTAATCCCAACGCCATCAGACTCACACTCTTTCTTAGTCCTTTTTATATCTTCTGAAAATTGATGCAATTTTTTGGTCGCAACGCAAAGCTTGTTTTGCTTTGAAGGAAAAAGTGCCAGACAATTGTTCTCTTGCTCTTCAATCACGAGAAGGGATAGTTAACAGGCTATGAGCTTTCAACATCTCCACAAGAAGAGCAAACTTGTGCGAGAATCACAATCAGCCAAGAATAAGGGTGCATTTGAACTGGTAGTGGAATCTTAGAAACCGTTTGTCATCCGAGAGAACATAGAAGCCTCGTACACTCACTTATTCTCAAGGCTTGACAAATAGTTTACAAAGTCTTAAAGTCGAATTAGATTTTTTTTTAATTTAGGAAAGTGTTCTAGTCCCCAGCTCTTCTTGAATTTGGGGAATTAATTGTTACAAGTTTTTTCCCCAAAAGTCTTATTTCGTCTGCTCTGGCAGAGATTGAGAAGTCAATCTAATTTTGGTTGTTGGAGAAAATCCCCACACTAATTCTGAAATTTCCTTTAAAAAATTTTTAGAAGATAGAAAGTTTTTTTGTTTTTTTGCTTAAGGCTAGAAGCTTCATGCTCTGTATGGACATTTGCAGGTAAAATTAAGACAGTTATCAATCATGACCTGGGAAGGACAGGACATTTTGTTGACAATTTCTTGCTGGGGTTTTAACAATGATTCTGACTATCTTTAAGTATCGAAATGAAACGTTAGATTTATCAGAGAATCCACTGTCTTCCTGCTGGCTCGGTATTATCAAGAGTGATCTCCTTTGGAGCATATTCAATTATTCAATTATATTGAACAATGAGAGAAAGCACTCTCCTGTGTTCAGAAATTCAAAATATCTAATCCAACTCACATGGTGAATATTGAAACCAGATTCATTCTCTTTCTGGCTTGGATTCTCAAGCAATCAGACGTTGCCTTGATCAACTGCATTTTTGGCATGCTTACCATAAAGCTTTATGCCGTGTTCCATCATTCACCTTTTGGTCACAGACAGACAAATCTCCCAGAACGGCTCAACTCAAATGTAAGTAATATTTATGTATATGTACATTGTCTATGCCTATCTCTGAAAAAGAAGAGTCATTCTTTATTTTTAAATGCTCACAGAGACACTAAGCATTATAAGGGAGTGGTTGAATCAATGTAGAGTGAGAGGTGAGAGAAATACATAGATAGCTAAGATAGAGATGAGTGACTTGTTCAGTACGGCTAATTAGAACAATTACAGCATTTTTTTTCAAACATTATTAAATCTCAAAAGTAAGGAATATTTTAGCATGTATTTTGTTTTATTACAGTATATAGCAAAAAACCCTTAAGGAAACAAATGTTGATTAACTCAATCTCTATCTATATAAATTAGATATGTGTATATGTTTATGTATTTCTATGTATAAAATTCACTCCTAAACTAATTCATATGATGATCGATAAAATCGAAATCGATTTGCCAAAACCGATTTTAATGTATGTAGTTTCTGTTTTACATGAAATATTTATCTATTGTTTTCCTTCGAAGAAATATTGCTGAAACTGCAGTCATTATAAATTTTGGAAAACATCTTTTAGGTGTAAGGGTGGATAATGTTGGCTACATTTAATTTACTTTTATGTAAAAAAGGGCAAAATAGTGTGGAATCCCTTCAGATATCTCCGATTTTTGTGAAATTTTAACAATAGATATTAGACATCAATTAATAAACGTTCTTCGAATTTCAGTTTCTTTGGGGTATTTTAATGGTTTTTAGGAGGCATAATATGGTCATAATCTCCCATTTAAAAATTCAAATATTTCAGATTTGCATTAAATTTGATCCATAGTCATCAGACACCAATTAAGCCAGATTCCCGGCATTTTAATTTATTTTCAGACCTCTTAAGATAAAGCTTTAAATTTGAGACATTTTTTAAAGTCAAAATCATGTAATGGATTTTGATCAAAATCATGTAATGGATTTTGATCAAAATCATGTAATGGATTTTGATCAAAATTGGAATAAGGAATCTAGACATAATGTTTAAAAGCATTATATCTTGATTTTAAAAATAGTGCCAAACTGTTCTGTTCAGGGAATGAATTTTACCAGTCCTGGGACGGGTATTTTTCTTGTTTAAAATAGTAATAGATGGAATCCTCTCACAGACTTATTACTTGATCTGTCAGTTCTATAGATCACAATACGGCATTGCTGCAAGTCTTTGATGCGTTTCCACTCAAATCGATACTTTTGATTTTGTCCTTCTCTAAGTTAAAAAAAATTAGTCGTAAATCTGTGTTCTTTTTTTTTATCGTCGGCCATTCCCTCCCTTGAATGGAAAATTTCCATGCTTTAGATTCTTGGCCACAATATAAAGAGATGAAACTAATTTCTTAGCGAGCATAAAATATGTATTAAACCCATAAAACAATGATTGCTCAAACTTCCTTGCTGGCACTGTTACAAGAAGCTACGTAATTAAAAAGGGTCATTTACTTTTTACACATTTAATGAAAATATGAGGCAATGACAATACTTAGGCATGAGTCCGTCCAAAAATCTCTCAAAATCAACTACTAGTTATCTTAGTAAAATTATTATTACTATTATTATTAGTATTACCATTATTTTGTTTATCTCCTCATTGGTAACATGCATTTGTTTTGTTTATCTGTTAATTTTCTTTTTGTTTTTTAACTTAGTTCACCCCAAACAAGGCAGGTTGCCACTGTAGACGTAAGGGGCTACTGAGAATTAGGTAGTAATTGTGCAGCAAGATGTTTGGTCACATTAGTTTTTAATTTCTGCATGTCGGCACAGTCAGAGAAACAGGGAGCAGGGGGGGAGTTCGAAAGGCCGGCAGCTCAAGGGAAGAAGCTATCAAAGTAGAAGGCTCTTCGGGACCTCCACAGTGAATGGATGAGAATTAGCTGATTGTGAGGTTGGTCGAGTGTATTTACGTCAAGGGGGCACCAGAGCAGCAAGTTCATCGGAGCACATTCCATTGAAGTACTTGTAAAACAAGCACAGGGATAAAACATTACGGCGATGGGACAGGGGCTAAAGCTTGGTGGATAGTGAGGGACCTATTAAGTTGGTGACTTTTTTTTTAACCTTGTCTAGGAGGGAGGGACTAATGGATGATGCACCAGCCCAGATGTGGCAACAATACTTCATGCATGGGCAGATGGTAGCTTTGTAGAGATACAGGATAATGTCAGGTGTGAGGAGTTTACTAGCACGGTAGAGGGAGCCCACCTTCTTTGCAGCAGCTTTGGCAATGTCTTCAATGTATTTGTTCCAATTCATGTTACCTATGAATATTAGGCCGAGGAGTTTGAATGTTGGATTTTCAGGTAGGGTGTTATTTGCCATGACAATCGGTGGTTGAAGAGGTTTCTTGTAGTTGTTGAAGGAAAGGAGCTTTGTCTTAGCAGCATTAAATTAAGTTTTGTATCATATCGACGTTTTGCGTTATTTAATGTGGAAGTACATGCAACGGTGTAGCCCTTTATATTCTTCACGAAAGTTCGTAATTTCGTTGAGGACGCCACTTTACATAAAACTGAAAAGCACCACTTTTATTTGTTTTCTTGAGAAGTATCTTTTTCCCCAAATGAAGATTCAAAACGATCTTCCGTGGCTTACTTTTATTGCTGATGTATGTCGACATTATCTTACTCATACATAAATGTCTTTATATAAAGTGAGCTTCCTTGCCGGATCCCCACTATAGGGAGCAAAGCACAAGACGTTTTGTGACCTGGGACCAATCTTTACTTTGAATCGACTGAACATATTTATCAAAAACTGCTTTTGCTTTTACACATTCTTTCTTTAAACAATAAAATAAAAATGTGTATTTTACAATTAAACTCCCGAGTTTCATAACTCACAACCTGACAAAACCACTTCACATGAATTCTAAAAGTGACTGAGAAGTGCGTTCTGATCTTAACCTATATTTTATCAACCCACTTTTATAATAAAAGCCGCCCCCACTCATTACTTTCTCCCCACGGGTAATTTTATTACACACAATCCATATTTTAAACAATTCACTGTATGTGATTAATTGAACACAAGTTGGTATTTTTCTCATGCTGAGACATTATGGGTTCTTACTATGTCGTTCTATACTACAAGGCACATCATGTCACAGCTGAGATGCACGACTTGGTGCTTATTGATAAATGTTTTATTTTCAGAGAATTTTAAAGAAAATAAAGTCTGCTATATTCACAAATACATAAAATAACATTGTAACACACACTTAAGAATAAGAATGACAAATAAATGAAAATACATATGTGAACTTTATCTTAACTATCTTTTTGTTTTGCTTAATACTTATCAATTTCCACAACAAAAAAAAACTATTTGCCAATACATTTGTCAATAGACCTGTGATTGTACATCTCAGCTGTGCTATGAAGTGTACAACGCCATGGTTCATACCTTTGCCGGTTTACAAAAGACTGCAATAGATTCGAACTTTGAACACTACATAACCAATTCTATAGTGTGCACAAAAGCTCAAAACCAATTTTCATATGATGATCGATAAAATCGAAATCGATTTGCCAAAACCGATTTTAATGTATGCAGTTTCCGTTTTACATGAAATATTTATCTATTGTTTTCCTTCGAAGAATTATTGCTGAAACTGCAGTTCGCCCCTATTTATTGCCTCCCCATGAGAACAAGGCCAGACGAGGGCAGGGGTAGACAAAAAGTCGGTTTTTAATCCAGTTCCCCACAAACGGGCTCTCTGGATTGAGACAAAAATTAAAATTGTCTAAATCTAGAAGGATTTTTTCTTTTACTGCCTGAGGGCAGAAAAGATGAAGTGTAGTATCAGAAGAGATACTAACTTGTCAGCCTTTAGCTATATAAGTACTGTCTGTTTCACTCATATCGATCGCAACATATAAATTCTTACCCTCCCACACCCCACCCACCAGAGCAGAGCCTTATCATTTCCTTTGCTAACCCATCGCCAACTCATCGAAATTGAAAGTTACATGTTTTATTCATAGCCGGTTAGCGTTAAGGTTAGAGTTAGGGTTAGGGTTAAGAGAATCTTTTTAGTTTTAAGTTCGGTGATTTTCCCAGTTGAGTAACGTAATAATTCGCTACTTTAAATGAATTTGAATTCATTTTATACTTCTGACTTCAAACACAGCACTTTGTGCAGCCACCACCACTTTCACATCCTACCAACCCAAGTGACTCTCTTAAAAGGTACACTTAAGAATCCTTCTATCTGTTTCCTCCTTTTGGTCACACCTCATGATGTACTCTTCTCACAGAGACTACCATTAAGCTTTTCACAATTACATGCCACATTCACTACACTAAAAAATAATAAACAAATTTTTATCATCGCATGTAATCCACCCAAGAACATTATTCTTACTTGTTTCGAAGTTTATATGTAGTTTTTGTATATAAAAAATGTCTTACATCTGTTTGTTTTGTATTTGTGAGTCTATGTGCATTAAAATATCTTTGTTGTACTGTTGTCACAAAGGTATTTTCTGTTTTTCACCCCAATGCCTAGTTGCGGCATCTGTGGTCACCCACAGAAGATATACCGTTGTTGTTTCAATAGCATTCTCTGTCTGTGTTTCAGCTCAATGGGACAGCCTACCAGAGGAGGTTGTGATTATGCCGACCATATCGCATATGCGTTGATTGTTTTCCATTTTATCCTTTAGCATTTTCCATGATCTAACATTCTGATGATGTTTTTTCTTTGAGGTTTCTGATGAGCAGCATGTAATTGCTTCTAGTTGTAGCACTTTTCACGTTACAAAACGATTGTAAAACCATCGACAATGCTGTCATTGCAAAATAAATATGATAATTAACGACTGAATTTTGGTCATTGGAATCTAACTTATCAATATATATATATATATAAATATATATACACATATATATATTGTCCCAGATAAAACTAATAAATACAAAAATGTTTACATTTTAACCCAATCAAAAGTGTTTCAGCTTAAATACAAAGTTATATGTTTCGCAAGACAATATCCAGAAATTAAATCAAATGGATTTCAATGTCATGACTTCAAACACATAACTTTGTGCAGCCACTTCCACTTTTACGTCCCACAAACCCAAGTGACTCTCTTAAAAAATTTCACTTAGGTATCTTTCTTATTTTCCTCCTTTTGGTCACACCTCTTGATAAACTTTTCTCACAGAGACTACCATTAAGCTTTTCACAACTACATGCCACATTCACTGCACACAAAAAAATCAACACACTTTTATCATCGCATGTAATCCATCCGAGAACATTTTTCTTATTTGTTTCCAAGTTTATATGTAACTTTTGTATATTTAAATTTTTTACATCTGTTTGTTTCGTATTTCATTGTTTTTTGTGTATTTAAATAACATTGAGCGTGAGTTATCTCAACAAACACGCAACAAATCAGTTATGTTTTATTTTTGAAGAATCTATATTAAAAACAGTTTTTTTTGTTACAATGAATGGTTATGTTATAAACTACATAGACATGCAAGAAGTAAATAGACACCCTTATTATCATTTACAATGAAGACTGCTATCAAAAGGTCCTGATCGATCTAGATGCGATGATATTGATTATTTCCCCTCTGTGATGAATTGAACAATCACTCGGTTAATAGTGAAAAGTGGAATCCCGATGTTTGCAGCTATTTGACATTAATTAAATCCACTTTCAGATCAATCTATAATATGACTCATCTGAAACTAAGGATTATAATGCTTCCTTGACATGCACCATTCTTAAATTGTGATATATGATATCTAGAACAGAAAATAATTTCAATTAGTGAACTGAATCAGCTACCTCAACTGTTCTACATCTAATAACCCAAACAATGTTATCCATTCTTTTAACGTGGCCATCCCATCAAAGTTTACTCTTCTGCACACATCTCTCTATACTGTCCAGATTTAATCTTCCTATGAGATCATCAGATCTAAGCATGTCTTTAAGACTCAAATTACACATCCATCGTATCATTCTCATATGATTTCTCTCGATGCAACGCATGTCCTCAACCCTCACTGGCCAGGTTTCACTTCTATGTAACATCACACTGAGTACACGTACATGATAGACTCCGTCCTTGGCCAACAGTGGTAACACTATGCTGGTTAGTAACGGCAGAAGTTCCCTGAACTTACTCCATCCACTCCTGATTATTACAATCATGCTAGCACCTGCTCCACCCTGTGTTCCAATGGTATCACCAAGGTAACAAAACCTCTTGACAACCTCAATATAGATATCAAGATATACTTTTGTTAGATAATGGCTTGGACGCATCTATTTGAGATGGGTTTGACTTACGCGGTTGTAGCGGAGTCATCCTGTACAGTTCGGTTCGATGTGTTCCCACGGATGCATGGTGACAACTGACGTAACCTTAAGGTTACAGGAGGTCAGAAGTTGACATCACACCTGCGTGTTGATCGCGAGATTTGGTAGTGAGAGTTCGGCGTGGGAGAATTAAATCGAGATTGAATCAGTCATTGGCTTGGGAGCGAAGAGTCGACAACGCCAAATATGTAGCAGTATGAGAAAGATTCCGAATGACGGAAATCTAAGAGCCTAAAACAGAATCTTCCATACCCCTCTTTCTCAAGTAATTAAGAATATTAACTAGTGAACTAGTTAGCGTAAACCTCTCTCTCGATCACAGCGAACTCGTTCAGGTCGGCCAATTAAAGTAGTTAAATAAAAGCGGCTCTTTAAAACAGAAAAAGACTTGTCGTAAATCTAAGAAGTTGATTTCAGAATGGAGACAACAGCCTGAAAAGAATGATGACAGCGGCGTCGGCGGCGACGGTGATGACGAGCGACGATCAGTAGCAGGCCCGACAGCAAATAGTTGCAGAAGAAAAAGGAACGCAAATAGTCACACGGCAGAAATAAGCATGCGACAAATGGCTGCCGGAGACCACGAGAAAAGAGAGAGAGAGAAGAAACAAGGTTAGTAAGGCAGTACTAATAGTAGCGACGACGGCGATCGAGAATCGGATCTAAGTAAATACGACATATCGTCCCCTTTGAATCAACAGCGAAGTTCTACGAGAACTAAAAGAGTTATTGGGAAGCCAATAACCAATAATGTAACACTTTGTCCACATCTGAGTTCTCATCCATCTCCATTATCTGACACTTCTTGCACACAAACTGGTTATCCTCTCTCAACCTACCAGTAATTCCACTGCACTTCTTGTGTACCCAATGCTTACAGGTACCACCAATAATTTAATTGTATTTGATTCCCTTTCCACAAACTGAGTAAGGAAACTTCCCTCTTTTGGGGAGCTTTCCAACACTACGACCACCGGTCATCACAATTGGATGCAATTTTTGTTTTAATTAATAAAATTTAAGTAAATCGAGTTGAGACATTTATAACATTTGAAAAGATCAATGATTTGTATCATGCCAAGCAAGAAATCAGTTCACTTCAACGTGTATATAAGAAGTAAATAGACATCCTTATTGTCATTAATAATGTAGACTGATGTAAGAGGGTCCTGATTGACCTAGGCAAAATAATATTATTAGACAATCACTGTTAACAGTGGAAAGTGGAATCCCGAGGTTTGTGACGTTTTATGCTGATTAAGTTTCCACCTTCATATTAACCTATAATATGCCTCCTCTGAGAATGAGAATTGTAATGTTTCTTTGGCCTGTGTCATATTTAAATGGTGATATGTGATTGGTATATTGATAATATCTGAAACACGAAAACTGTCAATTAGTATAAAATATAGACATTTCAAACATTTACTGCTGCTTTGTACGGCTCCGAGTTCTGAGCGTCGGCGAAGGAAGCCGAAACTGTAAACATGTATGAATTTTAGGAGTAGACTATTTTGTCATCCAGTCTTGTAACTCCTTCCCTCCCTAATGCTCTCTTGAAGACCTTAACTTTCGACTAGCTTGTTTGAAGTCCATGGGATTGAACGCTGGTGGTGGGGTTTCTTTCAGCCTGGATAGATAATGAAGGTAGTTAAGTATCCTTGTTAGAGGGCAAGGTCATAATGCTTTTTTGGTTGGCACTTTCCCAGCTAATAGTACAGGAGACCGAACTCAAGGGCTTCTCTATCAGCACTCGCAAGAAGTCGGGTGCCATGTTACCTCTGAATTTATCAGCATCAGTTAAAAAACTGCCCTGCTTTAAAGTTATTCCACCTTCCTCTCCCTTTTTGTTATTATGCAACTCAATAATTTTTTGTTCGTTTCAGCTCCTTATATCAAGTGGCTACATGCATTGTCTTTAGCAAGTTCCATAAAAAAACATATCTCTTTATTTTTGTCATGTCTTAATAATGAAAATGTTTTAATCGATTGATGTGTAACCTTTTCAAAATGCTTTACGTTTGCTTCAGACAAAACCTTTTGTGTCACCATGAAACCATAAAACCAAACTTCTCTCTTTTCATCACCAACGCTCAGACCCTTGTTTTGCTCCAGTCAAAATGAATGGCTCTCTCCTTGAGGAGCCCCCTGCTTTGATAAGCTTCTAGGACTGACTTTCATTCCAGACCTGAAATGGAAGACTTACATTAAATATGTTGCTAAGGTCGCTGGAAAAATGGTTGGATCATTCTACAGCTCCATAAACTAGCTAAGTACTGACACAATCTTCTAGAATATTAAGTTTAAGTTACATTAACCAAAATACATTATCTAATAAATTACAAGTGGATTATTAACTTATACTTCAAAGATGTAACTCTATAAAACATATTAAAAATAAAACCTTAATGTCCATTATTAGTCATGTAAAACCTAAACGTCCATTTTTGTTATTGTGTCAGTATTATGCTCGTTACAGTATTATGATCGCGTCTCGAGTTGCCGATCAAAGAAATAAAAGAGAAACACAACATTATATATTTCCAAATTTATGGAATAATTTCCTATACAAACCACGATTTGTAGAATATTAAGTTTAAGTTTAAGTTACATTATCCAAAATACTTTATTTAATAAATTACAAGTGAATTATTAATTTATACTTTAAAGATGTGTCGGGATTCTAGGGGATATCCCGGTTACATGTTCATAATACAAACAATGTCACATGCAAGGCAAAATAATAATTCACAGGTAATAGGTTGTTTAAATAAGCGTTTATTGAACGTGTGTAACGACAATGAAACAGAGTACATTAATACGTATACAATGTTTATGTGGAATGATGAATGGTGTATGTATGTATGTATGTATGTATGTATGTATGTATGTATGTATGTATGTATGTATGTATGTATGTATGAATGTATGTATGTATGTATGTATAATGTGTGTGGAGTTGAAATAGTTCATATGATTGAAACGTACATGAGAAAATATGTTCAATAAAGAAATTGTTTACGTGAAAATAAAATGTTCTGTAGGAATATGAATGCGTATGTGAAGAAAAATCTCTTACCGAGAAAAACGTGTTTATGAATTTGAAAACGTGTGATTTTGTGGGTCAGTCAAGGAGACGAACAGCGTCTCTGATGACTACCGTCTGCCGTGGCCGGAACTGAAAAGAGGCATGTCTGACGTTGTGCACCGGTTTATATAATCAAGAAGGGTAGATAACTCTGTGGTCGTCTTCCAGCGCCACCTGACAGTGAAAAGCGACGTCTACTGGCAAACCGGTGCAATTATGTTTGAGAGGGGGAGATAACTGCTACAGATGTAACTCTATAAAAACATATTGAAATATAAAACCATAGTGTCTATTATTAGTCATGTAAAACCTAAACGTCCATTTATGTTATTGTGTCAGTATTATGCTCGTTACTTGTGTCTGTATTTCTATTTGTTTCAGAAATGATTCAATGTCAACATTCTTGCCAGACATGTTAGAATAAAGTTTTTTCAACAAATACAAAGAAGCAAACTTTTCTTCGCCTGTATAAGAGCCAGATACGCACTCAGATGGGATATTGTTGCAACATGTTGGGAAGTGTCGCTCAGATAACTCTTCCCTGCCTTGATAGAGTAAAAAAATCGATCTTGAAATCTAGAAAGTGATGTCCATTCTTCCCTATGCTTTGACACTGTACAAAATCGACTTCGAAATCTAGTGGGCAGGTGCTTTTAGCTTTCCTACAGCTTCTTTCTTACAGAAAAGACGTTGCAAGTCTTTCTCTATTCTACCCTTATTTTCATGGTAGATGCTCGACTGAGCTCCAAGTTCTGGTTTCCCCTGTAAAACATTCACAACAAAAACTCGTCTCGCTACAACCACTGTAAATAATTTTACCTTTCTTCCTTTGTCTCTATCCAAGAACTGCACAATATCACGGAGCTGCTTCTCAGCCGACTACAACATTGTCGCTTTCAAGTCTAATGTTAACATGTTCTTGTTGAGCCGTCCGCTTAAGTAATCAAATTCTGCCCAGTTTCAACCATCCTTACCAATCTTCACGTTGTTTGTCCCACAGCCCACCTGAAAACTCATTAACCCTTATCCTCGAGTTGCCTTTGGGCCTTGATAAGTGGTTGCTCATTAGTACAAAACATGAAAGATTTTCAAGCAATTTTTAATGAAAATAATGTTTGTGTACTTTACCTAGCTTTGTGCACAGCTAGAAATTTTTTTCCCACCACCCACTGCTGTAGCTGTAACGTTGAAATAGGAGAAAACTGTAGTTACTTTATATATAAGACTAGCTGGATACTCGGCGTTGCTCGGGAGTTGTGGATTGAGGTACGAAATGGCTTGTTTCGTTTAATCCTGCTAAGACCCAGCTCGTGTCTTTCAATCGTAGGTGTGTCCCTTTTCTTCTTGAGATTCTCATGGATGGCTCTGCTCTTGAGGAGAAATCGACTCGGAAACTTCTTGGTCTTTCTCTCTCATCAAATCTTTCTTGGAGTTTATTCATTAGATCCATTGCTCTTTCTGCTTCTCGTAAAGTCGGTTCTCTCTATCTCTTCAAACACTTTCTCACACCTGAGGCTATTCTCTATCTCTACAAATCTACTATCTGACTATGTATGGAGTACTGTTGTCATATTTGGGTTGGTGAATCTCTATCCCATTTGAGGGTTCTTGATAAGGTGCAGAAACGTATCTGTAATTTGATTGGCCCTACCCTTTCTTCTTCTCTACACCCTCTCTCACAGATGTGGTATTCCTAGTCTCAGTCTTTTCTATAAATACTATTATTGCATGTGTTCTTCAGAATTTTGTGATTTATTCCTCGCTTCTTTTGTTTCAGCTCGTTTAATTTATTGGTCTAGTGATCTTCATCAATTCGCTGTTTTGATATCTCATTGTAATACAGCTTCCTATTCCCGAAGCTTCTTTACAAGAACTGCAGGCTTGTGGAACTCTTTATTTGCTGACTGTTTTCCTCCTACCTATAGCCTTAGTCTTTTCAAGACTAAGGCCAATAGGCATCTCTTGTCCTTGTGATAATCATATTTCGTTCTTGTTTGCTCCTTACATCAAGTAGCTTCATACCTTGTCTGGAGCGATTTCCATTAAAAAAATGAACAACAAAATAGAAGAATTAAAAGTTTATGTAACATTTTTCTTTTAAAACTTCTCTATCTCTCCTTCTCTCTTCCTCTCTCTCCCTCTCTCTCCCTCTCTCTCCCTCTCTCTCTATGCCCTATCTTTCTCTCTCTCTCTCTCTCTCTCTCTCTCTCTCTCTATATATATATATATATATATATATATATATATATATATATATATATATTATATACCTCTTTCCTTCCTCTGCCCTCTCTCTTTCTATCGCCCACTCTCTCACTTTCTCTGACAACTGAAAAAAAAAGTTTTGTGCAATGTAACTGAACTAATCTATGACCAGCCACGGAGTATCCCTTCAACCCATATCCAAGCATTGTTTAAACTTTGTTTTTAGACTTTGTGTTAAGAATATGAAAAAATTATAAATTTTCAAATTTCATAATTTTCCGAAAAAGCAACAAAAAAAGCCAAGTTTGAGATGAAGATTCTATTTATAAGATCCCCGTGTGACATGAGTTGACGTGTAAAGAATTAGTTGGGGTTACCATGGTAACTGTGGTATCATCTCTATTTAGACACACACTGGACTCTTCCACTAAGTATATAATACTTTGATTGTAATCCACTCAGTAGGTCAAGTAGCATAGATCTACACAGGCGACGTTTTATTACTGTAATATAACCTTATTCTTCTTTTCAACATGTGTATTTGCCTTATTTATTTATTCATGCCCCTTATTCAAGAACATAACAGTAACAATGGTACTTGTTTGAACTGCTGCTATTGTATCTGGGCTCACCGAAGATGTTCGTTTATGATTTAGATACTACTACTACTAATACTAATACTACTACTACTACTAACAACAACAAGAATAACAATTATTATAATAATAATAATAATAATAATAATAATAATAATAATAATAATAATAATAATTTGATACAGCTTTTGAACCAGACAAAACCGACTTTTCGTTCGGCTTTTTCAGACTGATTACATAAACAGCTGGAAGATGCCGAAGCGCTTATCCAATCAGAAGGTGAGAAAAGCAGACGACAAGTTAAATTGTAAATTGATTAAATCATAAATTCGCGATTGTCAAGAATTTGCAACAGAGAAAAAAAAGGGGTAAAAAGAAAACAATAGTCAACAAATAAATGTTACCAAAGGCAATAAAATTAGGTTAGGGTTAGTTTACAGTTAGGTTAGAGGTTAGGTAAGTGTTAAGGTTAGGTAAGGGTTAAGGTTTGATTAGGGTAAAAAAACAATTCGGGTTTTTGACTGGTTTAAAAGCTGGACCAGTATCGAAAAAAAAAATTTAACTTTCTCGTAAAAAAAAAATATATAAAATTTATTTCATTAATTTTTTTTCTTAACAAATAAATAATTTTTCATAAAATGAACATACGGTGAGAGTTTTTCTTGCTTTAACTGTTGTTTTATTATTTTTATTCCTGTTGGAACGCCGTTTTTTTTTATTTTGATGCCAGTTTGTTTTCATTCGTCTTTTTCCGGCTGTTTACATAATTCTGTGTCGGCAAAAGTCGGTTTTGTCTGGTTCAAAAACTGTACCAGTACTATAATAATAATAACAATAATAATAATAATAATAATAATAATAGGAAGGTATATATTTAATCTTTTAAACCTTAATGGCTATACGTTGTGTCTTATTGTACACTACACCTAGTTACCATGGTAACACTTGGAGTTGTTTGAACTTTTGAGCATGCGCGTTAAACAAATTAATGATACTTACACAAATATCTAATAAGTGTGTGTCGCATGTCTATCCACCAATGTTTTCTTCACAAGAGAAATATTTGGGGGATCAAGTAAAATTTCCTAAATGGAATATTTATATTCAATTTTTTATGCCTCACTTGCTATAGGTAAGTGTCTTGTTGTGCGTCTACACACGTTACACCTAGTTACCATGGTAACACTTGCACTTGTTTGAACTGTTGTTATATCAAGCGAGTGTGAAACGTGATAGCAAAATACTCATACTATTACTAATAATAATAATAGGTAGGTTTATATCCCATTATTTAAGCCTTAATGGTTATATGTACGCGAAATACTGAAGATAAGCTTTGATTATATAGATACTACTACTGATAATAATTTTTAAAAAATTTTAATAAAAACATAAAAAATAAATAAATAAACAACAACAACAACAACAATAATAATAATAATAATAATAATAATAATAATAATAATAATAATAATAATAATAATAATAATAATAATAATAATAGCAGCAGCAGCACTAGGAACAATCCCCAAAAACCTGGAGAAAAGACTGGGAGAAATTGGAATCAAAGGGACCATCGAAACCATACCAAGGACGGCAATGATCGAAACAGTTGCGATCTTAAGGAAAATCCTCGAATGCAGAAACCAACCCACATGAGCTACAAATGGTAACCAGTCACGAGGAGTTTACAACAGAGAGAAAACAAAACCACACGAAGAACACCACAACACGAACCAAGGAAGAGAAACTGCAAGAAACATCACTTCATAATCTCCCCCTCCCCCAAGAAATTACACCGGCTTCACCACACAAAAATGAACCAGGGAACAGAAATTACAAGAAACATTAAAAAATAAAAATAAAATTAAAAACTTAAAAAATTTTTTAAAAGTTGTCGGTAAGCAATCACTGATGACCTGTGTGAGAACTCCTAGTGAGTACATAATAATAGGAAGGTTTATATTCAATCATTTAAGCCTTAATGGCTATATGTATGCGTTTTATTGTATGCTACACCTAATTACCATGAGTCTTCTAAATTTGATCATTTTTCAAAAAAGCAATAAAAGAAACTAACTTTGAGATGAAGATCCTGTTTTCCAGATCTTCATATGACACCAGTTGCCGTGTGAAGAATTCTTTGAAGAAAGAGTTAATCAAATATTGATACAAACTGACAAACACACTTTCTTGTTTACTAAATCTTCGATTTCGGAGCCGCAAAACATGGAGAACCAAAATCACTGTTTGCCTTTTGCACTTTGTTAACATGATTATTCAAGAATAAAAACAGTTTGATAGGTTCCAGTTCTACGAAAAACAAAAGTCTTAAAGAGCTTTTAAAAAGATGACACATTTCAACCGTAACGTTAACTCAAATCGATTATTATTATACTAAATGTGAGTCAATAAAAAGTTTTAAACTTAAGGCTTTTTTCGATATCACCATCACCATCACCATCAGGGTTTTTTATCATTCATGGAAGAAGAACCCCCTCCCTGGTTTCCGTCCACCTTATGTTATTCAGTAACGCTATTTCGCCCATAGCTAGGTGAGGCTATTTGCCCATAGCTAGGTGAGGCTATTTGCCCATAGCTAGGTGAGGCTATTTGTCCATAGCTAGGTGTCCACATACAGCGCCTGGTATTCCCAAATGGTCACCCATCTAGTACTGACCAGGCTCAACGTTGCTTTTCCTATATATCTAAAAGAATACCCGTCCCAGGACGGGTAAAACTAATTCTCTAAGCAGAGCGATTTTATGTCGCTTACGAAGATTAAAATAAAGATATAATGCTAATTAATGTCACGCTTAGAATCCTTATTCTAATTTTAATAAAAATCAATTACTTAATTTTAAATGTCTAAAATTTAAGGGTCTCTTAAGACCCTTCAGGGAATGTTGCTTAATTGGTGTCTAATGACTGGATCAAACTCAATACAAATGTGATATATTTGAATTTCTAAATGGGACGTTGTGTCTATATTATGTCCTGAAGAAACCCTTTAAAACACTACAAAGAAACTGAAATTTTGGGAACATTTATTATTGGATGTCTAATAGCTATTGTTAAAATTTGTACTAAAATCGGAGGTATTTTAATTTTTACGAGACGATTCCACCCCCTTTGCATAAAAGTGAATTAAACTAAATATTGCTCACATTACGAAAAAATAAAAAAGGATTATTGATAAGAAGTAAATGATCAATAACAATAGATTTCGAGGACTTTTCTGCATTAAATTAAATTTTTATAGAATTATTAAATTAGAATATTGAAAAATGTTTTTAGAAAAAACCATTATGAATTAAAATCAATTATCATGAGTTTTATTTTGTAATTTTGAAAATTCAGTTTTAATCTTTCTCTTGAGTTTATATTTAAAGTAACCCTAACTTGTAAAATTAATAGAAGAATACCCGTCCCAAGACAGGTAAAATTAATGATACTAAACCGTAAATCTAGAATTCTCATTATATGATTTTATTCTAGAAAATGTCTAAAATTTATAGGTTTAAGCTTAAGTTTTAGAAGAAATTTAAATTCAGGGAACCTTGCTCGGTGTCAAATCAATACGGATCAAATTTAATGCAAATCTGAAATATTTTAATTTTCAATTAAGAGCTTGTGTCCATATTATGTCCACTAAACCCTCTTAAAAATACTCCAAATAAACTGAAATTTTGGGAACATTTATTATTTGATGTCTAATAGCTATTGTTAAAATTTGTACAAAAATCGGAGGTATTTTAATTTTTACGAGACGATTCCACCCTCTCTTTGCCCCTTTGCATAAAAGTGAATTAAATTAAATATAGCTCACATTACATACCCTTATGCCTAGCAGGTGTGTTAAAAAATTCATGGTTTAGGCTTTACTGCAACCAATGGTTTTGCCACCGGACAGACTATTAAAATAAACAACCTATGCCCATATTTGCAGTTTCATAATGTTTTATTACAATGCGTTAATTTCGGAAGTTGATGACATTATGTGTGAGAACAATCCTCGCTTAATAGCACGTAAATGTGAGAAATTCTGTCCCATGCACATGTTTCTACCATTTTTCTACTAACTTCTTAGCTTGCTTAGAATTTCTCCAGAGCATTGACGCTCAGCAATGGTATTCTGAACATTGTGGGTTTAATCATGATTCATAAACCCATCATTTGATTTACATTCTCCGATAGGAGAATTACATTGTTCACGCCAATGTACCTTATGGATACATAAACCTTGCAATCCGTTAAATTTTCTGATGCAATCGCACATTGTAGCCAAATAAAATTCTAAATCGATTTCATTTAAATCAGTCTGGTGAGTGATATATTCTCCGTCTCGCTATATTCACCCTGAAGGAATTCTTTGGTTGTTGTACTGTTTAGAATCTACATACAAGTCATGTCTTTCCAAGATGTCACTCCAACTTTCCTTGAGTCACTCCGTCTTTCGAAAAAGTCATCTTACTTTCAAGCAAGTATTAGTATTCATTTTTTAACACACACACGCATATATACATGGTCTACTAAGCAAATTACTAAACAAAAGCCAAAGTGCCTACAATCTGAGCCAGGGCCGCAAACAAGATCTAAACAAAAGAGTAAACCACCTGCTCTTCATGGATGACCTCAAGCTGTATGCTAGTTCAGATGCTGACTTAAGCCGACTCTTACAGGTTGTACACACCTTCTCCAAAGATATTGGAATGAAGTTCATCCTGGACAAATGTGCCAAGTGCTCCCTTAGAGCTGGGAAGAAGATCCAAATGGAAAACATAAAGCTTGATGAAGATACTGACATCAAAGACCTTGAAGAACAGGAACAATACAAATACCTTGGCATAGAAGAAAACGATTCAATTCAACATGCCAAGATGAGAGAAAAAATTGGCAGAGAATATATACGCCGTGTTAGAAAAATTTGCAAAACACAGCTAACAAACAAAAACAAAGTAACTGCCATTAACCAATTAGCTATGCCATTGATAACATACAGCTTTAGAATTATTGATTGGCCACAAAAGGACATTAATAGATTAGACACTAAAACGAGAAAAATGTTGACAATGTACAGAGTAATGTACAGAAACCAGTGTCTACCAAGAGTGTATCTCCCAAGAGGAATAGGGGGTATGGGTCTCTCAGAAATTGACCATCAACATCGAGCCACTATTCTGAGCACCGGCCAATATCTGATGAGCTCCCAGAACCCAAACCTTATGATGGTATGCCAACATCAAGAAATCAGAGCAAGCAGAACAACCTCTATCACAAAACTGGCCAAACATTTTGGACAGGACTGCCTTACAAATGAGGCAGAAACAGACAACAATCCTGCCACAGAAATAGCTCGCAAAAGCCGTCAGAAATACACCAAGACCTTCCATTCCAGAAAACTGGAAGAATGGGCCAACCAACAACGTGCTAAGTATTTTCTAGGTGAATTATCCCAGGAATATATAGATAAGGAAGGCTCTGTAGACTGGCTGAAAAGAGGATCTCTCCACTATGATCAGGAGAGAATGATAATGGCTGCTCAAGATCAAGGCTTGATGACCAATGCCTTTAAAAAGATGAATGGTCTCAGCAACAATAACAAGTGCAGGTTCTGCCACACAGAAGTAGAGAGTGTGAGCCACCTGACATCCAGTTGTAAGGTTCTCCTGGGGGATGGCTATTATACAATGCGACACAATGGAGTGTGTAAATATCTTCACTGGACTATTTGTAAAAAGTTGAATATCCAGTGTAGCAGCAAGTCCTGGGAGCATATACCAGAAAGAACAGTTGGAAATAATTTATGCACCATCCACTATGACTATGTAATCCCTACAGCTACATATCTAGAAAACGGAGCTGTTAAACCTGACATCGTAATATGGGACAAAAGGGAGAAAGTAGCAACCCTAGTTGAAGTCAGTGTCCCTGATGATGCAGGATTGAACAGAGCAGAAAGGGAAAATATTACGAAATACCAAGGTCTTATGTAGGACATGAAAAGAAACTGGAATCTTAGGAAAATCTCCATCATACCAGTAATTATAGGAGCAACAGGACTAATGAAGAAGAATTTCAAGAGCTATCTGGCGAGTATACCCGGTGAACCGAGTGCAAGAGAAATACAGGGTGATTCATAAGTCACTTAGCTATTTAAAATGATTACCATATGAAACACAAACATACTATGAACTTTTGATAATTGTTATCTGACTTTCTAATTACTGCTATTTGTTATTTTAAATTTGTTCGTTTATATATTTGTTTCTATATATATTTATTTTTATTTATTTAAATTTTAAGTTCCCAAATCGATCGTATTCCTTGCAAAAAAGAATGGAGCTATGCATGCAGAACGAAGGTGGAAATTTTGAAATTTGCTGTAATGTTAAACTCCCATAAATGAATTTGTTGAATAAACTTTGTTTTGTATTACCGTATTTTTTAACTTTAGAATTTCAAAAATAAATAGCTAAGTGAAGTGACTTATGAATCACCCTGTAAAAACAACTGCACTTAAAGGGACGGTTAGAATCTTAAAACGATCTCTAGGCTGGAGTGTCTGAAATAGCCGGTGAATGTCTGGCATCCGGTAGGATGCCCCATCTCCAGCAAAAACAGAATAATAATTAAAAAAAAGTTGATGGTCAAATATAAGACTCTTAGAAATTAAATAGCAGCATCGAGCCACTATTGTAAGCACCAGCCAATAGCTGATGAGCTCCCAGAACCCAAACCTTAGTATAGTACACCAACACCAAGAAACAAGTAAACTAAATTCGTATGAATCAACACGGTACAACTTTCGTTGACCAGCTTAGTTTTGTTGTCGGCATTTTTGCAATAGGGACCACGTAATGGTTGCCAACATCCCTAAGTCAAAGTGATTCTATGGAACCGACTGGATTCGAACATAGAACACCCAGGTCGTCAGTCCGTGCCGTTATCCACTTAACCACCATCCCCTCCCAAGATGGAAAAACATAATGTTTTTAAATGAAACTCATTAGTAATAGAAAATGAAAAAAGGAAAAAAAACAAATATATTATTTATAAATAATATCTTTGGTTTTCCTTTTTTAATATATATATATATATATATATATATATATATATATTAGTAATAGAAAATGAAAAAATGAAAAAAAAACAAATATATTATTTATAAATAATATCTTTGGTTTTCCTTTTGTATATATATATATATATATATATATATATATATATATATATATATATATATATTAGTAATAGAAAATGAAAAAATGAAAAAAAAACAAATATATTATTTATAAATAATATCTTTGGTTTTCCTTTTTCCATATATATATATATATATATATATATATATATATATATACAATAATATTTTTATAAATAAATATTAAATATTTAAATACCTAGAGACATCGATGTTTCATGCTAACGCAATCTTCAGTCTAGGGACTAATTCTCAACGGTCGGTAGGCGCGAACCCCGAACATAAAACGCCACTGATTCGCAGTCGGGGATCTTACCCATAGGCCATTGCCAACTAGTTAGTACATAGAGAGGAACTTTAACTGTAAATAGCGGAAAATCGGCGACTACTCACCAAGCAGCTAGAGTGATCTACGAAACGTCGGACCATGCATATATATGCATATATATATATATATATATATATATATATATATATACATATATATTAGTGTGTAACCAGATTTAAAAAATCGAAAAAGTAGGATAATGAATAAGAATTATAAGCTAGATGGTAACGACATGTAGGTCAGGGTTATTGGTAGACATCGCGTTTGGAATGCAACTGTGATTATTTTTATCATTTCAGGTTTAGACGACAATGAAAATACAAATATTTTATTGCTAGTCTAAGGTATGCCGATTTGAGGAATGTGTTAAAAACAATTATCAGAATTACATCACCGATCAAGACAAGATCGGGAAAAAGAGAGAGCAAGAGTTGCTATTGAAGTGAGTAGATGTTCTGCCTTTTGCTCCCTCCACTGAGGGCTGGGGAGTTAACTACGTCGGTAAGAGAATAACGACATTCTACTACAATAAATTGTAAGCTATAAAAAATATTGCTTATTTTGATTCCTTATTTGTGTAAAGAACAGGGCATATTGCGACAAGTGTTTAAAAGAGGAACAAAAATAAGACAAGGCTAAACCTATTTCAACTCGGGTAAATCAAGAAAATTTATTGGCTGATCGAAATGGATAGTTAGAGAGGGATGGGAATGAAGGCAATAAAATTAATAGCTTTAATTGGTTGGAGGTTCATTTTCTTTTTTTAATGGAAATCGTTTCAGACAAGGCATGAAGCCACTTGATGTAAGGAGCTAAAGAAAAAGAAATACTACTTCAAGGTTAACTAGCTAACGATAAGAGTTAGATGGATAGATTCCGACCCAGAAAACAGCAATTCTTCCCCCTTTGTCAAAAACATCGCTAAAGGACAAAATAAGGGAAGCGAGAGTTACGAGGCTGCCGGAAGTAAACCCAAGATCCGCTTTCTACTCTCCCCTTGTGTAAACATTAGTTGCTTATGAAAATTGTAAAATGTAAATCTTTTCAATTTACCTGACGAACTCTGCTTAGGAATGAAACACAAAATCTTTGGTGCAGCTTGCTTGCCATAAGTATATTTATACTGTTGCATAGCCGTCCCGGAATGGGCCGTGGCAGTTCTCGCTTTGTATACCTGTCCCGGAATGGGCCGTGGCAGTTCTCGCTTAAACAACTGGTCATTTTTAACACCAAAAAGGCATATGTTGCATACCTTTTAATTTCTCGTACCTTTTCTCTTTCCTCGTCGCATGGAGGGGTGTGTCGTCTCGATGTCGTCTAGTGGTTGAGTTATTTCTTCTTTCTTTCTGCCGTGAACCTCGCCGTCCGTTGTGTCTGCAACAAAACCTTTATAACACAATTTCACGAGGCATCAATCTTTTACTTTGATTCTGTTAATATTAGGCGTCAGTTATCGTTGCCGCTGGAGATGCTTCACTAACGTTAAGGGAGAGACCAAATTCCTGCTTAATAGTTAGTTAATTTCTAGCTTAAGTCTTTAGCCATTCGAGGAGGGGGGAAGGAGAAATCTCATGCCTGTATTCTCTTAGGGAATTTAATTCCCCTAATCATGTTGAAGACTACATAGAGAAATCGTCCGTTCGGCCCGCTTCCAAAACCCAGACTGGCAAAACTCCGTTTCCCACACAAAAGCCCGTGACGTCACAGAACCTCTATGCGCAGGTGCACCTTGACCCTTGACTTGAGGTCTCGTCAACGTGGTGACCCTGTCAACGCTTGTGAGCTCCGACTGTGAGAACCAGTTTATTTTGCACTCGACCGTACGGGTCCACCCGCACTAAATCGCGCAAGCCAAACCAAACGATCCCCCACATACGTCCACTTCAAGATGCGTCCAGCCCCACAGGGCCATTATCCAACAATACTACTAGAGAGAGAGAGAGAGAGAGAGAGAGAGAGAGAGAGAGAGAGAGAGAGAGAAAGTAAACGCTTTTTTGTAAATGGGGTTAACAAAAACGAATTAGCATTTTATGATTTTTAAGCTGCTTCATCGTTTTGTTGGCATTGGTTAACCCCGATTCTTTTTAGTACCAGTTATTCACAGGTAAGACCATGCAAAGGTTTCCAGTATCAATAATGAAAGTGATGTTATAGAACCGACAGAACTCGAACCCAGAACACCAAATCTGCTGGGCTGCTATCCTCTGCACCGTTACCTATAGAATGGGGTATTAGGGGAGGGGAAGAATACTAAAAATGGTGTAGTAGAAAAAATCATTGTATTATTCAGTAGACCAACAAGTTTAATTCCATTCAGTTCACAAAAATACAATTAAAATTTAGACAGATACCTTTTTTTTGCATCTTATTATTATAGCTTGTTTGTTTTTTGGTGAAAAAATAACTTTCAAGTGAAATCGTTTCAACTTTCTCGGAAGATTTTAATTTCCCATGCTTCACAGAATTTAATAGGTTTTTGTCTTGGATGTTAAAACATGCGTTTTTCTTTTTCAATTTTTAAAATTAGTTTGCATATATATTTGAAGACTACAGATCTCTATTGATCTCTCTCTCTCTCTCTCTCTCTCTCTCTCTCTCTCTCTCTCTCTCTCTCTCTCTCTCTCTCTCTCTAGAAACAATGGACACCCCATGAAAGAAGGCATGCACAATGAGGTGTTTAAAATGAAGCAAGGGTTACAAAAACAGTAGCTGCACTTCGCCTGATATGTGCAATCATAAACCACCTGATGGAGAGAGAGTGGGTCCTGCTCTCAGCAATACATTATTCACTTGCACGAAAATTTACATGTGCAGGCTATCAGATGGTTCAGAATGTCACCCTTGTGATCAAGTGATTCCTGAAAAATACGACTGGATTTTTTTTTTTTAAATATGTGTACAATTTATATATTTAAAAATATATTTTGGTACTTCTGCAGTTCATGGACCGTGCTATTTTTTAGATAGCTTTTCAAGTGAAATTCAATTTTTACGGCACCTTTTGTTTATTAAATTGTTAGGTGAAAGTACAGAATAGTTAATAAAACCCTCCCTCCCTATGTTAAGAATGGGTTTCTAAATAATAAGGTTATTATTTCGGCACGGTCCGTAAAATGCAGAAGTACCCATATTTTATTGATTTTATTTATATATATATATATATATATATATATATATATATATATATATATTAATGGTTCACAACTTTCAAAGGCCAAAAGGCACTCAATGATAAGAGTAAGTGAGATTTTCAATTGGATGGTGGAACAGTACTATGAAAGGATTAAAAACTATGATTAGTTAACATGACAGATATTTGTTGACATTGGACTTGAAAACAACCATGCCCTTTTGTTTAAAGAGACACTGGATATGCTCTGAAAAGGTGCCTGCATTATGAGTAGTGAAGCAAAACACTAACAACTACTAACTTACACTCAACATTGTGTTAAGTCCAGTGTCAAGAAAAAGTCGAAGTTCACCAAATGCTGAGATAGGTGGAGATTCACAGTTTTCTGTCTTCTATACTAGTTGCCTTAGTCTAACCTACTATTTAACCCAGTCTACCCTACTATTTCACACATAGCTAAATGGGGGGGGGGATAAGTATTAATACCTTTCCCAAAATATTTGTTTTATGAAAATCGCTCCAGACAAGCATGAAGCCACTTGATGTAAGGAGCTAAAAAAAATACTACTTAGTCAAAAACTAGCCAACGATAATTGTTAGATGGATAGATTCCGACACAGAAAACAGCAATACTTCCCCCTTTGTCAGAAACATCACTCATGGAATGTGAGGACTAAACGACAAAATAACGGAAGGGAAAAGTATTTTCCCAACTACTTCCGCTTCCAAACTTATGACACTCAATGGTGAACAATGTAAGTAGATGTTAGATGCATGGCATGACCTCTTCTTCTTCGTCTTCTTTCTTGTGCCAGCTCCCTCAAAGCTGCAGCTCGGTCTTGGCAAGCCAGGTTCTTGTCTCGTCATCAAGGTCCGCTATGCCCTGCTCGCCATTGGGTGGTTTGAACAGCGGGCATTCCTCTATGACGGGCATGACCTCTGTTCAGTCTTAAGAGACAATGGATACCCCCTGTAATGGTGGCTACACGTGTAATTGTGAAGCAAGGGTTGTGCAATCGCCAACCACACCTTTCCTGAGCTGGCACTGCTTGATTCCAGTAGCAAGAAGAAATCCAGGATGACTGGAAACAATGTCGAGATAAGCAGAGAGCACATACAGCACCTGGTATTCCAAAATGGTCACCCATTTTAGTACTGACCGGGCTCAACGTCGCTTAACTTTGGTGATCTAACGGGAACCGGTGTGTCAACGTGATTATGCCATGATGTTGGATGTGCATTTGTAAAAATAGTGTTAAAAACTGTACCTATTTTCCACATATATGATAAAACAAAGACTGTTGCACATTCATGACTGAAACTTGGTGGGCAAGTCAGGCATAAATTGAAGTTTTTTTTGTACCAAATATGGGAGGATTGCAGAAAGGATTGTGAATTTTATTAACGATTCTCAGGGTGGGTCGCATTTAATTTTGGTCACCCTGTATTAGTGTATCATGGACTAATCCATTTCACAAGACGGTGAAACACTGGAGTTAATTAAATTAGCAAACGCAAGTTTATAATTGCTGTATCGTACAGGTGCATTAGAATTTAAACTGGACACAATAATTCGTTTAGGAGTAAAGGCCATTTTAATGGATTTGGTGGCCATCGCGGACACCATATTTGAAAAAGCACAAAGGGGGGAAACTTCCGTGTTAAATGTGAATGCTCCTGGAACTATAAGGCAATCGTAAACTGGCCTCCGCTAATTTCATTAACTTCGGAGTTTCGCTGTTTGGGGAAATAGAGTAGTCCGTATGTGTATCAAAATTATTTTCTTTTCTGCACACCTTTACTCCAAAGTTTTCTTTTTAATAATGAGTCCCCACTTACCAAGACCAAAAGCCACTCGAGGATAAAGGTTATGGCTTGTCATTTAAATAATGAAGAATATTATGAGAGGATTTAAACTTACTTACTTTTGATGACGGTTTATGACAAGAATGTGTTGACATTGGATTTGAAGACGACCGTTGTAGTCTGCAAGGAAGCAGTCCCCTGGTAATATGTTCCACACATGGGAAGTTCTTGCAAGTTGCGGTAGGAAGCTGAATTCTTGCTGTGAATGTTTTACAAGAAGGAACCAGAAATTGAAGCTGCCATAGAAATAACGATAGAGAAGAGAGAGAATAGCAATGCCTTTTCTGTGAGGAGACGACTGTAGATAACGGAAGAGATCAGCCCCCAGTTGATCGCAGAGTCGACTTTGTACTCTGTCAAAACAAGAAAGAGTGCCCTGAGCGGCACCTCCCCAGATGTGGCAGCAGTACACCAAAGTTAATAGAGTGTTATGGTACCTTACCTATACGGACCTTGAACTCTTCCACTCACCATAAATACTGGGAGCGCATGCTTCTCAGTGTTTGGTCCACACCAGCCCGTGCGGTCTTTCTGTAACATCAGTTGCTGAGAGACGGTGGACTAGTAAATACCAGTCGAGGATCTGTTCTCGACAATCAGTCCGGCAAGAACTGAGCCATTTCGGTGACCTTTTATTTGTCAGGCTGAGGTATTAGTCCTGGGTAGTCATAGCAGGTCCATCCTTGCAGGCTTTGCCTCTCCTTTTTGGGGTGGAATAAGTTTATTGCTTACTGCCTGAAGCGTCATGATCGGGGAATGCGGACGAGGCTGCCCAAGCAATGTTTTATAAGCCAGAGTGCTACTTCTTTAGTGGCGCTGGCTTGACTCTCTTCCACCTTTCGGCTTTGTGCCACATATTCCTGCAGTGGGAAGAAATTTAATACCTGGAACTACACCAGCCCGTGCGGTTTTTCTGTAACTTCAGTTGCTTAGAGACTTCAAACTGGTAAATATCAGTCGAGGATTCGTTCTCGATAATCAGTCTGGCAGGAACTGGGCCATTTCGGTGGCCTTTTATCTGTTGGGGTGAGGTATACTGTCCTGGGTAGTCCTAGGAGGTCCACCCTTCCAGGCCTTGTCTCCCCTTTTTGGGGTGGAATAAGTTTATTGCTTACTGCGTCATGACCGGGGAATGCCGACGGAGCTACTCAGGCATTTTTTTACCTGGAACCACACCAGTCTATACTGGCAGTGGACACTGACGTGCAACCACTCTTGTTCTCAGTTGTATTATACTTGTTTTCTCTAAACTCTGAGTTCGTGTCTTCCTTCCGGACCCTTTACAGACCCACAAAATATAGCCTGCACATATCTAATGTCTACTGATGTCTGCCTAATATTATTAGGGTATTGTCAAATATTGATGGTGGTAAGTCTACTAATAGCTATTAACTAGTTCATATTGTTGAGATATATAATGGAAAGCAAGAAACGTTTCAGCCAAGCGATCACGAAGGAGTTAAGAGATTGACCCTACTGAGTTGTGAGAACTGGAGGCCAATGACGTGAACGGATATGACGTCATATATTTTGAGGGTGACGGGATTTCTGGGTGAAGATAATTGAATCTTGATTGGAGCTTTAATGAGAAAAAACGCATTTTTAAGATGGTCTAAGAAAATGGTTAATAATTAAGCAATGTGCTTAAACCATAAGCAACTATCCTCGTCTTCTTTTCTGGGAGGTTTTTATTTATCCCTCATGTCTTTTTTAACTAACAAGGTTTTTCTCCTTCGTATTTTGGCTAGAAGCAAAGTGTAGTATCTGTTCTAATACTACCTATGCTGACAGGTGTGAATGATATCACCACAATTAGAAACCCTTCATCTCATCAATCAACTGCAGACGTTTTGCCCTGTGAGTCAAAATTATTGTCACTTAATTATGACCCAATTAATAACTTTGTAGGAATACAATTATCTCTTTTGAAGATGATTTACTTTGTCAGTAGTTGGCCTGCTGATGAGATGGTTGGTCCTGTAAGATGTCTTGTGTTAATTACTAAAAAACTAGGCTCTCTCTCTACCTCTTAGCAGTATTATTTACCTCCTCTTCAGGAGGTTAGGCACAAGGCCATTTTTATCTTACTTCCACAAGGTAAGATGTGACCCAAGGTCGGGTCGGGAAAGTGAGATTTGAAAAGCCAGCGCCCGAGAAGGTGAGCATTCTGGCCATTAAAACTTGCCTGGGCAGCCCCGTCGGCATTCCTCAGTCAGTAAGCAATAAACTCACTCTTCCCCAAAGAGAGGAAGCAAAGCCCGGGAGGGTGAACCTCCCAGAACTGCACAGGACAATACCTCTTAGCAGTAGCTCTTTAGCATATGTGACATATTCCCTGGCTCTGTATCCCTAAACATATTATCTGTAGCAAGGTTTCCTTTGGTTATCATGTATGCAATTTCTTTCATCATCATCATCATCATCATCGTCGTCGTCGTCGTCGTCATCATCATCATCATCATCATCATCATCATCATCATCATCACTGAACCGGTAATACCTGGTGTGGTAATAGCCCTGGGTGGGCTATGCCGGTTTCCTCCAAAAGAAGAAGGTTACAGGGAATATAAAATTCACAAATGGTCCCCAGCCACATGTATATCCCGATCATGAAAAGATGACATACAACACCTAGCATTACTAAATGATCACCCATCTGGTATTGACCAGGCTGCATGTTGCTTAACTTGGGTGATCTGACGAGAACCGGTGTGTCAACGCGATTATGCCATACATCATCATCATCATCATCATCATCATCATCATCATCATCGTTTAAACGTCCGTTTTACATGCTGGCATCGGTTCTACTGTTTTAGGAAACTGACTTTCAAACTAACCTATATCTGGGAGGTCTTTATTTATCCCTCATTTCTCTCAAGTCCATTTTTATCACTTCCTCCCATGTTTCCCTTTTTACCTCCTCTGTGAACTGACCCTGCTACCTTAACTGTTCTACATCTACTAACCCAAGAACTCTCATCCATTCTTTCAATGTGGCCATACCATCGAAGTCTCCTGTTCTGCACACATCTCCCTATACTGTCCAGATTCAATCTTCCTCTGAGCTCATCAAAACTAAGCCTGTCTTTAAGACTCACATTACGCATCCATCGTATAATGCACATATTATTTCCCTCCATGCAACGCATGTCCTCAACCCTCACTGGTCAGGTTTTACTGCTTATCAATGCCCAAGGGCCACTCGATGATAGGGTTAATTGTCAGTTAATGATGAACAACACCATGAGAGGATTTGGAAACGATGGGTGAAATGGTCAGAATTTGATTATTTAAGCAGACAGCTTGACAAAAATTTATTAACATTGGACTTAAAACCGACCATGTTATAGTCCGCTGAGAAGCAGCCACAGATAGGAAGTTCTTGGAAAGAAACTCTGCTCATGGAAGGTATGTTTAGTTTTAGGTACACAGTGGGAAAAAGGAAAATTGTTTATACTGGTTGTAGCTAGACGAGTTTTTGCTGTGAATGTTTTACATGGGAGATGTATTTGACTGATGTTTAGAAAATCTTTTACTTACATTGGACAAATCATAAAATATAACGTTCAAATCAAATAAATACTAGAACGAAATATCTCATGACACTGTCTGGAATACTCGCAGACCTCAATGAAATTCAATTATGCCCTTCCTGCGTTTACACCTATATGATATGCATCTTTTCTTGTGTTAACGGGCGGTGAAGAGAAGTCGACCCTCTGACAAATCTAACGTGTTTTATTTTTACACTAAAAAATTGTACAGCTAATCAGAACCATGTTCAAAAACCGGCAAGAAATAGCCAACAAAATATTGTGTCCTTTCCAAGATGGAATCGGAAGTCAAGGTAGATAACTCTGTCTTAATTGTAGCTGCACATGATAACCAGTGTCATTTTTCACTTCAATACAAAGCCTTGTGGGCAACCAAAAAATTATATCAATTTTGTCGATGAGGAAAATACTAAGGAAGGGTGCAGTGGGAGTCTGATTGTAAAGAGGAAACCTTTGATAAATTTACTTTAATTATGTTACAGTTTGGCATTTAGCAGAATGGTCGGATCAGTAGTTGTTATACAGCGAATGTTTCTTCATTAATCCAACCAGACTAAGCAAAGCTACCAATGGATCTTTTGGTCAAGATCAAAGTGTAGTATCTGTTCCGATGGATACTGCACCCCATAGACTGGTATTGTCTTGGCCTTCGGGGCTTGATTTACGCCGGTCTATGGGATTGTCCTGTGCAGTTCTAGGAGGACCACCCTCCCAGGCTTTGCCTCCCCTCTTTGGGGAGGAGTAAGTTAATTGCTTACTGCTTGAGGCGCCCCTACCGGGGAATGCCAACGGGGCTGCCCAGGCAATTTTTGATGGTCAGAGTGCTCACCTCTCGGGCGCTGGCTTTTCAACCCCCACTTTCCGACCCGACCTTGGGTCACATCTTACTTGTGGGAGTAGGATAAAACTGGCCTTGTGCCTAACTCCTGGAGAGGAGTAAATAATACCAATGGATCTTGCAGTTGCTGCTGTGATGAAGTTGTTAACTTTCTATCTTTTGAATGAGGCATGGAACAAGTGTGCAAGCTCCTTCTGACATTTTTACTCCAATACAAAACTTGGTGTGTAACACTTATTTTTTCTTCAATACAAAACTTGGTGTGCGACATTTTTTTCTTCAATACAAAACTTGGTGTGCGACATTTTTTACTTCTATAAAAAACTTGGTGTGCGACATTTTTTTCTTCAATACAAAACTTGGTGTGCGACATTTTTTTTCTTCAATACAAAACTTGGTGTGCGACATTTTTTTCTTCAATACAAAACTTGGTGTGCGACATTTTTTTTCTTCAATACAAAACTTGGTGTGCGACATTTTTTTTCTTCAATACAAAACTTGGTGTGCGACATTTTTTTTACTTCAATAAAAACTTGATGTGCGACATTTTTTTATATTAATACAAAACTTGGTGTGCGACATTTTTTTTTACTTCAATACAAAACTTGGTGTGCGACATTTTTTTTCTTCAATACAAAACTTGATGTGCGACATTTTTTTTCTTCAATACAAAACTTGATGTGCGACATTTTTTTACTTTAATACAAAACTTGGTGTGCGACATTTTTTTTTACTTCAATACAAAACTTAGTGTGCGACATTTTTTTTTACTTCAATAAAAACTTGGTGTGCGACATTTTGTTTTACTTCAATACAAAACTTGGTTTGCGACATTTTTTTACTTCAATACAAAACTTGGTGTGCGACATTTTTTTTCTTCAATATAAAACTTGGTATGCGACAACTTTTACTTCAATACAAAACTTGGTGTGCGACAATTTTTACTTACATGCAAAACTTGGTGTGCGACATTTTTTTTTACTTCAATACAAAACTTAGTGTGCGACAATTTTTACTTCAATACAAAACTTAGTGTGCGACATTTTTTACTTCAATACAAAACTTGGTGTACGACATTTTTTTCTCTTCAATACAAAACTTGGTGTACGATATTTTTTATTTCAATACAAAACTTTGTGTGCGACATTTTTTTTACTTCAATACAAAACTTTGTGTGCGACATTTTTTTTACTTCAATAGAAAACTTGGTGTGCAACTTTTTTTTTTTTTACTTCAATACAAAACTTGGTGTGCGACATTTTTTACTTCAATAGAAAACTTGGTGTGCGACAGTTTTTACTTCAATACAAAACTTGGTGTGCCACATTTTTTTTACTTCAATACATAACTTGGTGTGCGACATTTTCATCATTATCATTTTAACGCCCGTTTTAGATACTGGCTTTTAGAAATTGATTTCTAAACTAACCTGTTTCTGATGAAGGCTTTTTCTCCCTCTTTCTCTGAAATCTATCCTTATGAGTTTCTTTCATGTTTTCCTTGGTCGTCCCCTGCCAACTGACCTTGCTACCTCAACTGTTCTACATCTACTAATCCAAAGACTCTTATCCATTCTTTTAATGTGACCAAACTACCATAGTCTCCTTTTCTGTACACATCTTTTATGATATTGAAAAAACATTTCAGACATATCTTAAGCTTTGAGATGAACCACTTTCTCAATTTATCCTTAAGTATTTGCTTAACTTCGCATTACAATTAGCATTTTCGAAAATCATCATCTTGTATGATATATATGTTTAGATCTCAGTAAATTTTAGACCTTTATAAATTTGCATTGAAACTGGCACCGAGCAAATTGACTTTGACAAGCAAAAAACATTGGCTTTTTGTAGGGAAAACATACTTATCATATTACTATGTTCTGCTCTCAATTGCAGTCAAAACAAAATGAACGAGGCGGGTACAGAATGGATGCTGACATGACAACAAATGTGTATGCTTCCGATAAACAGTGGATGATGTCATATTACCCACTGACTCAACTTACCCTACTCTCAACTTATATACATATATATATATATATATATATATATATATATATATACACACACATATATGTACATATATACACATATATATATGTATGATGATGATGGACTCTCCCATCGATTTCGACGTATAAGTGCCCCGCAAGGGGCTGGCCTCACGTGTAATTCTGAAGCAAGGGTTGCGCAATACGCAATAACATATCTCCTGAGTCAGCACTACTTGATTCCAATGGCAAGCAGTTCAAGACAACTGGAAACCATGCCGAGATAAGCAGAGAGCAAATACAGCACCTGGTGGCTTTACGGAGCCCTCCAAAAAGGAGCGTGCTCCAGGAGCACGCTCCTTTTTGCGGGAGCGAAGGAGAGGAGGGCTCATTTTATATTCAGCGGGAGTGGAGCGGGAGCAACTCCATTTTGGACTAAAGAGCGGTGGTTTTATAGCTCCGCGCTCCTCGCTCCAAAATTATTTTATTTTTTTAAAACATTAGTTTTTTTGGTCAGCTATAAAAAGGAAAAGAAAAGATAGTTTCAGCTAACATCTTTGAGTTATTTTTTATGTATATTGTAAATGTATATGAGATAGGAAGATAGAGAGAGAGAGAGAGAGAGAGGGGGGAGGTGTGGAAGGGAGAGAGGCAGAGAGAGGGAGGGAGAAAAAACGAGAGAGTTACACATGAAAAGAGAACATTTTAAGTTCTCTGTAAATTTTCACGTAGACATGTAACATTTTTGATAAGGCGGGAGACAATTTGGCACAAATGTCTTCAAATGCGACGCCACGTAGTCTATATATGTCTTTGAAGTTATTTTCTTAAAGAGTTGAACTTTTTTTTGTATTCATGACGAGGATGTTTTATTGATGATTGAATAAATCAGCCAATTTTTCTTTTAATTTATAGACAATTTATTTGTGTACTAAATCTTACTGCTCTTCTTCTTCTTCTTCTTCTTCTTCTTCTTCTTCTACTTCTTCTTCTTCTTCTTTTTCAAATAAAGGTATTTAAAAAATCTTTAAGGGTAATAATAACTAAAGAAATTTTTGTTTTCGTAACAATTAAATACATCTGTTTTTAAGCCATTTGACTCCTACCCATTACATATTATTCCCCACCCCAACGAAATAATACAACACATCGCCATAACTCTTGAAAATAGAACTGTGTTTTGTTTTGTTCAAAGTGTAGTATCTTCGCAAGTGTCTCCTCTCCTGCTACACCGACGAACACATTTTTTCGCCCCGAAACTGTGAGTTAACTAAAATTTTACAATACATCTATCAACATCTTTTAAATGCCTAGCTGTATATTGGTAAAGTTTATACTTTCGACGCCGTAAAATATTTTCAACTGATTTTTTATGAATTCATTATTTTGTGATGTGTTCTTCTTTACGATAAAACCGAGACTTTCTAAAAAATGTATTTCTTTTATTTGTTCTAACATTGTTTTTAATAAGAAAACTTGGTATTACTGGATAATTTAGTTTAATCCGTCGTATCTTAATTTTAGCGAAAAATAAAAATGAGATTCTATTTTATTTAGGCGATTACATGTAATCAGTCTGGTAAAATATCCACAAAAACGGAATAAAAAAAACAACTTTAGTGTGGAGGATCACTTTCCTATATAAATTTAACATAAAATGATCAACCACTTCCGGACCAGATAGCGTAGGAAATAACATGTAACCAATTTTTAATAATGAGAGTGCATTAAGATTAAAGTTTTATATTATAAATCTTATCTTCTTTAAATATAAACTTTTCGGGAATCTTTTACTATAATCAACAGAACGAAAAAAGGATTAAAAAACAAATGTGCAACAAATAAATGTTAGCAAAGGCAAGTTAAGTTACTCATCTAACTGCCTGGATAAACGGTTCTAAAATATATTCAATCGATAATTGCTGAATTTTCCTACTTGGCCAAAATTGCCGAGTTTTCCGTTGCCGAATTTTCCATTGCCCAGTTTTCCGTTGCCGAGTTTTCCTTTGACGAGTTTTCCTAAATTCGTTTGAAAGTACTTGCGCGTTTCTCTGTGGTGTATACATTGTACTATATAGTTATGTTCGTAAAACAAACAAATATTAAACAACAGCACGACGAGTAATGTTGTCCTGGCTGTTTCTTCTCTCACAGAGAAATGTTTTCTTTAAAAAGAAAAGAATCACTAATAATGTTTAAAAGTAAAACTTTATTTACTTAAAAAAAAATCAAAATTCTCTTCCAAAATTCTCTTCCAAAAAAAAAATATAAAAAATATCGGGTCAAATTTTCCTCCCCTGAAAAAAATAGGTTGTTAATGTAATGAAAATTAAAATTGTTTTAAAATACTTCAAGGATTTTTCTATTTCTATTTTATACCTCAGGAAACGAAAATTTACGTATAATCCTGATTCATCCGACATGTAAAAAATCTGCGGCACTGGCATGTCGATGTTATCGATCAACAGCTATTATAAACTGAGATCTCATCAGCAGAGTTAGAATCCGATCTTAACCTTAGATCATATTTGGAAGGTTAAGATCGGATTCTAACTCTGCCTGATGAGATCTCAGTTTATAATAGCTGTTGATCGATAACATCGACATGCCAGTGTCGCAGATTTTGTACATGTCTGTGTAAATAAAAATAATCATATATATATATATATATATATATATATATATATATATATATATACTAGAATAATACTCGTCTGAAGACGGGTACTTCACTAAATTAACTTTTTAAAATATTATTTTAAATAAATAAATAAATATATATATATATATATATATATATATATATATATATATATATATATATATATATATATATATATATATATATATAGATAGATACATTATATATGTGTGTGTATATATATATACAGATACATTTTATGTATATATATATATATATATATATATATATATATATATATATAGATACATTATATATGTGTGTATATATATATATATACAGATACATTTTATGTATATATATATATATATATATATATATATATATATATATATATATATATATATGTATATATACATGCTGATAATTTATTGTGCTTAACCTCAGACATTTCAGAAGGAAACCATAAATTTATAATGTTTCGTATGTTGTGTATGGCTAAGGTTGGCGTTGGACTATTTAGTGTTCTTGACTCATTCCGCAACATGTGCAGCAGTCTCGGCTTCTCCCGCCTACGGCTTCTCAGTTTTGTGCAGAACTTCACTTAATTATTAGGACGACTGCAACACTCATAAAACAGTCAAACTACTTCTTTTTTTTGGTTTAGCTATATACGAGAGCAACATCATTCACTAGACTGGATGTACAGTGTTAAACATGTGCACAGGTTAACCCTCATTTAGTTGGCAAGCTGAATATCAAATTATGCAAATGAGACAGGCAAATGAGACAGGCACCGTTTTCATTATTTTTATTCATGTCATATTCCAGGAAGGGCCTGTGGACGAGTGGTTATAGCACTTGTCTTTGGGCTGGACGACCCGGGTTCGATCCCACTCACGGCATGCAAATTTTCGGGTCTGAAAACTCCCTCTGTCCACCCAGCAGTAAATGGGTACCTGACTAAAACTCAGGGAAGGTTCAAGGCAGCGGAAGGGGAGGGATGGGCTCCGCAAGTGCCCTAGACACGGTGATTCTTAACAAATCACCGCCGCTACGGCCATGGGTAGTGTGCGATGTCGGCAACGGCACTCATGCGCGTCCAGGCTATGCGACCTTTACCTTTACCTTTACCTTTACCTTTTTACCAGGAAACAATATCCAACCGGCCCCTCCTTTCCTATGTACTAGAAGTTGGAGATTCTGAGACCTAAATTTAAGATGCCTACAATATCTTTTTATAGCAGAACATTTTCAAGAATTTTTTATCTAAAGTTACTCTCAGATATTCGGTAGAGAAAACAAAATCAGGAAACCTAGCATCTCCTATATCCTCTACAGGTCTAGAATTGTTTGAAAACAGGCTCCCTCCATTACGTGAGTCGTAATCAGTCTTTTTACTCTCTCTCGAAATGTCTTCTGTAGACAATTCTTAGAAAGAAACAACATAGGAATTTTTAGCAAAAAATATTTTTTTAATAAGGCTAGCTAAGGAAAAACGGTAACTCAAGTTTATCATTTTCTAATTAAAGGACCGGATTATAAACTTCCATAGATAGCCGCTTTCTTGACTTTTCTGTTTACTAATAAGTCACTATTTAGCAAAGCCAAAAGCCACTTGAGGATAAGAGTCAATGAGATGGATGGATTGTCATTTGAATGATGAAGAATATTATGAGAGGATTTAAAATGATGAATGGAATGAACAAAATATGATTACTTATGAAGACAGTTTATGCCAAGGCAGATTATCGTAGACGTACATTAAAAATTGTTGGGAATGTGTCACTCATGTTTGAATTGAACGTGTTAATTCCGCGCGAGGGTCTAGCATGTGAATGAAATACAAATTGAAAAAGGAAACTGATATGAAAGGAAGAATGTGAAAAGAGACAATTCCATACAGACAATTCTGAAAAAGAAACTGCATAGGAATTTTCAGCAAAAATGATTTTTCAAGTCACCATTTCTCAAGGCCAAAATCCACCCGAGGATAAGGTTTAATAACAGGGATAGATTGTCATAGGAATGATGAAGAATATTATGAGAGGATAAAAAATAATGAATAAAACGAACAGAATTTGATTACTTATGAGGGCGATTTATAACAAGTTTTGCATTAAACATTTTCTAGAGAAAACAAGGCATGAACCTAGGGTTCCCTGCATTCACTACAGTTAATGATGAGTTTCCTTATGTTCTAGAAAGATCTTGAAAGCACTTTGCTGAGGAGAAATTTTATCTTTACAGAAATTTCCATGAAAAATAATTTTCCATTGAGTGATAAACATAGAAGGCAAAATCATTGAATTGTGTTTAGAACCACACGTGGGTCACCCGTCAACCGCATTTGAAATGGATGAGTTTATTTTCTACAGAAAACAAGGCATGAACCTAGGGTTCCCTGCGTTCACTACAGTTAATGATGAGTTTCCTTATGTTATAAAAAGATCTTATAAGCACTTTGCTCAGGAGAAATTTTAACTTTACAGGAATTTCCATGAGAAATAATTTTCCATTGAGTAGTAAACATAGAAGACAAAATCATTGAATTGTGTTTAGAACCACACGTGGGTCACCCGTCAACCGCATTTGAAATGGATGAGTTTATTTTCTACAGAAACCAAGGCATGAACCTAGGGTTCCCTGCATTCACTACAGTTAATGATGAGTTTCCTTATGTTCTAGAAAGATCTTGAAAGCACTTTGCTGAGGAGAAATTTTAATCTTTAATTAATTTCTAATCATATTCATTTGTTCATTTCTTGTAAAAATTATATTTCAGTAATAAATTAATAAATTATGTCATATATATATATATATATATATATATATATATATATATATATATATATATATATATATATATATATGACAGAAAGAGAGAGAGAGAGAGAGAGAGATATATATATACCAGGCATTTTTAGAGAGCATTGGAAAGAAATGCGAATGGATAATTTGTAGATACCAAATTATATCATCCAATGTGGCTATGGGCAACACTAAATCAAAAATAGATATAAATTTAACTAACAACTTACATACACGTACTGTGGAATCTGAACATGCACTATATCGATCAACTGATGATAGTACTAATAGGAAGAAAAATAGGCGACGTAATTCTATATGGTTTAAACACCATACAGTAAACATATCCTAAATAATATTTCTAGAGAATTCTACCATATTGTGGAAAATATTTTCTCTCAACGTGGTAGACTAGGAGAGATTATGAATAAAAACATTTTAAAATTATCATACTCAGCATCGATAGACTTAGCTTAAACTATTATAGCTTCTAATAAAATAAATCGAGGAATAAATAATGGAGGATCGAATAACCATCCAAACTCTCAAAACAAAGTGTCTGTATATATGTATGTGTGTATGTGTGTATGTGTGTATGTGTGTATGTGTGTTGTGGCATCACAGTTAAACAGTTGATCTCAGAGCCAAATTAACTGCATATTTGGAATCGACACTTTCGATTCGATGTCCTTATTGATATCGAAATTAGAAGTACGTAAAAATAAAAGTATAAACAAATGTTCCGACATTTTTAGCCTTCCTTTTATAGTTTACTATTTTCTATTATTTGCTGACCGAACAACATAATTATAATAAATTCAAATTTTTCTCTACCAGCAAGTAAAATAAGTGCTACATAGCCCCTGCTTGGGCCGCGGCAGTTCCTGTTTTGTATACTTGTCCCGGAACGGGCCGTGGCAGTTCTCGTTTAAACACTCGACATTTTTTTAACACCAAAAATCATATAATTTGCATAACTTTAAATTTCTCGCACCCTCAATCTTTCCTCGCCGGGTGGAGGGGTGCATCGTCTAGTGGTGGAATTCTTTCTTCTTTCTTTCTTCCGTGAACCACGCCGCTGCAACAAAAGCTTCATGACCGATTCAATCAACAAACAATCTTTTAAATTTTCAATTCTTTTTATTAGAGGTGTTAGTTATCCATCGGCTTGGAGATATCCACTAACGTCGAGAGAGAGAGAGAGAGAGAGAGAGAGAGAGAGCAAATTACTGCTTTCGTAATTACTTATCAATTAAGTCCTTAACCATTCGTGAGGGGGGAAGAGATCTTTCGCCTGTATTTTCTTAGGGAATTTATTCCCCTAATTATGTTGTAGACTACATCATAAAAATCACGTCTGATAGGCTCGCCTCCAAAACCCAGACTAAAAAAACTCTGCTTCCCACACAAAAGCCCGTGACGTCACAGAGCCCCTATGCACAGGTGCAGTCGTCACAGCCTGACTCCTTTGAACCCCCGACCTAAACGGTCTCATCAAAATGGTGACCTGTCACGTCTGTGAGCTCCAACCGTGAGAACATCCCTATTCTGCACTCAACTTTACGGGTCCACCCGCACTAAATTGCGCAAGCCAAACCAACGATTTCGAACAGATACGCCCACCTCAAGATGCGTCCGTTCCCACAGGGCCATTATCCAATATAAGTAAATATATAAAAGTACGTCAAGATTGTTTATTTTATTTAAATCATCGTACATATTTGACATCCTTTATTATTTTCGTTTGATCGGTGGCTGTATGGATAAAGCGTTTGCTTTCAGTTCCAGTAATTGATGCCATCTTTCAGAGTTCGAATCGCACACTAGACAACTTTTTTTTCTTGTTTTTTTTTTCTATAGCGTTCCATTTATTTCCTAGCCGATATGGATCATAATCATCAATCTGAATAATATGTTTTCAATTATTTTATTCTGATTTAAAGTAAACAAAAAACTTGTTTCATTTGACCTAACATGCGGACGATAAAGGTCTGAGAAACCCGGCGCTGACGGATCTTTCAGCTAGTGTATATATAAAAAGTAAAAATGCATGTTTGTGTGTCAACAGCATCTTTGGAATCAGCAGGTTTTGCAGTTATTTTAGCTTGTTTTTTTTTAATTATAAAAAAGAGTTAAATTATTATGTTTAACGGCACATCAACCTTTATGATGATGTAATAAACACACGTTTTAATTTTGTTAAAGAATTGCCAGAAACCCCACAAATTGGCAAAATAAAGGGATTCATACCCTTCGAAAGTTTTTATTTGTCATATTCTACGTATTTGGTACCCAGACAACACTAGGTACATCTGTTAGTAGGTATTTACTTGTTAAAGATTGAACTACCAAATCTCAAAAGTTAAAACCATTTTCTATATTGTTGTCTTTGATAGATGCTCTTTGTCATTATTAGTTTCATACTTGTTTCGGCGGTTAAGTGGATAACGATGCGGACTGACGATTTGGGTGTGCCAAGTTCGAATCCGGTCGATTCTATAATACCACTTTCACTTAGGGATGTTGACAACCATTACATGGTCTCTCCTGCAAGAATGCCGACAAAAGAATCAAGCCGATCAACAAAGTGTACCATTCTGATTCATACGAATTTCCATACTTTACTTTCCCAAATTATGTTCAACGTATTTGATACCCAGATAAGGCTGGGTACGTCTGTTAGTGGGTATATATTCACTTGCTAAAGATTAAGCTTCCAAATCTCAAAACGTTAAACGATTTTCTACATCGCTGTCTTCGATAGATGCTCTTTGGCATTATTAGTATCCCTTGCAGGTCATTAAAAACATTGCAAAGACAGCAGAGTGGTCGTCCAATCTTTGCTTTTCTTTTTTTGTTCGCTTTCCAATTGTGTCTATGTGCCATGAATACCAAAGTAGCGTATGTTCAATAAAGTTTAAACAGAAAATAAATTGGTGGCAGAGGTGAAATGGCCTCCACAAAATGGTCAGTTGCGAAGATCACTTTATTCTGGTCGTCTTGGATCGTTTCCAACGGGTTTTATCGTAAGTTTAGGTAATTTGTTTGAAGACATATGCTGTATATTACCAAAGTTACAAAAAATAAATTTCTTTTTGATTGTTCGGAAAATAGGGGCCGATCTTTCGACTCATTTTTAAAAAGTTGATTTATCTCGCCATTTTTACAGTGTTTGATAGTTCAAAATCAACTCCAAAATCTGGTATGGGATTATCTCTTCTCTTCTCTACAGCAACTTTCTTACAGAAGAGACGTTGCTAGTCTCTCTCTACTCTATAGGTCACGTTCTTGGCCTTTTGGCTAAGATCAAAGTGTAGTATCTGTTCCGATGGATACTGCACCCCATAGACTGGTATTGTCTTGGCCTTCGGGGCTTGATTTACGCCGGTCTATGGGTCTGTCATGTGCAGAGGAGGAGTAAGTTTATTCTTACTGTCTGGGGCGCCCCTACCGGGGAATGCCGACGGGGCTGCCCAAGCAATTTTTAAACCCCACTTTCCTGACCCGACCTTGGGTCACATCTTACTAGTGGGAGTAAGATAAAAACTGGCTTTGTGCCTAACTCCTGGAGAAGAGTAAATCAATACTCTATAGGTCCGTCGGTTTGTCATGCTTGTGTTACATAATGAAGGTTGTGTTTGAATTAAAATTTTGAGTGACCTCTTAAAGCTCAGAAGTGACCCCAAATGGAAGTAGATGAAACCCTGTAACTTTCGGGCGGAGATTTTCGATCTTTTTGGCTGGCGAGACTTCAAGCAGAAAATACATCTTTAGCTGCTGTCCCCAATGGAGAGGCAACGCACACAGTGTTCCTATTTAGTTGCCTCCCCACGAGGGCAGAGTTTGCACAGTGTTGCTGGGTGTAGAGATGATGAGCTATCCGTCTATCTGTTGCATAGTCTTTAATTTCTTGTACCTTTTCTTCTTCCTCGTCGCGTGGAGGGGTGTGTCGTCTCGGTGTCGTCTAGTGGTTGAATTCTTTCTTCGTTTCTGTACTGCCGTGAACATCGCCGTACGCTGTGTCTACAACAAATCCCTTCCCAACAAAATTCCCGAGGAAACAATCTTTTACTTTGATTTGTTTATTTCAGGCGTCAGTTACTGTCGCCGCTGGAGATGTTTCACCAACGTTAAGGGAGAGACCAAATTACTACTCTATCGTAGTTAATTCCTAGCTTAAGTCCTTAGCCATTCGAGGAGGGGGAAGAAGAAACCTTATGTATGTATTCTCTTAGGGAATTTAATTCCCCTAATCATGTTGAAGACTACATAGAGCAATCGTCTGTTCGGCTTGCTTCCAAAAACTCAGGCTGGCAAAACTCTGTTTCCCACACAAAAGCCCGTGAGGTTACAGAACCCCTATGCGCAGGTGCACCTTAACCCTTGACCTAAGGTCTCGTCAATGTGGTGGCCCTGTCAACGTCTGTGAACTCCGACTGTAAGAAAACGCTATTTTGCACTCAGTTGTACGAGTTCACCCGCACTAAATCGCGCAAGCCAAACCAAACTATCTTCCACTTCAAAATGCGTCCAGCCGCACAGGGCCATTATCCAACATATCTCTCTTGCTCTCTCTCTCTCTATCGCTCTCTCTCTCTCTCTCTCTCTCACGCGTACACAATTGGCATGTCACTCTGATGTTTTCTGTGACTGTCTCTATTTTAAATAAATCTTTTTTTATAAACATCAGCGTCTGGGTGGGTTCATCAGTAGACGAATGGAACCTGCGTTCATGACAACAACACGTGACAACAGTTAGACATTCACAGCAAGAACTTGTCTTCCAACCACAACGGAAACATGAATTTCTCTTCTTCGGCCATGTGCCTAGCATCAGGGAAAATTTCCATGGACGGAGATTCTTTGCAAGAGCTTCCCGTCTGTGGAACATGTTACCTCAGGAATGCTTCCCTGCAGGCTACAACAGTCTTCAAATCCAATGTCAACAAATACTTGTCGTGAACCTTCCCATAAGTAATTAAACTTAGTTCATTGCAGTGATCAATTTTCGAGTGGCTCTTGCCCTTGATCAGGGGTGACCCAACAGTAAAAAAATGTATCTTATACAAATTTCACATTTTTAATAATTGTGCTTTAGAGTTTTTGAGATGAGGATTGATAATTTGTATCATTTGGATTATTCGGACTACTATTCTCATCCTGGTTGTTATTTTCATAACGTTTTGACCAATGTAACCTCTGACCTTCTTAAGGTGCATCTTTTCAAACTCAAGGAGCTTTATGTCAAACTCCAGATCTTATATAAATAGTAAATTAGAACACCCTAAAAAAGAATATATATATATATATATATATATATATATATATATATTTCGGCAGCAAGTCATTTATTATACACGCGTCGTTGAAGACCACAGAGTTTTCTCTCTTCGCTATCTTTCTTGTTAATTTCTCGGCACGGCAACCGATTCGTCGGTTTTCTGATGTTAATTAGTGGAGTATGGCACCTAACGTTGTATCGTGGGCCATTCCTCGAGCGCTTTCGCTCCCTCGACCGTCTTCAGAGGGCTGTGTCTTATTATTACTAAGAGCCGTATTTATAGTTTTATTATTAGTTATATATCTATTAATTTACATATGTGTGTATATATATATATATATATATATATATATCTTTATTCGTTTATTTATTATTCATTTGTTTATTTATTCTATTTTATTTATTTATTTCTTTTTTAATTTATTTTTTATATCTATTATTATTATTATTATTATTATTATTATTGTGTATTAATTGTTGAAGACTGATAGGGCGTTAGTACTAGTGGTGAATGCTATTTTATTAATTGTGGGTTGTAATTTTTCTATGTGTAGGGCTTCGAAGATTTTTAATCTGTTGGTGCAGTTGTTTTTATGTATGATCTTAGTGTTAGTTGTTAATATTTGTCTTAGTCCGGTTGATTTTATGCTTTTTTTATGTGTGGTAATGTGTTGCTGGATGGCACTAGCATCATTTAAGTGATGTGTAAGGCGTCGGGAGAGGGTTGTAGTTGCATGGCCAATATAAGTACTGTGTTTATATATATATATATATATATATATATATATATATATATATATATATATATATATATATATATATATATATATATATATACTTGGTGGCAGAGGTGAAATGGCCTCCACAAAATGGTCAGTTGCGAAGATCACTTTATTCTGGTCGACAAAGTGTACATGTCTAAGTTAACAAAGAAAGAAACGCCATCCTATATTGACAGACATGTCAAATCAATTCAACTCATAGACCACAAGATCTAGATTCTGGGCTTTAGTTAAAAACTTAAGATCCAATAATATTCCACACAATATAAAATGGTCCATCCTAAAAAAATCAAACTCTTATAGCCCAGGATCTAGATCTTGTGGTCTATGCAATTCAGAAGCCGTAATTATAGCCACTGCACCTAAACATTTAAATCTGATCAATTCTAGAAATTAATTAGTTTCCAAATGTCGACATGGAAGGAAATTCAAGTATGCACAGTGGAAACCACCGCCAATCCCACCGTAGCTGATTGAGTGAGTGCAGAGACCGGGGGTGTCTAGTTTTGGAGATGTGTTCGTTAAATCCTCCTTGCCTAAAAGGTTTAGACTCTGAAGTTGTAAAAGTCTAAATATCTAAATTTTTAAACTCTAAATATCTTTGCAACTTCTTAATTAGGAAAAATTAAACCTTAAATTAAACTTCCTAATTTGATAAAATTAAATCTTAAATTAAACTATTAAATTATTAAATTCTAATTACTTTAATAATTTCGTAATTTTTAATTTCATAAATTTTCTATATTATTTGATAGAGCTAGATTTGTGAAATCTGTTTTTATGTGTAAGCTAGACATTTAAGTAGCTACTTGGGGATGTGAACGTGATTAGACGCTCTGGCCTAAATTTGCACATCTCTTCCATTTGACCTAGTCTCATGATTTGACCCAGACAATTTACATCCGGTATGAGTTGAATTGATTTGATATATCTGTCGATATAGGATGGCGTTTCTTTCTTTGTTAACTTAGACATGTAACTTCCGCTCTGAGAACGTCGTTTTGATGAGTAGGCCTCTAATGCCTTTAGTATTGCTTTCTGATCGGCGAGAAAAAGGTTTTGTTTATTTGGCTTGCGAGAGAGTGAATACTTTCAAACTTTACTCATTGGAATTATCTTTGTTGGACCTGGGGGAAGAGATGACCATGTTTGTCGGTTCAATTTAATTTTAATTTCATTCAGCCCGGATTTAACGGATTTTCCATTTAACCAGCGAATTTTGATTTGTACTGCTGCGATCAAATCATTGGAACCCTGAATTTTGAATAGTATGATTTCTACACATAGTGAGTTTACTGAACTTTTTATTTGATTTGGTTTATTTATCATTGTAATAATTAACATAAACATTGGATGCATTTTTCACTGCATCGATTGCGGACGCATCTCACGACTGGATAACTTTTTCAATCTTTTCAATTTTTTCAATTTTTCGTTTCTGGACTGTCACTCATTACCTGGATCAATCTTCAGTCAACCTCCTGGATATCTTTCCTCAATATGTTTTTAAATTGTATGACTTGGATGGATTTTATAACTTTAACAAATAAGTACGTTTTTGGCTTGATATATTTGATGTGTTATGTACTTTTATGTATTTTTGTATATATTTTTATATATTTTCAAAGTGTAATTTTATCACCTGCAGTGATGTCACTGCGGTAATGGTCCTCTGAGAAGAAGAATTATCTTTGAAAACTCATGAGTTAAGGACTTTGAGTTACTTTGCCTGAATTTTGAATTATAATAAAATTTGATTGGCACCTTATTTTATTATTTCATTTTATATTATGATATTAATGCTCTATCCAGTATATTGAGCTTCAGTTTTTATCCGGATGTTTCACTAATTATAAGATATTAGTTGACTCTTATATCTTTTGTTGGATTACTTTATATATATATATATATATATATATATATATATATATATATATAACTCAATGTCTGTGTGTATGTGCGTATATGATGTTTGTGTGTTCCCTATAGAAAGAAAGGTTAGAAAATATACATACAATCTAAAAGTGTATTCTTATGTAAAATTTACCACGAAAGACAATAGCAGTGTTCCTGAATCTCTACGTGCACCCCTAAGAGGCTATGTGAGGAATAACCCTCTTAAAACTTCTAAATATATCCTATTTTTATGAAATTTAAATCATATGTATAAGATTTTCTGGGGAAGACAATGGAAGTGGTCCCGAATCTCTACGTTACCCTCTATGTGCCGAATATCTATGTGCCCCTACCTCTACATGACTCATGGGGATAAGTATATCCAATTTTCATGAAATTTCAACGGGGTTCAATATTGTTATTAACACTAAAGCTGAGTTAATCAACGTTTGTTTCCCAAAGGCTTTTTCCTGTTTACTTAAATGACACAAACTACATGCTAGAATATAGTTTAGTACGTACAACCGATTTTAATCAAATTTAAACCATATGTATAAGACACTAATTCAGAGAGTTTTCCAATATGTCAGCTTTTTTTAACTATATTAGGGGGTGAAACAAACGGTGGGGGCGGGGCGATAAAACAAAGAAAGTTATATGATGTTATGAGCATTGTTAAAAGATACATAGTATTAATCCTCATTCAATCCCGAGCCACGCCGGGTCTCCCTGCTTGTATATAGATATCGAGAAATAACTAGTAATACTACCTATCTAGATAAAAATTAGCTCCCAAGATTCATACTGTGGACCTGTGGCGCAACAGTTAATGGCATTGATTAACAATCAGGTCTAAGTGACAGTCTTCTGAAAATTGAAGGTTCAATCAAAACTACATGAGATAATAACTAAGAATAACATGAACTGGCACAAGGCCATGGCTGACGGAACAAGAACAATCTACCTGAATCCATTAAATAAAGGGTTCAGTTCAAAGGGAACTGTGCGGTGAGATGCTTGTTTACATTAGTTTTAAATTTCTGCATGTTGGTACAGTCGAGAAAACAGAGAGCAGGATCGGAGTTCCAAAGGCTGGCAGCACGGGGAAAGAAACTATTGGAATAGAAGGCGCTCCGGCATCTGGGGACCTCCGCAGTGAATGGATGGAATTTAGCTGAGTGTCGGGTTGCTCGAGTGTATTTACGTCGAGGGGACACCAGAGCAGCAAGTTCATCGGAGCACATTCAATTGAAGTACTTGTAAAACAGGCACAAGGATGCAACATTGCGGCGATGGGACAGGGGCTGGAGCTTGGTGGATAGTTAGGGACCTATTAGATTAGCGACTCTTTTTTTTTACCTAGGCAGCACCGATACTCCTGTATATATTTATGTGTTCAGGATACAAGCATCCTATATGAAAGACAAAACAACAACTCGAAGACAATATATAATTCAAAATTACATTTATTGTTCATGAACCCGACTGAGTTTACTATAAAATTATGTCTATTGAGAATTTATATAAGAAAGTCTGTAAATAATATTTGTTATGAAAATTATGTTTACAAAGTCTGACTAGAAAGATGTGTACCTATGCGTGTAGGTAGAGAAAAGTCTTACGTACCAGCATAGTGTAGTTGTGCGTGTGATGTGTTCGTCAAAGCAGCCGTCAAACGAGACGGTTCGCGAGGCCAAATGAAAGAAGAGAAGAGAAGAATTTTGCCTGTGCAGCTATTTTTATAGTCGCAATAGTCACGCCACCTGGCGTCAAAAGGGAGATAACTATGGTCTGAAAACGCCCTCTGGGGGTGAGTCTGTAATTGTGTTGACGAAGGGAGGAAATGCTACAGGTTCTTGAGTTTAAAATAAAAATTCTTATGTTCGAAACGATGCACGTGAAGAAAGTTAGATCAGTGCAAACGTTTTGATTTTTTAGTGACTTTTAATTGTTTTTGAAAAAGAAAAAAAAACGAGTTCTGAGAGTTGTCTTTTTGGTGGACTTTTTGGTTTTTAGTTATTGTTTTTTTTTTAGACTTTTTGAGTTTTTTGTGATTTTTTTATATTCTTGGTGACTTTTGATTGGTTTCAAGAAAAAGAAAAAAAGGGACTTGCGGAGGTTGTTTTTCTAGGGTTCGTTTTGATTTTAAGTGATTTTTTTTGGGGGGAGGGCATTTTTATTTTTGTTGTGAATTTTTTATTTATTGGTGACTTTTTGTTTTTTTTTAAGAAAAAGAAAAAAGGAGTTTCAGAAGTTGTTTCTCCAATGAGACTTTTTTGATTTTTAGTTGTCTTTCGTTTTTTGGAGTGGGGTGCTTTCTGATTTTTAGTGATTTCTCTTAGCTTTTTCATGATTTTTCGCTGCTTTTGGAAGGGGGGAGCTTTTTAATTATTTTGGTGACTTTTTGATTTTTAGTTGTCTTTCGTTTTTTGGGGTGGGGTGCTTTCTGATTTTTAATGATTTTTCTTAGCTTTTTCATGATTTTTCGCTGCTTTTTGAAGGGGGGAGCTTTTTAATTATCTTGGTGACTTTTTGATTTTTAGTAGTCTTTCGTTTTTTGGGGTGGGGGCTTTCTGATTTTTAATGATTTTTCTTAGCTTTTTCATGATTTTTCGCTGCTTTTGGAAGGGGGGAGCTTTTTAATTATCTTGGTGACTTTTTGATTTTTAGTAGTCTTTCGTTTTTTGGGGTGGGGGCTTTCTGATTTTTAATGATTTTTCTTAGCTTTTTCATGATTTTTCGCTGCTTTTGGAAGGGGGGAGCTTTTTAATTATTTTGGTGACTTTTTGAATTTTAGTAGTCTTTCGTTTTTTGGGGTGGGGGCTTTCTGATTTTTAATGATTTTTCTTAGCTTTTTCATTATTTTTCGCTGCTTTTGGAAGGGGGGAGCTTTTTAATTATCTTGGTGACTTTTTGATTTTTAGTAGTCTTTCGTTTTTTGGGGTGGGGGCTTTCTGATTTTTAATGATTTTTCTTAGCTTTTTCATGATTTTTCGCTGCTTTTGGAAGGGGGGAGCTTTTTAATTATTTTGGTGACTTTTTGATTTTTAGTAGTCTTTCGTTTTTTGGGGTGGGGTGCTTTCTGATTTTTAATGATTTTTCTTAGCTTTTTCATGATTTTTCGCTGCTTTTGGAAGGGGGGAGCTTTTTAATTATTTTGGTGACTTTTTGATTTTCTTGATGACTTTTTGATTGTTTTTTTTAGAAAAAAAAGGAGTGCTGGGAGACTGTTTGATATTTTAGTGACTTCTTATTTGATAAAAACAACGCTATTCTTACAATAAGTGTACTCAGTCTTTCTATTTAGCAAATTTGCTATTTAAAATCTGAGTGTGAATAAACGTCCGATGGACAGAGTCTCTTTATAGAAATAATTGGACGCATCTTAAGAACACTGCATCAGTTAAATCTGTCCGTTAAGCAATGGAAATGCTATTTCTAATTGAAGCGTGACAGACAAACAGATGGGTCGATTGATGAAATAACAGACGTTTGAACCAACGAACAAGGCATAGTTGCAGCTAAAGAAAGAAACTAAGAAAATGAAAAATCAAAAATGATATGATTAGAATTGTCAAGACACAAAACACAAGTGTGATATGTCTGATTTTTCTCCCCACTCCTCTATCACTTATACTAAAACAGATAAGTGTGTGAAAAAATAAATAAAATAAAGAAAGAATGTATGTTTTCTTATATATAAAGTAAAGTAAGATGTCTCCTATTTCATTGACCGATATAGCTTTCTATTCAAAAGCCGCATGTACGAATCTGCTACGGCATCGATTTAACCCATTTATTGATACGTGTTTTCAGAAATTATAAGTGTGTTTCTGTTAGGACACCTAACGAAAACGGAATTACCTCCCTTGAACCATTTCAGGAGTTAAGAGTTATCGCCCTTGGGAAAAGGGTCGTCTGCCCAGAGATAAAATAAACAAAGATCACGGCGTCAGACTGTGAATATATCAATCGCATCAAGCGGCCAATTAACTCATTAATTCATTCTGTGTTCAGTTTTAATAAATCTGTTAAACGTTTCTCTTGATAGTTCATCCATTTATTTACAAGTTATTATTTATAATTAACCTAAATTACGAGGTTATAAAAGTTTCGTTCACTTTTATCGATTTTCATATTTAGTCTTGATCGATCTTTTCTGTTTAGATCGTCATCCATACAGAAAGTCGGGGGAATTTTCACTCTTACAGATCTACTACGACTTTCACCCATGTGCAGTGAGATGCATTCAGGCTGATTCGAACTCTGGACCTAAGGGTTAAAAATGATTCGTCATTTGTAGCTCCATATAAGGTAGATATTTTGGCTGTTCAGCAGGAGAAAACTGAGAACGTCTCTCGCGTTAAATGGTTACGAGAGATTTATCGAAAACAGTTGTTTTCTGTTTGAGGTGGTGTCCCTGGGATACGTGCAGTCTTTGGTTGTTGGAAAACTAAAACATATTTCAGAGTAACGTGATATTTTCCCTTATTTCATTGATCGGTATATCGTTTTTTATCCCAAAAACTGAGACTCTTCAAATCTGCTTCGGCATCGCTTTAGGCCAATTATTGATGCATGTTTTCACAAACTATAAGTTCTTCTCGTTCGTTTGATCGATTTTTATATTTAGTCCTTTCGATAGTTTATTTTTAGATAGTCATCCATGCAGGAAATCAAAGGAATTTTCACTCTCACAGATCTACTATAACTTCCACGCATGCACACCGGGAATACTTTTTTATAAGGTACATGCATTGGTAGCACCGTTATTATTTAATATTTCGATCTTCTTATTGCTTAATATGTGAGTAAAAAACACGTTAACTGCATTTTTATTAAACTTTTGAAATCAAAATAATAAAAAAATAATTTACATTACCAAGTCCCGGGCAGTGCCGATTATGGAAAGCTAGTATTATATAAAACTTAGATTCTCATAATAAATCTTGAATGACTGAATTTAAAATGGTCTGTCAAAAGCGTTTTTTTATGTTGGCATGCATTCATTCCATTAATCTTCCGTTGTCTACTGATTGCGATTCCGCGGGTTGATTAAAGAACTGAAAGAGAAAGTGGTAATCTCATCGGCAATATTTTATGTGCCATTATATGTGCCATTATATGTCACAATGCATCATGTTACACGGGACATCGTGAGCAACCTTAGTTTTTTGTCATCTGATGATAAAGGTTTACTAATTGCAGTTCTACAGTTGTTCTCTTCAAACCCTAACCCCAACCCTAACCATAACTCACTGTGATGCGTATGACACATGACAAAAGATAATTAAAGTCTTCTTGGCGGGATGATTGTCATTTGACGTTGTGCATCAGGAGACTGAATTTTATTTTTATTTTGACTGTGAAAAATATACAAAAACTGTTTGTCTAGAATTGTTGATTCAAAATACATCTAAATAAATAAATGCAAAAGTTTTCTTCATTTACTAGATCTAAATTACCATCAAAACAGCTCACTGTTATTTCAATCAACAATACATTTTATTATTTACCTCCCCAGGAGGTTAAGCACAAGGCCAGTTTTATCTTACTTCCACAAGGTAAGATGTGACCCAAGGTCGGGTCGGAAAGTGGGACTTGAAAAGCCAGCGCCCGAGAAGGTGAGCACTCTGGCCATTAAAAAATTGCCTGGGCAGCCCCATCGGCATTCCCCGGTAGGCGCGTCTCAGGCAGTAAGCAATAAACCTACTCCTCCCTAAAGAGGGGAGGTAAAGCCTGGGAGGGTGGACCTCCTAGAATTTCACAGGAAAGACCCATAGACCGGCGTAAATCAAGCCCCGAAGCCAAGACAATACCAGTCTACGGGGTGCAGTATCCATCGGAACAAAGTCCGATCAATAATACAACATAGTCTTTTGAAATACTGTATACATAGTAAAGAGCAAAGAATCAAGCACATATATTTGTATACCTAATTTACATAACTATTTTTAAACAGTTTATAATAAATAAATGTTTTTTTGTTATTCATTTGTAATTTTTTGCCATATTTTCCTATATATGCAATAGTTTTGTCGATATTAACAGTAATTAATTAAAGTGATTTTATTAGGGAAAGGATAAATTTCCAAAACCTTTCTAAAAATATTATGTTCATTAATTTTCAAGGGAGGTAATTTAAATAAAAACTATTAGTTTCTAAAATTACAATGATATTTATATTAAAAGTATGTAATGTAAAACAATATTTAGAGCTAGATTAATGATAGGTAGTTTTGGGGCTTGTAGTTCATAAAATTCTATTTCATAGCTGCAAACATTCAAATGAGTCTAATGTAAAGAATGTTAAAAATTAATAAATAAAAACATCTGCAATTTTATTAACAAGAACCAACGTCATTAAATCTGTGCATTTAGTGGTGAAAATGCAACGACAAACTTACGCTTGACAGACTAATGAAAATGCGATTGCAATCTACGCATGAGAGACCAACGAAAATGCAATTGTAACCTAAGCATAAGAGATCAACGAAAATGTGGTTGCAACTTAAGCATGACAGACCTATGAAAATGCTATTGCAACTTAAGCATGACAGACCGATAAAAGTGAAATTGAAGCCTAAGCATGACAGACTGTCGAAAATATGATTGCAACTCAAGCATGACAAACCAATGAAATGCAATGGCAAACTTAAGCATGACAAACCAATGAAGAGGACATCGATCCAGAATCACTTACATCTGATTCGTACCATCTAAAAGGGGATAGAAGATGACACGGAGGCCATGCTGATACGCTTGGATCAGTCCAAAGCTTTCAACAGGGTTGATCATTGCTTCTAGGAATCTTTTTTAGAGACCACCGGTTTTAAACCGAACTTCTGTAAATGGATCTTCATTCTGTATTGCTCGCTGATTGCAGTTGTGCAATTAAAGGAAAGCGTTCACAATCTTTCACTATCTCCCGGTTAGTGCGTCAGCTGTCTGCTGTCACCTCTACTCTACATCCTTGCATTGAAGCTAAAGAGTGGGGAGGCAAGTTCGGTCCTACGCAAAATCGCTTTGCCTTTTTTGTGTTATGCTTCCGAGACATCAAGAGGGTGACAGAGGCGCTCACACGTTATGAAATGATCACCTGGGCCTAAATAAAATGCAGCAAGTCAATCGGCCTGCAGTTGGGTGCCTGGAATGGTGACACCACCTTTCTGACTACTTTCTGCTGAACAGATGGCCCAGTTCGAATACTCGGTGTGTGGTTCTGGTCGGGCCTTCAGCTCGAGAGAAATTGGTTAGAGGTACAGTCAAAAAGCCCAAGCATCGGTTAACACTTGGCTTCAAAGGAAACTCTTCTTAAAGGGTAGAGCTAAGGCATACACTACTTACATTTTTCTTTCTCATCCTTTACTGACTTACCATACTACTCCTGCCTACAAACCGTGTAAAAGACCCCCAGCACCTTCTGTCCTCGCTTCTTCTCTGGGATGGGAAGAAGAATTGGGTATGCAGACAGGTATGTATTCAACGTCTCTGTGAGGGAGGCTTGAGGATGCCTCACTTGACTGGCTTTCCTGAGTCAAACTTAGACAGAGTAATCTGCATGGAACCACGTGGTCAATAGTGCCTTTTCAACCTCCTCTTTGATCATTCAGTCGAGAGCCATCATAGGTCAAGGGGCGAATCGCAATTCTTTAGAGAGTGCCGAGCCATGCTCAAAAAGCTTCCTCAGTCCAGTGACCTTTCCCAGACTTCTAGAAAAGAACTCCACAAGAGCTTAATGAGGGGGAGCTGACAATCCGTTCGTTGAGTGGTTCGGGTTGTCAGAGGTTAAGATTCATTCCGAATCTAATTGGACGCCGAGGACGAGTCATCTCAACAACTTTAAGTTCTCTCTGACCTAGCGATTGGCCCAGAACGTGTTACCCCTCAATGCCATACAACACAGTTCCGAAATGGAGGACTCGCCCGAATGTTCCAGCTGCGATACACTCAAAGAAGAAACACCCGATCACACTTCCTTCAAATGCTGCAAAATTCAGCGGTTCTGGATGTCTGTCAAAGAGGTGACGGCTCGTATCAATCCCGAGCATCCTCTGCCACTAAACGTATCCTACATAATCGACAACATCGAGCCGGTATGGGACAGGGAGAGGCGAATGTTTTTTATCGCGATCCTGGCCGTAGTACGAATTGTGGTGTTAACGTTGCATTTTAGAGATGACCAAGGGGTTTAATCTTTTGCTGATCAAAATCTGATTGCTTTCTTCAAGCCCCAGCTGAAGGTCAAGATCAGAGGTAATAGAAAAAAATTACATTCCTCAGTTTTTTAAAAAAGATGGATACAAGTAGTGAGCTTGTGTGTACGAAAATGAGTCAAGTATGAGTATGTGTTTCCTGCATGAGTATGGCGTATGCAGTTCCTGGTTTTATTGGGCCCCAACCTTTCGGGTAAATTTAACCTCTTAGCTAATCCCTGGTAATAGAAATCCTACAAGATGCTAACTCCCCACTTTCATTTTTATGTCCTCGGCTCTCCCAAATTGCATTTATCTTGGAAGGACACCACCCATTCTCCAAACTCCATTCCCCGTTTTCTTTTTTCTCCTACTTAGATCCCACTTCCATTTAAAGATTGACCTACTTGTTTTCGCTTCTGAATAAACCGGAAAACAGTGGGCAGTCTATTATTTAGAAAGGGTTGAGAGGGTCTTACTAACCAAATTGTTTTTCCCCCCTCGCCGTGTTATTCCAATTAATTTTTGTACTTAACAAAAATCTTGACTTAAATTACATTTTATTGGCTTCCAGCACATGGTTTTATTTTAGCATAAAAATGTTTATTAATTGCTGAGGTGTGGCGGACGTAGTAGGAAGCATACCTCGTGACCACAATTTTTGCTTTTTCGTTAAATAATGCCAGTGGAAGCCGGTTTTTGAAACAAAAATCTAATTTCGTTTTAGATGGAAGGATTGAGCGTAGCTTGTGTGTTTTCCTACACACCGTTGGTCATTTAATATTATAGGGTTGGGATGCATGCCAATCCTATAAGTACATATTTTCATTCATCAATCTAAAGTCCCTCTTTTTTTATATTCTAAAATCAAACCCCTGTACTCTTGGGTTCATTGTAATCCTATCAACTTATTCTTTTCAAGAGAGATTTCATTAAATATGACACCAACAAATACTAGGATCCCATACACTGATCTTCGACCTTCTATTAACAGGATAACCAAACAAAAATGGCAAGAATGTTGGGATGAGTGTCAAAATAACAAATTATATAAGATTTGGCCAACTATAGATGAGTGGTCCCTGGAATATAGAAAAGTAAGGAGAGAAGAGGTTATAATAACCAGACTTTTTATAGGACACAGGCAGATCACTCATAAGCACTTATTGGAAGGAGAGGAGTCTCCAATGTGCATAGCATGTCAACAACCTTACACAGTCAAACACATATTAATAGACTGTCAAGATCTGCAGCAAACCTGAAACAAATATTATGACTCCCAAAATTTAAAAGACTTGTTTGAAAACATAAATATAACAAAAATTTTAGACTTCATCAAGGAAGTTGGACTGTTCCAAAAAATATGATTGCAAGTTCTTCATTTCAATTTCCATCGTCTCTCAAGACAATATGAAATAATTGAATTGTATTTGAGAACTTTATTCGGCATTACATAACCCATAGTTGGTTGCTATGCCGTAAAACAAACCAACCAAATCAAACCAATTACTTTCAAAGACATAACAAATACCAAAACCGTATGATAATAGTCCTTTTCCCTATCTTCAACAAGATATCGTACACCTAGAGCAGGTTCACTCGTTGACAACCAGGATGGTAACAAGATTCTCCACGCTTATGTTCAAAGAACGACTTCAAAGACTAAATCTGTGCTCAGTAGAGCAGCGAAAAAATTCGAGGAGACCTGATTCTGGCATGCATAATCATCAACGGGAATGTAAATATACCTTTAGAGGAGTTTTTCACCCCAATACCTAGTCGCGGTTTCTATGGTCACCTGCAGAAAATGTACCCTCGTCACTTTCTTTTGGTGTTTATACTCCCTGGAACAGCTTGTCCAAGGAGGTCATAATGATTCAGGTTTAAAGTCGCCTTGGACAAACATTTAGACGGTATATACATGCAATATCTTCTAACCGTCTTTTTACATGGCTTGTTGCACTTTGCTATTTTTTGCTAATAAATTTTTCTTTGCTAATAAAATTGATTGCTTGATTAATTGATTGAATATAAAGATATTAAGAACTTGAAACTTGAATTCTTTTGCTAAAATAACCCGAAAAGCACTGATTTGCCGTAAAATAAAACAAAATAACACATATGTCCTTCCTATAGGCTTAGAATATGGACTTGAATGTGTCAACTGGACCATAAATGTATTTCAGAAAGTAGAAACTTTCTAAAATTACATCATGCGCTTCATTACTGATCAGAAACTATCTGACCACATCAGTATTGCAGAGTTGCAAAAACTCACTGGCATCACATCAATGTCGTCTGCCATCAAATCTAAAGTCTTGAGATTATTTGGCCACATTATGCGTTCCAGTGTGAGTCTATTCAAAATATGTGTTGAATGCATAATACAAGAAAGCCGATCGAAAGGTAGACAAAAGAAAATATGGATAAACAATGTCTGTGAATGGATGAACATGAACATAAACCAAGCGAACACCTTGAGCCAAGATCGTAAAGCTTGAAGGACACTCAGCCCTGTTAGTGTGTATTTTGTATCTAGCTGAGAAAACGTTTTATAATAAAACAAAAAAACTAAGTGTCTTTATATATACAGGGTGTCTCAAAAAAATGTACTCACTCGTAGAATGACGAGAAAACTTTTATTTATGAACATAGAGTGAAATTAAATAGCATCGAATACATGAGACAGATGTAATTGAAGAATCATGTTCGCAAATGTTCAAACTGATGACCATTATTGTTCAAACAAAGCTGATAACGCGCACCAAGGGATTCGCAAAGGTTCTCGTCATTCTAAGAGTGAGTACATTTTTTGCCATATCTTCCCAACGTCTTTTTACATGGCTTACTGCACTTTGCTATTCTTTGGCCAATAAAGTTGATTTATTGATTGATAGATGATGATGAAGACACTAAGAACTTGAAACCTAAATTCGTTTACTAAAATAACCCGAAAAGCACTGATATGCCGTAAAAAAAAAAACCAACTAAGTGCCTCCATTTTACGGCTTCATCGGCAAATAGATATGTCAGCTAGTAGCATAATAATAGATATGTTAGCTAGTAGCATAATAATAGATATGTTAGCTAGTAGCATAATAATAGATATGTCAGCTAGTAGCATAATAATAGATATGTTAGCTAGTAGCATAATAATAGATATGTCAGCTAGTAGCATAATAATAGATATGTCAGCTAGTAGCATAATAATAGATATGTTAGCTACTAGCATAATAATAGATATGTTAGCTAGTAGCATAATAATAGATATGTCAGCTAGTAGCATAATAATAGATATGTCAGCTAGTAGCATAATAATAGATATGTTAGCTAGTAGCATAATAATAGATATGTCAGCTAGTAGCATAATAATAGATATGTCAGCTAGTAGCATAATAATAGATATGTTAGCTAGTAGCATAATAATAGATATGTCAGCTAGTAGCATAATAATAGATATGTTAGATAGTAGCATAATAATAGATATGTTAGCTAGTAGCATAATAATAGATATGTTAGCTAGTAGCATAATAATAGATATGTCAGCTAGTAGCATAATAATAGATATGTTAGCTAGTAGCATAATAATAGATATGTCAGCTAGTAGCATAATAATAGATATGTTAGCTAGTAGCATAATAATAGATATGTTAGCTAGTAGCATAATAATAGATATGTTAGCTAGTAGCATAATAATAGATATGTCAGCTAGTAGCATAATAATAGATATGTTAGCTAGTAGCATAATAATAGATATGTCAGCTAGTAGCATAATAATAGATATGTCAGCTAGTAGCATAATAATAGATATGTTAGCTAGTAGCATAATAATAGATATGTCAGCTAGTAGCATAATAATAGATATGTTAGCTAGTAGCATAATAATAGATATGTTAGCTAGTAGCATAATAATAGATATGTTAGCTAGTAGGATAATAATAGATATGTCAGCTAGTAGCATAATAATAGATATGTTAGCTAGTAGCATAATAATAGATATGTCAGCTAGTAGCATAATAATAGATATGTCAGCTAGTAGCATAATAATAGATATGTCAGCTAGTAGCATAATAATAGATATGTTAGCTAGTAGCATAATAATAGATATGTTAACTAGTAGCATAATAATAGATATGTCAGCTAGTAGCATAATAATAGATATGTTAGCTAGTAGCATAATAATAGATATGTTAACTAGTAGCATAATAATAGATATGTCAGCTAGTAGCATAATAATAGATATGTCAGCTAGTAGCATAATAATAGATATGTCAGCTAGTAGCATAATAATAGATATGTCAGCTAGTAGCATAATAATAGATATGTCAGCTAGTAGCATAATAATAGATATGTCAGCTAGTAGCATAATAATAGATATGTCAGCTAGTAGCATAATAATAGATATGTTAGCTAGTAGCATAATAATAGATATGTTAGCTAGTAGCATAATAATAGATATGTCAGCTAGTAGCATAATAATAGATATGTCAGCTAGTAGCATAATAATAGATATGTTAGCTAGTAGCATAATAATAGATATGTTAACTAGTAGCATAATAATAGATATGTCAGCTAGTAGCATAATAATAGATATGTCAGCTAGTAGCATAATAATAGATATGTCAGCTAGTAGCATAATAATAGATATGTCAGCTAGTAGCATAATAATAGATATGTCAGCTAGTAGCATAATAATAGTGACAATAAAGACGATTCATTTGATAGCGGAAGCGAATATCCATTCATTGGTTCATCAGATGATTGATAATAATTGCACTTTAATGGGGGTCCTTCCTTCAAGCAGATGCTCCTTCCCCCCCCCCTCCCCCCGTGATGGGAATGCCGCATGGCAAAAGATAATTAAGTCCCGTTGACGAGAGAATTCGAGTTTCAAGCGAAATGCACCGCACTTGCATTTTACATTTATTTATTATTTCTTCAGTCACAGCATTATGCGCCGAGAAATTAAACAACGTCCCTAGGGTGCGCTCTTACTATCTCGACTCTGATAATTATGGCAGGCCCGGATCTATATACTAAGTAAACTCTGACGATGTTACCCGTTATCTTGTTGGCTTGCTTGTCACCGTGCACGCCTCACCTCTACATTGAAGTTTTAGATGGTGGGAGGAAGGAGGAATAACGTGAATAAAGGGCGAATGATAAGAGAAGTGGTGAGAGGAATGAAATGATGTAAATGATTAAGAGAAAGAAAGAGAAGGGAATAAAAAAGAAAGAGAAAGAGAGAGAAGGGAATAAAAAAGAAAGAGAGAGAGAGAGAGAGAGAGAGAGAGAGAGAGAGAGTGATCAGAGAATAGGGAAGAGAGAGAGAGGATCCACAATGTATCCTGACTTTGTGATGTCGGAAAAGAGAGAGAGTCTACTATGCCATCACAATGTAGCCTGATTTCGTAAAATATTGTAAAATTGGATGCTCTCTTAGATTAGGACACACGCTAAAATCGACTTGGCGCCGGTACTTTCCGGATGTTTACGTAAACCGCCGGAAAGTGCCGACGCCAAGTTGGTTGAGCTACCTGCGTCCAAAACATCAAAAAAGAGGTTGGATTTACAAGTGGGAAAAATATACATTAACCAACATTTAAAGTAAAAAAAAAATCAAATAATAGATTTAGTCAAATTGTATTAAAGAAATATCATTTTTAACGAAGAAATAAAAATAAACAGATGATAAATAATGTTTTTTCTCTTTTACTGAAAATTATTTTTGGTTTCGTTAGGGTTAGGGTTAGGATTTAGGGTTAGGGTCAGAGGTTAAGGTTAGGTATTAAAGTTTTTTTTTGCCTGAACATTTTTTTCTTTTGCGATTAGTTTTTGTTCCTGGCAAAAGTTAATCACTCCTTCGGGAGACGCAAAAGCCAGTGATAGTTTGTGAAAATTCTTTGCAGTACTTTCGCATTTCAACCAGTTGAAATGTTGACATGTCGTCTGCTTATTCGTTTCAATCAGTTGAAATGTTATTTTCTCGCAATTTGATTGTCTAACCGCTTCGGTACTTTGCGGCGGTTTACGTGAACATCGGGAAAGTACCAACGCCAAGTCGATATTGGTGTGGATCCTAATCTAAGAAAGTACTTAAAATTGTTATGCAAATCAGACTCTCATAATTATGGAAGGCCCGAATCTGTATAATAATAAAACTCTGAGGATCTTGATTGTTATCTTGCTGGCTTGTCACCGAGAACACTTCACCTCTACATTAATGTTTTAGATGTTGAGAAGAAGAGGTAATAACGTTAAGAGAAAGAAAGCGAAGAGAGAGAGAGACAAGAAAAAGGAAAGAGAGAGAGAGAGACAAAGGGGAGAGAGAGAAAGGGTCGAAAGAGAGAGGGGGTTAGGGAAGAAGAGAAGATTTATTATGATCTCATAATGTGGTCTGACTTTGTGAAATACTTTGATTTTATAGTTGTTGTAAAAGCATGATTATCAACTAACGTAAAAATTAAGAAATCATATATTTAATAATATATATAACAAATACCAATGCAAAGATGCACTGAGAAATTAAACAGTGACCCCAGAGTGTACGCTTACTATTCAAACATGCATTTACTTATGCAAACAAGACTCTGATGACTATGAAAGGCCCTAATTTATATATTAATAAAAGGCTGCAGATGTGACTGTCTTGCTGTCTTGCTTGTCACCGTGCACATTTCACCTCTACTTTAATGTTTTAGATGGTGGGAAGATAGAGGAATAACGTGAATATAGGTCGAATGATAAGTGAAGTGGTGAGAGGAATGGAATGATGTAAATAGTTAAGAGAAAGAAAGAGGAAAGGAAGAAAGGAAAGGGGAGAGAGATGGAAGAGAGAGAAAAGCAAGAGAGGGAGATAGGGGGTTAGAGAGAGAAGGGAAGAGAGTGTATTATGACCTTACAATGTATTCTGAGTTTTTGATGTCGGAAAAGAGAGACTAATATGACATCACAATGTAGTCTGACTTTATAAAATACTTTGACTTAGTAATCCTTGAAAAAACATCAATAAATAAATGTCAAAATTATGGAATTATATATTTGATGATATAACAAATATTGACCCAAAGGGTCACGGATAGTTTAGTCTATAATATGATGTCTCTATCTTTCGGTCTATCTCTCTGTCCGGGGATACAATTGAAAACAAAACCCTATACCAAGAGCAAATACAACTTTTCTCAAGTAAATTTTAATAAAAATCCAATGATTTATTTTATAATAGTTTTGTGACAATGATATTGTGGGGTCCCAGTTCGCACTGGTTATCCATTCTCAAGTAGCTTATGATCTTGTAAATTTCTTGTACATATCTCCAGCTCTCCTTAACACTAGTCAAGTCTAATAATATTAAATCAACAGTAAAAACAGCTGTAACAATATGCTATCTGACATTGTTTCATAAGTATAGATGCAGTATAAGATTATGTACACAGTCCCATAAAAAACATGTAGTGAAGACTGTTACATGATATATACATTGACTTACAATTTCCTATCTTAGTCTTTTTTACTCGTTCTCTTTTCACATTTTTGTTTCTGTCTACCTTGTCTTTCTGCTGGCTTCTTCTCAACACTCACTGATTTGTTATTTTTTTTCTATTTAATGAATTTGTTTATGCCTGTCTGATGGCAGATATTTTAATATATATCACCCAGCTGATTGATGCAGACACCCACCTGGCTGGAAAAACAAACATCCGGTGATTTCATGCAGAAGCACATAGAAAGGTCAGCTGCAGACACAGCGGACCTATCGCTAAATAAAAAATAGAATGAATGGAAGCCACGCCCCATATGGGACGTTGCTACATTGAGTACATAGGAAAAATCCTAGAATGAGCAATGCAGTTGTGGATGCGTGGGTGTTAAATTTTTTTATATTAACTGGTGCAAATTGAGATTAGAGAAAAGCGACTGGCTAGCGAATCGAGAGATACACTTCCATCAACTTTCATGCCAAAAAGTTAGTAGAAAAATTCTTAACAAGGTCTTTGAATGATGACCAATATTGTTTTCGGGGTTCTGAGAAAATTTCCATGTTTGATGAGCTGCCAAATCCGAAGGGTTCTAATTTCTAAGGTACTTCTTTCTAGGATCTGTTGGTACCAAGATCAGATTGGGACTTAAAGAGGCCCCTGAACGAACGACATTTGAGGCCCCCTTCATTACGTATGTCCCCCACTAGCATTCTTTAAAGGGAGTTTTAGATCATTCTTTTTTCGTGCAAAACATGAAAGACTTCAACTAAAATTTCTAATGATTTTGAAACTTATAAAATTTATCTACAAAAAAATTATAAGTCAATTGTGAGACTGCATACCTCTACCTTACAACGTAAGGATGAACCAAAGTCTTATTTTGGCCTTATTTCTCCATATTGTATGAAAATAAGTCAGTTGTGATACAGCATACCTCTGCCTGACAACGTAAGGATGAACCAAAGTCTTATTTTGGCCTTATTTCTCCATATTGTATGAAAATAAGTCAGTTGTGATACAGCATACCTCTGCCTGACAACGTAAGGATGAACCAAAGTCTTATTTTGGCCTTATTTCTCCATATTGTATGAAAATAAATCAGTTGTGAGACTGCATACCTCTGCCTGACAACGTAAGGATGAACCAAAGTCTTATTTTGGCCTTATTTCTCCATATTGTATGAAAATAAGTCAGTTGTGAGACTGCATATCTCTGCCTGACAACGTAAGGATGAACCAAAGTCTTATTTTGGCCTTATTTCTCCATATTGTATGAAAATAAGTCAGTTGTGATACAGCATACCTCTGCCTGACAACGTAAGGATGAACCAAAGTCTTATTTTGGCCTTATTTCTCCATATTGTATGAAAATAAATCAGTTGTGAGACTGCATACCTCTGCCTGACAACGTAAGGATGAACCAAAGTCTTATTTTGGCCTTATTTCTCCATATTGTATGAAAATAAGTCAGTTGTGAGACTGCATATCTCTGCCTGACAACGTAAGGATGAACCAAAGTCTTATTTTGGCCTTATTTCTCCATATTGTATGAAAATAAGTCAGTTGTGAGACTGCATATCTCTGCCTGACAACGTAAGGATGAACCAAAGTCTTATTTTGGCCTT
>OY744544.1:34007931-34015431 GCA_963556195.1 Sepiola atlantica | reverse complement strand
CCAATGAAACTTCCTGATATTTGCATATTGGTTTTGAGGAAGAACATTTGGTGCTTGTATAATAAAAAGCCGAAAAAAAGTTTTTTGTGTCTTTTAGTGTTGGAGAGATAAATAAGGGGCAGGTAACTCTTACCACGAATTTTAAGCAAGCTTTTCCAGTAATCAAAACTGATGGCTTTAATTGGCGTTGCACATGTGGCTACTGTGCAAGGATAACGTCGATTAGACATAAAAGGGTTAGGGTTAGGGTTAGGGTTAGGGTAAGGGTTAGGGTTTAGGGTTAGGGTTTAGGGTTAGAGTTAGAGTTAGGGTTTAGGGTTAGGGTTTAGGGGTAGGGTTTAGTGTTAGAAAAACATTGTTTGAAAGCTAGAGCTGCTGTGAAGAGTTACCTGCCCCTTATTTACCTCTCCAACACTAAAAGACAAAAAAAACTTTTTTTCGGCTTTTTATTATACAAGCACCGAACATTTTATTAATTAATTTGTTTTTGTTTGATTTGTTGTTTTTGAATAATTTTTTTATGCGTGCGGGCGAAAAATTAAAATAAAAAATGTCTATTTTTCCAGATTTAAAAGTTTGAATAATTTTATTTTTCAATTAAAAAAAAAAAGTTTGATTTTTATAATTTTCAGCCATTATAAATAACTAATGTACATCCTTTTTCAAAAATGACAGGAAAAAATTATGCTTCGCCAGTGTTCGCACTAATATTCATATAAACTATAAATAATTATCATCATTTCTGATGACCTAAAGAAAAATATACACCTATTGTTGATTTTTTTAAAATTTAGAATGAAGGATTGCTTTCCGAATTCATTTCAGACTGTGGGGTTGTCTTACTTGCTATTTGCTTTCCAATATAAGTCTTTCTAATGTTTTTTTTTAATGGGAAATTGAAAAGACGGAAAGTCATTTCTGATGACCTAAAGAGAAAAAGTACACATCAACCGTTGACTTTGCTTTTTCTTTCTTTCTTCCTTTGATCATTGGAAGGTAGGGAGCGGCTAGACATTAAAAAAATGATTATAGTTTTTTTGCATCAAAGATGTTAGAGGAAGTAAGGTATTTCTGCAGTTTATAAACCGTGCTATTTTTTAGATAGGATTTTCAAGTTAAATTCAATTTTTACGGTTTCTTTTGTTTATTAAGTCATTAGGTTAAAAGTAAACTATACTAAACAAAGGGTCCTCTCCCCATGTTAAGAATGGGTTTCTAAATAATAACGTTATTATTTCAGCACAGTCCGTAAACTGCAGAAGTGAGAAAGTTAATCATGAAATTGAAAAGAGAACAATCATCGCTCATCTAAGAATGAAAGAAAATGTCTGAAACTGGAAAGTTCTAAAAACAAAATTTTTAAAAAAGAAAGAAAAGAATAAATCGGTGTAGAAATGACGTTAAAGGAAAATAAATAAAGAAATCGTCTCATTAGGGAAATAGTTTTGCGTTCTTCCTTTCTTATTCGTCGGGCAGACTTTTGTGTGACGGGACGAATATATTTTTATAAATAAATACATATTGATTTTTATAATAGAGTCGAGGAGATAGTGTATACAAATGTTGAATGAATAAACAAACACAGCTCCAAATAACGAGGTAACTTTATTCAGATGGGAAGAAACATTTTGTCGGGCAGACTTTTGTGTGACGGGACGGATATATATTTATAAATAAATATATATTGATTTTTATAATAGAGTCGAGGAGGTAGTGTATACAAATGTTGAATGAATAAACAAACACAGCTCCAAATAACGAGGAACTTTATTCAGATGGGTACAAACATTTTGTCGGGCAGGCTTTTGTGTGACGGGACGGATATATATTTATAAATAAATATATATTGATTTTTATAATAGAGTCGAGGAGGTAGTGTATACAAATGTTGAATGAATAAACAAACACAGCTCCAAATAACGAGGAACTTTATTCAGATGGGAAGAAACATTTTGTTGGGCAGACTTTTGTGTGACGGGACGAATATATATTTATAAATAAATACATATTAGTTTTTATAATAGAGTCGAGGAGGTAGTGTATACAAATGTTGAATGAATAAACAAACACAGCTCCAAATAACAAGGAACTTTATTCAGATGGGAAGAAACATTTTGTCGGGCAGACTTTTGTGTGACGGGACGGATATATATTTATAAATAAATACATATTGATGTTTATAATAGAGTCGAGGAGGTAGTGTATACAAATGTTGAATGAAAAAACAAACACAGCTCCAAATAACGAGGAACTTTATTCAGATTGGAAGAAACATTTTGTCGGGCATGTTTTGCTGAAAGAGTAAAAACTAATATGCAAGATGATGAGTGAGTATTTGCGTGAATGCATCAGCTTGTTTGTGTGTGCGTGAGCAGTGTCATTGACTGCTGCCTGTGTAAGTAAAGTAAACAGTCAGTGATAATTGATTTCACTCACCCATGATGTGTGAGTGCGTTTATGATGGTCAGAGTAACGTGGGTGTGAGTAAATAACCATTCTAACGAGCTGCATTGTATATTTTGACTGACTGATTGTTTAGCTTGAAAACTTGCTTTATGTAGTTTGGGATCAGCTCCAGGCAGCATTTTGCGTCTTCTTTTTTTTTTTATTATTATTATTTTGTGTGATTAGATAGAAGAACTCCCGGCTCTACAATCGGTTGAAAATTTTTTTAAATAATTAAATCTTGAGCCGATTTTTTGCACAAAAAATGATCACGAAACTGAGTAACTATAGAAAATATATTTATGAGTTTAAAAATCTTCCCCAAAGAAAAATAATTTAAATAGGAGATATTTAATCAACAAAATGTTGTTTTTTTTTAATGGAAATCGCTCCAGGCAAGGTATGAAGCCACTTGATCTAAGGAAATAAAAACCAACTATTTCAAGGTCAAAAACTATCAAACAATAAGTGCTAGATCGACATATTACGACCCAGAAAACAGCAATTCTTCCTCTTTTGTCAGAAACATTCCTCATGAAATGTGACGACTAAAGGACAACATAAGGTAAGCGCGAGTTACGAGACTGCCGAAAGTAAACCTAAGGTCCACTTTCTAATTTCACAAAATTTGGGGGTATCTAACTTTTCACAAAAATTGGGGGTATCTAACTTTTCACAAAAATTGGGGGTATCTAACATTTCACAAAAATTTGGGGGTATCTAATTTTTCACAAAAATTGGGGGTATCTAACATTTCACAAAATTTGGGGGTATCTAATTTTTCACAAAAATTGGGGGTATTTAATTTTTCACAAAAATTGGGGGTATCTGACTTTTCACAAAAATTGGGGGTATCTGACTTTTCACAAAAATTGGGGGTATCTAACTTTTCACAAAAATTGGGGGTATCTAATTTTTCACAAAAATTGGGGGTATCTGACTTTTCACAAAAATTGGGGGTATCTGACTTTTCACAAAAATTGGGGGTATCTAACTTTTCACAAAGGGCTTCCATCCCCCTTTTGTCCCTTTGCAACAAACTAAATATAGCCAACATTACACACTCTTACTCCTAGCAGCTGCATTCAAAAATTCATAATGTACGATTAGTTTAGGAGTGAATCCTATACATACAAATACATAAACATATATACACACATCTAACTTTATATAAATAGATATATAAATATACAAATAAATACACATTGGTCTTTGTTATAGAGTGAAGGATAACTTTATACATTAAAATTGAGTTACGAGGCTGTCAAAAGTAAACCAAAGATCCACTTATTACTCTCCTTATAATAAAGAATTACTGATAAAAAGAAAGTACATGAATTCGATGCGATGTGCTGGTCATTTTAGCCCTGAGCTACCAAAAAAAGAAAGCACGAGTGACAATTTACTTATTGACGCTTGACGTTTTTGGTAAATAGGGATGACCAAAACCGACAGGAAATACGTTTATCTTTTGGATTTTAACATATTTCACCTTTTTTTATTTGAGGAATCACCGCTTATCAAAGCCAAAGGCCACTCGAGGATGAGGGCTAATGAGGTGGATGAATTGTCGGTTGAATGATGGAGTATATTTGAAAAGAGTACAAATTATTAGTGAAATGAACAAAGACAGGTTTCTTATTAGGACGGATTACGACAAGTATTTTTTGACATTGGATTTGAAGATGGTCATGTTGTAGCCTGCAGAGAGCAGTCCTGTTGTAATGTATTCCACAGATGGGAAGAAACCCTGTTCATGGAAACTCTGTTCATGGAAATTTAAAACATCACAGTTGAGGGGAAATAACTCTTACCAGTCCTCCTGACATTCACATCCGGGTTATAATAATTCTGTCAGTATCTGTTTATTTCAACATGTTTGTAACTAAGTATGTCAAACTAATCATCCATTACTTGTTTTCATGATTTTTAATGAGTATTTTTTCGTATTATCATTAATACATAACATTACAATTATTTTTAGTGCACTATATTAAATAACAGTGTCTTTCTAGTCATTTCATTACTTGTTTTCATAATTTTTAATAAGTATACACGTATTTTTTATTATTATTATTATTATTATTATTATTATTATTATTATTATTATTATTATTATTATTATTATTACTAGCAAATATATGCTCCCTCCGGTCGCATATTTTTGCTAGGCTGCCGCATCAGAAATGAAGGCTCACGCGTAAGCCAATGGAGCCCCAGTCATATTTCTGTGGTGGTTAGACATTGATTTTCTGTGTTTATGACCAAGATTATTTTTAGTTGAAAATAAAGGAAAAAAAATTCGATCCTACCCCGATTTTTGTTGTACCCTCGCCCATAAATAGAAAGACTTGTAGTTTAAAAAGAAAGAAAAAATTTTTTTTGTACCCCCTCAATTTTTTTATATTACCAGTCATAGAAATATTTTTTAGTTAAGAAAAAAAAAAAAAAATTTTTTTGACCGCCTTCCCCCAATTTTTTTATCCTCCCCCCCCCCCCCATACATGTAAATATTTTTAATTAAAAAGGAAAAAAAAAACCCTAACCCTAACTGGAACGATGGGGTCAAAGTTAGCGTGGGTCGTAAAATGAAAAAGCACCAAAAAATCAAATACAGTGAACACAGTGTGTGTGTGTGTGTGTGTCTGTGTGTCTGTGTGTCTGTGTGTGTCTGTGTGTGTGTGTGGGGGGTGTTTGTTTAATGACCTTTTTTTAATTAAACAATTTGATTCTACAATCAGTTGTATAGTTTTCCAGTACAATGTGTTAGTTTATTTTGTTGACATTAAAGAAAAAAAATCACATCTTTTTTTTTAATAAATAAAACATGGAATCATAAATTCTGTTGAGGTCATGAAAAAATGATAATATTGGATATGAAAGTATTAAGAAATCAAATACAGTAAACACGAAAAGTTTTTTAATTCTCGGAAAGAAAAAGTTTACCTGAACTGTGTGTGTGTGTGCGTGTGCGTGTGTGCGTACGTGCGCGCGTTTTTATATAGTAATTTTTAAATCAATTATTATTTTAATTAAACAATTCGATTTAATAAATTTGTGTTTTAAAACATAATGGCTAAGAATAAACAAACTGAGGACGGTTTTAAAAATGGAAAACTGAGCACGGTGGATACCAGCGTTGTTGTTTACATATTTAACGTGCCATATTAACATCGGCTGCTTAATAAGACCGCCATATTTAATAACCGGAGGGAGGGAAGACACCACTTATTAAACAGCCAATCGGCTGCTTAATCAGATCGCCATATTTAATTACCGGAGGGAGGGAGGACACCACTTATTAAACAGCTAATGACTTTGCAATTTTAACAGTACTCGCGTTGAAATGGTTTAGAAAACACGCCGGTTATGATGAAAATGGCTTTAATTAATTGTATGAATAATGTTTATTAATATAACCTTATCGGAAAATATTGTAAATACATATGTAAATTGGATAATAGCAGTTATAAGTGTATATTTGTAAATATGAATTTAATTGAAGGGTTAAAGGAATGACTTATGTTAATGGCAACACCCATCTGGTGTCTGAACGCCTTTTGATGACAGTATATAAAGAATTGCAAACAGATTAGTTTCAGTTAAATAGTCATACTGGAGTTTCGGCTTCAGACAGACAGACAGACGGACAGATACATAAACTCCATTATTAATAGATTATTATTATTTGTATTCACTAGGAGTTCTCACACAGATCATCGTCAGTGATTGCTCACCGACAACAACCAGTGGTATTTCCTGGAGTCTGAGTGAAACAAGCCTCCTCAGATTTCCAGTATTCTTCACCTCTTTTCGATTACGATGCGGTATCGCAACAGCCTCTTACCATTGATTTTTCGCTGGTAAGGACAATTGGTCTTCTCTGGGATTTGGGTGGCAATAAGCCTCCCGAAGGTCCCAGCATTCTCCGCACTTTTCCAGTGGAGGTCTGGCTTGAGCTGTTCCTTCTCGGTCTTCTCATCCTCCTCGACCCTCTACAAATATTTTGTCTGGTGTCAGCCTAGGCCGGCATCATTTTAAAAAAACAAAATTTTAATTAATTAAAAAAGAAATCTTTTTTAATTTTTAATTTTTTAATTTTTTTAATTTTATATTTTTTGGCGGGGTGGGGGAGAGAATGGGGGAGCTTATAGTGCTTCTTGTAATTTCTGTTCCTTGGTTTATTTTTGCGTAGTGATAGCTGAGACCGGTGTAATTTATTGATGGGGGGGGGGGTATGAAGTGATGTTTCTTACAGTTTCTGTTCCTTGGTTCGTATTGTGTTTTTTGTGTGGTTTTGTTTTCTCTCTGTTGTAAATTCCTTGTCACTGGTTACCCTTTGTAGCTTATGCGGGTTGGTTATCATCATCATCATTATTATTATTATTATTATTATTATTATTATTATTATTATTATTATTATTATTATTATTATTGTTGTTGTTGTTGTTATTATTATTATTATTATTATTATTATTATTATTATTTTTGTTATTATTATTATTATTATTATTATTATTATTATTATTTTTGTTATTATTATTATTATTATTTTTGTTATTATTATTATTATTATTATTATTTTTGTTATTATTATTATTATTATTATTGTTGTTATTATTATTATTATTATTATTATTATTATTATTATTATTATTATCATCATTATTATTATTATTATTATTATTATTATTTTTGTTATTATTATTATTATTATTATTTTTGTTATTATTATTATTATTATTATTATTTTTGTTATTATTATTATTATTATTATTATTATTGTTGTTATTATTATTATTATTATTATTATTATTATTATTATCATCATTATTATTATTATTATTATTATTATTATTTTTGTTATTATTATTATTATTATTATTTTTGTTATTATTATTATTATTATATAATGAATCAATAGCATTACATGCATAAAATTATTTTTAGTGCAATTAACAGCATTATATTAAATAACTGTGTCTTTCTAGTCATTCTGTCAAGTTTCATAATCTGTTCAAAATTAGAAAGCATTACAAACATTTAAAAACACAT
>OY744544.1:33880431-34002931 GCA_963556195.1 Sepiola atlantica | reverse complement strand
TCTTGCATAACTAAAAATAATAAGTCGCTTGTTATATTATCCTTATGGCATAAGAGGTCGTAATGTGAACTATATTTAGTTTAATTTAGTTTTACGAAAAGGGGGCAACTGGGGGTGAAACTATTTCATGAAAATTTAGATACATACAATTTTGTGAAATTTTAACAACAGGAATTAGACATCAATTAATAAATATTTTCAAATTTCAGTTTTTGTGGCAGGGACATCACCAAGAAAGGCCCTGAGTTGCCCAATATGTGTTTCTACATTGCACTTGCTCACAGTACTAGTTTCATCTTTGCCCTTTACTGTCCCATCAATGATGGAGTTACGGTCATTGAGCGAATCTTAGAAAAGATCTGAATCCTCCTACGCTAATATTCATGTCTGTGGTGACTTTAATGTTAACAATATGGAATGGCTAGTCCACTATAATAAGACTGATAACAAAGGCAGGTTCTGTCATGACTTTTCCCTTGCATATAAGCTGACTAAGATTGTCCGCAATGCTAATGGACACTTTGCAAGCCTTCTTGATCTTTACCTGACAACATTCCCGGAACAGTGCACATCTACTTTTCTATCATCTTTGGGATTCTCAGACCACTCAGTTGTCACAATAAAGATTAAATCTAAGTTCCGAAAGACGTTAGATGTCCCTTTCCATTGCAGAATGTATCGATACTCAAAGGCTTATTGGGACAGCTTCAGATTTCTCATCCTAAAAATTCCTCTGCAGTCCGTTGTCAAGAAAAATGTATCTAGTATCACCTTCAATATATCTGATTAATTAATCACCGATATTGAGAGTTTTATAAGTTAAAAAGAAATTCCAACAGCGATCAAACCTCCAAGTGTGTCACTGCCATTGCTCAGAGAAATCGCTATTTCAATTTTTTTCAACAAAACAATTTCAATTGTTTTCAACAAAGGTATCCCTCAAAACCCAAGTCAACTTTAAAACTGCCTGTAACTGCTGTAAAAGAAAAAGAAATAGAAATTGTGCAATAGAAAAGTTCTGTGCTCAATCTGTTAGATCCAGGGTTGCTGAACAGAGGCTTGATTCCCATGAGTTTTAAAGGATAACAAATAAGATATTGAACAAATGTAAGACATCGATTCTAACTCTCATTAAGTGACAAGATGTGATCTCCTCAGCATCATACAATGCCAAACTGTTTGCAAAGAAGTTTGCGATCAAACCCAACCATTGTGATCAGGTTACCCACTCCCAGAATTTCTTCTCTAAAACTGAAAATACTCTAAGTGGCATCCACATATCTGTCCGGGATGTTGCAAAAATGACCAAGAATCTAGATGTAACGAAAGCAACTGGTCCTGACACTATTCCAGCCATCAGGCTGAATAAAACTGCAGCCAAAATTAGTTCCTATTGTTACGTTATCAATAAAATTGAAAGTCTCTTACGACCATGCTTCTCAAAACCGAAACCTTAGAAGTGTTTTCAAACTTTTTCGTTAAGGCATTTTTAAGCCTTTAAACTGTCGACATTAAACAATTAAACTGTCCCTTCTTTTTTATAAATTATTTTACTCGCTTGTTGTTACCGCGTGGGCCGATGTGATCGGGGTGGGAGGTCTCTTTTAACGGGGACTTTTGTGGGGGTACATTTATGCGATGACCAAAAGTTATTACAAACATCTTAACTCCTTTTTTTAACAATTCTCTCAAACTCTTAATGAATTTTATATTTTACCTTATTTCGTCTGGCCGTAATTTCACTCTTTGTCGTCTAGTGGTCTACTGGTTGAACGTTGTGTCATGGGTTTTTCTTCGATTCTTTGTCTGGAAGAGATCTCTTTCTTGGTCGTTTAGTAGTTTAACGTTTTGCAGTGGGTTTTTATGTTCTGAAAATGAACACTCTTGGGTACAACAAAAAAAGCTTTGAAGACATTTCGTGAAGTCCAGGAAGGTTTTATTTACCTTAAGTAACGCCTGGGAGAGAGAGTCGCTGTCTTCGACTGTTGTTACTTTTTGGTTACCTTACTAAACTGCTAACTAGATTGGGGGAGATAGGTGGGTTTTTGTCTCATCTTAAACTTTTCCGACTATCATTTTTTTAGACAAACCATCCGCTTTTCTTCCACCATGAATCGTTCTTGACGACTGTTCGCCTCAGCTTCCATAACGGGACTGTTCCGATTGTCGCTTCAACAACAACAGGTGACGTCATAGTCCTTTGTGTTGTCATGAATGAAAATCCCTACATTGTGCCTGACATTTATTGACCCCAAATCTTTTGAAATCAGCCAGGACCTGTCAACCTATTATGGTTTACAAAACGAATCATTCGTGGGAACCGACTTAATCATCCAAAATAAATGTCAGTTCAACCTGCACTGAATTTAACAATTCACCCCGGTCACAATTAATACTAGTTGACCTACACTCTTTTTAGAAATGCAGGGCCCCTATAATCTAACACAATCTTCACAAAGCTGGAGATCAGCCCTCTGCATCTCAGTATCGACCGATCAGTTTCTTGTGCATCACGAGTAAGTTGTTTGAATCTGTGATACATCAAGCAAAAAGGTGTCAATCACCTCAGCAAAAGGAATCTGCTTAGGGACAAAAAATATGGATTTTGTCCTGCAAAATCAACAGCTGATGTACTGACTGTAATATCACACAGAATCAGTGAGTCTATCAACGGAGGTTTTCTTTCTAGGGTGATAGCTCTTAATATATCAAAGGCCTTTGATAGCGTCTGGCACAAAGGTTTTCTTCAGAAGCTTTCTAGCTATGGATATCCAGAAATGTCTTCTCAACTATAAAATCCATTCTTTCTCATAGGTCTATGAAAATAGTCTGAAGCACATGAAATAAGGTTCCATTTTGGGCTCAACCCTCTCCCTGATCTTTATCAGTAATCTTCCAAATCATAGTCTAGGATCATTTGTTGACATTTATGCTAATGACACAACTTTCTATGGCAGGGGCGGGCAACCTCCGGCCCACGAGCAACCTCTTCCCCGCAGGCCACATCCGGCCCACGAAGGCTTTGCATCCGGCCCGCGGATCTCTCAGTAAAACTCATATCATTTTGTGACATAGACATAAAAGTAGGTTTCAATTAAGATTTACAGTGGGATAAAAATGTATGAATATCAGCGAGCGATGATGCATGTATATTTCATTTTTCTTTAACTATTAATTTCAAATCCTTGGCCTGAGATAAAAATAGAAAAAGAGAAAGAGAGAGGTAAAAAGGAAACGTGAGACGGGGAAAGGGCATGAAACATAGAACCTATGTGCGGTGTGTCAAAACGAATGCTGGATCAACTTGCTACTTCTCCCGTCATTATTTTTCATGATTCCAAAATGGCTTTTCGTCGGCGCCTTTTATAACATTACATACAGAAGTCTCTTAAGAAAAAATATCAGATTTGTAGAGTGTTCAATGCAATTATTGTACAATTTATTCATGTAAACAAAATATAGTAATTGTTACACCGGCCGTTCTTACACAGGAGAAACTACACCGGTTGTCACTATAAATAGTGCGAGTCACCAGAAGACAAAACACAGTCTTGTAACTGTCTAGCTAAGAGCTAGTCAGTTTCTTACTTTATTAATACACTTGTTAAACCAACCCTCGACTTGACTTCCTTTATTTATTATTTACTGTAGGACAACTTCACAACAGTAATTCTGAGATTTTGTTTTTCACTCTGGCCCGCGATCTCCTTCCAAAAGTCTCACCTGGCCCTCACTTTGAAAAGGTTGCCCACCCCTGGTCTATGGCAACACTTTGAATAACACTGATGATCAAAACCATGCCGATAATCTCTTCTCCAATCTGGAACAAGTGGTGCAATCGGGGAAAAAGTGACTTTTTACCTTTAACACTTCTAAAACCAAGCTTCTCTCCTTTCACCACCAACGATTGAATTCTCGCTTTGCCTCTGTTGAAATGAATAGCTCTTTCCTTGAAGAAGGCCTTTGCTTTGACAAGCCTCTAGGACTGACTTTCACCCCAGACCTGAAATGGAAGACTTACATCAAATCCGTTTCTAAAGGCGTGGGTAAAATGGTTCGATAATTCTACCGCTCCAAAAAGTATAAGACTCTTAGTGCAATCCTCTACCTGTATAAGTCAAATACGACCCAAGATGGAACGCTGTTGCCACATCCGGGGAGGTGCCACTCAGAGCACTCTGTCTTGCCTTGACAGAGTACAAAATCGACTTCGCAATCTAGTGGGAGATGATATCTTCTCTACCCTGCAGCCCCCTTTTCTCACAGAAGAAACGTTGTTAGTCTTTCTCCACTCTATCGTTATTTTCCATTGTAGGTGCTCGACTGAGTTTGTTATGATCGAGAGGGTGATGTTCCGCCGATTATAAACGTGTTCAGTAAATCAAGCAATGTTGCATGCAAAGACAGAGTAATAATTAATAAACAAAAATGAAGTAGTTCAAATAAGGTTTATTGAACGTGTGTGTACATGGAATGATGAAGTGTGTGATGTATGCATGTGTGTCGATGGAAAAACAGTTCTTGGAAAGGTATAAGAAGAAATGAATCCGGCGTAGGAAAAGTCTTTGAAAGCCGTACACAAAGAAAATGAGTTGAGAACTCTTACCGTTGTTTGACCACGTGCTGACGGAAGAAACGTGTGTTGGTAGTTGTTATGCTGAGACCAGTTCAAGAGAAAAAGCGTGAGACGAAGCGCTAGTGTATTAGCGTCGTTCTGCCGAGGCCAATCGACCAGAAGAGAAAAGTGAAACGGAACGCTAGTGTCAGCGTCGTTCTATCCAGGCCAAAAAGCGAGTGAAACGGAGCGCTGGTGCCAGCGTTGTTCTGCCGAGGCTGGTTCATGAACAAGAGATGGATTTTCCGTTTGCAACGGTTTTTATAGTCAGAAGGGCAGATAACTCTGGTGTCGCTTTACAGTGCCACCTGTCGGTGAAAAAGCGACACCTACCGGCAAACCGGTGTAGTTATGTTTTGAAAGGAGGAGGTAACTGCTACAAGTTTTAATTTCAGCTTTACCTCCCTCATAAAACCTTCTCAGCAAGAACTCGTCTTTCTACCAACACTGCAAAAAAACTCTCCTTTCCTCCTCTGTGTTCCTAAAATCAAACAAAACTTCCTTGAACAGAGTTTGTTTCTATCTGTGCAACACGTTACTGTATGAATGTTATCCTACAGACTACAGCATTCTTTTATTGCGCTCATTTAAAAAAAAGTCACATTTTAATTCTTCATCCATTTCTGTCTTTTTTCTTTCAGTCGAATTTTAGTTCTATTATCTTTTTTGTTGAAATCTCAAAAAAATAAACGAAAAAAAAGTCACATTTTAATTCTTCATCCATTTCTGTCTTTTCTTTCAGTCGAATTTTAGTTCTATTATTTTTTTGTTGAAATCTCAAAAAAATAAACGAAAAAAAAAGTCACATTTTAATTCTTCATCCATTTCTGTCTTTTTTCTTTCAGTCGAATTTTAGTTCTATTATTTTTTTTGTTGAAATCTCAAAAAAATAAACGAAAAAAAAAGTCACATTTTAATTCTTCATCCATTTCTGTCTTTTTTCTTTCAGTCGAATTTTAGTTCTATTATTTTTTTGTTGAAATCTCAAAAAAATAAACGAAAAAAAAAGTCACATTTTAATTCTTATTCCATTTCTGTCTTTTTTCTTTCAGTCGAATTTTAGTTCTATTATTTTTTTTGTTGAAATCTCAAAAAAATAAACGAAAAAAAAGTCACATTTTAATTCTTCATCCATTTCTGTCTTTTTTCTTTCAGTCGAATTTTAGTTCTATTATCTTTTTGTTGAAATCTCAAAAAATAAACGAAAAAAAAAGTCACATTTTAATTCTTATTCCATTTCTGTCTTTTTTCTTTCAGTCGAATTTTAGTTCTATTATTTTTTTTGTTGAAATCTCAAAAGAATAAACGAAAAAAAAAGTCACATTTTAATTCTTCATCCATTTCTGTCTTTTTTCTTTCAGTCGAATTTTAGTTCTATTATTTTTTTTGTTGAAATCTCAAAAAAATAAACGAAAAAAAAAGTCACATTTTAATTCTTCATCCATTTCTGTCTTTTTTCTTTCAGTCGAATTTTAGTTCTATTATTTTTTTTGTTGAAATCTCAAAAAAATAAACGAAAAAAAAAGTCACATTTTAATTCTTCATCCATTTCTGTCTTTTTTCTTTCAGTCGAATTTTAGTTCTATTATTTTTTTTGTTGAAATCTCAAAAAAATAAACGAAAAAAAAAGTCACATTTTAATTCTTATTCCATTTCTGTCTTTTTTCTTTCAGTCGAATTTTAGTTCTATTATTTTTTTTGTTGAAATCTCAAAAAAATAAACGAAAAAAAAGTCACATTTTAATTCTTCATCCATTTCTGTCTTTTTTCTTTCAGTCGAATTTTAGTTCTATTATCTTTTTGTTGAAATCTCAAAAAAATAAACGAAAAAAAAAGTCACATTTTAATTCTTATTCCATTTCTGTCTTTTTTCTTTCAGTCGAATTTTAGTTCTATTATTTTTTTGTTGAAATCTCAAAAAAATAAACGAAAAAAAAAGTCACATTTTAATTCTTATTCCATTTCTGTCTTTTTTCTTTCAGTCGAATTTTAGTTCTATTATTTTTTTGTTGAAATCTCAAAAAAATAAACGAAAAAAAAGTCACATTTTAATTCTTTATCCATTTCTGTCTTTTTTCTTTCAGTCGAATTTTAGTTCTATTATATTTTTGTTGAAATCTCAAAAAATAAACGAAAAAAAAAGTCACATTTAAATTCTTATTCCATTTCTGTCTTTTTTCTTTCAGTCGAATTTTAGTTCTATTATCTTTTTGTTGAAATCTCAAAAAAATAAACGAAAAAAAGGTCAAATGCAAAACATCATTTCAAACGCCCTTCATATTTTGAAACTAATATTTAAAGAATTATGTTTCGGGATTTTTTTTATGTTAGGATTGATAATTTGGATTATATTTATTATTGCTTGTTATTTTCACAACGGTCCGGCCGATGTAAACTCCGACCTTCTTCAAGTTTATCTTTTCACTCAGGAATCTCATCATTGAACTCAAGAATCTATACGGAATTTCAATCTGAACCATTTAGTTTATCCAATTGATCCCGTCACGCAGTTGATAATAAAGGTGTTGAAAATTAATCAGTTCTAAGTGACAATCTTCTGGAGGTTCAAGGTTCAATCCTCACTAAAGGCTATAATATCTAAGAATAACATTTAAAAAATGCTGTATACTTATATCTTGTCAGGATTGGAAAAATGAAAACAATAAACCCCAATTAATTAAATAAATAGTTCAGTTCGGAATTTCGTATATTAATCAAACAGTTCCCAATCGTTTCATAGTACTGTTTCATCATCCAACTGAAAATCTCACTAACCATAACCCTAACCCTTATCCTCGAGTGACTTTTGTCTTTGGTTATGGTGAACCATTAGTATGAAAACAAAATTATTGTAAAGAGTTAATCCCATGCACTGCACCCATATTAATAGTAATTCTGGCCAGACTCTATACGAAATAATCGTAATTCCTCATGGTTTCAAATAAACATTATTAAATCTTGCGTCATCTCAAATTTTTATTATTGCGACCTTTCGAGTCTATCAGGCATATGTACGCAGTGTGATGATGTGTGGAATTGAAACCTGGCCAGTGAGGGTTGAGGACATTCGTTGCATGAAGAGAAATGAAATGAGAATATGATGGATATGTAATGTGAGCCTTAAAAACAGGCTTAGATCTGATGACCTCAGAGGAATATTGAATCTGGACAGTATAGGAAGATGTGCGCAGAACAGGAGACTCCAATGGTATAGTCACATTGAAATAAGGGATGAGAGTTCTTGTATTAATAGATGACAACAAATATCTGCCCAGGCGTCCTGTGAATTAATCATACTTCTCAATCGTTTCATAGTACTGTTTCATCATCCAACTCAAAATCTCACCAACCCTTATCCTCAAGTGGCTTTTGACCTTGGTAAGTGGTGAACCGTTAGTATTAAAAAAAACGGACATAAGACGATGAAATGCATGATGATGATAATATATGAAAGTTTTGACTCCAAATGTTATTCCAAATTAAATTCGCTTACATTTTTTTTTAAATTTCAGTTTATTAACAATTCCTGAAAAACATGAAATCAACCTCTTTTTTTAATTTCCAATTTAACTTTTTTGAAAAAAGCTTTTTATTTACTAACTTTTAATTTAATCTTATTTGATTTTTAAAATTTATTTATTCAATTTTATTTTTGAATAATTAAATATAATTGGCTGGAACGATGGGTCAGTTGAGCTGCCACACTCGAACGATCGATGGAGATAAAAGAGGCCGATCTTCTTATTTAGACAGACATTATTGAGAGAGATTTACTAATAAGGAAACAATGTCGCTGTATATAAGCCAGAAAATTGAAAAAAAAGGAGGAAAAAATATAATATTAATTGGCAGAATAGATTTGCTAAAAAATTTATTGTTATTACAAAAAACACGAACGAATACTCTTAAGATACGTCCATTCAATTTGTGCATTTTTGTTAGGACAAACACACCTAAGATACGTCCATTAGCTCTGCACGTTTAATGATGCAAATACTATTTTAAATTTAAGTTTGACAGACAAACCGACCGACACAAACTCTTATGGAGACACATGATTTATTTTCCTACTATAAAGAGCTTCATCACATTCTTGAATACAAAATTTTGCCACTTATCACAGTCTTGAGCCAGTCTTTCAGCTGACAGGAGCGGCATACCAGTCTCAACCATTATCTTGTCGGCTCATCTCTTTAGTGGTCGTCCCCTTGATCTTTCTTGAACGAAATATTCTTTATATGCTTTCTTTAAATAGCTGGAGTCTGGTAGCCGGAAAACATGTCCAATCCACATTAATCTCTTTTTTTGAATAACGTTGTTGATGGATCTGTTAATATTAAGCTTCTTGACTTATTTGACTAATGAGAGTTTCTCCACATGCTTAAGAACAAAATTCTGTCACTTATCACGGCCTTGAGCCAGTCTTTCATCTGTCAGGAGCGGCATGCCAGTCTCAACCCTTATCTGGTTGGTTCATTTTTTAGTGACCGTTCTCTTGATCTTTCTTGAACAAAATCGTCATTATATGAGTTCTTTACATAGCTGGAGTCTGGTAGCCGGGAAACATGTCTAAACCATGTTAATCTCTTTTTTTGAATAACGTTGTTGATAGAAAAGCTTGATGTTAGGAAAAATCGACGGCAAAAAGAGTAGAGGAAGACAGTGTTCCAAGTTCACAGATGGCCTCAACAGGGTTAGTGGAATCACGACTCTAGATCTCATCAGAAAGACCGAATGCAGAGAAGAATAGAGAGCCATGATCATCGATGTCTGCAAACAGACCTGATACCCGAAGAAGAAGAAATCTGATAAGACGATCACCAAAGTGCTCCCACAGCAATTCTAACAAGTCATTTAGAGTGTGGGTAGTGGCCTCATTCTGTTGACATAACTGTTCATTCTTCACACTCTTCATCTTCCGAAGGACTGATATTGATGGTTGTAATATTACGTCAGATGGTAAAAGTGACGCGGAAATCAAGAAACGAACCGCAATGGCAAAATCCGCTTTCCATAGCATGGAGAGCATCTTTCAAAACAGAAACATAAAAATGAACACAAAAATCAGAATCTTAAAGGCGTACATATGGTCAATCCTACTTTACGGTTGAGAATGCTGGACATTGTCGAAAGTGGCTGAAAGTCGTTTAGAAGCAGCAGAGATATGGTTTCTAAAACGAATTCTACAAATCTCATGGACAGAAAGGAAGAAAAACGAAGGAGTCATGCATAAGGCTGACTACAACAGATCGCTTCTCAATACTGTCCACACCAGACAGTTGAAGTTCTTTGGCCATATAATGCGGGCGGACGGCTTGGAGAAAAGCTTGATGTTAGGAAAAATCGATGGCAAAAAGAGTAGAGGAAGACAGCGTACCAAGTTCACATGTAGCCTCAACAGGTTTACTGGAATCACGACTCTCGATCTCATCAGAAAGACCGAATGCAGGAAGAATGGAGAGCCATGATCATCGATGTCTGAAAACAGACCTGATACCTGAAGAAGAAGAAGAAGAAGAAGAAGAAGAAGAAGAAGAAGAAGAAATCTGATAAGACGATCACCAAAGTGCTCCCACAGCCATTCGAACAAATCATTTAGAGTGTGGGTAGTGGCCTCATTCTGTTGACATAACTGTTCATTCTTCACACTCTTCATCTTCCGAAGGCTGCCGAAAACTTCTTACTGACCACTAGGTAGTGGTCAGTATTAATCAACACAGTGGTTCACATTTGAAGCATATCATTGAACGGAGATAAAACAACAACTGTTGGCATTCATGACTGAAACTTGGTGAACAAGTCAGGTAAAAGACTTAAATTTATTTGTACTAAGTATGGTTGGATTGCAGAACGGATTGTGAATTTTATTAACAATTGCATGAGTGGCATTTTGGAGCGGTGGGGGGGGGGGGTCATCCTATATCATGCTTAAGAATTTTGATTACCAAATAATTTTTAAAATTTTTAATTTATTATTATTATTTTTTTCTTTTAATTTATTATTTTAAGGTTAAACACTGATTTATTTTATTCAAAATCTGATTTCTTTTCATGAGATAATATTGACACGAGATTTGGAGACTCATGTCTAGAATATTGATCAGTATTGATTGCTCAATCAAGATGTCTTAATTGAATTCAACTGCACGGATTGAAGTGCGTTTTGATAGAGTCATAGCATCAAGATTAATTCCAGTTTGGAGCCGCAAAAAGCAAATAAAAGAGGCAAAAACATAAGCCAACAAAAAACAAGGAAACAACTAGGAGACTGAAAGAAAGATAAATAGAGACTTGTTTTTTAAATGCGTCCTCAAATCGTAATAAGAGACACTGTCCGTCAGTTAATTTGCCTATCCGTCTATCACACAAGTACCTATTTACTTGTCTCCCCACGAGGGCAAAGTTAGACACAAGGTCGTTTTTTTATGTGAGGGTATCCAACTCCCCAAAAAGGGTCACTCTGGATGAGATAAAAAATCAAATTTGCCTCAGTCAAGAAAGATGTTTTCCTCTGACTGAGGAAAGAACAGATATTGTACTTAAATCCCAGCCCAAAGTTTGCATTTTTATCGCCAAATACACAGATTGAATGGACACATTTTTATTTAGATATGAGTTTTGATTTACTCCTCTCCAGGAGTTAGGCACAAGGCCAGTTTTTATCTTACTCCCACAAGTAAGATGTGACCCAATGTCGGGTCGGGAAAGTGGGGTTTAAAAATTGCCTGGGCAGCCCCGTCGGCATTCCCCGGTAGGGGCGCCTCAGGCAGTAAGCAATAAACTTACTCCTCCCCAAAGAGAGGAGGCGAAGCCTGGGAGGGTGGGCCTCCTAGAACTGCACAGAACCGACCCATAGACCGGCATAAGTCAAGCCCCGAAGGCCAAGACAATACCAGTCTATGGGGTGCAGTATCCATCGGAACAGATACTACACTTTGATCTTAGCCAAAAGGCTAAGAAAATTTAGATATGAGTTATGCATTTATATAAGAGTTTTTGTCAGTCTGTCACGTTTAAATTTGAAATAGAATTTTCTTGGTCTGTCATGTTTAAGTTTAAAATGTCATTTTCACCTGTTTGTCATATGTAAGTTTGAGATGGCATTTTTTTGGTCTGTCATGTTGAAATTTGAAATAGTTTATTCTTTGGTCTATTATACTTAAATTTGAAATAGCATTTTATGTAGTCTGTCATGCTTAAGTGTGAAATAGTATTTTCTTTAGTCTGCCATGCTTAGGTTTATAATAATATTTTCTTTGATCTGTCATGCTTAAGTTTAAAATTACATTTTCTTTGGTCTGTTTTGTTGAAATTTAAAATAGCATTTTCTTTGGTCTGTCATGCTTAAATTTTTAAAAGCATTTTCCTTGGTCTGTCATAGTTATGAAATAGCATTTTTAAATGGGCTTATCTCTATAAAAGCATCTGTATCTGTGTTAGTCTGTCGATTGATTTGTCACACTTAAGTTTGAAATACCATTGTATTATTAAACCCTCATATCGAATGGACACATCTTAAGAATAGAATAGGAATAGCATTTTTATTTTTATTCATTTTTTCTTTGTGTTTGATTTGCAAGATAAACAGTCGAATTTAAAAAAAAATGTAAACAAATTGGTTGTTTGAGATGGAAGGACATTGCTAAAGATGACGTCTCTTAAGAAAAATAAAGTAAACATTGATTAACGAAAGATAACACTGCTGTAGAGGGTGTGATCAAAAAGACATGATTAGTTGCATTTTACTTGGAGCAATATGCTCTTAGAATCAAGTGTAAATGTTACATAATAACAATTTGCTTATTAATTAGGCATTAAAAATTAACAGTTCAAATCATCTTAATCTAAAAACATATCTCCGTCTTAGCTGCTGTCTCATTGTGCGTGTGTGTTGTCTCCTCCGAAGACTGAGGCCAATTTTGTAGCTGCAACATAACCATCTCATGCTTATATTATTATCTAATTAATGAATGCAACACAAAACTTTTTCAAAGAGGAATGGTTTATTCATATCAGATATATCCAAGGCCTTTGACAGTGTGTTGTATAAAGGTCTTCTCATAAAAATTAATTCATATGGTATTACTGGACGAATATTTGATATAATTAGATCCTTCCTATCCAAAAGAAAGATCCAGGTTATCCTTGATGGCCGTCCATCCAAAAAACATGACATAAATGCAGGTGTACCCAGGGATCTATCCTTAGCCATTTATTGTTTCTGATTTTCATAATCGACCTCCCTGATGACATTGTGTCTGAGATGGATATATTTTCTGACGACATCACACTCTACTCTCATCATGTGGGTAAAACAGATGCGCACACATCCGAGGCAATGACTGGATCCTTAGAAAGTGACCTCCAGTCTGTAGTGGAATAGGGTCATAAATGGATGATAACATTTAATGCTGCAAAGACAACTACAAGAAACCTCTTCAACCACCGATTGCCATGGCAAATAACACCCTACCTGAGAGTCCAACGTTCAAACTCCTCGGCCTAACATTCACAGGTAACATGAATTGGAACAAATACATAGAAGACATTGCCAAGGTTGCTGCAAAGAAGGTGGGCTCCCTCTACCGTGCTAGAAAACTTCTCACACCTGGCAGTATCCTATATCTCTACAAAGCCACTATCTGCCTATGGATGGAGTATTGTGGCCACATCTGGGCTGGTGCACCATCCACTAGTCTCTCCCTCTTAGACAAGGTCCAAAAAAGAGTCTGTAATCTAATAGGTCCCTCACTATCCATCAAGCTTCATCCCCTGTGCCATCGCCGCAATGTAGCATCTTTGTGCTTGTTTTACAAGTACTTTAATGGAATGCGCTCCGATGAACTTGCTGCTCTGGTGTCCCCACGACGTAAATACACTCGACCAACCCGACAATCAGCTAAATCCCATCCATTCACTGTGGAGGTTCCCAGATGATTGAGAGCCTTCTACTCCAATAGTTTCTTTCCTTGAGCTGCAGGTCTTTGGAACTCCCTCTATGCCCCCTGTTTCCCCAACTGTACTGACATGCAGAGGTTTAAAACGAATGTGAACAAGCATCTCGCTGCACAGCTCCCAAATTAGGATGGAATCTTCCAAAACTTTCACCCTAATTCTCAGTAGCCCCTTCTGTCTACAGTGGCAACTTGCCTTGTTTGGGGTGAACTACGTTGGAAGAAAAGAAAGAAAGATCGAGAGACTTATTATATAAGTGTTGTGAAGTAGTCCAACAGTAAAAAAAGAGGAAGTCAAGTCGAGGTTGGGTTAAGATAACAAGTGTATTAACATAAAAGGTACAAAGGTAAGGAAACTGACTGGCACTCGGCTAGACAGTTACAATATTGTCCTTTTTCTCCCTGGTGATTGTCTACTCGCACTATTTATAGTGAGAACCGGTGTAGTTTCCCTTCTGTTAGAATGGCCGGTGTAACAATAAGCAAATGACTTAGTTATTTTAAACGCTGGTCGGAACATCTTTAAAACGTCTTATTAGCTTGGTTGCTTCCTCCCAACTCTCTGAAGGATCGCAACCACTACCTTCTTAAACGTAATATCCAGCTAATGCTCAGTGACTTCCTTTTTTCGTGATACAGCTTATTTTCATTAAATTTTACCCCTATAACTTATTTGTAACCTTTTGTCTAATTTATATCCTGTTTACAATCAGATCTTTTGAAAGAGAGATGGTTTATTCATCAGCTGTTGATCATCTATTTGAGCTGCAAGTTAAAAGGAGGAGGGGGACAAACAAGAAAACAATAAACGAGAGAGTTCATCACTTATTTTAATTCTTCCTTGGACCTTGGGTTTACTTTCGTTTTTTCTTTTCAATTTTCAGGCAAGAGTCTGTCGATTGCAACCATCACTTGCTCAATTGTCTGTCTAATGTTACTTCTGCCTAAGTTCTATCACTTCCTAGTCTCACAAAAACTATGCTTATTTTCCCGAAAGGTCACTCTATAACCTATTCGTTACTCTTTGTCTAGTCAATATCCTGGTTACGACTCCATGCTAGATCCATCTGCACAAAAAATATTTAATTAATAGTTGTACTAGCAAATGTATCCACCAATATTTTACACAAAAGCAATATAAACCGCTTCCTATTCTCACAAAAGCCATGATCATTTCCCGAAAGGTCACCCCATAACCTATTCATGATCTGTTGTCTAGTTTATATCCTGTTTACGACTCCATGCGAGGCCCACCTGCACAAAACATATTTAATTGATATTTCTACTATAGCAAATGCATCTACCAATATTTAACGTAAATAGGATTCATTAGGTGCATTGATTGATTGGGTACAATTGTGATAGCCGTCGAGGTCATCTGTTGCTCTATAGGGGAAGTACAGAAATTATTGGTTTGCTTGATCATGTGACAAAGGAAAGGTTTTTAAGGTGATTAATCAGTTGCAGTTTAGATGTTAATGAAGAAACGTGCAATACAGGGTCCGGATTGGTTATTTTAATCATGTAACAGAAAAGATTTGAAGTTGTTGAGTAAACTTTACTGAATACACATGTCAGGATATATCTTAGGTTTACACCTTTGTGGGTATGATCTAGCCAAACGCAGCTTTTAGTTAAGGAAAGACGGATATCTATAGAGTTAAGATAAATAAAATATAGTTAAAATGTGTATCTTCTATGTTGTCTCCTCCTTCTTCAAGAGAGAGTGTAGAAAGTGGACCTTGGGTTTACTTTCGAACACAACATAACTCTCGTTTCCCACTATTCTGACCTTTAGTCCCCACATTACATGTTATAGGGGGGGGGGCTGTTTTCTGAGTTTGCTCTTGTTTTGAGTTAGGTGTTATGTGTGGATTTTTAATTCTCTCATAGTATTACTCAACATTCAACTGTCAATCTATCCATCTTAGTAACCCTTATCCTTGAGTAGCTTTTGACCTTAATAAGTGGTGATGCGTTAGTAATTTCTTTAGAGCACAATTGTTCAATTAGATTCTATTACATTGAAAATCGGAAAATTATATTATTTGATTTCGTATAATTTTATTTTTTTTAAAGCAGGGGGTAGAATCAAAACCGCACACTCGATGTTTTCAGTTTTATACTTCCCAACTAAACAATTCAGACATTTGTTAAGTATACTTTTGAAATAACACTCATAAGAAAAATCAAATATACATATTTAAAGTTTTAAGGGGGTTCTGCCCCCATGAGTCACTTAGAGGTGGGGGCACCGAGATATTCGGCGCATAGAGAGTAACGTAGAGATTTGGGACCACTTACTCTTTCTTCCTCTGAGAATTTTATACATATGACATAAATTTCATCAAAATAGGATATATTTGAAGTTTTAAAAGAGGTTCAGCCCCCATAGGTTAAAAGGTCACTTAGAGATTTGGGATCATTTTTCCATTGTTTTTTCCAGAAGATTTTATACATATGATTTAAATTTCATCAAAATAGGATATATTTGAAGTTTAAAAAGAGGTTCAGCCCAATATCTCCCGTAGGTTAGAAGGACACTTAGAGATTTGGGATCCTTTTTCCATTGTCTTTTCCAGAAAATGTTATACATATGATTTAAATTTCATCAAAATAGGATAAATTTGAAGTTTTAAGGTGCTTATGCCCTCATAACCTCCTTGGGGCTGCACTTAGAGATTCGGGAACACTTCCATTATCTTCCCCGGTAAATTTTACATAAGAATACACTTTTAGATTTTATGTAGATTCTCTAACCTTTCTTTCTATAGGGAACACACAAACATCACACACAATTTTGGTATATTAAGAACAAACGCGTCTCTGTCTATCTGTCTGTCTATCTGCCTTTCTCTCTATCTCTTTATATATTCACAGATCTATATATACACAGATCTCTCTCTCTCCCTCTCTCTCTCCCTCTCTCTCTCTCTCTCTCTCTCTCTGTCTCTCTCTCTCTCTCTCTCTCTCTCTCTCTCTCTCTCTCTCTATATATATATATATATATATATATATATATATATATATATTAGTATTTCATGTATCCACATAAAATTTTATAAGTAGATATAATTTTTTTTTATGTATCAATTTTCAGTATTTACTTCAACAGTGCTCGATACATAAGTAGAGCTAGGTAGTAAGCTATGAAAATATATTTATGGCAATTAAGCTACACAGAGGCTCCCGCGTTTCATCCCTGAGGGGGGAAATCTTCAGGTTATTTTAGCCTGAAGAGTCCCCTCGGGGATGAGCCTCTGTGTAGCTTAATTGCCATAAATATATTTTCATAGCTTACTATATATATATATAATAAAAAAGAGAGCACCACTCTGCCTGTGTGCATCTCTGGCCTTACAAACGAAGACATACTAGGCGGTATATCTTAAATATAAGTATATTTTCATGTAAAATTGCATGCGAACATAATGGAAGTAGTTTTGCGTCTCTAGCTGCCCCTTAAAGGAACTAATGACAATTTTCAAACATGTTACACAATGAAATTAACCTATTTATTAGGGTTAGTTTAAAAGTATTAACATATAATTGAATAGCTCAGTGGGTAAGATATCTAGCTGATAATATCAAGGTTGTTGTTAAAGTAAACTCTTGTTAATATGATGTTGCATATGATGCTATCCGACACTCTAACCTGGGCAACGCCGGGTAACTCTGCTAGTATATAAATAAATGTAAATGCATGTGTGTGTCTTTCCTATAGAGAGTGTTACACCGGCCGTTCTTACACAGGAGAAACAACACCAGTTGTCACTATAAATAGTGCGAGTCACCAGAAACACAGAGAAGACAAAGCACAGTCTTGTACTGTCTAGCCAAGAGCTAGTCACTTTCTTACTTTGTTAATACACTTGTTAAACCAACCCTCGACTTGACTTCCTTTATTTATTATTTACTGTGGGACAACTTCACAACAGAGAGAACACTTATTAAATCTACATGACAACAAAAGTGTATTTATATGTAAAATTTTCTGAGGAAGACAATGGAAGTGGTCTGAAATCTCTAAGTGCCCTCCTCAAGGAGCTATGGGGTCAGAACCATTCTTAAAACTTCAAATATATCCTAGTTTGATGAAATTTAAATCATATACATACAATTTTCTGAGGAAGACAATGGAAGTGGTCTGAAATCTCTAAGTTCCCCCCTCAAGGAGCTATGGGGGCAGTACCATTCTTAAAACTTCAAATATATCCTAGTTTGATAAAATTTAAATCATATACATACAATTTTCTGGAGAAGACAATGGAAGTGGTCTGAAATCTCTAAGTGCCCTCCTCAAGGAGCTATGGGGTCAGAACCATTCTTAAAACTTCAAATATATCCTAGTTTGATGAAATTTAAATCATATACATACAATTTTCTGAGGAAGACAATGGAAGTGGTCTGAAATCTCTAAGTTCCCTCCTCAATGAGCTATGGGGTCAGAACCATTCTTAAAACTTCAAATATATCCTAGTTTGATGAAATTTAAATCATATACATACAATTTTCTGGAGAAGACAATGGAAGTGGTCTCAAATCTCTAAGTGCCCTCCTCAATGAGCTATGGGGTCAGAACCATTCTTAAAACTTCAAATATATCCTAGTTTGATGAAATTTAAATCATATACATACAATTTTCTGAGGAAGACAATGGAAGTGGTCTGAAATCTCTAAGTTCCCCCCTCAAGGAGCTATGGGGGCAGTACCATTCTTAAAACTTCAAATATATCCTAGTTTGATGAAATTTAAATCATATACATACAATTTTCTGGAGAAGACAATGGAAGTGTTTTTGAATCTTTAAGTGTCTCTCTAAAGAAGCTATGAGAACAGAACCCTGCTTAAAACTTCAAATATATCATATTTTGATCAAATTTAAATTATATGTATAAAATTCTTCAGGGAATACAATTAAAATGGCCTCTATGTGCCCCTCAATGTGCTGAATCGTTATGCCCCCTTCTTGTAAGGGGTCTATGGGCGCAGAACACAATCTATTTTGGAAGAAATGTATGCCCTTATCAACCAAAAACATCCTTACACAAATAAAGGTTATATTTCTGAAACATTTTATAAGACGTTTAAATGCTTTCATGATGAATATCTCTCACCCATTATTTAAATGTGGCCATACCATCGAAGTCTGTTCTGAACAAATCTCCCTATACTTTCCAGATTTAATCTTCCTCTGGGGACATCATAACTAACCTTTTCTTTAAGACTCACATTGCACATCTATTGTAACATTTTTATATAATTTCTCTCCAGATGTTGTATTGTGCGGGGCTTAATAAAAATGACAACACAGGTATCTTAGGAAAATATAATATGTATATTTATTTGTCGGTGACGATGAGGGTGGTGGTCGGAGAGGCTTTGTGCACAGGGAACTAGACGGTTGATTCTATCCGAGGTTCGATCGTCAACTGACTGTCTTTTGATTTTCGGTTGTTATTATATAATGATTTTGTCGCCACCTCGACTACTTCATTGAGATTGCACTCGGTGACAGCTTGAACTTTATTTGACACTTCCAAAATCTGTCCATCTTTTCCTGGCATGACACAATCGCACCTGGTAATATGATCTTTTACCTTTCCGGCATCTCTGTTTCTTCTGACATCACTGTTTAAGTGATTCTTGCAGGTGCATCCTTTTCTTTGTCAGAAGAAACCTATCTTTTGACAATCGATCATATGTTGCCTCTTCCTGTGCAGGTGTTTGTCTGGTTGTGAGTTTTTATTTTATTTTCAAATAACTTTTTGGTCATCCGACAATTATCTTATCAACTGACAATCGCCAGGTGCATCTGTTTTATCAACAACCTCCGTGCACCGACTCGGATATGTAACACGTGCAACACATGTTCTCAGCCTTCATTGGCTAGGTTTCAATTCTATTTATCATCACACTTCGTACACATGCCTGACAGACTCTTCCCTTGATCGACAATAGTAACGCTCTGCTGGTTAGTAATGGCAGAAATTCCCTTAACTTACTTCATTTATTCCTAACTCTTGCAATCACACTAGCGCCTACTCCACCCTTAGCTTTAAGATAACAACGCTTCTCGGCAACCTCTATAGCCTCACCATCTAGATATACTCTCTCCACATCTGAATTCTCATCCAGTACTAATATAAAGGTTTTCTGTTTTGGGTTTGAAAGATAAGACAAATGATCTTGAAAATGGGGCCGATGTCCAGACAGTGACGGACGAGAAGGAAGCAGGAAGAAAAAGAAAAGAAGGAAGATGAATGGACTTCAGGATAAGGGCATGACAGTAAGAATTTATAGACTTTGCCTTTTAACGAATTGATTTCAATTTCAGAAAAAAAAAACCAAATCAGATTCAGGTGTGCAATTTGTCAACTCCGATGACAATGGAACGACGAGAGTTGGTTAAATCAAACCGGAATTGTCTGTTGCTAGGCACCAAAAATAGCAACAAGCACTTAATATTTCATGAATATTTGGGAACAAAGTCCATTTTTTTTGAAGACATCTCTCTTTTATCTTAAGAAACGTTTCTAAATGAATTGTATTCCATTAATAATTATGCATCGGACAGATTTACGGTAAAAGCTTTTCGGACAAAATAATTAAACTAACTTTTAAGAAATGTTCAAGACGGAAAAGGTTGTAATAGGTAAAAGAAAAGTAATTTCTACGCAATCTATATAGATAGAATCTATATAAATAAAAGTCAGTGTTTGTTTGTGTGCTATAGAAATGGATATTAACAGTTAGAACATTTAAATAAGTTTCAATAAGGGTTAAATTTCTCATGGAATCTAAAGACACCATTGAAAGTTTGGTAAAGAAACGTAGATCTCCAAATAGCGTCACACACACAAGAGCTCATGGCTACTCTTGTACCACCACGTGGTCGAAAATTAAGACTATGACTCATCCTCATTCGCTGGCTAGAGGTTCTACAGTCTACATCGCTTTCGAGATGCTTACCTTTATAAAAAAAAAGGTGCCATGAGAAAATGTAAGTAAATGCTAAGTACTTAGCACATAGATGTATCACTTTCTTAAGAAAATCTTTGTGCACTCTTCCGTGTATGGGAACAATGTATTTAATTGTATGGTCAATCTCTGTGAACATGTGTCATTTTACTATTGTTATAGTTTATCGTAGACAAACTATTAGTAAGTTAAATATCTTTTTTGTCCCCTCCGTTTTTTTTTTAACTGTCTTGTGTTTTTCGATGTGCGTGTCAATGCCAACTTACTATACACAGTGAATTTAAACAACGCTGCACGTGCTCAGATAATTCATTTAACACGTTACAAATAAAATAGAATATCAACTACTAGCATGAGTAGTAGTGATAGTGTTTTAATTTTAAACCTACAATGACACATCCAACCTCACAAGAGGAGTTTGGTGCAATTCATGCCACTAGTTTAGGAGCCTATATATTATTATTATTATTATTAGTAGTAGTAGTAGTAGTAGTAGTAGTAGTAGGAGGAGGAGGAGGAGGAGGAGGAGGAGGAGGAGAATTAGTATTGATTTACTCCTCTCCAGGAGTAAGGCACAAGGCCAGTTTTTATCTTACTCCCACAAGTAAGATGTGACCCAAGATCGGATCGGGAAAGTGGGATTTGAAAAGCCAGCGCCCGAGAGGTGAGCACTCTGGCCATCAAAAATTGCCTGGGCAGCCCCGTCGGCATTCCCCGGTAGGGGCGCCTCAGGCAGTAAGCAATAAACTTACTTCTTCCTCAAAGAGGGGCGGCGAAGCCTGGGAGGGTGGACCTCCTAGAACTGCACAGGACAGACCCATAGACCGGCGTAAATCAAGACAATACCAGTCTATGGGGTTCAGTATCCATCGGAACAGATACTACACTTTGATCTTAGCCAAAAGGCCAAGTTATGAATGTTAATCTCTATGACAACTCGAGGATTCCTGGGGTTTACATAGCTAACTTTTGTCAAAAATAGATTTTGCTAAGCACTTTTCAAAAACAAATATATGCAAAAAAGAAAATTGTTGCTCTTATGTATGGATTACTCTCCTTCTCCATATCATGAAGTCCTGGAGTTCGCAAAATTACTGGTTTCTAATTGCCTTTGAATCCAGGAGTATCGGCATTAAACCCAGAAGTAAACGCTAACAATCCTTTTTTATTATTCTGAAAATATCCATTATGTTGTGTGGAATAACATCTCAAAAGTCTGCAAGTTTTCCCCTGATGCCTTTTCAAATATGGCGTCCAAGATAGCTACCAAATCCAAGCACCTGTACGATGCAGTAATTATGAACTTGCATCTGCTAAACTAATGAACTTCAGCCTTTCACTGTTCTGCAAATAGATTAGTCCGTGACACTCTCATACAGGGTGATAAAAAAATTATTTTTTAAACTTTAGCTTCATAGACAATAGAAAATGCTATTTTACACTTCAGCTTGATAGACCAAAAATGTATTTTCAAACTTTAGCTTGATAGATAATAGAAAATGCTATTTTACACTTCAGCTTGATAGACCAAAAATGTATTTTCAAACTTTAGCTTGATAGATAATAGAAAATGCTATTTTACACTTCAGCTTGATAGACCAAAAATGTATTTTCAAACTTTAGCTTGATAGATAATAGAAAATGCTATTTTACACTTCAGCTTGATAGACCAAAAATGTATTTTCAAACTTTAGCTTGATAGATAATAGAAAATGCTATTTTACACTTCAGCTTGATAGACCAAAAATGTATTTTCAAACTTTAGCTTCATAGACAATAGAAAATGCTATTTTACACTTCAGCTTGATAGACCAAAAATGTATTTTCAAACTTTAGCTTGATAGATAATAGAAAATGCTATTTTACACTTCAGCTTGATAGACCAAAAATGTATTTTCAAACTTTAGCTTGATAGATAATAGAAAATGCTATTTTACACTTCAGCTTGATAGACCAAAAATGTATTTTCAAACTTTAGCTTGATAGATAATAGAAAATGCTATTTTACATTTCAGCTTGATAGACCAAAAATATATTTTCAAACTTTAGCTTGATAGATAATAGAAAATGCTATTTTACACTTCAGCTTGATAGACCAAAAATGTATTTTCAAACTTTAGCTTGATAGATAATAGAAAATGCTATTTTACACTTCAGCTTGATAGACCAAAAATGTATTTTCAAACTTTAGCTTGATAGATAATAGAAAATGCTATTTTACACTTCAGCTTGATAGACCAAAAATGTATTTTCAAACTTTAGCTTCATAGACGATAGAAAATGCTATTTTACACTTCAGCTTGATAGACCAAAAATGTATTTTCAAACTTTAGCTTGATAGATAATAGAAAATGCTATTTTACACTTCAGCTTGATAGACCAAAAATGTATTTTCAAACTTTAGCTTGATAGATAATAGAAAATGCTATTTTACACTTCAGCTTGATAGACCAAAAATGTATTTTCAAACTTTAGCTTGATAGATAATAGAAAATGCTATTTTACACTTCAGCTTGATAGACCAAAAATGTATTTTCAAACTTTAGCTTGATAGATAATAGAAAATGCTATTTTACACTTCAGCTTGATAGACCAAAAATGTATTTTCAAACTTTAGCTTGATAGATAATAGAAAATGCTATTTTACACTTCAGCTTGATAGACCAAAAATGTATTTTCAAACTTTAGCTTGATAGATAATAGAAAATGCTATTTTACACTTCAGCTTGATAGACCAAAAATGTATTTTCAAACTTTAGCTTCATAGACAATAGAAAATGCTATTTTACACTTCAGCTTGATAGACCAAAAATGTATTTTCAAACTTTAGCTTGATAGATAATAGAAAATGCTATTTTACACTTCAGCTTGATAGACCAAAAATGTATTTTCAAACTTTAGCTTGATAGATAATAGAAAATGCTATTTTACACTTCAGCTTGATAGACCAAAAATGTATTTTCAAACTTTAGCTTGATAGACAATAGAAAATGCTATTTTACACTTCAGCTTGATAGACCAAAAATGTATTTTCAAACTTTAGCTTGATAGATAATAGAAAATGCTATTTTACACTTCAGCTTGATAGACCAAAAATGTATTTTCAAACTTTAGCTTGATAGACAATAGAAAATGCTATTTTACACTTCAGCTTGATAGACCAAAAATGTATTTTCAAACTTTAGCTTGATAGATAATAGAAAATGCTATTTTACACTTCAGCTTGATAGACCAAAAATGTATTTTCAAACTTTAGCTTGATAGACAATAGAAAATGCTATTTTACACTTCAGCTTGATAGACCAAAAATGTATTTTCAAACTTTAGCTTGATAGATAATAGAAAATGCTATTTTACACTTCAGCTTGATAGACCAAAAATGTATTTTCAAACTTTAGCTTGATAGACAATAGAAAATGCTATTTTACACTTCAGCTTGATAGACCAAAAATGTATTTTCAAACTTTAGCTTGATAGATAATAGAAAATGCTATTTTACACTTCAGCTTGATAGACCAAAAATGTATTTTCAAACTTTAGCTTGATAGACAATAGAAAATGCTATTTTACACTTCAGCTTGATAGACCAAAAATGTATTTTCAAACTTTAGCTTGATAGACAATAGAAAATGCTATTTTACACTTCAGCTTGATAGACCAAAAATGTATTTTCAAACTTTAGCTTGATAGATAATAGAAAATGCTATTTTACACTTCAGCTTGATAGACCAAAAATGTATTTTCAAACTTTAGCTTGATAGATAATAGAAAATGCTATTTTACACTTCAGCTTGATAGACCAAAAATGTATTTTCAAACTTTAGCTTGATAGATAATAGAAAATGCTATTTTACACTTCAGCTTGATAGACCAAAAATGTATTTTCAAACTTTAGCTTGATAGACAATAGAAAATGCTATTTTACACTTCAGCTTGATAGACCAAAAATGTATTTTCAAACTTTAGCTTGATAGATAATAGAAAATGCTATTTTACACTTCAGCTTGATAGACCAAAAATGTATTTTCAAACTTTAGCTTGATAGATAATAGAAAATTCTATTTTACACTTCAGCTTGATAGACCAAAAATGTATTTTCAAACTTTAGCTTGATAGATAATAGAAAATGCTATTTTACATTTCAGCTTGATAGACAAAAAATATATTTTCAAACTTTAGCTTGATAGATAATAGAAAATGCTATTTTACACTTCAGCTTGATAGACCAAAAATGTATTTTCAAACTTTAGCTTGATAGATAATAGAAAATGCTATTTTACACTTCAGCTTGATAGACCAAAAATGTATTTTCAAACTTTAGCTTGATAGATAATAGAAAATGCTATTTTACACTTCAGCTTGATAGACCAAAAATGTATTTTCAAACTTTAGCTTGATAGATAATAGAAAATGCTATTTTACACTTCAGCTTGATAGACCAAAAATGTATTTTCAAACTTTAGCTTGATAGATAATAGAAAATGCTATTTTACACTTCAGCTTGATAGACCAAAAATGTATTTTCAAACTTTAGCTTCATAGACGATAGAAAATGCTATTTTACACTTCAGCTTGATAGACCAAAAATGTATTTTCAAACTTTAGCTTGATAGATAATAGAAAATGCTATTTTACACTTCAGCTTGATAGACCAAAAATGTATTTTCAAACTTTAGCTTGATAGATAATAGAAAATGCTATTTTACACTTCAGCTTGATAGACCAAAAATGTATTTTCAAACTTTAGCTTGATAGATAATAGAAAATGCTATTTTACACTTCAGCTTGATAGACCAAAAATGTATTTTCAAACTTTAGCTTGATAGATAATAGAAAATGCTATTTTACACTTCAGCTTGATAGACCAAAAATGTATTTTCAAACTTTAGCTTGATAGATAATAGAAAATGCTATTTTACACTTCAGCTTGATAGACCAAAAATGTATTTTCAAACTTTAGCTTGATAGATAATAGAAAATGCTATTTTACACTTCAGCTTGATAGACCAAAAATGTATTTTCAAACTTTAGCTTCATAGACAATAGAAAATGCTATTTTACACTTCAGCTTGATAGACCAAAAATGTATTTTCAAACTTTAGCTTGATAGATAATAGAAAATGCTATTTTACACTTCAGCTTGATAGACCAAAAATGTATTTTCAAACTTTAGCTTGATAGATAATAGAAAATGCTATTTTACACTTCAGCTTGATAGACCAAAAATGTATTTTCAAACTTTAGCTTGATAGACAATAGAAAATGCTATTTTACACTTCAGCTTGATAGACCAAAAATGTATTTTCAAACTTTAGCTTGATAGATAATAGAAAATGCTATTTTACACTTCAGCTTGATAGACCAAAAATGTATTTTCAAACTTTAGCTTGATAGACAATAGAAAATGCTATTTTACACTTCAGCTTGATAGACCAAAAATGTATTTTCAAACTTTAGCTTGATAGATAATAGAAAATGCTATTTTACACTTCAGCTTGATAGACCAAAAATGTATTTTCAAACTTTAGCTTGATAGACAATAGAAAATGCTATTTTACACTTCAGCTTGATAGACCAAAAATGTATTTTCAAACTTTAGCTTGATAGATAATAGAAAATGCTATTTTACACTTCAGCTTGATAGACCAAAAATGTATTTTCAAACTTTAGCTTGATAGACAATAGAAAATGCTATTTTACACTTCAGCTTGATAGACCAAAAATGTATTTTCAAACTTTAGCTTGATAGATAATAGAAAATGCTATTTTACACTTCAGCTTGATAGACCAAAAATGTATTTTCAAACTTTAGCTTGATAGACAATAGAAAATGCTATTTTACACTTCAGCTTGATAGACCAAAAATGTATTTTCAAACTTTAGCTTGATAGACAATAGAAAATGCTATTTTACACTTCAGCTTGATAGACCAAAAATGTATTTTCAAACTTTAGCTTGATAGATAATAGAAAATGCTATTTTACACTTCAGCTTGATAGACCAAAAATGTATTTTCAAACTTTAGCTTGATAGATAATAGAAAATGCTATTTTACACTTCAGCTTGATAGACCAAAAATGTATTTTCAAACTTTAGCTTGATAGATAATAGAAAATGCTATTTTACACTTCAGCTTGATAGACCAAAAATGTATTTTCAAACTTTAGCTTGATAGACAATAGAAAATGCTATTTTACACTTCAGCTTGATAGACCAAAAATGTATTTTCAAACTTTAGCTTGATAGATAATAGAAAATGCTATTTTACACTTCAGCTTGATAGACCAAAAATGTATTTTCAAACTTTAGCTTGATAGATAATAGAAAATTCTATTTTACACTTCAGCTTGATAGACCAAAAATGTATTTTCAAACTTTAGCTTGATAGATAATAGAAAATGCTATTTTACATTTCAGCTTGATAGACAAAAAATATATTTTCAAACTTTAGCTTGATAGATAATAGAAAATGCTATTTTACACTTCAGCTTGATAGACCAAAAATGTATTTTCAAACTTTAGCTTGATAGATAATAGAAAATGCTATTTTACACTTCAGCTTGATAGACCAAAAATGTATTTTCAAACTTTAGCTTGATAGATAATAGAAAATGCTATTTTACACTTCAGCTTGATAGACCAAAAATGTATTTTCAAACTTTAGCTTGATAGATAATAGAAAATGCTATTTTACACTTCAGCTTGATAGACCAAAAATGTATTTTCAAACTTTAGCTTGATAGATAATAGAAAATGCTATTTTACACTTCAGCTTGATAGACCAAAAATGTATTTTCAAACTTTAGCTTGATAGATAATAGAAAATGCTATTTTACACTTCAGCTTGATAGACCAAAAATGTATTTTCAAACTTTAGCTTGATAGATAATAGAAAATGCTATTTTACACTTCAGCTTGATAGACCAAAAATGTATTTTTAAACTTTAGCTTGATAGATAATAGAAAATGCTATTTTACACTTCAGCTTGATAGACCAAAAATGTATTTTCAAACTTTAGCTTGATAGATAATAGAAAATGCTATTTTACACTTCAGCTTGATAGACCAAAAATGTATTTTCAAACTTTAGCTTGATAGATAATAGAAAATGCTATTTTACACTTCAGCTTGATAGACCAAAAATGTATTTTCAAACTTTAGCTTGATAGATAATAGAAAATGCTATTTCAAATTTTAGTTTGATAGATCAAAAAATATTATTTTACACTTTAGCTTCATGACCATAGAAAATGCTATTTAAAAATTTTGCTTGATAGACCCAAAAATGCTTTTTCAAACATTTGCTTGATAGACCATAGAAAATTGTATTTCAAATTTTAGCTTGATAAACAATAGAAAATGCTATTTCAAACTTCAACAGCATTTTTTTGTCTATCAAGGCAAAAACTGCTTTTTCAAACTTTAGGTTGATGAACTAAAAACTGCTTGTTCAGAGTTTAGCTTGATAGACCATAGAAAATGTTATTTCAAACTTTAGCTTGATAGACCAAAAATGCCTTTTCAAATTTTAGCTTGATAGACAATAGAAAAGGCTATTTCAAACTTTAGTTTAATTGACCAAAAATGCTTTTTTAAACATTTGCTTGATAAATAATAGAAAATGCTATTTCAAACTTTAGCTTGATAGACAGAAAAATGTTCTTTTAAACTTTACCTTGATTGATCATAAAAAAATGTTATTTCAAACTTTAGCTTGATAGACCATAGAAAATGCTGTTTCAAACTTCAGCTTGATAGACCAAAAAATGTATTTTCAAACATTTGCTTGATAGACAATAGAAAATAATATTTGAAACTTCAGCTTGATAAGCAAAAAAATACTATTTCAAACTTTAGCTAGATAGACCATAGAAATATTGTTTCAAACTTTAGCTTGATTGACTAAAAAATGCTTTTTCCAACTTTAGCTTGATAGACCATAGAAAATGTTATTTCAAACTTTAGCTTGATAGACTAAGAAATGTTTTTTATAGAAAATGCCTTTTCAAACTTTAGCTTGATAGACCATAGAAAATACTATTTCAAACTTTAGCTTTATAGACCTTTGAAAATGCTATTTCATACTTCCGCTTGATAGACAAAATTTTTTTTCTTAAAGACCAAAAGTGCTTCTTTAAACTTTAACTTGGTAGACCATAGAAAATGCTATTTAAAACTTGAGTATGATAGACCGAGTGACTGACTGAGATATTAAGGCAGCCATAGTGATGTAAGGATGTATCTATAGGGATGAATTATCTCCCTTGGAAATAATTTGCTTTGCCAGTAAAGATCCTGCTGATCACATGATTGGTTCCTGAAGAAATCACAGAACTGTTACTCAAAAACAAGACTGTCTCTCTCAGTCTTATCTCTTCAGCCAGACAAGTCATAACTCCACGAACTCTACTCAAATATGCCTCTTGTAGCAATAAGGTTTTTCTGATTCTTTTGTTTATCACATATGACATATTTGTGACATCATGTGCTTTTAACCTGTATCGAGACATTGATACTATATTCGGTGCTTGTGGACCGTAGGTCCGAAAAAAAAAATCTTTAATTTGAGGAGAGTCAAATAAGGGGGAGAGAACTCTAGTTTCAAGTTTCAACCACGATGTATCTTAAAATGGATTTTAGTATTGTGATTTTTCTAAAATAAAGTTTTAAAAAATGTATACGTAAAAGGATAATTTAGAAATAAAACAATCACACCGCATTCGGCACTAATGGAAAATAAAATGATTTTGAAAAATAAAATGATTTATTAAAATAAATTATCACAGAAGAAGGAAAAAATTGAAAAATATGTAAATGGAAGGGAAAAAAACATGAAACACGGGAAATAAAGTTTTTGAAATAAATGACAGTTTTACACTGGGTAAAATTCGACAATTTGTTTGAAATACATATACATTTTTTAAAACTTTATTTTAGAATAATTACAATCCATTAACCCTTATCCAGGAGTGGCCTTTGAGCCTTGATAAGGGGTGACACGTTAGTAAAAAAAAAAAAAAAATCATGTGCGTTTTTATCCGTACGGAGATATTTCTATTATATACTTATTGTATTCAAATGATTGCATTTTTTTTTTGTATAAAATTTATTTTTGTGTTGGAGGGTTTTATCATTGGTTTTTCCACCGTGCATTCATTGATAGTATATCATGAATATACTAATGATAATATTAAGCTTTGAAAGATAGAGAATAATACTCTCTCGGCCACGAGATTTGGCTAAGATCAAAGTGTAGTATCTGTTCCGATGGATCAAAGTGTAGTATCTGTTCCGATGGATCAAAGTGTAGTATTTGTTCCGATGGATACTGCACCCCATAGACTGGTATTGTCTTGGCCTTTTTGTGTAAAAATTTGGGAATTTCCTTGCTTTTGTACATTTAGTGTATATGAATTTTCATCTTAACCCTATTAAGGGCATATGATTTCAGTATACTGGCATTTATCATGGAATTGAAATAGATTTTGATAAATTTATAGTCTTGAACCCCTTCGAGGGACACCCAGCATTTTCCTGAAATCCATGAGCACCCCTGTGCACTCTTTTTCTAAACCCTGGTCCCCTTGTTTACATTTGTATACCTATTTTTGATAGCCTGGTGAACGAGCATATACTACACTGACCCCCAAAGGAGGAGGTAATGACTGAAAGGATGGTATCATGGCGAACAAGCCCCCCCCCCCCCTAAAAAAAAGGAGAAGTTAAGGCCTGGGAATATAATATCATGACAACATAACAGATAGTACACTACTCCCCCCGAAACAGAGAAGATAATCATTATAATGAGGAACTAACATATACCATACTGCCCCCCCCCAAAAAAAAAGGAGGTAATACCTGAGAGGATACCTTGGAGGATTACACCCACCCGTTAAAAAAAGAAGAGGTAATTCCTGGGAAGACGGTCTTATGACAACAGAACAGATACTACACTACCTACCCTATTAAAAGATAATACAATACTAGGTTAAATTTTTTTTTTCATTCATTTAAAAATGCCTAGCTATAAATCATTATTTTTGTGGTTCCTTGAACTTTTAGCTAAGATCAGAGTGTAGTATCTGTTCCGATGGATACTGCACCCCATAGACTGGTATCGTCTTGGTCTTCGGGGCTTGATTTACGCCGGTCTATGGGTCTGTCCTGTGCAGTTCTTGGAGGTGCACCCTCCCAGGCTTTGCCTCCTCTTTTTGGGGAGGAGTAAGTTTATTGCTTACTGTCTGAGGCGCCCTACCGGGAATGCCGACGGGGCTACCCAAGCAATTTTTAAATGGCCAGAGTGCTCACCTCTCGAGCGCTGGCTTATCTAATCCCACTTTCCCGACCTTGTGTCACATCTTACCTTGTGGGAGGTAGATAAATATAGGTAAATAACTTGGCCTTTTGGTTAAGATCAAAGTGTAGTATCTGTTCCGATGGATACTACACCCCATAGACTGGTGCCGTCTTGGCCTTCAGGTCTTGATGACGCCGGTCTGTGGGTTTGTCCCAGTCTCCCACCCTCCCAGGCTTTGCCTCCCCTCTTTGGGGAGGAGTAAGTTTATCGCTTACTGCCTGAGGCGCCCCTACCGGGGAATGCCGACGGGGCTACCCAGGCAATTTTTAATGGCCAGAGTGCTCACCTTCTCGGGCGCTGGCTTTTCAAGCCCCATTTTCCCAACCTGACCTTGGGTCACATCTTACCTTGTGGGAGTAAGATAAAACTGGTCTTGTGCCAAACCTCCTGGGGAGGTAAATAAAGTAAATAACTTGGCCTTTTGGTTAAGATCAAACTGTAGTTTCTGTTCCCAGCATCCCAGCGACATCATATGTTTTACTATCGATGAAAATATTGCCTATGCAAAAGAAAATAGTATAATGCAAAATTAAAACTGCATATTACAGAATATTAATTTATTAGAAACTGTTTATAAAATAAATATGCAAATTAATAAGATCTAAATGTGTTTGAGGCTTTTTGCAGTTTCCTATAAATACGGTATTTCAAGATTGCATTCAGTATCACAGAATCAAATAAGCACGGCTTGTTTTGATGTTAATATAGTTAGGATAGATGGAAAACGATTGTGCATTTATTCATTTAAATAGTTTTTAATTTTTAAAGAAAAACATTTTTTTTTCTAGGTTAATGTTGTACACCCTTTGATTAAAATAAGATATATTTATTCAAGTACCCTGAGCAATTTAATTTAAGAATATATATGAAGAGTTCGAATGCAAAACGCGATAAATCCAATTTCTTTAAATTGAGACATTAAAATATAACAGGACGATTATATCAAATATCAACTAAAAATGTATTTTAACTAAACATTTATTTTAACTAAAAATTTATTTTAACTAAAAATGTATTTTAACTAAACATTTATTTTAGCTAAAAAATTATTTTAACTAAACATTTATTTAAACTAAAAATTTATTTTAACTGAAAATTTATTTTAACTAAAAATTTATTTTAACTAAACATTTATTTTAACTAAACATTTATTTTAACTAAAATTTATTTTAACTAAAAATTTATTTTAACTAAAAATGTATTTTAACTTAAAATTTATTTTAACTAAACATTTATTTTAACTAAACATTTATTTTAACTAAAAATTTATTTTAACTACAAATTTATTTTAACTAAACATTTAAAAGCAACAAAAATATCACATTATGTAAAAACTGATTTTGGGGTGTGGTCGAGTGGTGAAATATAACACTTTTTGTAGTGATAGCTTCGCAATTGTACAAATGGCGTTTGTCACGTTCTGCATTTAAACTCATCATATGGTTATGGAGGTTAGTACACACTTTGAAAACATTTTGACAAAAAAGTACTCATTCTAACCGTATTTTGACGATAACGAATAAAGGATATGTGTGTGTGTTTTCTTTAATATTATCTCAAAAAGCAATCATTTCTTTCAGAGACTAACATTACAAAAAGGAAAATTATTGTTTCATTTTGGATTTTATTAATAAATGATTTGTGGATATTTTAATTAAATATCATCTAAAAGACAGAATTTCATTCGTTTCAATAGCACACCAGAAGATATTCATTATATTTTGAATAATAATGAGTTTGTGGAGTTTTTAAAAGATACCTTGTAAATGTTTCAGAGCAAGAACTCCTCTCTTTAGCACCACTGCAAAGAATTTTACTTTCTTCCTTTTTGTACCTAAAACTAAACAGAACTTCTATGACGAAAGTTTATTCCCAAGAACTTCTATGACGAAAGTTTATTCCCAAGAACTTCTATGACGAAAGTTTATTCCCAAGAACTTCTATGGCGAAAGTTTATTCCCAAGAACTTCTATGACAAAAGTTTATTTCCAATAACTTCCCATCTGTGGAAACATTACCATTATGCTGCTTTTCAGTTAAATACAAAATCAACCTTGCTAGTCTTTCTCTACTCTATAGTTATTTTAATGGAATGTCCTCAAATAAGTTCCAATCTTTGGTTCCTTCTTGTCAGACATTCACAGCAAAACTCGTCTTCCTTCCAAAACTGAAAAAAAACTTTCCTTTCTTTCTCTTTGTGCCTAACATCAAACAGAACTTCCATGAACTTTTCATTTGTGAAACACATTACCACGAGGCTTCTTCCCTGTAGACTACAACATTGTCGTCTTCAAATCCAATATCAACAAATACTTGTCATGAACCGTCTTCATAAGTAATCAAATTTTGTTTATTCCATTCATCATTTTCAATCCTCTCATAACATTCTTCATCATTCAACTAACAATCCACCATCCCAGTAATCCTTATCCTCGAGTGGCTTTTATCCTTGATAAGTGATGACTCATTAGAAATAAATAAATAACAACTAAATAAATGACAAAACTTTGACTTCTAAATTAACCTATCTCTGCTCAGGTCTTGATTTATCCCTCTTTCTCTCAAATCTACTCTTATAATTTTCTCCCATGTTTTCCTTGGTTGCCCTTTGCCAACTGACGCTGCTACTTCAACTGTTCTATATCTACTAACCCAAGAACTCTTATATATTATTTCAACATAGCTATATCATCAAAGTCTCCTGTTCTGCACACATCTCCCTATACTGTCCAGATTTAATCTTCCTCTGAGGTCATCAGATCTAAGTCTATTATTAACGCTCACATTATACACCCATCGTATCATTTTCATATAAGTTTTTTCATTTGTCAAAAATTTGGGATCAGATCCCAGATTCCAAACTCCCTCTTGCTTTCCATCATCATCATCATCATCATCATCATCATCATCATCATCATCATCATCATCATCATCATCATCATCATCATCAGCAGCAGCAGCAGCAGCAGCAGCAGCAGCAGCAGCAGAAGCATCATCATCATCATCATCATCATCATCATCATCATCATCATCATCATCATCATCATCATCATCATGTTAAATTTAAATAACAAAAATATATTAATGGTTGAAAATTCATCGTATATATATATATCTGCCGTTAATCAACTACAGCATAAACACGTTGACACAGTGAAGTTAATCCACGTGGAGTCTGGTCAGTACAATATGGGTGACCATTTTGGAATACCAGGTACTGTGTGTCGGGTACTAACAGGTGTGAGAAGTTTTTTGAGTCCGGCAAAGGAAACCTTAAGTGCTTGGACATATCTAAAAATTCTGTTTTCAACTTAACTGACAGACCGACAGATGGACGCTTCTTATAGAGATCCTTGCAAGCATCTAAGATTGCTATTTCAAACTTAAGTGTGACAAACCACTAACCAACAGACACAGCCTCTTATAGTAGAGATGCTTAAGCCTGACAGACCAACGTACTGGCAGACGACAAAGCTTCGTATAGATGCTTGGGCGCATCTATATAAGATACACCTGTAGAAAAAAAAGGTACTGATACAGTTTGTGATCCATGCTCGTCTTCTGACTAAAAAAAGCCAGAAGCGGAAGAAGTACTTAGCCAATTAAATTGCGAGACAGCAGACGACAATTTTCAATTGTTAATTAAGTAAATCATAAAATTCGTCTGCGCTAACGCCAACAGAAAATCTGAAAAATTATGGAAAAAGAAATAATTTCTTAGAAACTCTAACCCTAATAAAAATATTAAAAATCTGTTGTGTTTTTTTTTCAGCCCAACCCTAAACTCTAACCCTAAACTAACCCTAACCTAGTCGTTCCGGTTCAAAAGCTGGACCAGTACAAAAAAAAACAATTTATCGAAAAAAAAAATGATAATTAAACAAACCAAACAAATTTTAACAGTTGTTTTATTATATTTTCTTCATAAAAAAGTAAATATTTTTGCATACAATTTTACATACATATTTTTCTTGCTTTAAATGTTGCTTCATTATGCTTTCCATGTTTGATAGCGTCGCCTCGTTTTGATCTTGACGCCGGGTTGTTTTCATTCGGCATCTTCCGGCTGTTTACCTAAACAACCGGAAGATGCTGAATGAAAAGTCGGTTTTTGCATGGGTCACAAACTGTACCAGTACCGAAAAAAGGTATTTTCTTAGACGGTAAATAAAATGAGAAAGTCTTATTCTAACATTTAATCAGCTTTATTTCATGTCTTCGCTCAACCAACAAAAGAAAGAGGTTATAAAAATATTTGATGTCCAATGATAGGAAAGGGTCTTATGCCACCGTGTGTTGGACGGGGCATGTTTACAACACGGCCGCTCTTGTTAACGTCTTCAATCCAACAGCCTAGAAAGCTGTAAAAACTATGTAAATAGTTCAGTAGGAGTAGATCCCACACTAAGTGTTTTCATGGGATAATGGATTGAATCACTCCATGTAGAAACATTAGTAGCATCAGTACACTAACATTTTGATGGACTATTTTCTTTCTATGTGAACACATAGAAAGAAAATAATCCATCAAAATGTTACTGCTACATAATCATTCTGTCTGTGAGTTCAGCGATGAAAATGGAAGCTTGATAGACTGTGGAAAATGCTATTTCAAACTCAACTGTGACAAGACATTGCCAAGGCTGCTGCAAACAAGGTTGACTCCCTCTACCGTGCTAGTAAACCCCTCACACCTGACATTATCCTGTATCTCTACAAAGCCACCATCTGCTCATGCATGGAGTATTTTTGCCACATCTGGGCTGGTGCATCATCTACTAGTCTCTCCCTCCTTGACAAGGTCCAAAAAAGAGTCGCCAACCTAATAGGTCCCTCACTGTCAACCAAGCTACAGTCCTTGTCCCATCGTCGCAATGTAGCATCCTTGTGCTTGTTTTACAAATACTTCAATGGATTATGCTCCGATGAATAGGCTACTCTGGTGCCCCCTTGATGTAAATTCACTAGACCAACTCGACAATCAACTAAATCCCATTCATTCACTGTGGAGGTCCCAGATGCCGGAGAGCCTTTTACTCAAATAGCTTCTTTTCTCGTGCTGCTGACCCCTGGAACTCCCTCCCTGCCCCCTGTTTCCCCGATGGTACTGACATGCAGAAATTTAAAACTAATGTAAACAGGCATCTCGCTGCGCAGATCCCAATTTAGGTTCACCCCACAATCTGCTCCCCTTTTCTTTTTTCTCAGTAGCCCCTTACGTCTACAGTGGCGGCCTGCCTTGTTTAGGGTGAACTATGTTAAAAAAAGAAAAAACCCAACGGACCAAGTAACCGACGTCCAGAGCATCTTATAGAGGTACTTGGATGCATCTAAAGAGAAAAGCTAATCTCAATTTATGTACGTAAATATTTCTTCTTACGTATAAATATTCCTTCAGACATGAATTATAGCTATTTGCTTTCTTTCTTCCTGAATTTCTTTTTTATGCAGTGACCTTTGACATTTTGCTGAGGCAATTTTCTAAGGATCATACATTCCATCAAATCCCAAAAAACCTTCTTACCTTTTGCTTGGATCCATTAATTTTTCATCATCATCATCATCATCATCATCATCATCATCATCATCATAATCAGCAGCAGCAGCAGCATCACCATTACCATCACCATCATCATCATCATCATCATCACCATCACCATCATCATCATCATCATCATCATCATCATCATCACCATCATCATCACCATCACCATCATCATCATCATCATCATCATCATCATCATCATCATCATCATCATCACCATCATCATCATCATCACCATCATCATCACCATCATCATCACCATCACCATCATCATCACCATCATCATCACCATCATCATCATCAGCATCATCATCATCATCATCATCACATCATCACCATCATCATCATCACCATCATCATCATCATCGTCGTCACCATCATCATCATCACCATCATCGTCACCATCATCGTCACCATCATCATCATCATCATCATCATCATCATCATCATCATCAGTTTAACGTCCAATTTAACATGCTGGCATGGGTTGGATGAAAAGATTCTCGCTAGGTTCAGCCATGCAGATGAGTCACGAGATGATGAAACACGTGTCCATGAATAATTATATTTTAAAAATATATATGTCGTACCCCATATGGAGAATCACGTTTGTGAAGGGAAAAATTATTCCCACCTAGCATTTAGGTAAAATGCTTTTCCATATAAATAGTGGAATTCGTTCAAAGTATCATAAATAATATATATATATATATATATATATATATATATATATATATATATATATCAAAGTATCACAAATAAAAAAAATAATATGCTAACAGGTATATGCTCCCTCTGATCGCATATTTTTGCTAGGCTATGAGTATTATATAATCATGACAAAAAAACAAATTCCTTCCCTAAAAAAATGCTTGATCACGTGATATTATTTTAGCCAGTGTCAAAGGAATAAAAGTAAAGTACCTTCTTTACGGATGTCAAGCGCGAATGCAGACCCCACAATATTTTTTTATAAAACCTATTTACGTTTCATAGATGTGAAAATAAACGCAGACACAGACACCACAATTTTTTATAAATAAAATTAAGTCAAACGTATTTCCTTTTTATAAATATAAGGTGCGAAAGAAAATGATATGAAATTACAACATGGACGCCAACGATTAAGTCATTGTATTAAAGTTCGATTTTCAAGTCTGTAAAAAATGAGTTAGAATTTTATTTCTGTATAAAAAATATAATTTAAAACTAATTAATAAATTTCATTCAAAATGTATGCAAAAATCAAACGAAATAAGCGAGATATTCAAATAATCCCTATAGTACAATTGAAGGACGAACGGAAACGTCTATTTCGTCAGTTCGGTTTTTAATTTTAACTATTTAGTAATTTGAAAAGTTTTTTTATTAAGTTAAAACTTAACAACAACAAAAGATAATTATCACAAAGACAAGAGATGCCTATTCGCCTTAGTCTTGAAAAGATCAAGATTATAATTAGGAGGAAAACAGTCAACAGGAAGAGAGTTCCGCAAGCCTGCAGTTCTTGGAAATAAGCTACTGGAATAGGAAGCTGTATCACAATGAGGTATTTAAACAGCGAATTGATGGCGACCACTGAACTAACGAGTTAAACGAGTTGGAACAAAGGAAGCAGGAAATAGATCAAACAGTTCTTAAGAACGCATACCATAATAGTATTTATAGAAAAGACTGAGACTAGCAACATCACGTCTGTGAGAGAGAGGGTGCAGAGAAGAAAGAAGAAAAAAGGGTGGAGCCAATCAAATTACAGATACGTTTTTGCACCTTATCAAGAACTCTCAAATCGGACCGAGATTCACCAGCCGAAATATGACAATAGTACTCTATACATGGTCTGAAAGTCGATTTGTAGAGATAGAAAATAGCCTCACGTGTGAGAAAGTGTTTGGAGCGATAGCGAGAACAGACAGAACAATGAATCTAATATATGTACTCCACAAAATATTTGATGAGGAAGAAAGACCAAGAAGTTTCAGAGTCAATTTCTCCTCAAGAGCCGAGCCATTCATAAGAATCTCAGGAAGAAAAGGGACACGCCTACGATTGAAAGACACAAGCTTAGTCTTAACAGGATTAAATGAAACAAGCTATTTCGTATCCCAATCGACAACTGAATCCAGGTCAACTTCTAGATTAGCTGCATATTTCAACTGATCCGAGGAAGATGGGCGAGAAGCAACACCTGAATAGAGAGGGGTATCATCCGCATAGATGCTAATTTTCTGGAAGATCATTGATATAGAGAAGAAACAGTATTGGGCCTAGAATAGAGCCCTGAGGAACATCAGTATTGATAGGAACAGAGAATGAAGAGACACCATCCAAAGTTCGTCGCAAGCTTCGATCAGAAATAAAAGACCCAAGAACCTTACCAACCAATATCATAACAGAAATTGAACAATTTTGAGATAGAAGAAAATTGTGGAGCACAACAATGGAGAACGACAACAAGAATTGAATCAGGGTCGGAAGCTTTAGACTGATCAAGATCAGAAAGAACCCTAGCAACCATCTTTGGAGTGATAAGGACAGAATCAAGAGACTTACCATTTTCAAAGGAAAATTAGGAAGAACAGCACTAGAGTCATCAAGAGCAAAACTGTCAGCAAAAAGACGAGCAAAGAGATCAGCCTTATCCTTAGAAGATGAAATTACCTGAAGACCATTAGAAAGAGGAAGAATAGCAGACTTGCCACTATTAACAACACTATTGTAGATTCTCCAAAAATCATGAGAGCCAACCTTTTGAGAAGAGGTAGTCACAAATCCTTTGAGAATAGCCAGACTGAGTCTCAGAGATTGCTCTTTTGCAGGCATTACTAGCGCTTCTGTAGGATTTTCTAGAAGCCTCAGAACCATCCCGACAATACTGATTAAAGTAATGGTTACGATGAGAAATAGTGGAAGCACACACAGATGAAAACCAGGGAGGAGAATTAGGTTTGGTTTGAAACTTATGATGAGGAATAAAATCTGTTGCTAAGGTAACCAGAAAAACGGGGGAACCACCCCAGAAAGTATCTCACTCCTGATGCAATTCTCTACCCATATAAGACTCCAATACGTCCTAAGATGGAATACTGTTGCCACATCTGAGGATGTGCCGCTCAGAACACCCTTTCCTGCCTTGATAGAGTACAAAACCGACCCCAGAATCTATTGGGCGATGTCCTCTTCTCTTCCCTACAGCCTCTTTCTCACAGAAAAGACGTTGCTAGTCTTTCTCTGCTCTATCGTTATTTTCATATTAGGTGTTCGACAGAGCTACAATTTATGGTTTTCCCTGTAAAACATTAACAGTAAGAACTTGTCTAGCTACAACAACTGAAAATAATTTTCCTTTCTTCCCCTGTATACCTAAAACTAAACGAACTTCCATGAGAAAACTTTATTTCCAAGAACTGCCCGTCCCTGGAACACAATACCACAGGGGATGTTTCCAGCTGACTACAATATGGTAGTTTTCAAGTCCAATGTTAACAAATTCTTGTTGTGCTGTCCTCCTAAATACTACAACTCTTCTCAGTCCCAACTATCGTTACCAATCCTCCGAACAAACCCATTAACCCTTATCCTCGAGTGGCCTTCAGCCTTGATAAGCGGTGACTAGCTAGTACATAAAAAAAGTGAAATGATAAAAGACGACTTCATCATCATCATCATCATCATCAGAACACATGGATACAATGTGCAAAATTATCAATCCGGCCTTTTGGCTAGGAGCGAAGTGTCGTATCTGTTCTGACATTACACTTCATCTTTTCCGTCTTCGACCAGTGAAGGAGAAATTCTTCTAGATTGAGGCAATTTTTATTTTTGTTCCAATCCGGAGTGTCCCTTCTTGGGGAGCTGGATTTTCCCTACATTATAAACCGACCTTTTGTCTAACTCTGCCTTTGTGGGGAGGCAAGTAAACAGGAACTCTGACACATTCCTTTCTTGACGCTGCCCTTATTTTGGGCTGTGATGGTCCGCTTCAGATCAGGAATTGTCTGGGGATTCTTTTGATAGACATTATCTCTGATATAAAGTCTGGCTTATTCAGCATCACACCTTTTACTGATGAGACGATAATCAAAGTGTCCCCCACATATTATCAAACGACGATAGAACAAAGACTGTTGGACATTCATAACTGAAACTTGGTGGACAAGTCAACCATGTCTTGGCCTTCGGGGCTTGATTTACGCCGGTCTATGGGTCTGTCCTGTGCAGTTCTAGGAGGTCCACCCTCCCAGGCTTTGCCTCCCCTCTTTGGGGAGGAGTAAGTTTATTGCTTACTGCCTGAGGCGCCCCTACCGGGGAATGCCGACGGGACTGCCCAGACATTTTTTGTAGGCCAGAGTGCTCACCTTCTCGGGCGCTGGCTTTTCAAATCCCACTTTTCCGACCTTGTGTCACATCTTACCTTGTGGGAGGAAGATAAATAAAAAGTCAAGCATAGACTGAAGTTTATTTGTACGAAATATTGTTGGATTCCAGTAAGGATTTTGAATTTTATTAACCATTTTATGGGTGTCATTTTTTGGTGTGGGGGGGGGGTCACCTCAGCATTAAATAATACAAAAAAGGTTGATATGCCGTAAAAGAGAGAAGCTCAACCAATCACTGAATCATTTACATTAGGTACTGTTCTTTGACATTAAATGCGTGTTAGTTTGTTTGTCGTGTGGTCGATTAGTCAATACGACAATTTGCCTCCTCTATCTCTAATAATTGCTTTATGTCTGATAGTTTGAAAATGACGCGTCAGATATTTTTCGAGTAATTACTTCGGAAAGAATTGTCTCATACCAATTTAACAAATTAGAAATGTTTCCTTGATTGTGTTTCCACCTGTGCAGCCATCTTTAAGCTATCTTTTTTTGTTTTTTTTTAAATTTACCGAACTTTTTAAAATAAAATTGGATGTTAATAACTAGCTTAATATTGATGAGAAACGACTGGAACCTCATAGAAGTATGCAATGTCACAGTTGCATGTTGAATTCACGTTGGAGGTCACCATTTATTGCGGTCTAACTCTAGTGCTGAGTCTGGTCGACTCATGGGCTGCCGATGGCAATCTGTTTTCCCTTTAGTTTCTCTTGAGGTTGTATAGGTGTTTGTATTTGTTTTTTTAAATTTCCCGAACTTTCTCAAATAAAATTGGATGTTAATAACTAGCTTAATATTGATGAGAAACGACTGGAACCTCATAGAAGTATGCAACCCCCTAGACAAGCATATATCTGAATCTTTTTGTTGATCCCTTTATCTGAGAAGGTTCGCATCTTATTTTTTCTTTTCTATAATAATGGAAAATCGTCCATCTATTTTTGTCAACAATAGCTTTCATCCTACAAACACGACACCGAAATCTGCTTCGATAAAAAGATCTGATAACTTATATCTCTATTGAGTCTAGCCTCTGTTTGCTTTTAGAAGAGACTTCTTTTTTGTGCACCGATGTTGTGCCGCAGAAAATATCGACTTGAAAAGGGGTTAAAAAGAAATTTATAAACCAATTTGGTTCAATTAATAACCAAATAATACTCTTAATATTCACCTTTTAAAAATTAAATTCACGTTGGAGGTCACCATTTATTGCGGTCTAACTCTAGCGTTGAAACTGGTCGACTCATGGGCTGCCGATGGCAATCTGTTTTCCCTTTAGTTTCTCTTGGGGTTTTATAGGTGTGCAAACAGAATCGTTTGGAATACTTTTCCTTCTACACTTAACAGGCAGATTGGCTACTGTTTGCGTATGTCGTTAGGTCACACACGTGCACTTCATTTTGTATTCTGTCTTCTTCCTGTCCGGTCCTGGTGTGGTATGCACCCAGGATAGGTTCATTTGGGTTCCTCCAAAGGAAAAAGTTTCTAGCGAACATCAAATTCATAAACGGCTGGAGATGATTTTAATATTAATTTTTGCAGGTTTTTTTTTTTGCAGGGAGGTGCTTCCGTCCACCCACATACAGCGCCTGGTATTTCCAAATAACCCTACCCTTAACCTTAACCCTAACCCTAACGCACCTGGTTTTCCCAAATGGTTACTTATCTCATACTGACCAAGCTCAACGATTCTGTTGTCAGGCTGATAAGATCTTTAATTTTAGTCAGTCCCAACAACTGTCCTTTAATTGCAAAATATATTTTATTTACCTCCTCTCCAGGAGGTTAGACACAAAGTCAGGTGTGGGTTTTGATGAAAGTGTTTCTGTGGGACGAACTGGATTCGAACCTGACACACTCAGGTCCTCAGTCCACATCGATGAACCCACAATTTTACCCGAATTATGAGTAAAAATAACAACTTGTGTTCAATTGATCGTATGCACCAAAATGTTTACAATAGGCGTTGTGTTTCAATATTAAATAATTCAAAATGGGTTGATATGCTGTAAGACACGCAGATCAAACCAAAAGTTGCAAATTTTGGTAACTTAAGTATAAGACGCCAATCTCGGCTGATACTCTCCGAGTGCTACTTGCCAGATTTGCTTTATAGCGTTGGAAGCAGCAGCAGTGAACGTGGTTATTACGTATGACTCCTGATTGGACAAAATCTCTGATGAGCTGCAAGAAACTAATGATTAGACAAAATCTCCAATCATTAGTTTCTTGCAGCTCATCAGAGAATTTTAATGTGCACTATAAAAAGTCAAACGCAGAGTTTTCCTTTCTCTTTGTTCCAGAAATTTTCTGTCCCTACTCGACGCACGTTGGGACGCCTTGCAAAGCTAATTCTGACCCCTGGCCAAAGGGCCTTGACAGACGAATGAGAGATTTTCACGGACTACTAAACACAATGCCTTACAGGAAAAATAACTCTTTTTCTCAGGAACGGTCTCAGACTCTTTGAACTCTCAATCTTTATCAACCCTTAATTTTCATTGTCTTAACAAGTTGTCGAAAAAAAATCAATTCATTTTGTATGGACTGACTATATTATTCTTTCATTTGATAAGGTCATATCCTCTTCATTGGTGACCACAACTAAAGAAACCCAATCTTCCTACATGTCTAGAATCTTTATTTCAATTTTGATCAAAATTCATTACATCATTTTGATTCTAGAAAATGTTAAATTTTAAGTTTTAAGCTTAAGGGGTCTTACTAAGAAATTGGAATTCAGGGAATCTTGCTTAATTGGTGTCTAATGATGCACACACACACACACACACACATATATATATATATATATATATATTTCTATGTACAGGATATTCTCCTAAACTAATAAACAGATCATGATGAATTTTAGAATATATATTCTAGGAAACACGGTGAGAAACATGGGCACATTTATTTTTGTAAGTGTTAACACTACATATATATAAAGTTAGGTAATGTATTTCGTTGTACAGAATAAACTCCTAAACTAATGAATGGATCGTTATGAATTTTGGAATATATATTCTCGGAAACCCGGTGAGTAACATGAGCACATAATTCTTTTTTCAAACTTTACAATTTCGGGGAACTCGCACTCGCTCCCAAAAACATTTAAAATAATTTAGATACAAAAACATTAATAGAGAAAAGAAATTCTCAACATCAAAGTTTGAGTTATATTAAGTGTTGTAATGACAATATTAATAATAATAATAATGATAATAATAATAATAATAATAATAATAATAATAATAATAATAATAATAATAATAATGATAGTAATAATGATAATAATGATAATAATAATGAAATAAATAATAATAATAATTGTTGTGAAGTAGTCCAACAGTAAAAAGAAGAAGTCAAGTCGAGGTTGGGTTAAGATAACAAGTGTATTAACATAAAATGTACAAGGTAAGGACACTGACTGGCACTCGGCTAGACAGTTACAATACTGTCCTTTTTCTCCCTGGTGATTGTCTACTCGCACTATTTATAGTGAGAACCGGTGTAGTTTCTCTTCTGTTAGAACGGCCGGTGTAACATTAAGGATTAAAAGGATCGGTACATTAATCATATGCATATGATTGGTAAAATTCTAAATTATTCAACTTATCCTTATGAATTAGGAAATATGTATTCTAGGCAATAGGGTGAGTAACGTTGGCACATTTTTTTTGTAAACAATTTAGGGGGGTGAACAAAAACCGTACCATACATTTCAAAAATAGAAAAACATTAAAATTAAAAACTAATGCTAGATTTATTGCTAATACCCGCCCCTAGAACAGGTATTCTACTAGTATATAATTTTTTATTTTTCTTATCTTTCTGCTTTTGCTGGAGATGGGGCATCCTACCGGATACCAGACATTCACCAGCTATTTCAGACACTCCAGCCTAGAGATCTTTTTAAGATTCTAACCGACCCTTTAAGTGCAATTGTTTGTATTTCTCTTACACTCGGTTCACCGGGTATACTTGCCAGATAGCTCTTGAAATTCTTTTTCATTAGTCCTGTTGCTCCTATAATTACTGGGATGATGGAGATTTTCCTAAGATTCCAGTTTCTTTTCATGTCGTACATTAGACCTTAGTATTTCGTAATCTTTTCCCTTTCTGCTCTGTTTAATCCTGCATCATTAGGGGCACTGACTTCAACTAGGGTTGCTACATTTTCCCTTTTGTCCCATCTTACGATGTCAAGTTTAACAGCTCCGTTTTCTAGATATGTAGCTGTAGGGACTGCATAGTCATAGTGGATGGTGTATGAATTATTTCCAACTGTTCTTTCTGGTATATGCTCCCACAACTTGCTGCTACACTGGATATTCAACTTTTTTACAAATAGTCCAGTGAAGATATTTACACACTCCGTTGTGTCGCATTGTATAATATCTATCCCCTAGGAGAACCTTACAACTGGATGTCAGGTGGCTCACACTCTCTACTTCTGTGTGGCAGAACCTGCACTTATTATTGTTGCTGAGACCACTCCTCATCTTTTTAAAGGCAATATATACACATGCGTGTGTGCGCCAAAACCTTTTCACCCACAATGCTATGCAATTATGCAGAATATAGAAAATCTGCATGACTAGAACTGTGCATAATAGTTAAATAAAACCAATCATCCAATAAGAAAACAGAAAAACAAATAGTGAATTAATGAGAGTTCGTTTTTTAAAGGAATATGCAAATTAGTTATCCTTTCTGAAGTTACTCACATATCCATGACTGAGTATATTAGGAAGTTGTTTTTGCTTTTTAAATAAAATAGTGGACTTTTAATACCAATGTCAGTGCGGCAAATAACTCAGTTTTATGTGTATAGAAGATGCTTATATGTAAAACAAGATACGACATGATCTATCCATACAAAATAATACATTTTTATTGACAATTTAAGACAAGATAAATAGTTTGTAAAATACTAATGTTTAGAGATTCCCAAGTACGTTCTGGTGAAAGAAGAGTTGTTTAGTCTGTAAGTCGAAATTGAGTACACGTGTTCGTTTACGTGTTACAGTGTGTTTAAGTAGAATAGGCATGTAGACGTATGTAAGTATATTAGCGTGCCTGTTTTGTCAGTGAGAGAGTGTGTGTATAAACTGTGTATATGCGTGTGTGCTTCGCTGGGCAATCAGCAGTTTGTATGTGTCTCTTATTGCGTTTTTCAGTCCCAAGGACCTAAGAATAATGTGTTGTACGCACATGTTTTGATTCTGAAAGTAAATACCGGAAAAAGAGGGGAAAAACCCACTGTGTTTGGGTTTTTATGGTATGCACAAGATTTCGGGACTGAATATTTCTTGTATTTTAATTGGTTGAAGAAAACTGCTGATTTGAGCTTTTGTCTAATCAAGAGTCGATACATAAAACAACATTAACTGCCGCTGCTACTTCGAATATATATATGTGTGTGTGTGTGTGTGTGGGTGTGTGCGTATGTGTGTGTGGGTGTATGTGTGTGTGTGTGTAAGTGTGTGTGTATGTGTGTGTGTGTGTGTGTGTGTGTGTGTGTGTGTGTGTGTATAAGTTTTGAACAGAAGTTTTGTTTGTTTTCTTAAAATGAAATGTCCAATCATATGTAAAGATGTCTAACTCCTCATTTGTATTTTAAATATGACGAAATCAATAAAGATTTTAATTTCTATTCCAGTTTTGTTAATTTCATTTTAATTAAAGCTCTTGTAATGCCTTCCAGGAGGTTAGACACAAGGTCAGGTATGGGTTTGTGAAAAGTGTTTCTGTGGAACGAACTGGATTCCAACTTCTCAGTCTGTGCCATTAACCATTTAGTCACCATCACGTTATTTTTTATCAATTTTTAAAAACGGACTGGCACAGCAGAAAAACCATTCCAAAACACTTGATCGTGTAGTGATTAAAAGAACAACCACAAGAGATGTTCTTCACGATTCAGAAACTACAGATTTTATGAGCTGACAGATGATGTATAGGGTGATTTATAAGTCACTTAGCTATTTATTTTTGAAATTCTAAAGTTAAAAAATACGGTAATACAAAACAGAAAGTTTATTCGACAAATTCATTTATCGGAGTTTAAAATTACAGCAAATTTTCAAAATTTCCACCTTCGTTCTGCATGCATAGCTCCATTCTTTTTTGCAAGGAATTTACGACTCTTTGTAGCATATTTGATTGATTATGAAATAAATATATATAGAAACAAATATATAAACGAACAAATTTTAAATAACAAATAGCAGTAATTAGAGAGTAAGATAACAATTATCAAAAGTTCATAGTATGTTTGTGCTTCATATGGTAATCATTTTAAATAGCTAAGTGAAGTGACTTATGAATCACCCTGTATTATAAGCCGCTGCGGATTGAAACACAAATGTAACACAGCTACATAATTACTTAAGACTTTTACTTTGTCACGGTTGTCAGAACAAGAGAGCATATGTATGGATTACATATTCTTTGAAAAATATGTAACATATATATTACAAAGAATATGTAAACCATATGACATAAGGACAGTATTGAGGAGTGACTCAACTCTATGAAAGCATCTTGTGCGAGTCAAACCCCTTACAGAAAAATTCCATGTAAGTGTCGGAAAATATACAAAGGTGAGACACGACGCTCACTAAAAGTAAGGTTAGAAGAATACCGGAAAGCTGTAATACGTGCATATATTTAAAAGTCGGGTATGACTGACCACATATAAAGAGAAAAGGGAAACAGTCTACCCTTATGGGACGAAGTAAATAATATTAACAGAGAAGAATGGTGGAGAGTAAGACGACTCAAAGAAGCAGCACATATGTTGGGCGACCATGACCTCCTGAGTACACCTAGTGTAGAATTTAATACAATATGGGAACCATTAATTATAAATAATAGATTAGAATACCATTAAATATAGATATGTCGTTATTTTTGTTGTTATTGTCAGCGATAAATGGCCGTGCTACAGCTACTGGTACCTTTTCTCCCTGAGCATTTGAGAGTTTCCTCCCTTACATATGCAATGGCGCCCCATTTGGGAAGGTATGTGTGTGTATATAAAGGAGTAAGGCTACCAACATTTTTAAAATGTTTTTTTCAACATTTATTTATTATTTTGTTATTTTATCATTTTATAATTTTATATATAATTTTTATATAAAATTATGAAATGATAAAATAACAAAATAATAAATACATGTTGAAAAAAGGCCTTTTGGCTAAGATCAAAGTGAAGTATCTGTTCCGGTGGATACTGCACCCCATAGACTGGTATTGTCTTGGCCTTCGGGGCTTGATTTACGCCGGTCTATGGGTCTGTCCTGTGCAGTTCTAGGAAGTCCACCCTCCCAGGCTTCGCCTCCCCTCTTTGCGGAGGAGTAAGTTTATTGCTTACTGCCTGAGGCGCCCCTACCGGGGAATGCCGACGGGGCTACCCAGGAAATTTTTAAACCCCACTTTCCCGACCCGACCTTGGGTCACATCTTACTTGTGGGAGTAAGATCAAAACTGGCCTTGTGCCTAACTCCTGGAGAGGAGTAAATCAATACTCCTTCACATATATACTTTTCTCTCGTTGGAACTGCACAAATACTGCACTACCCTATTTTCTCTCTCTCTCTCTCTCTCTCTCTCTCTCTCTCTATATATATATATATATATATATATATATATATATATATATATATATATACATATATATGTATATATATATATATATATATATATATTATCTATAAAAAAATTTAATTAAATATGTTTATATATATATGTTGAAATATATAGTAATTAGTAGCAATTTTTTATTTTTAATAATATGTATATAGTAATTAGTAGTAATATATTGTGATAAGTAGTAAGATTACACATGTAAAGCAAGAATAGATTTAAAGCTATTAAAATTCATACCAGAATTGTCTGCAAGACCTGTGGTGTACCGAATATAAGTGCTAAGCAATAATCAGTTCTAAGTGAAAAGTTGAAGGTTCAATCCTCAGTGGAGGCGATACTAAGAATACAATTAGGAATTGCTTAAGACTTCTATCCGGTCATGGATAACGGAATGAGAACAAGCTACCCTTGCATATTGAATAAAGGGTTTCGAGTTTGAGAAGATGCACCTGTAGGATGTCGGAGGTTACATCGGCCGAAACGTTGTGAGAACAACATCCAAGATGAATATAGTAGTCCGAATAATCTAAATAATACAACTGAGTGAGAAAGTTCAAGATGGCGTTATTCGTTTTGAAAATTCTTGGTAGAATGTCAAAGGTTGCACGCCTGGTTCTGCTTGTTCGAAACACCTCTGAGAAATAATATGTCTTTGAAATTCTGCATCATCCACCATATTCAGCGAACCTCATACCAACAGATTACCATCTCTTTAGAAGGTTGAAAAATCATTTGAGCAAGTTAAGTCTAACTTCCAAAGAAGAAATGTAAAATGTGTTAATTTCCTATTATATTTCTGAATTTTTTAGATCAGGATTGATAATTTGTATAATTTTGGTTATTCGAACTACATTTCTCATCTTGAGTGTTATCATCACAACGTTTCGGTCGCTGTAACCTCTGGCCTTCTTCAGGTGTATCTCTTCGAACTCGGAGAATATTTGGGCCGAAACGTTGTGATGATAACACTCAAGATGAGAAATGTACTCCGAATAACCAAAGTTATACGTGTTAATTTCCGTTTTCAATTCAAAATGTATGAACGTGGCGCGATTCTGAAACGAGGACTACAGCTTGCAGGGTTGAAAGATGGTCCATTGGAAGCTGCTGTTGATGCCAAATTAACTAATACAGTACCGAAACTAACCATTGATATCTTCTTCTTCTTCTTCTTTCATGTGAATCAGGTGATTCTAAGTGAAAGTGGTACTGTGGAACCGACTGGGTTCGAACTTGGAACAGCCAGGTCTTCAGTCTTCAGTCTTCATCGTTATTCACTTAACCACCGTCACCTCCCACCATTGATATCAATGTGAAGCATCTACGACGTGAATTGACCGTGAATTGAAAAGGCTCCATAAATAATCAAAGGTTGGATAATGGCTTCAGCATAATATCTCTCTCTCTCTCTCTCTCTCTCTCTCTCTCTCTCTCTCTCTCTCTCATTCTGATAACGCTAGAATTCACATTGCACAAAAGAACAAAGATTTCCTAGAATAATATGCCTGGGAAATAAAACATCAGCCACCATATTCCCTGGAAATTACTGTACCATCCCTTTATAAGTTTGTCAAATCATGTGAGCAGATTAAAACTTACTTCAAAAGAAGTGAGTTTCATTTTTCAGTGCACACCCTCTGAAATTTTATGAACGAGACATCAAAACGTTTATGGACAGATGGAAACACGCCATAGAAAAGAATAGTAACGACTTTAACAATTAAATAAATCTGATATTGTTTATCGTTTCATTGAGATTTCAAAACATATAGAACTTTGGTACCAAACTGATTCTGCTACTATATATATATATATATATATTAATTTTATACGTACATAAAAATGTTTATATAAATAGACATTGTAGATATCATTTACGAGTGCTTCTCTGTAGCCTAGACGATATATATATATATATATATATATATATATATATATATATATATATATTCATTTTATACGTACATAAAAGCAATCCATGGACACGTGTTTCTGGCTCACCGTCGTCATCAGCATGGCTAACTTAGACAAGGATCGAACTTTCGATATTGGTGTCCATAGTCCAGCGTCTTACCATTGGACCACGAAGCCCTAAAAATATGAACGATTTTTATCACCTAAATATTTAATGTGTTTTATGTAATTGTTTATTATTATTATTATTATTATTGGTGATTGCAGCGTTCGTTGTTTTTGCTTACTACTACTATTTCGATTGTTTCACTCCCTGAGTGATTGAGATTAATAAAAAATATATATATTAACGAAAAATATGTCCTATAACGTTAAGGGTGACTAATAATGGAATCACCAATAAAAAATTAAAAAACAATTACATAAAAATACATTAAATAAAAAAAAAACTATTTAAAGGACGCCGTCGTCAAAGTGTTCAACTATTGAAAGGAACATGCATTAAGTTACGATGACGGATGTGTTAATACAACTCACTGCAGAGCCCAGCCTAGATTTTAGGGGCGACAAATAATTATAAATATTTGTTTTTATCTACATACGTATACGTTTCATCCTTTCAGGAATTGTCAGTGTAAAGATGAATTATTTATACCGGAATAACCCCAGAACCCGAATCATATTTAAAACTCAAATTCAAACGTCTTAGCCCTCACGGCCGTTATCAACAACCCGGTAAATCAGAAAGAGATTAAACCTATTTAAAGGACGCCGGCGTCATATATATATATATATATATATATATATATATATATATATATATATATATATATATATATATATATATATATGTATATATATATATATATATATGTGTATATATATATATATGTATATGTATATATATATATATGTATATATATATATATATATGTGTATATATATATATATATATATATATATATATATATATATATATATATATATATATATATGTATATTAAAAATATATATATATATTAAAAAAAAAAAAATTTTATTTAAAAAAAACGTAAGTCCCAAGTCGTTCAGTGGAAAATCACTCATGTAAGTCAATTAAACTTTTTCAGTTATTATATTAGTTTGCTTCTAACATTATTTAAGGGATCATCAGTTGTTTACCATGAAAATCGGTTTCGAGAAGAATACCTGTCCCTGGATAGGTAAAATTAATTGACCAAACATAACAGTTTTGCATTATATCCCACTACGAAGATTAAAATCAAGATATAATGATACTAAACCTTATGTCTAGAATCCTTATTTCAATTTTGATCAAAATCTTTTACATGATTTTGATTCTAGAAAATTGCTAACATATAAGGCTTAAGCTTAAGGGGTCCTAAAAGGAAATTCAAATTTAGGGAAAGGTGCTTAATTGATGTCTGATGACTATGGGTCAAAGTCAGTTCAAATCATATATATTTGCCTTTGCAAATGGGAGGTTGCGCCTATATTATGCCATATAAAACCCTTTAAAATGCTCAACAGAAACTGAAATTTGAGAAACATTTATTAATTGATGTCTATTAACTCTTGTAAAAAATTTACAAAAATCGGAAATATCTGAATTTCACGAAGGGCTTCTTTTTACCTCCTTTGCATAACATGGTCGTCTTTAGATCCAATGTCAGTAAATACGGAATTATTTTAAAGTTTTAAACTTCATTTCTTTGTTATTCCACAAATAGAAGAGTGCATTCTCTCGTTGGCTAGTAATGATTCAGAAGAGATAACTTGGATATGATTCATGGAAGATATCCCTCATAATTCTGCCATTACAATGATAAAAATATCTCTTGTGCTTTTTATAGTATGAATCCAAAGACAGAATTTAAAAAAAATGTGTTGCTCTAAATGATGAAAATTGTTTATTTCTTTTTATTCCAGAAATAGGAGGGTGCATTATCTCGTTAGTTAGTATTTTTCATTTTTTTTTTATGACAAAGACACATCTTTTTTAATTAAAAAGTTATAAATTCAAATACACAATTAAAAGGCATTTACAGCAAAAACTCGTCTTATTATCACAACTGAAAAGCACTTTCCTTTCTTGCTCCGTGTGCCTAGCACCAGACAGAATTTTCATGAACAGAGTTTCTTTCCAAGAACTATTTCTCTGTGGAACACATTACCACGGGACTGCTTCCTTGCAGACCACAACGTGGTCGTCTTCAGATCCCATGTACACAAATACTTATCATAGACCGTCATTAGAAGAAATAAAATTCCATTCATCGTTTTCAATCCTCTCATAATATTCTTCATCATTCAACTGATGATCTATCTAAATACTAAACTTTTATTCACCACAAACAAGGCATATTGCCACTGAGACGTAAGGGGGCTACTGTGATTAGGGGACAAATTTATAGGAGGCATCCTAAGTCGGAAATTTTGCAGCAAGATGTCTGTTCACATTACATTAAAATTTCTGCATGTTGGTATAGTCAGGGAAACAGGAAGCAGGGAGGGAATTCCAAAATCAAGCGGTCCAAGAATAGAAGCTATTAGAGTAGAAAGTTTTTCGGTCCCTCTACAGTGAAGAGGTGAGATTTTTCTGCTAGTCAGGCGTGTTGGGGGTATTTACGTTGAAGGGAGGACAAGTGCAGTAAGTTGATCAGAGCACATACCGTGTAAGTTCTTGTAAGACAAGCACAGGGATACAATAATGCGATGATGGGATAGGGGCTGGAGCTTGGTAGACAGTGTGGGACCTATTAGGTTAGCGACTCTTTTTTTGCACCCTGTCAAAGAGGGAGAGTAATGGTTGGTACACCAGACAAGATGTGGCAACAATACTCCATGCATGGGCGAATGATATGCTTTATAGGGGTATAGAATACAGGCAGGTGTGAGAATTTTTCTAGCCTGGTAGAGGGAACCCACCTATTTGCAGAAAACTAGGCAATATCTTGTATGTATTTATTCCAATTCATATTGCCTGTAAATGTTAGGTCGAGGAGTTTGAATGTTAGACTCTCGGGAAGGGTGAAATCGGTGGGTGGAAAGGTTTCTTATAATTGTTAAAGGAAAATATCTTTGTCATGTATCATTTAATTTAGCCATCCATTGCTGACCCTATTCTACTACAGAAAACAGGTCATTTTCTGAGGATGCCTTCGATATGTATGTGTTTGCCTGCATGTTGAAAATAGAGTGTGGTGTTATCAGCAAATATACTCATCTCGGACACGATTGGATCAGAGAGGTCGTTAATGAAGATCAGGAATAATAAAGGTCCAAATATCGATCCCTAAGGAACACCCACATTAATGCGATGTTGGACTGTAATGGGAACTAATTGAGACATGCTTGTTACTCCGAATGGTGTCGCAAGTCATCTATTGAATGCAAAATCGCTTGCGTTACTATTTAAATTGGTCATTTGCATGGGTTTTGTACTATAATCTGAAAGTATTAAATAATAGCTCGAACGGCCAACGTAGAAATATAAAACGGTTTATTACTTATTATTTATTATTTATTGTAAATCAACAATACAATAGGTAATTACATGTTTGGTAATTGGATTGTAATGTATACTGGGAATGGCCTGGCTGTACTCGTACAACCATCATACTCTTCAATATACAAATATAAAACGGTGTATTATTGTAAGTGAACAATACAATAAGTAGTTACAAGTTGGGTAACTGGATTGTAATGTATACGGGGAATGGCCCAGCTAACCCAAGTGCACATTACTTCACGCCTATGCTAACTGCAGACTCTGTTCTTAGAACCATTTGCTTATTCTACATCATTTTCTCTTTAAAGGAGCAAATGGTTTTAACATCCTACATTTTATTTAGCGGAGTCTTAAAAACTCTCCAGTCACTCTGCCCTTCACAGGGTGCGAAGATATTGCGTTAATTTCCCAGTCATTTTAATTTCCCAGGTTGTTCTTGAAAATTCTCCAAACACTTAGTCTGTAATTTGTAATTTTCGCCTAAGTGAAGCAATTAAATGAATTTAATTAATAATTAGGCACGTTCTTATTAACTATAATAATTATTATTCATGGACACAGTTACTCCTCCTCTTCCTCCTCTTCCTCCTCTTCCTCCTCCTCTTCTTCTTTTTCCAATTAAGAATCTCTAATAATCATTCGGTGGCATTCGAGTAATGGAAATTAATGGCACCGTTTTTTCCCTTTCTTCTCTTAAGGAAATACGTTGTGCTTTTAAATAGTAATCAGACCAAAGTTCTACTTTACAAAGACAGAAATGATGAATGGATAAAAAGTTCATTTTCGTGAAAAATACGAAGTGCGATCAGAAAGTAATCCGGACTTGAGTGCCATTTACCGAAATGTTCGCAATAACTTTTTAACGTGTATAAATTGTTAAAATTATAAAATTGAACTTTTATGTCAATTTTTGTAAATGATGTAACACAAGAGATTAGAATGGATGACTTGTTTACGAAGGAACAAAATGCATTCTGGTGGATTTAATTGCGTAATTAATTTTTACATCGTCTTTTTTAGGTGTATAAAATTGAACTTTTTTGTCAACTTTTATAAATAAAGTTCATGGTTTAATGCAAAATATTAAAATGGCCGACTCGTTCATGAAGACACCAAAATGCATTCTGGAAGATTAATTTAATTTGTTTTTTTTTGTTTTTTTTGCTAAAATGAACATTGAATCAATTGTTCCTTCTCTACAATTCATGAAGTGTGTTAAAAAGTATCCGGACAATGTAGTTAGATGTAGCGGGACAATTTATCTGTCTGTCTCTTGGGTCGTTACTAAAATAATGGCCGCCTAAAGCGCTGGGTTTATAAAAGTTATTTTGACACAGAATTTGTAGTTTATTTCTGGTAAATTTTAACATCTATAATAATTAATGTGTCCTCAATAATTATTTGTAATCTTTTTTCAGATAGAAAGTGTTTTTAAAACATGGAAGACCCTCAGTGATGAACATGCCAAAACATGATCTTCGCCTTCTTATGTTGCATGAGTTGAAACTTGGGCACAATGCCTCCAAAACTTCTGCCAATATCAATAGAGCATTGGGAAATGCTGTGACACTGTTTGGGATTACTGGAGACTTTTGTTGGCGTATTATTTTTAAAAGGTTTGAATTGTTTGATGGAGTAGGAATAAGACCAAATCAAAAATGGAAAAGACGCTTTTGTTTTCCTGATGATTCCTTGGAGACAACTATTAATTTTGTGAATTAACATAATGTATTTGTTTCCAGCTGTAGAATAATTAGAAATTCTTTGTTTATAACCTTGGGATTCATCTTCTTTGGTTATATACAGCTTAAGGTAATTTTGTATTATTTAAAAAATAGTACTTATATCTATACAGTTATGTTACTTGTGTAAGTTAAAATAAGAAAATATAATTTATATATATATATATATATATAAATATATATATATATATGAGTAGATGAAAGGATAAAATAATCCGACGGTATGAAATTAAAATGGACTAAGCAGAAGACCTAAAAAGCTCAACGTTTCGCCCAAATGCTATATGGGCTTTGTCAAGAGCGAACGAAAAAATGCAAAAAATGATAAAAGACGTCTTTTGTCATTTTTTGCATTTTTTCGTTCGCTCTTGACAAAACCCATTTGGGCGAAACGTTGAGCTTTTTAGGTCTTCCACTTATTCCATTTTAATTTCATATATATATATATATATATATATATATATATATATATATATCATTTTCTATTTCATGTATATACACATATAATATTATGATATATATATTTTCACTATTTATTTCAATGTGAGTAGAGTTTAATGGCAGTATGAAAATATATTTATGTCAAGTAAGCTACACGGAAACGTTCATTGTTGCAGTAAAATCCGACACTTGACAAAAAAGAAAACTAAATAGACAATAAAAACAAAAGTTGTATATGCAGAGACCCGACAGTTTATTAAGCACCAGTTAGAGTTACATACTACATTATTTTTCGATTTAACTGCTATGGGCGGAGACAATCATCTAAAGGAGGGTGCAAAATGAGTCACACGCTTTGGTGACCATATCCCTGTCTATAGTGGCGAACTTCTTCACGATGGCAGCCTTCAGAGAGTCGACCGTGTTGTAGGTATGCTTGTTGGTTTTGGCCTCGATCACACAACATAAGACATAGTCAAGGGAGATGCAGTCGGGTGAGCCACAAGTTGGACGACCAGTGGTGAGGAACATTGTTGAGTATTGATTTATTCCTCTCCAGGAGTTAGGCACAAGGCCAGTTTTTATCTTACTCCCACAAGTAAGATGTGACCCAAGGTCGGGTCGGAAAAGTGGGGTTTAAAAATTGCCTGGGCAGCCCCGTCGGCATTCCCCGGTAGGGGTGCCTCAGGTAGTAAGCAATAAACTTACTCCTCCCCAAAGAGGGGAGGCGAAGCTTGGGAGGGTGGACCTCCTAGAACTACACAGGACAGACCCATAGACCGGCGTAAATCAAGCCCCAAAGGCCAAGACAATACCAGTCTATGGAGTGCAGTATCCATCGGAACAGATACTACACTTTGATCTTAGCAAAAGGCCAAGAGGAACATTGTTGAGTAGCCACACTTGAGTCGTCTTGGCCTTGTGTGCAGAAGTGAAGTCTTGCTTGAAGGCGATCACATCCATCCAGGCCTTTACCATGCTCCTCAGAACCTCCTGGTAAATCTTAGCGGCCCTTTTGAAAGAAGAACGGAGGTATGATACCCTCCTCTCTGAAGATGACGCCAAGGACCATGATGGAGGACAGAAACTCTGTATGTTTCACGACAGGAAGCTCCTCGATGTCTTTGCAGATCCACCTGTCGTTCTGTCTGTTAAAAAATCTTTTCATCGGAGAAGTACCTCAGCATCCTGGCAGATATGTGCTTCAGCTCATTCAGCAAAGCCGCCGTCTTGACCTTCCTCGACTCCTTGGCGGCGTTCATGATGAGCATGTAGTGATACTTGCGGTAAGGTTTGGGGGGGGGGGTAACCAGTGGCCTTCTTGATCGTTCAGCAGATCGTCGACTTGTGACAGCCCATGTTAGCGGCAATCGTGGCGTAGCTCTGGCTTCGGATTTTGCTTCAACAGACTGACAATAAAATAAAATGTATAAATAGAGAAGTGTAAAAATTAAAAAAAACATTTTAAAAAAGTGCTCAATAAATGCAAATATAAAAATAAAAATATTCAGAGCATGTGCTTCTACTCTTTTGACCCCCTCTTGGCCTTTTGGCTAAGATCAAAGTGTAGTATCTATTCCGGTGGATACTGCACCTCATAGACTGGTCATGTCTTGGCCTTCGGGCTTGATTTACGCCGGTCTATGGGTCTGTCCTGTGCAGTTCTAGGAGGTCTACACTCCAAGGCTTCGCCTCCCCTCTTTGGGGAGGAGTAAGTTTATTGCTTACTGCCTGAGGCGCCCCTACCGGGGAATGCCGACGGGGCTGCCCAGGCAATTTTTAAACCCCACTTTCCCGACCCGACCTTGGGTCACATCTTACTTGTGGGAGTAAGATAAAAACTGGCCTTGTGCCTAACTCCTGGAGAGGAGTAAATCAATACTCTTTTGACCCCCTCCCCCTACCGTGTTGAACTATTGCCATTTTTTAATGGCTGTGGAGAGTGATGACGTATGCACAAACAAAAGTATTATTATACATAGAGGTCTCTTTTCAGTCTCAAGATGTAATGGATACCCACTGTAAGGGTGCCTGTATAGTGAAGCAAGGGTTGCACAAACCCCAACCGCCACTGTCCTAAACTGGCATTGTTTGAGTCCCTGCCCCTAAAAAATCATTTGTATAACCAGATGCAACTCACTTCGGTGTCCTGGATGCCAATATATTTCAGAGTTTTCCTTCTCCTCTCGCTATAACTAGTCTCTGTTGTGTGGCTTAGGGAAGGTCCAGAAAGTTGTTGCCAATCTTTTCATCTAGACATATCGCATTCAAGATTCGGGGTAAAGTCTTTTCAGCCTGTGTTCGCCCTGCCATCGTGCATGGCAGTGAGACAGTGAGACATGGAACCCAAACACTTTTGGTGTAATGATCATGCCATGAGTTGGATGTGTGACTACAAACTGGAGAAAAGGATTCCTTCAACCGTGCTTCATCAGAAACTTGGTATTGGTAGGATTTGGGGATACCTTATGTGCTCGGCACTTCTGATGGTTTGGCCATGTACAGGATACCCCCTCTTGCATCAACTCCATAATACGCCTGGTTATCCCAGGCACTAGGGAGCGTGGTAGACCAAAGACCTGGCTTGAGTGCATAAGAAGTAATATAACTGCTTGCAACATGACTCATATAAACCCTTTGGATCGGACTGCAAGAAGAGCAGGCATGAGACATTGAGAGTCTGGATGATGATGATGATGATGTGAAGATGATGATGATGATGATGATGATGATGATTAGTTGCATAACCAAGGCTTGAAAGTCTTGTTTAACCCTACTGTTTAATCCATATCTGGGGTGAAGATATATGGATCCATACCTTTCTCAAGGTTATTAGTGAAAGTGATGAGTAGCCCCTGACAGAACTTGAACCCCGAATGCCGAGTCTCGAGTCTTCGCCTCAAAGCACTACACTACACTACTTATATATAATGTACATACATATACATCGATGTAATTTTGCAATTTAATATATTTTTCTCAATAAAAAATAAATAAATCTATTTTTTTATGGAACCCCAATAATCTTCCCTAAATTGAATTTTTATGTTGACATTAATAGCTTGAAAAATATATTACATTTTGCAATGTTATTTATTGCCGGGAGGGGGGGTAGGGTTGGGGTTAGGGAAGGGGTTATAAAATTTGACAACATTCAACGTTTTATTAAAGACAGTAACACTGGTAACTCTTTAAATCTAATTATTTGAGAAAACAAACTGAGTCCTTATTGTTAGGACAAGGGTGTTTTTTGCGAAGTTGGAGGTGAGGCTGTTTGAAATATATAAAGAACAAGAATATAAGTTAGTCGTGAGACTGCATACCTTTGCCTGACAACGTAAGGATGAGCCACAGTCTTATCTGAGCTTTACTTCTTTATACCTTATGAAGTATTGCCAACGTTATGCCATGGAATCATTAGTAACTATTTAAAACTATTCAGGTTGAAATTTTGCATGATATCAAAGGGCAGCAATTCCATACATTTCTATCATGATCAAATCTTCAAAGGTCAAATGGTAGACGGTTGAGGTTCGATTCTGGATTGAAGCAGTTTCTTGTCTAACCGTACTGAAGAGCTGTGTTAAGGTAATATAAGATGCGGGGATTCATTGACTACTGTATGGATCAAATAGCAAGTCTCTAAGATGAATAGAACCAAAGTTATCACCAAAAGTTGACCTTTTTGACAGCCATGACCTTAACCTTAACCTTTGGCCTAGATATCCCAAATTTAAATCAGTTCTAAGTTAGACAATGACTGATATTTTGACCTAATTTGGTGACAATTGGTCAAGCGATGTAGATGCTAGACTGTACAACAACAAACATAATGACAACTTCGACCGAAAACATGACATCTGCTTTGGCAAAGGTAACTAGCAGAATGTCCATCCCTCAACGGCTATAAGCAATATTTATTTACTCCTCTGCAGGAGTTAGGCACAAGGCCAGTTTTATCTTACTCCCACAAGTAAGATGCGACCACAGCTTGGGTCGAGTAAGTGGGGTTAAAAGCCAGCGCTCAAGAGGTGAGCACTCTGGCCATTTAAAAATTGCCTGGGCAGCCCCGTCGGCATTCCCCGGTAGGGGCGCCTCAAGCAGTAAGCAATAAACTTACTCCTCCCCAAAGAGGGGAGGCGAAGCCTGGGAGGGTGGACCTCCTAGAACTGCACAGGACAAACCCACAGACAGGTGGAATCAAGCCCCGAAGGACAAGACGACATCCGTCTATAGGGGTGCAGTATCCATCGGAACAGATACTACACTTACTCCCTAGCGTGTGCCAGGCAACGGCTATAAGCAATATGTATAGCTTTAGTTTTTAATTTTTTTTCTTGAACGAGTGGGGGTGGAACGCGTATGGTATAATTTCGGGGGAAACCCCCTAAATGGTAAAATTTACAGAAAATAAAATATATGCCCACATTACTCACTGTGTTGTCTAGAATACGTATCCCATAATACATAATAAGTTCATTAGTTTTATAGTTTATCTAGCATATACATATTATTTATGTGCATGCACGTGCACAAGTCTAATTGCAATTTTATTACATTATATATAATTCCAAACTTACTGTAGAACAATTTTTTTCTCTATTAAATATTTTGTATCTCACTTATTTTAAAGGGTTTTTTTTTGGGGGGGGGGGACGAGTTGAAGGGACCCGCCCCACCTCGCAATAGTAAAGTTTACAAAAAATATAATGCGCCCACGTTAATCAATGTGCTGCATAAAATATATATTCCATAATTCATAATGATCAGTTCATTAGTTTAAGATTTAATCCTATATTTATACATATATATATATATATATATATATATATATATATATATATATATATATATATATATATATATATATATGTGTGTGTATATACTGTCGTCTATGCAGTTGAGTTTCGATTCTGGCTTGAAGCAGTTTCTTTGTCTAACCACACTGAAGAGTTGTGATACAACGAAACAGTCTGTCTGTGGTTGACTAAATATGCTCCCCTTCTTGAGTTGAGCTTACTGGTAAGTGAAATCGCCAATTGCCACTAACTAATAACGCAATACTCTTTGTGTAAACAAATGAAGCTTTCGGCATTTGAGTTTCAATCCTGGCTTGGAGTAGTTGGTTGTCTAACCGTAGTGAACAGCTGTGATACAGTGGGACAGTCTGTATATTTTTTATTTTTCTTGACTGAGCTGTGAAACGCGCGTAGGAAATGAAAAAAAATTTGGAAAAAAATAAATATAAATGTTGATTGTAAGACAACGGAAAAAATACAGGCATTCGTTTTAGTCTGAAAATAAGGAAATTGAAAAATTAAATGAATAAAAATTATGCTTATGGATTGATTTTTCCTTTGGTCATTGGAATGTAACTAAAATATATATATATATATATATATATATATATATATATATTTGTTGTTGTTTATTTATCTATAGACGTATACGTTTCGTCTATTTTCAATCAAGACTCATCAGCATAGAAGTATGACTATTCACTACTGATCACACGATTTGAAACCCTGGATTACAAGTATTTTTCAACCCCAATCCAACGTCGCTAACCGATAGGCCAATTCTGAACAGCTGAACAATGATAATTTTAACACATTTAAAGGCGGCGAGACATACAGGCATTCAACTTCTTTAAGTGAAGGAATGATGCATATAAAGCAAGTGACGTCACGCTGTGTTATCACTACCATTTACAGTGCTCTACTTTTTAACGAGGAGCTTCAAATATAAATATTTGTTATCGTTTATTTATCTATGGACGTATACGTTTCATCTCTTTTCAATCAAGACTCATCAGCATAGAAGTATGACTATTCACTACCGGTCACACGATTCGAAACCCTGGATTACAAGTATTTATATATATATATATATATATATATATATATATATAAGTAGATAAATGATGAAAACAGGGAATAGATGAGACAATTCTGAAGAATACATGCCATAATAGTTGTCGTATATTCGTCTTTGTTATGAAGAATAGAAAGTTGAACTAGGGTTTACTTTCGTAACTCTCGCTTCCTCTCTATTTTTATCCTTTAGTCTTCACATTTGATGAGCAATATTTGTGACAAAGGGAGAATAATTGTTGTTTTCTGAGTCGGCTGTTGCTTTAGAGAGGTTGGTATGTAGGGGATTTTCAATCCTCTCATAGTTTTCTTCACCATTCAAATATCAATCTATCTATTTCATTAACCCTTACTCTCGAGTGGTTTCTTAGACTCGACGTAAATTCACTAGACCAACTCGACAATCAACTAAATTTCATTCATTCACTGTGAGGTCTCCAGATGCCGGAGAGCCTTCCACTCAAATAGCTTCTTTCCTCGTGCTGCTGGCCTCTGGAACTCCCTCCCTGCCCCCTGTTTCCCCGACAGTACTGACATGCAGAAATTTAAAACTAATGTAAACAGACATCTTGCTGCATAGATCCCAATTTAGGTTGACCCTCCCCCCAACCTTCTCCCCTTTTCTTTTTTCTCAGTATCCCTTTACGTCTACAGTGGCGGCCTGCCTTGTTTGGGGGTGAACTATGTTAAAAAAAAAAGTAGTAAAGCATTAGTTTAAAAAAAGTGGTCAGCCATCATTCTTTTATCCTACACGTGACCGACTGCTGTTTGAGACATTACAACCACAAAATAAATTTCATGGTTACGAAATGTTTTTATTATTTTTCTAATGCTCAAAGAAAACCTCTCATAGACCATGGTATTCATTGTTCATTAGGTGGTAACCTGTTAGAAGCAACCGCTTAGCACGTTTTGTAAGACTGAAGTGAAAGTCAGAAAATAGAGGCCGAGATTGCTTCAGTTCTCATACGTGATGTCATAGTAATCAGTGATTCCATCAAGTCTTTTACCTCAGCTACCCCTTAATTAACACGTCCCTGGGGGGTGGGGGCATGAAAGCCTCACTTGAATGATTAAAAATGGAACGGTTTACTCTTGTAACAACTACTTCGTTGCTCATCGTGAATTATAACTTCTATCCTTTTGACTGTGAAAACATGTTTCGCCTACATATATCTTAATCTTGTCATATTCGCAAATATGAATTCAAACTGATATGAACAATGAATTGAAGCTCCACTGAGTCGTGTGTTGCGTCTACGGTGGAAAGGAAACATCGGCTATCTCAAACAAGTGGTTGTAAACAGACATCCAGGACAACGAAGTGATTTGCATCTGGTTATACAAATGAATCGTTTTGCTGACATTTTGGGCTCGTTATAAGTAGGCATGTTTTGTTATGTTCAGTCAATTAGATTTGCGACTAGCCTGCTTGTCAGTTCTTTTTTTATTCGTTTTTTTCTCCATTGTTTTTATTTATTTATTCATTCTTTTTTTTTAATTTATTTTTTCTTTTCATTCATTTTTTCTTCAGTTTTCCTTCATTTTTTCATTCATTTTGATCATTCATTTTTCAGTCATTTTTTTAATTCATTTTTTATTCATTTATTCTTTTTTTCATTTACTTTTTCATTTATTTTTTCTTTTCATTCATTTTTTCTTATATTTTTTCTTCAGTTTTCATTCATTTTTTCATTCATTTTGATCATTCATTTTTCAGTCATTTTTTTAAATTCATTTTTTATTCATTTATTCTTTTTTTCATTTACTTTTTCATTTATTTTTTCTTTTCATTCATTTTTTCTTATATTTTTTCTTCAGTTTTCATTCATTTTTTCCTTCATTTTGATCATTCATTTTTCAGTCATTTTTTTTCATTCATTTTTTTTTCAATAATTTTTTCATTTACCTTTTCGCTATAATACAATATTACTCTTAGTAAGTCGTATATGTTGAATCAAATAATGCTCAATACTCTAGGTAGAGCAAGTAGTCACTTAGTAAGAGATATATACTGAATAAGAAAGTGTTCAATAAGCTAGATCATTCATTTTGATCATTCATTTTTCAGTCATTTTTTTAAATTCATTTTTTATTCATTTATTCTTTTTTTCATTTACTTTTTCATTTATTTTTTCTTTTCATTCATTTTTTCTTATATTTTTTCTTCAATTTTCATTCATTTTTTCCTTCATTTTGATCATTCATTTTTCAGTCATTTCTTTTCATTCATTTTTTTTTTCAATAATTTTTTCATTTACCTTTTCGCTATAATACAATATTACTCTTAGTAAGTCGTATATGTTGAATCAAATAATGCTCAATACTCTAGGTAGAGCAAGTAGTCACTTAGTAAGAGATATATACTGAATAAGAAAGTGTACAATAAGCTAGATCATTCATTTTGATCATTCATTTTTCAGTCATTTTTTTAAATTCATTTTTTATTCATTTATTCTTTTTTTCATTTACTTTTTCATTTATTTTTTCTTTTCATTCATTTTTTCTTATATTTTTTCTTCAGTTTTCATTCATTTTTTCCTTCATTTTGATCATTCACTTTTCAGTCATTTTTTTTCATTCATTTTTTTTTTCAATAATTTTTTCATTTAGCTTTTCGTTATAATACAATATTACTTTTAGTAAGTCGTATATGTTGAGTCAAATAATGCTCAATACTCTTGGTAGAGCAAGTAGTCACTTAGTAAGAGATATATACTGAATAGGAAAGTGTACAATAAGCTAGATCATTCATTTTCCGTCATTTTTTTTTTCATTAATTTTTTTCAATAATTTTTCATTTAGCTTTTCGTTATAATACAATATTACTTTTAGTAAGTCGTATATGTTGAGTCAAATAATGCTCAATACTCTTGGTAGAGCAAGTAGTCACTTAGTAAGAGATATATACTGAATAGGAAAGTGTACAATAAGCTAGATAGAGCAGGTATGTGTAAGAATACTTTAATACACTTGATGAGTTGTATATGATTGAGAAGATACTCAGCATTGCCCGGGAATACGCTAAAACAAATATAGGTTTAATTATATTATTGGGGAGGGGACAGAAAATAAGCAACTAAGCGTTGCCAGGGAATATATTAAAACAAATATACATTTAATTATATTTTAAAGGAGGGGTGGGGCAGAAACTCAGTGTTGCCCGGGAGCAATAAATTTAAAATTAACAGCTCTGATAAATGACTTGCATCATTATTAGTAGTTTCAATTCATTAAAACAATAGAGAAGAATGAGCTTGATGGAGGATAAAGAGGGGTTTGGGGAGCTAGAAGGGGAAAACGGGGATGGGCAAAGAGAGAAAGATAGAGAGACGCATAGAGACATGTAAAGACATAATCGTTTAAAATAGGAATATGTTACACTTTTTAACCTCATTTATTTTGTATATTTTATGGCCTCGGGCAACGCCAGGTAGCCCTGCTAGTATTATCATAAGAGATAGTATGCCTTCTAATCTTGCTAGATTGAGAAATAACAGCAAATTCTGTGAACTTACGATGTTTTTTATGTGAATTTGTTTAATCAATGAGTCCTTTGAGAAGTTAAAATTGTGATTGAACATTATCATATGGATGAAAAGGGAATTGGTGTGCAGAGGAATCGACACAGCTGTGAAGGGGCATCCAATCATATTCAAACTATCTCCCTTTCTCATAATATTTCTAAGTACTAAGACTTATACTTGAGTCTTTAGGGCATACCATCAAGGAGTTAGCTTCGGTCATCACTAGAGCATTACCAGACATCTTCGCGCCACAGGTTAAATATTTCACCTCAATTCCTTTGTTTTACCATTATTTCTGAATTCATCAAATTCCATCTTTAAATTTTGTTGTGGATTTGTTAAAAATGTGGTGGAACTCTGCTATATGGACGAAAAGAGCATTTTTATTCTGTTATCTAAATATATTGTCTTAATTCCTTTTTTGACAAAATTTTGGGAATTTATCCAATTCTATCTCAAAATTTCCAATGCTATTGCTATTCCTCATCTAATCTAACTGCCACTGATCTAATATCTCAATTTGAAATCGATTCCATAGTCTGTGACGATATATATTAGGATAATTATGCACACTTCCCCAATGCTTATGCGGACAATAGTCCAAAGACAACATTTTAAGAAAAAGTGCATCCTAGTGTTGCTAAAAGAACCAAGTGGATGATACATTATTGAGTGAGAAGCGTCTGGCGCTGATAATAAATCGGTGTTCGAAACAAAAGATTATATGCGAACAGCAAATTCTAACAGCAAGGATATTAATAAAGGCCAATTGCTGCATCTTTCCTCACCTTTTCAGCAAAAGACTTGACCTCGCCAATTACACATGATTAAATTTAACCCCAGCTGCGAGTTAAGAGACAGCGGATTCTGCTTCAGCTGCAGTAGAGTCTAGCTTCAAGCAGGCTACAGCATATGCTCAGTCAATTGTGTGGAAATTTGATCTTCGAAAGGTTACCGAAAGTTGAAGGCTACAGAAAGTCTCTGAAAGGTCCAGAAGTCTTAGATTTCGAACACTTAAATGCCCTATCATGGAATAAGTTCCATAGTTTGCAGAAACTGTTTCTGTGTGATATAAATCTATTTCTGGCCAAATCAGGTGTAAATCAGTGCTTGTTATTGATGACGTAATCAAACCAGTCGTTGATGTTGTGAAATTGAATAAAGTGATATTATAGTGTTTGTGGTCATGAATTCATTACAATTCTAGTAAATGAAGATAGTGATTAAGACTCAGGTCACACGTGGAGTCCAGATAAAACCATTAAAGCAATTATAATGGAATATCTAATAATCTACAAGATGTGCGCAGTATCATCCTTCGGATGTAGCACATTATGCATGGTCATTAGTTCCCTAGTCTTCTGGTTCAGATGCCTGAGTTCTTCTATTGTCCAATCTATGAAGGGTGCAGAATATCTTAATCAGGAAACGTCCCAGGTATGTATCCCTTTGATCAAGTTTCTGCTATATAATTTGGTTTCTAAGAGTTTTTTTGTCCTCCTTAGGTATTCTTTTCTAATCTTCTCTTTCATTTCTCTTGATTTTATGGTGTCTGCTTCCAAACCTCACAAATATTTATATGTATTATTTTTGGCAGGTGCATTCATCATCTTTTGATCCTCTGTCTCAAGTTTTCCCCTTTGCATCTCTAGTAGTGCACACTTTTCCATTTCGCATCCCATTCGAATGTTCTGGCTGAAGATTCTGGTTATGTTTATTAGCATTTCTAGTTCCTTTCTGTTTTGGTTTTCAAATATTTTCAGGTCGTCCATGTACATGAGGTTGTTTATTCTTTGTTCTGTGCCTGTGAACTTGTATCCTACATTACACTTCCTGAGTATGTTGTTGAGTGGCATCATGGCTCTGATAAACAGTAGTAGTGATAGAGAGTCGTTTATTATTATTATTATTATTATTATTATTAGTAGTAGTAGTAGTAGTAGTAGTAGTAGTAGTAGTAGTAGTATCTAAATAATAAACTAACATCTTCAGCATTTTGCTTCAGTGAGCGCACTGTTATGTTCTCGAAGACATATAATAAATAAATAAGGCAAATACACATGTTGAAAAGAAGAATAAGGTTACATTATAGTAATACAATGTCGCCTGTGTAGCTCTCTGATATTTGACTCCCTGCGTGGATTACAGTCAAAGTATTATATATAAATCTGACCCCTACCATAGTAGCTCCTTACGCTTCAGTGGCAATATGCCTTGTTTGGTGTGAATAAAAGTTATTATTTATTATAAAGAATTATTGAAGAAAGGTATTAGAATTTTGTAGATACAGTGTATTTACATGTTTGTAGACCTTCGATGTACTGAATATATGAAATTGTCCAGTGTTCGTTATTTATGACGTAATCAAATCAGCTGCTGATGTTGTTAAATTGAATAAAATGACATTATATTCTACAATATTCGTGCTCATCAATTCATCCCAATTCCAGTTAATGAAGATGGTGACTCAGACTCGGTCCACACGTGGTGTTCAGATAAAACCACTAAGGCAATTACAATAAAATATCTAATTGTCTAACATTATTATTATTAGTAGTAGTATCTAAATAATAAACTAACATCTTCAGCATTTTGCTTTGGTGAGCGCACTCGTGTTTCTCAGTTGCTTTTCTAGTCGATACAATAGCAGCAGTTAAAACAAATACCATTGTTACTGTTATGTTCTCGAAGGCATATAATAAATAAATAAGGCAAACACACATGTTGAAAAACTCTGTATAGCTCTCTGATACTTGACTTACTGAGTGGATTACAGTCAAAGTATTATATACGTATCGGAAGAGCCCAATGTGTGTCTAAATAGGGATGACTGCACATCACAAACAAACGCATATTTCCGTATAGTACTAGCTCTATCTAATCGCTGTTATCTGAATGTCTTTACTTTTATTTTTATTTTTAAATAGAATAGAACAAGCTCCATAGCTTGCAGGAATTGTTTATCCATGATATCGTTTATATGCTTGGCAGAAGAAGGTGTGAATTAATTCTCAGATTCAGTTTAAATTTGCTGAATCAGTCTGTAGTGGATTGGGGTAAAAAATGGATGGTAACTTTTAATGCCACAAAGACAAAGCTACTTTCCTTCAATAACTACAAGAAACCTCTTCAATCATCGATTGTCATGGCAAATAACACCCTACCTGAGAGTTCATCATTCAAACTCCTCGGCTTAACTTTCACAGATAGCATGAATTGGAATAAATACATCGAAAACATTGCCAGGGTTGCTGCAAAGAAGGTGGGCTCTCTATACCGTGCCAGTAAACTTTTCACACCTGATATTATCCTATATCTCTACAAAGCCACCATCCGCCCATGCATGGAGTATTGTTGCCACATCTGGGCTAGTGCATCATCCGCTAGTCTCTTCTACTTAGACAAGATCCAAAAAAGAGTTACTAACTTGATAGATCCTTCACTATCTACCATCGCCGCAATGTTGCTTCCATGTGCCTGTTTTACAAGTACTTCAATGGATTGTGCTCTGATGAGCTTGCTGCTCTGGTACCCCCACGACGTAAATTTACTAGACCAACCCGACAATCTGCGAAATCCCATCCATACACTGTGGATGTCTCCAGATGCCGTAGAGCTTTCTACTCCAAAAGCTTCTTTCCTTGTGCTGCTGGACTCTGGAACTCCCTCCCTGCTTCCTGCTTTCCTGACGCTACTGAAATGCAGAATTTTAAAACTAACGTAAACAGACATCTCGCTGTGCAGCTCCTATGTTAGGTTATATCCCCCCCCCCCTTTTTTTCTCAGTAGCCCCTTACACCTACAATGGTGGCCTGCCTTGTTTGGGGTGAACTATGATAAAAAAAAAAAATTTTAATTAAAAAAAGAACTTTGCCGATACATTGTATTTACAATGACCTTCAATACACTGAATATATGAAATTGTCCAGTGTTCGCAATTTATGACGTAATCAAATCAGCTGCTGATGTTGTGAAATTGAATAAAATGACATTATATTCTACAACATTCGTGCTCATCAATTCATCCCAATTCCAGTTAATGAAGATGGTGACTAAGACTCGGTCCACACGTGGTGTTCAGATAAAACCACTAAGGCAATTACAATAAAATATCTAATAGCCTAACATATGAAATGTAATTTTTATTGTCTGTCATGTGAGAATAATCACTAACTTTGGGTACATGTTTTAAGTAAAAGTCTAAGACACTCTGAATTTGAACAGTTAAATGTATTTTCAGTAGAGAAGCCTTAGGATGTTCAAGATGGCGTAAAATTTATTACTATTAAAAGGAAAGTAATTACGTAAATTATTAAAAAAACTTGAAAATATTATTTATTAAATGTAATTGGATAGATTATTTTTTTTAAATGGTCATTAATAGAAAAATTAAGGAAATCGTTCAGTTATTTTCTCTTTCTATGATTTTTTCTAGTCTTTTTATAATTTATTGAATTAATTTCCATTTAATAATAAAGTTGATGCCATCTTGAACGAAATGAATACAATGTTTTCAATAGGGAATTTTACATCTGTTCCCTGGGAACCCATGGACATTTTACTGATACACTGCACAAACCCACAAACTTGATGAAGAAAAAATGGCAAGCCTTTTACTTTAATTAAATTCTGATGAGAAAACATGTTTTAGCTGACAATTATTTTTACAGAAGAAGAACGGGTCATTGTTTTTTTCTTAATAGTATTCAGCCTGACAGACATTTATTATTTCTAAAGGAATATTATTATTAACAGTAAATTATATAGATTGAGGTAGAAAGCACCATGGAATTTCCATTAGGTCTTGCTAGTAATTTATATTGTTTTGCCGCATGTATTATTCATTTACGTTAGTGGATCATTTAATTATACCATAAACTGTCAAGTTGTCAGATATGCTTATTCAAATGAAATATTATTGGGTATAGATAATACAATTACCAAATATCTTTTTATGTATTGGTTCATAAACGCATAAAGAACACGCATTTATACACACACATGAAAGAATTATATCGACACGCCAAAAAATAATTCATACATGTTTAAAGTTCGTAGAATTTGGTATATTCAGACTACTGTTCTCATCTTGGGTGTTTTTATCACAACGTTTCGGCCGATGTAACCGCCGACCTTCTTGAGGTGTACTTTGTCGAACTCGGGAATCTGGACGGAATTTCGAACAGACAGTTTAAGAGAAACCCTCTACCGAAACAACTATCCAGAGAGCATGACATCAGCTCCAACAAATTTAGACGCAACACCAAAGGACACCACCCGAGAACTCATCACAGTTTGTATACCATATATGAGGGGCTTGTCAGAAAAAATCCAAAGAACATATAATCCATATAACATCAGGATAGTATTCATGAGCGACTCAACTCTCCGAAAGCATCTTGTGAGGGTTAAACCCCCAACAGAAAAAGTCATGACTAAGAACTGTGTGTATGCGATTCCATGTAAGTGTGGAAAAGTATACAAAGGTGAGACATGTCGTCCACTAAAGGTAAGGCTCGAAGAACACCGGGAAGCCGTAATACGTGGAGAAATCGAAAAGTCGGGTATGGCTGACCACATATGGAAGGACAAGGGAAACCATCTACCCTTATGGGATGAAGTAAAAATTATAGATAGAAAAGAACGGTGGAGAGTATTGATTTACTCCTCTCCAGGAGTTAGGCACAAGGCCAGTTTTTATCTTAGTAAGATGTGACCCAAGGTCGGGTCGGGAAAGTGGGGTTTAAAAATTGCCTAAGCAGCCCCGTCAGCATTCCCTGGTAGGGGCGCCTCAGGCAGTAAACAATAAACTTACTCCTCCCCAAAGAGGGGAGGCAAAGCCTGGGAAGGTGGACCTCCCAGAACTGCACAGGACAGACCCATTGACCGGCGTAAATCAAGACCCGAAGGCCAAGACAACACCAGTATTGGGTGCAGTATCCATCGGAACAGATACTACACTTTGATCTTAGCCAAAAGGCCGAGGACAGAGTAAGACGACTCAAAGAAGCATCACATATGTTAGGCGAAAATTACTTACTAAGCAGACCTAGTATAGAATTCAATGCAATATGGGAACCTATAATTATAAATAATAGATAAGTAGTGATCTATAGGGATAAGTAGTTAGATCAAAAACAAGAATAGGTTTAAGGCTCCCAAAATTTATACTAGAATTGTCCGCAAGGGCCCGTGGCGCAGTGGTATAATTCAGTTCTCAGTGACAGTCATCTGAAGGTTGAACGTTCAATCCTCAGTGCGGAGGATACTTCTTCCCAGTCATGGAACGTGAGCATGCTACACCTGTAGATTAAATAAAGTGTTCCATTCAAAATTCCGTTCAAATTCCTGAGTTCGACAAAGTACACCTGAAGAAGGTCAGAGGTTGGTAAAGCATGAGTTACCCGACGTGATTAAAGAGCGTTCTTACGGTAAGTTGGCTGATCTTTAGGAAGATCTTTTGTTCCGTATCTGGATACCAGCATCCGTTAGTTTCGATGGAAAGACTGGGCATTAGGGGTTAAAAATGCGCTCTAGCGCATGTTTGTCTGTCTGTGTGATTTAAGGAAAGGGAAGTAATGCTACAAGTTCTTAACTTTCATTATAAACGATGCTTAATAACGTGTATTTCTGTGGCGATATATGGTAATGATCACATGCGATCCTACTGGTCGCTCTGTCAATCGTTTAAAGGATCACACAACTTTGGAGTTGATGCATTTTAGTTGGAGACTTGGATAATTTTTCGGTTCGGTTGGCAACCCCAAAACAAGAAAAACTTGCCGTAGACAATAACAAATATTTATAAATTTGTGTAAAAATAACATATACAAAACAAAAAATCTTATTTCGAGAGAAAAGACAAATTGAGGAATCAGACTGGTGAAAATTCTTGGTGGAGAGGAACTTTGTAATTTTCTGTGTACTTCTATTCCATAGGGAAGATTGATTCGGAGAGACGTTCTTATTAATTTTTTTTTGGCATTCCTGTCTTTGATCCACCGCCGATATGTTTCTCTCTTTTGAGCTCCTAAAGACTTATTTCTTTAATAGAGAATTTTCATTTGAGGTGGCTATTATGATTCGCTATCTATCCACAAATCGTTTCACATGTTTCTACTATTTTACGATTGGTCAGTCAATGAAAGCCTTCATTTCACGCATGTAGGAGGAGCCTTCAGTCAAGCCATAATATAGGGACTTTGTCTATTATGAGTAAAAGCGTGTCTTTTAATTTTGACAGGTAAACTGATTATCTGACGTGAGGCAGATGAACTCAGTAACGTTTTAGATTGTAACCCTGCATTTGACCACCTGTGTTACTAAAAATACAATAGTTTTCAATAATCTGACACAGGAATTGTTACAGAAATGTTGAAGACTGTAGGTGAAACTGGCATTGGGATGATCACAGATTTGATAAATTAGATCATAAAAGAAGAGGTTGTTCCGAAAGACTAGGACCTTAGTACAATTGTGACATGTAACAAGAGTAAAAGAGGAACTCTAAATAGGGGTAATTACAGAGGTTTGAAGTTGTTGAATTAGGTTTTGAAGGTGGTTAAGAGAATAATTGAGCAGCAAATAAGAAGTCAGATAAGCATAAATGAAATAGAGCGTGGTTTTATGCCAAGGTGGAGTACCACTGATGCTATATTTATCCTGAGACAAATGCATCAGAAGTATCTTGGTAAGAAGAAGAACCTGTATTTTTCTTTTGTGGATCGGGAGAAAACTTATGACAGAGTGCCAAGAAATGTTGTCTGGTGGACTTTGTATAAATTAGGGGCGAACGAGTGGTTGGTGAAGTTTGTTCAAGCAATGTACAGAAATGATCGCAGTCATGTTGGAATTAATAGCACATTTAGTTACAGCTATAATGTTAAAGTGGGAGTACATTATGGCTCTATACTGAGTCTCTATTTACTTGCCTCCTCACAAGGGCAGAGTTAGACTCAAGGTCGATTTTTAATGTGGGGAAAATCCAGCTCCCAAAAAATGGGCACTCTGGATTGGGACAAAAATAAAAATTACCTTAGTCTAGAAGAATCCTCCCTGACCAACCGAAGATAGAAAAGATAAAGTGTGGTATCAAAACAGATACTACACTTTTCTCCTAGAAGCGGCGTCCAGGGATTTTTGTACAGGTGGTCCAGTGTTATATAATGATGGACGTAACTTGTGGGATTATAAAAACCTTTATGAGAATGTTATATGATAATGGACGTATGTGGTGGAGAACGGGTGTGGGGTCGTTGGTTTGGCTTGTGCGATTTAGTGCAGGCCGCCGGGTGCATAGAGTGCGATGTCGTTTCCTGGGGATCGAAACATGACAAGTGACGAGACAGTGGATGACCCTAGTTCAAAAGGTCATCTTGCACCTGTGTGGTTATCACGTGATATTACGTCACAGTTTTCATGTGCGAGAAAATTGGAGTTTTTAAGTTAGTTCGGACTTAGGAGGTGCAGAAGTCGGACGAAGGAATTACGATGTAGCCAAGTCAGAACGGGAAATGTTTTTCCCTAAAAAAGAATACTGGCGTACGAGATGTCCTTCTTCCCCCTGTCTCCTCAAATAACAAAGGACTGATTAGACAATAAGCTAGCTAAGAATTAACCACGATATTCGTAAATCTCTCTCTCTCTCTCTCTCTCTCAACGATGAGCAAAGCATCTCCACGGGCAATAGAAATTGACACCGAATAAAAAGTAATTAAAATGAAAAGATTGTTGTCTTATGAAGCGAGAAAGGTCTTTTGTTACAGACAACTCACGGAGATGGCCACTACAGAGGCGAAGAAAGAACTCAACCACTAGACGATAGAGAAAACCGAGAAGAAACGAAGGTATGAATTACTAAAGGGCTATGCGACACCAGGAGTGATGCAGTATGCAGATGATTTATTATTTGTCTGTGAAACAATGTAAGGTTTACTTGTTTAGTTAAAGAATTGGAGAAATCCTATGGAAAGTAAAGGTCTGATAGTGAATGTTACCAAGGCCAAAGTGATGATCAGTCATTGTAGTGTTGGATAGCTGTCTGAAAGAAGAAAGTTCTTCTAGTTTGTGGAAAGTGAGTCGAGTGTAAGTATTTTTTATTGTGCTTAGTTTGTGAAATATGAGTCGGGTACAAGATACTTGTAAACATTTTATAGACAAAAAGTGAAGTGGAATTACTGGTAGGATGAAAGATGATAACCAGTCTGTGTGCAAGAAGTGTAAGTCAATGGAGACGAGTGAAAATTTAGATGTGAAGAAAGTATATTTGAATGGCGAACCTATTGAGGTTGTTCATAAGTTTTGTTACCTCGGTGCTACCATTAGAGCACAGGGTGGAGCAGGTGCTTATGTGATTGCAAGAGTTAGGTGTGCATGTAGTAAGTTTTTTAAAATTTCTGCCACAACTAAACAGCAGAACTTTACCACTGTCAACTAAGGGAAGAGTGGGTCAGTCATGTTTACTAAGTGTGATGATGTATGGAAGTGAGACTTGCCCAGTGAGGGTTGAGGACATGTGTTGTATGGAGATAAATTATGTGAGAATTGTGTATAACCTCGTAATTTAGGTTAATTATAAATAATAACTTGAAAATGAATGAATGAACTATCAAGAGAAACATTTAACAGATTTATTAAAACTGAACACAGAATGAATTAATGAGTTAATTGGCCGCTGGACGCGATTGATATATTCACAGTCTGACGTCGTACTTTGTTTATCTTTCTCTCCGGGCAGACGACTCTTTTCCCAAGGGCGATAACTCTTAACTCCCGAAATGGTTAAAAGGAGGTAATTCCGTTTTCGTTAGGTGTCCTAACAGAATTATACGATGGTGCAACCTTTTAAATCTTAAATGAAAATGACTTTTCCAAAATTATTGTTTTGATAATAATTCAACCTAAGTTATTCAGAGTTATAATGGTGTCCTCTCTGCCTGTTATTTTCGTACAAAAAAAATGACCTTCCAGTCTCATAAACATAACTCACACCTGAAATCGCAAGTTTTATATGAAAAAACTGCAAATGATATTTGTCTACACTTCTACCATAAAAATGTGTTCATACATTTTTCTTTTAATACATTATTTCCATAATTAACTTAATTAATGAACTAATATCGTACCAGTAAAATACACCATCGTGTCACATCTAGAATACATCACTTGATTTCATATTGATGCAATAAAGCTCTTTATTTATTTTTTTCAGGTTTCTTACTTTATAAACATTCTTATTTTTACTGTTGATTGTTTCTCAATGTCAGTTAAATAGTAGTATAGACATATACTTATCACAAGTAAGCTATACAGAAACTTTTGTTATTCATATGAATTTACATTCCACGATGTTTTTATAGTTAACCTATGCACATTTCAACTTACAAATAATCAGTCTTTGATTTTATTTCTCCCTCACTACCTCTTTGTTTCCTTAAACAATTGAATTTCCTCCTTTTGTTTAAAAACATTTTGGCACTCTTCATTTCTAAGTAAGTCAAACAAACAAAGGATGACTTTACCGAGGCTCAGAAGAACTGAATGACTTTTTTGTCATATTATTCTTTTGTTAACTATTGACATTTAAAAATTATTACACACTAATAAATGAGATTTCAGATTTAAATTATTAGCACTATAGAGGCTTTTGATTTTTTTCATTAGTTTTTTTACTACCTACGTTTTTATTATTCTATTAGATTTATTGATTCGCTTTCGCTTTTTAAGTGTGTTAATTTTTATTAGCTATCCTAAAGTAAAGTTTATTCTCTTTCTACAATTAGTGGCTATTTCGCTTCTATGGTTAAGTAACTTTTTAAGTGTGTTATTTTTTTGTTATTCTATGCAAACATTTTATAGTTATTTCACTTCTACGATTAAGTAACTTTTTGACATCTTTAAACTTTAACATTTCTATAATGGCTCATATAGCTTATGCTTCTGTAAATGAGATCTTCCTCGGGGCAAAGTGTGTTAAGTGGTATTTGAGATATACGAACTATAATATTTCGTTTCTCTTTTTAATAATATTTATAAAATGTCTGATATATATCCAATGTAATCTTATGTAGATAGTAGATGTCACCCATGACGTAACACGTTCAGTTTGTTATAGCATAATAATTGGCCTGCTATTCGTCAGTTTGAAATAGCATTTTAATTCGTCGGTTATGCTTCAGTTTGATATAGCATTTTAATTGGTCTGTCATGCTTTAGTTTGAAATAGCTTTATTTTTAGTCTGTCGTGCTTAAGTTGAAAATAGCATATTAATTGGTATGTTATGCTTAAGTCTGAAATAGAATATTAATTTGTCTGTCGTGCTTCTGTTTGAAATAACATTTTTATTGGTCTGTCATGCTTCAGTTTAAAATAGAATTTTCCTTAGTTTATCGATCTTCTGTTTGAAATAGCATTTAAATTAGTCTGTCGTGCTTCCGTTTGAAATAGTATTTTAATTGGTCCGTCGTACTTTAGTTTAAATAGAATTTTAATTAGTTTGACGTGCTTAAGTTGTAAATACAATTTTAATTGGCCAATAATGCTTTATTTTGAAATAGCATTTTAATTAGTCTGTCATATTTCAGTTTAAAATAGCATTTTACTTAGTCTGTCGAGCTTCCGTTTGAAATTGTATTTTAATTGGTCTGTCATGCTTTAATTTGAAATAGGATTTTTATTGGTCTGTCATGCTTCAGTTTAAAATAGCATTCTAATTAGTCTTTCATGCTTCAGTTGAAAATAGCATTCTAATTAGTCTTTCATGCTTCCGTTTAAAATAGCATTCTAATTAGTCTTTCATGCTTCAGTTTAAAATAGCATTCTAATTAGTCTTTCATGCTTCAGTTTAAAATAGCATTCTAATTAGTCTTTCATGCTTCAGTTTAAAATAGCATTCTAATTAGTCTTTCATGCTTCAGTTTAAAATAGCATTCTAATTAGTCTTTCATGCTTCAGTTTAAAATAGCATTCTAATTAGTCTTTCATGCTTCAGTTTAAAATAGCATTCTAATTAGTCTTTCATGCTTCAGTTTAAAATAGCATTCTAATTAGTCTTTCATGCTTCCGTTTGAAATAGCATTCTAATTAGTCTTTCATGGTTCAGTTTTAAATAGCATTCTAATTAGTCTTTCATGCTTCAGTTTAAAATAGCATTCTAATTAGTCTTTCATGCTTCAGTTTAAAATAGCATTCTAATTAGTATCTCATGCTTCAGTTTAAAATAGCATTCTAATTAGTCTTTCATGCTTCAGTTTAAAATAGCATTCTAATTAGTCTTTCATGCTTCTGTTTAAAATAGCATTCTAATTAGTCTTCATGCTTCAGTTTAAAATAGCATTTTAATTGGTGTTTCATGCTTCAGTTTTAAATAGATTTTAATTGGTCTGTCATGTTTCCATTAGAAATAGCATTTTAATTGGTCTGTAATGCTTCAATTTGAAATAGCATTTGAATTCGTCTGTCATGTTAAAGTTTTTATAGCTTTTTATTGAACTGTACTGCTTCAATGTGAAATAACACTTTAATTAGTCTGGCTGCTTTCGTTTGAAATAGCATTTTAATTGATCTGTAAGTCGTCAGTTTAAAACAGAATTTTAATTTGTCTGTCATGCTTCGGTTTGAATAAGCATTTTAATTGCTTTTTCATGCTTACATTTGAAATAGAATTGTAATTGGTCTGTCATGCTTCAGTTTGTAAATAAGATTTTAATTGGTTTGTTATGCTTAAATTAGAAATTCCATTTTAATTAGTTCGTCATGCTTTAGTTTTAAATAAATTTTAAGTGGTCTGTCGTGTTTTAGTTTTAAATAGCATTTTAAATAGTCTGTCATTCTTCTATTTGAAAAAAGCATTTTGATCGTTCATGTACTTCAGTTTGAAATAACATTTTAATTGGTCTGTCGTGTTTTAGTTTCAAATACCACTTTAATTTGTCGCTCGTGTTTTAGTTTGAAATAGCGTTTTAATTGGTCTGTCACGCTTTTATTTGAAATAGCAATTTAATTTATCTTTCATGCTTACATTTAAAATAGAATTTTAATTCGTCTCTCATGCTCTAGTTTGAAATAGCATTTTAATTTGTCTGTCATGATTCAGTGTAAAATAGCATTTTCATTGGTCTGTCATACTTTAATTGGAAACAGAATTTTTATTAGTTCTTCATGCTTTTGTTTTAAATAGCATTTTAATTGGTCTGGCATGCTTCAGTTTTAAACAAAATTTTAATTGTTTTGTCATGCTTCAAATTGAAATGGATATTCTTTAGAAGTGTCAATCCTTAAGAAAATCGGTTCTACATTATTTTTTGGTATTATTTTTTATTTTGTATTTTCGTTTTTGCACAATTCTTTGAATGTATAATTTTTAAAGGTCTGTCAAATAAAGCCGTATTTTCCATTCATCAGTTTTGAGAATGCGTATACACCCAAAGACATAATCATTTTTATGTTCGTCATTTTCATTCAAAATGAACATTCTATCGGACGCAACATCTCCAAATGTATCAATTCAGTCGCAGAAGAAATTCTATAACTACTCAAATGAATATAATTTCATTGAAAAACCTGCCATTCAGACTGTGACAACCGATATTTTAATCATTTGTAAAAAAAATTTTTTTATTATTATTGGTGGAATTTGTGGAACTTGATTATCCCAAAGATGAAACACAATGCCACTAACTATAACAATTAGTTGAGTGAATGTTGGTTTTTACGGCATGTCAACCCTTTTTGGATTATTTGATGTCAAAAAGGCATATATATTTTGTTGAATAGGATCGACATACTGTATCTATTTAGTATGCTGATCGTTCGGATTGTAGCATTAGCTACCCTTTCGACACACTCATGTACACATACTTATACCAGAGGACGTTTTCAAACCTAATTATCTACCTTATTATCCTAGGTGGAGCTCAGATCGAGAGTATAAAAAGGAAACACAAAGAGATTCTCGATCTTTTCTCTTCCTTGCATCGCCTGAAAACACATACACATAATGCATGCATAAAATCGAAGGTATGTGAGACACATTCCCTCAACTTCTTCACAAACGCCCGCACACATTCTTTTCAAACTTTTTTTGAAACTATGTACGCATTTATACACACGCAATCCAACTGAGAGTGAACCTTTTCTGGTTTACGGCAAATAAATCAAACATTATCACTTTCGTCTTGTTTCATGTATTTGCTTGTATGATAGAACATATAATGGAGGGATGCTGCCCAAGCGTTTATAATGTCCAACAGGATCGAAAACTCTAATAGGTAAATGATATCTATCTTATTCAACGATTGGTTGTTTAGGTTATTTTGTTTTACGGCATGTCAACCTTCTTAGGTTTATTTAATGCTGAATCCATTCGTTTTGGTAAAAGCTTTTATGTTTCAAATTCTTAATATCTTCAAATATTTCTTCCTGATGAAAATATATGTACTGTATATATTTTTTCATGTAAATAATTGTATATATTTTATATGAAAATAGTCGGTCCATTAATTTCTGCCCCCTGTTTCCCCGACAGTACAGACATGCAGAAGTTTAAAACTAATGTAAACAGACATCTCGCTGCACAGATCCCAATCTAGGTTGACTGCCCCCTACCTTCTCCCCTCTTCTTTTTTCTCAGTAGCCCCTTACGTCTACAGTGGCGTCCTGCCTTGTTTGGGGTGAACTATGTTTAAAAAAAAAAAAAAAAAAAAAAAAAAATTGTTTTGTAGGCATCCTAAGATAAAGTACTGCTGCCACATCTGGGGAGCCTCCCCAGATGTGGCAGCAGTACAATCCTGTGGGAAGTGATCTCCTCTACAGCCTCTCTCCCACAAAAGACGTTGCTAGTCTCTATTTCCTTGCTTCCCCACGAAAGCATAGTTAGACACAAGGTCGGTTTACAATGAAAGGGAAAATCCAGTTATTATTATTTTTTTTTTCTTACTTGAAGATGATTGTATTTATCTACCTCCCACAAGGTAAGATGTGACACAAGGTCGGAAAAGTGGGATTAGATAAGCCAGCGCTCAAGAGGTGAGCACTCTGGCCATTTAAAAATTGTCTGGGCAGCCCCGTCGGCATTCCCCGGTAGGGGCGCCTCAGACAGTAAGCAATAAACTTACTCTTCCCCAAAGAGGGGAGGCAAAGCCTGGGGAGGTGCACCTCCTAGAACTGTACAGGGCCGACAACCCCCAATAGACCGGCATAAATCCAGACCCAAAAGCCCGGACAATACTGGTTTATTAGGTGGGGTAAAAAATACCCCTAAATCGCGGCTTGAAGATGATATTATGGCGAATGAACATAAAATAAATTGACCCCCAAAGTAGGATGCAATGACTAAGAGAATAATATCATGACGAATGAACTCTCCCACTTCCCTCCAAAGAAACATGTAGAGTTAATGCCTGGGAGGAAGATATTATGACAACAGAGTTGATAGTACACTACCCACCAATGTACCCACCCAAAAATGAAGACAGTTATCCTTGTATGATGATCTCATGAAAACAGAACAGATACTACACTACCCACTCCCATTAAAAAACAATGCAACAATAAATTAACTCAGAGTTTTTTTTTATTCAATTAAAAATTCCTAGTCATAAAAACATTACTATTTATAGTTATTTGGCCTTTTGGGTAAGGACAAAAATAGAAATTGCCTCGGTTTAAAAGGATTTCTCCTTCACTGACTGAGGACAGAAAAAAAATGAAACGTAGTATCAGAACAGCTACTACATTTTGATCTTATCCAAAAGGAAGATAGCTGTTGTTTGTAATACTTATTTAAATATATAATTTGATGTAATATAATTCGAAACACTTCATAAAATGGATAGAGCACTCGGTGATTGCCGATACTGTTTATGTAAACAATGAGATTTCCATTATTCGCATGTGCCCTTAGCACAGTGGATTAAAGATTAGACCGGCGAACACACAACTGTGTTTCAGTCTCAGCCTGAAGCACGCACATATCTAGCCACAATAAAAAGATGTGATACAGCGAAACAGTCTGTCGATGATTATATATATATATATATATATATATATATATATATATAGATTAAGATTTTTCACTTATAACATAGATCATTCAGTGAAGACCAGGGTTGTTCCAATAAAAACAAGCTCGATGATACTCGATTACAGAGTACAGAGCATTTATATGTGATTTTATGAAGGCTTACCAAAGCATTCCCTTCAGGACACCAATGATCACCATTAAAGATATTTTTTCTTGTAAATATTATTTATTCAAATTAAATGTTTCTCACAAAACGGCCAACAGAAGTGTTAGGCCTATCTATGTCTTCCCTTTGGCCTCCCCTGAAGGAACTCATGTGGTTTCTGAATCTATCTTTGAACTCACCCCCGGTGGAACCGATATATGATTTCCTACTACTCTCTGTTATCACATCGCATTTGTAGACAATGCTTGAAACTCTACAGTTCCCCCCCCAGTGGACAGATGTTAGAAGCTCTGCAGTTACAGTTGTGTGCTGGGCCGTTGCTGGATGTTCTACTACTACGGATATTTATAATGGAGGTTCTCACTGAACTGGTGTTACTGGGATCAACACCAGAAGATTCAGAAACCACACGAGTTCCTTCAGGGGAGGCCAAAGGGAAGAGATAGATAGGCCTAATACTTCTGTTGGCCGTTTTGTGAGAAACCTCATTGCTAGGCAAGACACTTTCGAACTGAAATGGTCAATTTTAGGGAGGGCTAACAAATATAAACCGAACAAAAGGAAGAGATGCAACCTATGTGCATTGGAGTCGTACCACATAATGACATCTAGAGATAATTTACTGAACGCTAGGCAGGAAATACTACAATGCTGTCTGCATAGAAACCGTTACCTGTTATCAAGCCTAAAACCTGGATAGGAGGGGAATTGGGGGAAGTATAAACTTACAGCAGAGATAGGCAGGATGGACCCTTCCTGAGGCAATCTGGGGCAATAATTAGTATATAATATAGAGGATGAGAATTAGTAACACGTACTTATGCTAAGATATGTCTTGATTCAATTATTAGCGGAGGCTCGGGACTTAGGTTGGGGGTGATAAGGTAGGAATATTCTATCGGAATAAGGCCCATTGATAGTCAACTATAGTAAATACTTATTCAGCAGAATAGAGGGGGGAAATTTTGTTACATATAAAAAGATAGTGGAATAATAAATAATAAATCACAATTTATTCTCAGAAATAGATATATTATACGAAATGCATTGGGAATTTCAAGTAATTTTAAGTGAAAAATAAGAAATAGCAACCTGGATGCTATCACTATTTAATTAAATTAGGTTAAATTAAATTAAATTAGTTTTTAATTAGATTAAATTAAATAAAACAATGGGTGGCAGGAATGGGGAAAAAATAATTAAGGAAAAAATAATTTAAAAAACATGCATGCCGACACGGACTTAATTTCTAAAAATAGAAACAATTGGATTTTTATAAAAAGTATTTTGTACGGGATTTTAAATTAGTAATAACAAAGTCTCCTGTCATTTAACGAGTTAGAGTGATATTTTCTCGTAAAGTTGGCCAAAAAAATAACCCGGTCCATTAAAAAAGTTTTTTTCAAAATAGAAAATAGATTTCTGATAACGATATTCCGTAGTAACATTTATTTATGGAATATAGAATAATATTCTCCACAGAGAGTTGCAAACAGACACAGCCGTTAAGGAAATATTTTAAATGATTTAAAATAATAACTAGATTTTTGTAAAAAACTTTTTTATAATAACATTTTATTTTTGATATATGAATAATCTTTTAAAAACAAATTCTGCGGGATAGGCTTTTTTCGCTGCGTTAAACAACAAAACGATAATAATTCGGCAGTTAATTAAATGAAGGATATTTTCCAAAAATGTAAAATGACGTCCAAGACACTAGATAATTAATTTCTATAAAGAATAGGTTTAATAATAAATATTTTTAGAAACAGTATTTTGAATAAATAGTTTCTATCTACTAATTAAGATTTTTTCTTAATATAAGGGAGTTTTCTGCGAGATTAACATTCAACTCGTCGTGTGTTTGTTTCGAAGGGTAAGAAATCAGCCATTGAAATAAGGCTCTTCGAACTCGGACGAACATTTATGTTGACTTTTCTTTGTGAGAAGTTGGATTTAGAATTCCCATACTATCATTGGATTGGAATGGTAACTTGTGAGCGGTATCTTGAATGATTTGGTTCTTTTGGTTTTTTTTTGGGGGGGGGGGGTTTATTCATCATTGTGCCGGCCGACGTGAAAGTGTATTATCGCACATTGTTCCGGTTTTTTGGGTTTTTTAAATGTATTTGGGACCGATTATTTGCTTGTTGGCTTGGTGGAAGAAATAATGCACGAGCTACTTTTCTAAGACTTTTCTAGGACTTTCCTTTTTTTATCGTTGTTCTTCCTTGTTTTTTAATTTTAACTTTTATTTTTATTTTTTTCCTCTTCTCTTCTTAAGTGACCTCAACTATTGCAACGCCACATTGTGTATTGTCAGCAGTTGAAACCAGTATTCCAGACATTTAATTTCCCTGATGCTCTGCCAAGCAAGTAACTGCTTGGTAGTGAAACACGTGTAGGAAAAAACACTTAATTTGAATAAATAATATTTGTAAGAAAAAATATCTTTAATGGTGATCATTGGTGTCCTGAAGGGAATGCTTTGGTAAGCCTTCATAAAATCACACACATATATATATATATATATATATATATATATATATATCGGGCCTTTCTTTTCATTCTTTCCCAATATGAACATGTGAGTGAAAGATCAGACTTTTTTCCCCCTGATGCGATCTTACTTTTACTTTTTTTATAACTATTGATCCATAACATCGACATGCCAGTGTTGTGGCTTTTCGTATATGTCTGTATAAATAAAAATAATTATATATAAATATAATTATATATTAATAATTATATATAAAAATATGCTTATACTTTTGACACGGGTGTATATTACAGAAAGTGCTCAAGTTTTTAAAGTAAATAAATAATTTATTTTTAAAAACATAAATAAATGCATTGTCCAGGTTTTCAAAATATTTTTTTCAAAATATTCTCCTTATTATTGCCATTTCATCAACGCTTCCAAGTGTGACTTTTCATTCTATATATATATATATATATATATATATATATATATATATATATATATATCTTTCTGCTACCTAGAAGATATGCTGAGCGCAGGTGGTTGATGTTAACTCAGAACAATCACAAGGGTGAAGGCAGCGTGAGCTGTCCCTCTCTACATCCAGGGTAAGTTGTTTAGCAGCTGTGTCAGGAGGGTCATGTTATATGGCAGTGAATGCTGGGCCCTCACCCAGTTCTCTCTCGTCTGACTACAGCGCAATGACAGATCCATGATCAGATGGATCTGCAATGATGAATCTCATCAAACCCAGCACATTAGGTCAGGGGCATTCTGGGTTGAGACAAGAATATAAAATATGACAAAGTCTAGAAGGATTTCTCCTTCACTGACCGAGAACAGAATAGATGAAGTGTAGTATCAGAATAGATACTACACTTTAATCGTAGCCGATGCTATGTCATCTTGTTCCTTTTTCCAGACTATGGCGGAAATGCAAAAAGTATGAATCTGCAAATTATGATTTTCTTTTCTTGATCAATTCTATTTTATTGTCATAGATGTTCCCCGACAGAATCAGATATAGATATAGAAGGGACCACGAGACGGTTGCCAACGTCTCTAGAGAAATGCATCCGACCAGACTCAAACACGGCGGACTGAATCATCAGTCCGTGACGATATCTGTTTCGCCACTACGACCTCCCGTGATGATGGTAATGGTATAATCCAGATGAAGCGGCTTTCGTTTTTAAATTTGTAAAATATTGGCATAAATATTTGCCATCTCTAATTTGCCCGCTTGCCAACTCACGAGGAGCTTATGTCACTCGCGATTCATTACTTTTGAAATCAAGTCAAATCTGATTGGAGGGTTTCGCCTGCGTCTTCCTCTTTGTTTTTAAAATCGATATTGTGCTTTACCTTGTGACGCGCAAACATATATGTCTGGCTCCGGACAATGAAAAATATTTCATATTTTACGAATGCACATCCAAAAAATGAGGACTTATTTGTTTAACTTGTAACAACGACATCCTTATAAAACATATACACAAAGCTGCTGTTTATGTTTATCAAAATGAAATAATGGAATTAGAAATCAAAAATACTAGGTATTTATTTTAAAAACATTACACATTCTCCCATTTCCTCTGTCAACCATCATTCCATTATATATATATGAGCTAGGGTAGGATAAAAATAAAAATACAAATAGCTGTAAATTAAACTTTCTCTAACGGCAAATATATTTTTCTTTCTTTTTCTTTTTCCTTTCTTTTCCTCGCCCCCCCTCTACCCCAGCTCAGTGTTGGATAAAAAAAATGAAAATATGAATTTCTAACGGCAAATATATTTAAAAAATCGGTCACATGACTTTTATTTCTTTTTCCTCTTCTTCTTTGCTTGAGTTCATTCTTCCTGGAATTCAGCGACCAGGTTGGATCATAAAAAACTTTCTGCCTGATGAGACCTCAGCTCTTGATAGCTGTAGATCGATAACATCGACATGCCAGTGTAGCAGACCTTGTACATGTTTGAATAAAAGCATTCACAATACAGCTCTATATTTTTATTGAGCACTCTTTTATAAGCCCGGTTTGATTCCCTTTGGATTTCTACCCTGTGGATTTTTACCCTACCTGGATTACTATATATATATATATATATATATATATGAGAAAGGAAGGATGAGAGTAATCCGACGTAATGGGAAAGGCAAAAGAAAAAACCAAGAGATATTTTTTATATATTCAGCAACGTTTCGTCTTTATTGTAAGACTTCCTCAGGATGATAATTTTAAGAAAAATGTCATGCAAGTACATCGAAATATTGGGTTGATATGATGGGTTGATGAGAAAAAGTAGTACTCATCATGTCAACCCAATATTTCGATGTATTTGCAAGACATTTTTTTTTAAATTATCATCCTGAAGAAGTCTTACAATAAAGACGAAACGTTGATGAATATATAAAAAATATCTCTTGGTTTTTCCTTTTTCATTTCCCATATATATATATATATATATATATATATATATATATATATATATATATATATATAAGATAAAAGTAAACGAAATACCAGGAGGTGCTGAAGAGCGTGGTTGAGCCATAGATAGACGAGATCGTTGCCAGACGTACTTACGTCTTCCAACAGGACTGCACTCCTGCACACAAGGCCAAGACGATCCAGTCGTGGCTGCTCATCACTGGTCGCCAAACTTGTAGCCGCTTTGCAACTGCAACTCCCTTGACTAGTTCCTTCTGGTGTGTGATCGAGGCCAAGACTAACAAGCACACCTACAACATGGTCGGCTCTCTGAAAGCTACCCTCATGGAGGCGTTGCCACTACAGACAAAGGCATGATCACCAAAGTGTATGACTCACTTCGTGCCTGCCTTGAGATTGTCATCGTTCCCTGAGGTGGTTATATTAAAAAATAATGTAGTATGTAACTCTAACAGTTGCTAAATAAACCGTAGGGTCTCTGCATATACAACTTTTGTTTTCATTGGCTATTTTGTTTTCTTTTTGTCAAGTGTCGGGTTTTTTCTGCAATAGCCTATATGTATATATATATATATATATATATATATATATATATATATAGAGAGAGAGAGAGAGAGAGAGAGAGAATGGTAGTTTGCTTGAAGCATTGCTGGTAATAGTAGTAGCTGGAAGGAACAAAAATAATAAATCGAATACGAAATGTGACTTACTATTCATTTTTTCATAAAATCTTACATAACAGCAAGTGTGGTGTTAGCTGTTTGTGTGATGTCCCGATGATTATAAAAATCATTTATTTAATATTTCGGGAAAAGAAACTTCCCTTTGTCAAAAATAATAAACACCAGAGGAAAACTCCGTCTCTGCAGAGAATCTGCCAAAATGGATTTTTGTTCCTTCCAGCTTACATCTTACCCGGAATTTGCATTGCCCACAGCCTTTTAAAAACATATTACTATATATATATATATATATATATATATATATATATATATATATAGTAATCCAAGTACAGTTTACATCCACAGGGTGAAAATCCAGTGCCTATTCTGTGGTCTGGTGGTAAGAGCTGTTGACTATTGACTGGATGGTTGTTCGTTCACTCATTGGCTTACTTTACCAATGTGTCTATTCCAGTCACCATAGGAAATAGAGAGGCTCTTTTCCCGGCACCTTACAGATAACCTTCGTCAAACGTTCATAGAAGGCGTCTTTCTCATCATCACTGCGTCCTACCTGTGAGGCGTAGATACTTAAGAAGGTGAGAACAGTACTTCCCACTATCAGTTTGGCGAGTATAATCCTGTCAGAAAGACGTTGAAAATCAAGCACCTTGTCAAACCATTTCTCAGTCAGAAGAATTCCCACATCTGCCGTACCCTGTCTATTACCTATCCAAAAGAGCTTGTACCGTGTGTCTTTGCCTTGAATCAAGCGATGTGATACCAATCTGGCCAATCCACGTCTGGCGCTATTGCTCACGACACCTCCAACACTGTTGTCTCTGGCCCCCGTGTTCACTGTTAAACTTTTCATTAACTGCCATGTGATCTTTTCCAAATACCAAACTGTTCTTGGAAATACTAGTAAGCTACCAGCCAGGAAAATACAACTTCAAAGTCCGCCTATGCGAAATCTCCAAATTCACACTCATATCACAGTTCTCTAACTGTGGTATAACCTTCACAAAGCCGAACTTTCTTGTGGTTAGTGAATAGGCCTCAACGACCGGGTATTTTGGCCCAGGATTTGAAATCTTGACCGGCATAATTCTTGAGGTTTTAAAAGCCACAGGGATGCTAACAGAATCACCCTGCTTACTGCCACCTAAATCTGCAAGAATTTCCATTAATTCTGCTGCGAATACCTTCACATTAGCGCAATCCTCATCCAAAAAAAAAAAATCCGCGACACAGAAGACAACCACACTACTATATCAGGTTCAGTAGCACGGAAAAGTGGGCTAGACAAATCTCCCTCAGACTTCAATACGCTCAGAACAAGGACAACAATCTTATCACTAGCAAGCTTTCTCCTTAATACAAGCTTACTGAACGATAAAGTGTCTGACATGATGTGACTTTTCAAAATTCTAGACAAAATCTAAGTAAATGAAGACAATTAACATAAAGGTGCTTAAATTTCATGCAAATGGCGTTCGCCATAATTATAATCAAAGGGAAATTATATAAAATGCCATTTACAGCTAGCTAAAACAAGTATGCATTAAACTGATGCTTGAAATGTAATTAAAGTGAAACGGTACAGAATTAAAAGTGCCTATTTACATGCCTCCCCAGAAATTGGATACAAAACTGAAATATCTGTAAAAATATCAACCAAATTTCAAGCAGAAATTTACGCTAATTTGGTGGCCTTCATGCAAAAAAAAAACACATGCTAATATACTAAAACCTGATTTTTAGTTAACTTTGAGGCATCAAAATCTATTCGTGGCTTTTTGCTATTCATGGGTGTGTCTGGAATGTAACCCCCGCAAATAGCGGGAGCCTACTGTATATATATATATATATATACAGGGTGGCCCAAACGTAGGTTTACAGTTATTAAACTAAATATTTAACCTATTTAAAGTTTTTCGAATAACCTAGTTAAAAAACTTCAAATATTAAATGATAACTGTAAACCTACTTTGGGGCTACCCTGTATATATATATATATATATTACAGAAGATCAGAACAACATCAGTACCGTCGGTTTCAAATGCAAACAAAGTGTGCTTATAATTGGTCTCCTTTACCAGACTCTCTTCGCAGTCTGAAGAGAGTCCGGTAAAAGAGACCCCTTTGTTTGAGTTTTAAACCGACAGTACCGATATATTGTTTTTATCTCCTGTAATACATATATAAATAAATATTACGCTCTTATTTTTTAATTTTCTGAATAATCGGGCACTCTGTTGCAATTCTCTCTCATTAACCTTATATATATATATATATATATATATTAATTATTTATTACCTACAGACATCGATGTTTCATGCTTACGCAATCTTCAGTGCAGGAAGCTAATTCCCGACGGTCGACGAGCGCGAACTCCGATCACAAATCGCAACTGATTCGCAGTCAAGAGAGTTAGCAGTTGGCCACCAGAAATTAGCTTGGAATTAAGGAGGAATTTAACTTTGTAAATACCAAGTCGGCGAGCATTCACAGCAAGCGGCGCAGAGTGATCAACAACAACAAATCGAGTTGGATCTCGAAATGAAGCTAGTAGTACTGCTTGTTATTAAATTCACTCAGAGGGCCCAGCCTTAGTAAAGGGGGCTATATGATATTATTTATAAATAAATATTAATTATTTATTACCTAAAGACATCACAAGACTCACATTTTATATATATATATATATATATATATATATATATATATATATATATATTTATTAAGGCAAACATTATTAAATAACATGGGTTATCAGCAAAATTCATGCACACAATTTTGAAATTAGCTTTGATACTAGTCCCTACTCTGTGAAATTCTTCTTGGCCTTTTGGCTAAGATCAAAGTGTAGTATCTGTTCTGATGGATACTGCACCCCATACTGGTGTTGTCTTGGCCTTCGGGTCTTGATTTACGCCGGTCAATGGGTCTGTCCTGTGCAGTTCTGGGAGGTCCACCTTCCCAGGCTTTGCCTCCCCTCCTTGAGGAGGAGTAAGTTTATTGCTTACTGTCTGAGGCGCCCCTACCGGGGAATGCCGACGGGGCAGCCCAGGCAATTTTTAAACCCCACTTTCCCGACCCGACCTTGGGTCACATCTTACTTGTGGGAGTAAGATAAAAACTGGCCTTGTGCCTAACTCCTGGAGAGGAGTAAATCAATACTCTGTGAAATTCTTTGAAATCAGTTTGCTCTGTTGACTTCTTTCCTAATGTTTGAAGTAAAAATAGATAATTAAATAAATAAATAAAAACGTAGAGATATTCAATACAATTCAATCTGTGCGTTTAGTGGGAAAGATAACCTTTATAGAGATATATCAAAACAATGAAAACTAATAGTTTCTTTCTTTATAGAGATATATCAAAACAATGAAAAATAATAGTTGCTTTCTTTATAGAGATATATCAAAACAATGAAAAATAATAGTTTCTTTCTTTATAGAGATATATCAAAACAATGAAAAATAATAGTTGCTTTCTTTATAGAGATATATCAAAACAATGAAAAATAATAGTTGCTTTCTTTATAGAGATATATCAAAACAATGAAAACTAATAGTTTCTTTCTTTATAGAGATATATCAAAACAATGAAAAATAATAGTTTCTTTCTTTATAGAGATATATCAAAACAATGAAAAATAATAGTTGCTTTCTTTATAGAGATATATCAAAACAATGAAAAATAATAGTTTCTTTCTTTATAGAGATATATCAAAACAATGAAAAATAATAGTTGCTTTCTTTATAGAGATATATCAAAACAATGAAAAATAATAGTTGCTTTCTTTATAGAGATATATCAAAACAATGAAAACTAATAGTTTCTTTCTTTATAGAGATATATCAAAACAATGAAAAATAATAGTTTCTTTCTTTATAGAGATATATCAAAACAATGAAAAATAATAGTTGCTTTCTTTATAGAGATATATCAAAACAATGAAAAATAATAGTTTCTTTCTTTATAGAGATATATCAAAACAATGAAAAATAATAGTTGCTTTCTTTATAGAGATATATCAAAACAATGAAAAATAATAGTTGCTTTCTTTATAGAGATATATCAAAACAATGAAAAATAATAGTTGCTTTCTTTATAGAGATATATCAAAACAATGAAAAATAATAGTTTCTTTCTTTATAGAGATATATCAAAACAATGAAAAATAATAGTTTCTTTCTTTATAGAGATATATCAAAACAATGAAAAATAATAGTTGCTTTCTTTATAGAGATATATCAAAACAATGAAAAATAATAGTTGCTTTCTTTATAGAGATATATCAAAACAATGAAAAATAATAGTTGCTTTCTTTATAGAGATATATTAAAACAATGAAAAATAATAGTTTCTTTCTTTATAGAGATATATCAAAACAATGAAAAATAATAGTTGCTTTCTTTATAGAGATATATCAAAACAATGAAAAATAATAGTTTCTTTCTTTATAGAGATATATCAAAACAATGAAAAATAATAGTTTCTTTCTTTATAGAGACATATCAAAACAATGAAAAATAATAGTTGCTTTCTTTATAGAGATATATTAAAACAATGAAAAATAATAGTTTCTTTCTTTATAGAGATATATCAAAACAATGAAAAATAATAGTTTCTTTCTTTATAGAGATATATCAAAACAATGAAAAATAATAGTTTCTTTCTTTATAGAGATATATCAAAACAATGAAAAATAATAGTTTCTTTCTTTATAGAGATATATCAAAACAATGAAAAATAATAGTTACTTTCTTTATAGAGATATATCAAAACAATGGAAAATAATAGTTTCTTTCTTGAACTTTTTTTCGTCCTAAACAAGGCATATTGCAACTAAAACGCCACTAAAACGCCACTAAAACGCAAGGAGCTACTGTGATCAGGGACCAGTTTTATTGGGTCAATCCTAAGTGGTGAGTTGTGCAGCAAGATGTGAACAAACATTAAATTTAAAATTTCTGCATGTTGGTACTGCCGAGGAAACAGGGAGCAAGGAAAGAATTCCAAAGGCAAGTGGTCCGAGGCAAAAAAGTTATTAGAGTAGAAAGTTTTCTAGCATTTGGGGACCTCTACATTGAAGGGGTATGATTTTGCTGCTAGTTGGGTTTGTCGGAAGTATTTACGTAGTGGCGATGCAAGTGTAATAACTTGACCAGAGCACATTCTGTGGAAGTACTTGTAAAACAAGAACAGAGATGCAAGATTGTGTTGAGGGGACAGGGACTAGAGTTTAGTAGACAGTACGGGCCTATCTGGTTAAAGACTCTTTTTTGCACCCTGTCCAAGAGGGAGAGACTAGTGGTTGGTGCACCAGCTCAGATGTGGCAACAATACTCCATGCATGGACGAATGGTGGCTTTATAGAGATATAGGATACTGGCTGGTGTGAAAAGTTTCCTAGCCCAGTAGAGGGAGACTACCTTCTTTTGCAGCAGACTTGGCAGCATCTTCTATGTATTTATTCCACTTCATGTTACATGAGAATGTCAGATAAGTTAAAATAATCGTTTATAATTTTTCGAAGGAAAAACTCTTCTGTAAAATCAATTATACATCCGTTGTTTTGTGACAACAGCAAAATATGAATTCGTAATATTTGATTTTTAACTTTACCATTTTTAGTTGCACACGTGCGGACGATATATCATTATTCTCTGTACACGTAGCCATTATTTGTGCGTATCATCATTGATAATACACGTGTGTCGGAAAGAAGAATAGAAGGTAACAGTTGGTTAACAATAACATTTCAAATTTATTTACAGTTTGTCAAGTGCGGGACCTGTTACGTGAGATACTTTTCGTGCCCTTTCCGTAAAAGTGAGAGAGAGAAAAGCTAGTGGTTGGTGCACCAGCCAAGTTGTGGTAACAATACTCCATGCATGTGCGAATAGTGGCTTCATAGAGATATAGAATACTGGCCGATGTAATAAGTTTTCTGAGCCGGTAGTGACAGCCCACCTTCTTTGCAGCAGACTTGACAGCATATTCTATGTATTTTTTCCAATTAATGTTGCCTGAGAATTGCTTTGCTAATTTTGAAAGGTAGCGAAGTTATTCATTTTCTTCAATTAGTAGCAAAGAAAAAAATGGCTGACTTGTTCACAAATAAACCAAAATGCATACTGGTGGATCTAATTTCGTAATTAAATTATTTCTTTAAGTAAGATGCTGAAAATTGCGTTTACTTTATATTTTTGATTTCATTAAATATTCGTTTCATAATATATCAGAAAATATCATTAAATATGTAATTATCAAAGTTACGTCGACACGAGAAATACACACATAGACACACGAGAAATTGTCACATAAATGTATTAATATAGAGAGTATTGAAAAAGCGTAAACATGTCGCTTAAAATGTAAGACTATCGAATGGACAGAGTCTTTTATAGAAATGTGTAGACACATCTCGTAAACAACTTACTTTCGCAACAGAGAAATAAGGGGTGAAAAAAAAAATAACTGTTACCAAAGGCAAGAAAAGTTACTGTTCTACTTACATGCCCAATTATTTTGTGTGTTTTAAAGTATTTTAAAGCGCTTTTATTTACATATTTTATCGTTGCCTTCTGAGTCTTGTAAACCTGACGTATTCAAGATAACGCCGGATTTTACTCAAAGTCAAACCTCGATGTCAAAAATCGAAAATTAAAGTATTGTTGTTTACTTTCCGATTTTTGAGTTGTTAAATCTACGACATCGAGGTTTCACTTCTAGTAAAACCAAGCTCCATTTTGAATACGTCGGGTTAACAAAACTCAGAAGGCATTGAAAAAAATGTAAATAAAAGCACTTTAACGCAAAAACTAGGCAGGTAAGTAGAGAAGTAACTTTTCTTGCCTTTGGTAACTGTTATTTGTTAGCTATGTTTTGTTGTTGTTTTTTATACCCTTTTTTTCTTAATTGAAAATTGTTAGGGTTATGGTGCCTTACCTCACGGATGACATAAACTCTTCCGCTCACTATAAATACTGGGAGCACATGCCTCTCAGTGTTGGCGATCAACCCCAGCCCAGTCAGTCTCTCATTAACTTCGGTTGATTGAGGACGTCGGGATGGGGTAAGGTATTACCAGTCGAGGATTCGTTCTTAGCAATCAGTCCCGTAGGAACTGGGCCATTTCGGTGGCCTTTTATCTGCCGGACTGAGGTATACTGTCCTGGGTTGTCCTAGGAGATGCACTCTCCCAGGCCTTGCGACCCCTCTTTGGGGAGGAGTAAGTTTATTGCTTGCTGCCTGAGGCGTCCTTACCGGGGAATTCCGACGGGGTTGCCCAGGCTATTTTTTGCTAGGCCAGAGTGCTCCTTCTTTATTGGTCGCTGGCTTGACTCTTCCCCCACTTTCCGACCTTGTGTCACATATTCCTGCGATGGGAGGAAATTAAATACCTGGACCAACCCCAACTAGATCAGTCTCTCATTAACTTCGGTTGATTGAGGACGTCGGGATGGGGTAAGGTATTACCAGTCGAAGATTTGTTCTCGACAATCAGTCCAGCAGGAACTGGGTCATTCTAATGGCCTTTTATTTGCTGGGCTGAGGTATACTGTCCTGGGTTGTCCTAGGAGGTACACCCTCCCAAGTCTTGCCTCCCCTCTTTGGGGAGGAGTAAGTTTATTGCTTGCTGCCTGAGGCGCCCTGACAAGGCAATGCCGACGAGGTTGCCCAGGCTATTTTTGCTAGGCTAGAGTGCTCTTTCTTTAGGGGCGCTGGCTTGACTCTTCCCCCACTTTCCAACCTTGTGTCACATATTACTGCAGTGGGAAGCGATTAAATACCTGTAACCATCCCAGTCTAATACTGCCAGTCAAGACAGACGTACAACCACTCTTGTTATCTGTTGTATTATATTGTTTTCAATATACTTATTTATCTAAACTCCGAAGTCGTGTTTTCTTTCCGGACCCTTTACAGAGCCACAACAGTTAACAATCACCCTTTTGTTTCCTGCTCTTTTATTTCATTGAATCTGTGCGCTTACTGTTGAAAATGCTATTTCACATCTAAGCGTGACAGAACAACTGACACGTGTACGTATCTCAAAATATTAAGAAAATATTGAGAGTGAAATAGAGAAGAGAGGCAAGAATTAGACAGAAATAGAGGGAGAGGCAGGAATTAGATAGAAATAGAGGGAGAGGCAGGAATTAGATAGAAATAGAGGGAGAGGCAAGAATTAGATAGAAATAGAGGGAGAGGCAGGAATTAGATAGAAATAGAGGGAGAGGCAGGAATTAAATAGAAATAGAGGGAGAGGCAGGAAGTTGATAGAAATAGAGGGAGAGGCAGGAATTAGATAGAAATAGAGGGAGAAGGAGGAATTAGATAGAAATAGAGGGAGAGGCAGGAAGTTGATAGAAATAGAGGGAGAAGGAAGAATTAGATAGAAATAGAGGGAGAGGCAGGAAGTTGATAGAAATAGAGGGAGAAGGAAGAATTAGATAGAAATAGAGGGAGAGGCAGGAAGTTGATAGAAATAGAGGGAGAAGGAGGAATTAGATAGAAATAGAGGGAGAGGCAGGAAGTTGATAGAAATAGAGGGAGAAGGAGGAATTAGATAGAAATAGAGGGAGAGGCAGGAAGTTGATAGAAATAGAGGGAGAAGGAGGAATTAGATAGAAATAGAGGGAGAGGCAGGAAGTTGATAGAAATAGAGGGAGAAGGAGGAATTAGATAGAAATAGAGGGAGAGGCAGGAAGTTGATAGAAATAGAGGGAGAAGGAGGAATTAGATAGAAATAGAGGGAGAGGCAGGAAGTTGATAGAAATAGAGGGAGAGGCAGGAAGTTGATAGAAATAGAGGGAGAGGCAGGAAGTTGATAGAAATAGAGGGAGAAGGAGGAATTAGATAGAAATAGAGGGAGAGGCAGGAAGTTGATAGAAATAGAGGGAGAAGGAGGAATTAGATAGAAATAGAGGGAGAGGCAGGAAGTTGATAGAAATAGAGGGAGAAGGAAGAATTAGATAGAAATAGAGGGAGAGGCAGGAAGTTGATAGAAATAGAGGGAGAAGGAGGAATTAGATAGAAATAGAGGGAGAGGCAGGAAGTTGATAGAAATAGAGGGAGAAGGAGGAATTAGATAGAAATAGAGGGAGAGGCAGGAAGTTGATAGAAATAGAGGGAGAAGGAGGAATTAGATAGAAATAGAGGGAGAGGCAGGAAGTTGATAGAAATAGAGGGAGAAGGAGGAATTAGATAGAAATAGAGGGAGAGGCAGGAAGTTGATAGAAATAGAGGGAGAAGGAGGAATTAGATAGAAATAGAGGGAGAAGGAGGAATTAGATAGAAATAGAGGGAGAGGCAGGAAGTTGATAGAAATAGAGGGAGAAGGAGGAATTAGATAGAAATAGAGGGAGAGGCAGGAATTAGATAGAAATAGAGGGAGAGGCAGGAATTAGATAGAAATAGAGGGAGAGACAAGAATTAGATAGAAATAGAGGGAGAAGGAAGAATTAGATAGAAATAGAGGGAGAGGCAGGAAGTTGATAGAAATAGAGGGAGAGGCAGGAAGTTGATAGAAATAGAGGGAGAAGGAGGAATTAGATAGAAATAGAGGGAGAGGCAGGAAGTTGATAGAAATAGAGGGAGAGGCAGGAAGTTGATAGAAATAGAGGGAGAAGGAGGAATTAGATAGAAATAGAGGGAGAGGCAGGAAGTTGATAGAAATAGAGGGAGAAGGAGGAATTAGATAGAAATAGAGGGAGAGGCAGGAATTAGATAGAAATAGAGGGAGAGGCAGGAATTAGATAGAAATAGAGGGAGAAACAAGAATTAGATAGAAATAGAGGGAGAAGGAAGAATTAGATAGAAATAGAGGGAGAAGGAGGAATTAGATAGAAATAGAGGGAGAGGCAGGAAGTTGATAGAAATAGAGGGAGAGGCAGGAAGTTGATAGAAATAGAGGGAGAGGCAGGAAGTTGATAGAAATAGAGGGAGAAGGAGGAATTAGATAGAAATAGAGGGAGAGGCAGGAAGTTGATAGAAATAGAGGGAGAAGGAGGAATTAGATAGAAATAGAGGGAGAGGCAGGAAGTTGATAGAAATAGAGGGAGAAGGAGGAATTAGATAGAAATAGAGGGAGAGGCAGGAAGTTGATAGAAATAGAGGGAGAAGGAAGAATTAGATAGAAATAGAGGGAGAGGCAGGAAGTTGATAGAAATAGAGGGAGAAGGAGGAATTAGATAGAAATAGAGGGAGAGGCAGGAAGTTGATAGAAATAGAGGGAGAGGCAGGAAGTTGATAGAAATAGAGGGAGAAGGAGGAATTAGATAGAAATAGAGGGAGAGGCAGGAAGTTGATAGAAATAGAGGGAGAAGGAGGAATTAGATAGAAATAGAGGGAGAGGCAGGAATTAGATAGAAATAGAGGGAGAGGCAGGAATTAGATAGAAATAGAGGGAGAAACAAGAATTAGATAGAAATAGAGGGAGAAGGAAGAATTAGATAGAAATAGAGGAAGAAGGAGGAATTAGATAGAAATAGAGGGAGAGGCAGGAAGTTGATAGAAATAGAGGGAGAGGCAGGAAGTTGATAGAAATAGAGGGAGAGGCAGGAAGTTGATAGAAATAGAGGGAGAAGGAGGAATTAGATAGAAATAGAGGGAGAGGCAGGAAGTTGATAGAAATAGAGGGAGAAGGAGGAATTAGATAGAAATAGAGGGAGAAGGAGGAATTAGATAGAAATAGAGGGAGAGGCAGGAAGTTGATAGAAATAGAGGGAGAAGGAGGAATTAGATAGAAATAGAGGGAGAGGCAGGAATTAGATAGAAATAGAGGGAGAGGCAGGAATTAGATAGAAATAGAGGGAGAGACAAGAATTAGATAGAAATAGAGGGAGAAGGAAGAATTAGATAGAAATAGAGGGAGAGGCAGGAAGTTGATAGAAATAGAGGGAGAGGCAGGAAGTTGATAGAAATAGAGGGAGAAGGAGGAATTAGATAGAAATAGAGGGAGAGGCAGGAAGTTGATAGAAATAGAGGGAGAGGCAGGAAGTTGATAGAAATAGAGGGAGAAGGAGGAATTAGATAGAAATAGAGGGAGAGGCAGGAAGTTGATAGAAATAGAGGGAGAAGGAGGAATTAGATAGAAATAGAGGGAGAGGCAGGAATTAGATAGAAATAGAGGGAGAGGCAGGAATTAGATAGAAATAGAGGGAGAAACAAGAATTAGATAGAAATAGAGGGAGAAGGAAGAATTAGATAGAAATAGAGGGAGAAGGAGGAATTAGATAGAAATAGAGGGAGAAGGAGGAATTAGATAGAAATAGAGGGAGAGGCAGGAATTAGATAGAAATAGAGGGAGAGGCAGGAAGTTGATAGAAATAGAGGGAGAGGCAGGAAGTTGATAGAAATAGAGGGAGAGGCAGGAAGTTGATAGAAATAGAGGGAGAAGGAGGAATTAGATAGAAATAGAGGGAGAGGCAGGAAGTTGATAGAAATAGAGGGAGAAGGAGGAATTAGATAGAAATAGAGGGAGAGGCAGGAAGTTGATAGAAATAGAGGGAGAAGGAGGAATTAGATAGAAATAGAGGGAGAGGCAGGAAGTTGATAGAAATAGAGGGAGAGGCAGGAAGTTGATAGAAATAGAGGGAGAGGCAGGAAGTTGATAGAAATAGAGGGAGAGGCAGGAAGTTGATAGAAATAGAGGGAGAGGCAGGAAGTTGATAGAAATAGAGGGAGAGGCAGGAAGTTGATAGAAATAGAGGGAGAGGCAGGAAGTTGATAGAAATAGAGGGAGAAGGAGGAATTAGATAGAAATAGAGGGAGAGGCAGGAAGTTGATAGAAATAGAGGGAGATGGAGGAATTAGATAGAAATAGAGGGAGAGGCAGGAAGTTGATAGAAATAGAGGGGGAAGGAAGAATTAGATAGAAATAGAGGGAGAGGCAGGAAGTTGATAGAAATAGAGGGAGAAGGAGGAATTAGATAGAAATAGAGGGAGAGGCAGGAAGTTGATAGAAATAGAGGGAGAAGGAGGAATTAGATAGAAATAGAGGGAGAGGCAGGAAGTTGATAGAAATAGAGGGAGAAGGAGGAATTAGATAGAAATAGAGGGAGAGGCAGGAAGTTGATAGAAATAGAGGGAGAAGGAGGAATTAGATAGAAATAGAGGGAGAGGCAGGAAGTTGATAGAAATAGAGGGAGAAGGAGGAATTAGATAGAAATAGAGGGAGAGGCAGGAAGTTGATAGAAATAGAGGGAGAAGGAGGAATTAGATAGAAATAGAGGGAGAAGGAGGAATTAGATAGAAATAGAGGGAGAAGGAGGAATTAGATAGAAATAGAGGGAGAGGCAGGAATTAGATAGAAATAGAGGGAGAGGCAGGAATTAGATAGAAATAGAGGGAGAGACAAGAATTAGATAGAAATAGAGGGAGAAGGAAGAATTAGATAGAAATAGAGGGAGAGGCAGGAAGTTGATAGAAATAGAGGGAGAGGCAGGAAGTTGATAGAAATAGAGGGAGAAGCAGGAATTAGATAGAAATAGAGGGAGAAGGAGGAATTAGATAGAAATAGAGGGAGAGGCAGGAAGTTGATAGAAATAGAGGGAGAGGCAGGAAGTTGATAGAAATAGAGGGAGAGGCAGGAAGTTGATAGAAATAGAGGGAGAAGGAGGAATTAGATAGAAATAGAGGGAGAGGCAGGAAGTTGATAGAAATAGAGGGAGAGGCAGGAAGTTGATAGAAATAGAGGGAGAGGCAGGAAGTTGATAGAAATAGAGGGAGAAGGAGGAATTAGATAGAAATAGAGGGAGAGGCAGGAAGTTGATAGAAATAGAGGGAGAAGGAAGAATTAGATAGAAATAGAGGGAGAGGCAGGAAGTTGATAGAAATAGAGGGAGAGGCAGGAAGTTGATAGAAATAGAGGGAGAAGGAGGAATTAGATAGAAATAGAGGGAGAGGCAGGAATTAGATAGAAATAGAGGGAGAGGCAGGAATTAGATAGAAATAGAGGGAGAAACAAGAATTAGATAGAAATAGAGGGAGAAGGAAGAATTAGATAGAAATAGAGGGAGAAGGAGGAATTAGATAGAAATAGAGGGAGAGGCAGGAAGTTGATAGAAATAGAGGGAGAAGGAGGAATTAGATAGAAATAGAGGGAGAGGCAGGAAGTTGATAGAAATAGAGGGAGAAGGAAGAATTAGATAGAAATAGAGGGAGAGGCAGGAAGTTGATAGAAATAGAGGGAGAAGGAGGAATTAGATAGAAATAGAGGGAGAGGCAGGAAGTTGATAGAAATAGAGGGAGAAGGAGGAATTAGATAGAAATAGAGGGAGAGGCAGGAAGTTGATAGAAATAGAGGGAGAAGGAGGAATTAGATAGAAATAGAGGGAGAGGCAGGAAGTTGATAGAAATAGAGGGAGAAGGAAGAATTAGATAGAAATAGAGGGAGAGGCAGGAAGTTGATAGAAATAGAGGGAGAAGGAGGAATTAGATAGAAATAGAGGGAGAGGCAGGAAGTTGATAGAAATAGAGGGAGAAGGAGGAATTAGATAGAAATAGAGGGAGAAGGAGGAATTAGATAGAAATAGAGGGAGAGGCAGGAATTAGATAGAAATAGAGGGAGAAGGAGGAATTAGATAGAAATAGAGGGAGAAGCAGGAATTAGATAGAAATAGAGGGAGAAGCAGGAAGTTGATAGAAATAGAGGGAGAGGCAGGAAGTTGATAGAGGAAGAGGAAAAATGGAGGGAGAAGCATTTCATTCAACCTGCTCGTTTCATGTTGAAAACTATTTCAACCTAAAGTGTGACAGACCAATTGACGACGGAATGTCATAGGGAGGTGTATGTATGTGTCTAAAAATATCAAGAAAATATTGAGAGAAATAGTCAGAGAAATGGGGAGAGAGAAAAGTCAGAGAATAAAGGGTGTCTTGAAGAGAGTGTTTATTTACCTCCTCTCCAGAAGAGGTTAGACACAAGATAAGGTGTGGTTTTGAAAAGCCAGCGCACTAGGAGAAGCCCACTCTGGCCTACAAAAAATGCCTGACCAACCCCGTCGGCATTCTCCGCAAGGTGCCTCAGGCGATTAGCAATAAATAAACACTCTCTTAAAGAGAAAAGGTAAAGCCTGGGAAGGTAAAGCTTGGGAAGGTAAAGCTTGGGAAGGTGGGCTTCCTAGGACTGAACAGAACCATACCTCAGCCCGACAGCAGCAAAGCCACTCTCGGACTGATTTAACCCCAGAGTAAATTATACAAATACAAGTGACAAGGAAAGTGTAGTATCTGTTCGGTTCTCAGTAAGACGGGAAATTCTTCTAGATTGGGCATTTTATGTATGGATTAGATATCCCACATATTAAAAATCCTATAGAGTGATGACAGCATGGCAATAGCTTCTTTCCAAGAACTGCAGGCTTGTGGAACTCTCTTCCTGCTGACTGTTTTCCTCCTATTATAGCGTTGGTCTTTTCACAATTAAGACCAATAGGCATCTCCTGTCGTTGCAATAATCGTCTTCTGTTCTTGTTACGCTATTACATCCAAGTTGCTTCATGCCTTGTCTGGAGCGATTTCAATAAAAAAAATTAAAAATCAAAAAAATGACTGACCGATGGACGGACCGATAAGATTTCAATGAAAATCTAAGCCTGACAAACTATTAAATGGACAGAGAGCTGTGTAAACATAGGTAATTACTTACTTATTTACTTACTCGTACATTTCATTCAACTTGCTCGTTTAATATTGAAAATGATATTTTAACCTTGTGTGACAGACCAATTGACGATGGAATGTCGTAAATAGGTGTATGTACATATCTAAAAATATTAAGAAAATATTGAGAGAGAGAGAGAGAGAGAGGGGGGGAGAGAGAGACGAGAGGGATGGTGAGGGAGAGAGAGAGGAAAAGAGAGAGCGAGAGAGAGAGAGAGAGTGGGCGAGTTTAAATTGAGGGAGAAAGACAAGAGTCAAAGAATAGAAGGAGTGTTGGAAGAGTGAATTATACAAACTAGAAAATATATGCTCCGTTCGGCTGCATATTTTTGCTAGGCTGCCGCGTCAGAAATGAACGCTCACCCGTAAACCGAGGGAGCCCCAGGCATATTTCTTGGCTGGTGAGACATTGATTTTCTTTGTTTCCGACCAAGAATATTTTTAGTTAAAAATAATTTTTTTTTAAATTTCGACTCCACCCCAAATTTTATTTTACCCTCCACCATAAATAGAAATATTTTTATTTATAGAATAAACAAAAAGAAAATGTTTTGCTCCCCCCCCCAATTTTTTTTTTACCTTCCCCCATACTTAGAAATATTTTTAGTTAAGAAAAGAAGAAAAGAAAATTAAAATGTGTTAATTTTTTTGTTGACAAAAGAAGGAAAGAGAAGAAAATCACATCTTCTATTATTTTAATAAATTAAACACGGAATAATAAAATCAGTTTGTAAGTAAAAGCTTTACAGCGTAAAAGGTAAAGCCAAAATCCTAAACACACTTAAGGTCGTAAAAAAATGAAGATGTGTGTGTGTGTTTTTAAATAGAAATTTTTAAATCAATTATTATTTTAATTAAACAATTTGATTTAATAAATTTGTGTTTTAAAACATAATGGCTAATAAGATTAAGAAAAAAAAACTCAGAAAGTTTTGATAAAAAAAATCAGAGTAAAACTAACACGGTAAATTTCAGCGTTTTGTTTACATTTTTAATAACGCGCCCCGTCTTGCGTCCATACTGATTAATCAGAGGAAGGTAACCATTTCAATGGATTAACGCAGGCTGTTCAATCAGTTTAGCAATCGGTAGATTAACTATGTAACTCATTTCATATATATATATATATATATATATATATATATATATAATAAAAGAAATAATTATAATTTATAAGTAAGATTGTTAGCAAGCAAAATAGCGTAAATACATGTGGAAATCTGAAGAAAACAATCATGAGTGTATATTTGTGAATACTAATTTATTAGAAGTTTAAAAGCAATTAATTATGTAAATTGAGAAATGTGCATAGTGTTTACTGCGGTTTTTGTAGTAGTATATAAAGAAGCTGGCGCACTTAATAAATAGTTACATTACTCTGATGGAGTTTCGGCTTCAGACAGACAGACAGATACATAAACTCCATTATTAATAGATATAAGTGATAGGAAAAGTGTAGTATTTTTTCGGTCGAGACGAGAAATTCTAGATTCGAGCAAATTTTATATATGGGGACTCATTAAATAACAGATCTTGAATCATATTCAGTCCTTGTAGGGAGTCAGTAATTAGGGGCAGTGAATTAAATTAAAAAAGATAAAAATATAAGCGAAATTAAAGATGTGTAAGTATTTGTTATATATATATATATATATATATATATATATATATATATATATTACTAGCAGGACTACCCGGGACAAAAGTGTAACATATTTCTATTAAAACTTCTATCTCATTATCTCTCTATATCCGTCTCTCTATCTTTCTCTCTTCTACCTCCTCCGTTTCCCCCTTCCTCTCCCCACCCCTTCTTTCTCCTCTATCTTTCTAAACATACATATACCTAAACAACCCTCCTTTATGTAGATTCATCGAGGTAGGAGTCGGTATAAGGGAAGCAACATTTTTATTTTAAAAATCAGAGTTACTTCCGTTTAGTAGATAAAATGACTGAAAAATCGACCACCCTTAATTAAATCTGCATTAGTTTAGGGTCAAGGAATGAATAATTGTTTTATAAATTTTACATATTATTCACCAGGGCAACGCTAATCTAGAATATACCAACTTTGTAGCTGTTTGTTCTGTAGTTTTGGACTTGTAGCTGGACATACACACATGCACATACACAAACAACTGCTTTTTATATAATAGACTAGCCAAAATATACGACCGCAGGGAGGATATTTTAGCTAGGCTCCCGCGTCTCTTCATCCTGTGACTGAAGAGTTCCACAGCCAATTAAACAAATTATTTTTATTAACACTGTTTGCAATTTTATATGTCAGATATGCCGGCCATGATCAAGTGGGTATCTTCTATATTATCATTAAACAAATTGGTGAAAATAAATTATTATTTGCAAAAATAAAAACATTCGTCCCAAAATATAATGTAAAGTTTTTCTTTTGATTAACACCGGTTTTCAATTTCTGATGTCAGATAAGACAACAATGACCAAGTGGATATCTTCGATTTTACCATAACACAAATTAGTTGAAAGAAATTATTTGTAGAATAAAAAACATTCGGCCTAAAATATAATGTAAGAGGTTTTTTTTATTAACACCGGTTTGCAATTTCTGATGTCAGATAGGGCGGCCATAACCAAGTGCGTACTTTCTATTTAACCATTTAAAAAAAAAATGTCCTCAAATAGCGTACGTATATCGCATATATTGTTTTTAGACTGAAGGAGTTTGAAATTAAAATGCAGACTAATTTCTGTTCCAGTAATGTTTTCATTTATGTAGTGCCCCTGTAATATAAAAGAACTCATATTATGCTTAGTTCGTACTCCTAAAATAAAAAACATTAATTTACTAATACACCCCTGTCGTATCAAACAACTAAATCATGTTCATTTACGTAGGGCCACTATTATATAAAAGGACTCATATTAATGCGCCCTATCGTATCAAAGAACCAAAATCATGTTCATTTACGTAGTGTTACTATTATAAAAAAAAATCATATTAATGCGCCCCTGTCGCATCAAAGAACCAAAATCACGTTCATTTACGTAAGGCCACTATTATAAAAAAATCATATTAATGCGCCCCTGTTGTATCAAACAACCAAAATTATGTTCATTTATGTAGTGCCACTATTATAAACAAGAACTCATATTAAAGCGCCCCTGTCATATCAAAGAACCAAAATCACGTTCATTTACGTAAGGCCACTATTATAAAAAAAAATCATATTAATGCGCCCCTGTCGTATCAAACAACCAAAATTATGTTCATTTATGTAGCGCCACTATTATAAAAAAAAAAACATATTAATGCGCCCCTGTCATATCAAAGAACCAAAATCATGTTCATTTACGTAAGGCCACTATTATAAAAAAAAAATCATATTAATGCGCCCCTGTCGTATCAAAGAACAAAAATCATGTTCATTTATGTAGAGCCACTATTATAAAAAAGAACTCATATTAATGCGCCCCTGTCATATCAAAGAACCAAAATCACGTTCATTTACGTAAGGCCACTATTATAAAAAAAATCATATTAATGCGCCCCTGTCGTATCAAAGAACCAAAATCATGTTCATTTATGTAGCGCCACTATTATAAAAAATAACTCATATTAATGCGCCCCTGTCATATCAAAGAACCAAAATCATGTTCATTTATGTAGCGCCACTATTATAAAAAAAAATCATATTAATGCGCCCCTGTCGTATCAAAGAACCAAAATCATGTTCATTTATGTAGCGCCACTATTATAAAAAAATCATATTAATGTGCCCCTGTCGTATCAAAGAACCAAAATCATGTTCATTTATGTAGCGCCGCTATTATAAAAAAAATTATATTAATGCGCCCCTGTCGTATCAAAGAACTTAAATCATGTTCATTTATGTAGCGCCACTATTATAAAAAAAAATCATATTAATGCGCCCCTGTCGTATCAAAGAACCAAAATCATGTTCATTTATGTAGCGCCACTATTATAAAAAAGAACTCATATTAATGCGCCCCTGTCATATCAAAGAACCAAAATCACGTTCATTTACGTAAGGCCACTATTATAAAAAAGAACTCATATTAATGCGCCCCTGTCGTATCAAACAACCAAAATCATGTTCATTTATGTAGCGCCACTATTATAAAAAAAACATATTAATGCGCCCCTGTCATATCAAAGAACCAAAATCACGTTCATTTACGTAAAGCCACTATTATAAAAATACATCATATTAATGCGCCCCTGTCGTATCAAAGAACCAAAATCACGTTCATTTATGTAGCGCCACTTATATAAAAAAAACATATTAATGCGCCCCTGTCGTATCAAAGAACCAAAATCACGTTCATTTACGTAAGGCCACTATTATAAAAAAGAACTCATATTAATGCGCCCCTGTCGTATCAAACAACTAAAATTATGTTCATTTATGTAGCGCCACTATTATAAAAAAATCATATTAATGCGCCCCTGTTGTATCAAAGAACCAAAATCATGTTCATTTATGTAGCGCCACTACTATAAAAAAGAACTCATATTAATGCGCCCCTGTCATATCAAAGAACCAAAATCACGTTCATTTACGTAAGGCCACTATTATAAAAAAAAATCATATTAATGCGCCCCTGTCGTATCAAAGTACCAAAATTATGTTCATTTATGTAGCGCCACTATTATAAAAAAGAACTCATATTAATGCGCCCCTGTCATATCAAAGAACCAAAATCATGTTCATTTATGTAGCGCCACTATTATAAAAAAGAACTCATATTAATGCGCCCCTGTCGTATCAAACAACCAAAATCACATTCATTTACGTAAGGCCACTATTATAAAAAAAAATCATATTAATGCGCCCCTGTCGTATCAAACAACTAAAATTATGTTCATTTATGTAGCGCCACTAATATAAAAGAATCATATTAATGCGCCCCTGTCGTATCAAAGAACCAAAATCATGTTCATTTATGTAGCGCCACTATTATAAAAAAAAATCATATTAATGCGCCCCTGTCGTATCAAAGAACCAAAATCATGTTCATTTATGTAGCGCCACTATTATAAAAAAGAACTCATATTAATGCGCCCCTGTCGTATCAAAGAACCAAAATCATGTTCATTTACGTAAGGCCACTATTATAAAAAAGAACTCATATTAATGCGCCCCTGTCGTATCAAAGAACCAAAATCACGTTCATTTACGTAAGGCCACTATTATAAAAAAAAATCATATTAATGCGCCCCTGTCGTATCAAAGAACCAAAATCATGTTCATTTATGTAGCGCCACTATTATAAAAAAATAACTCATATTAATGCGCCCCTGTCGTATCAAAGAACCAAAATCATGTTCATTTATGTAGCGCCACTATTATAAAAAATAACTCATATTAATGCCCCCCTGTCGTATCAAAGAACCAAAATCATGTTCATTTATGTAGCGCCACTATTATTAAAAAAAATCATATTAATGCGCCCCTGTCGTATCAAAGAACCAAAATCACGTTCATTTACGTAAGGCCACTATTATAAAAAAAAATCATATTAATGCGCCCCTGTCGTATCAAAGAACCAAAATCATGTTCATTTATGTAGCGCCACTATTATAAAAAAATAACTCATATTAATGCGCCCCTGTCGTATCAAAGAACCAAAATCATGTTCATTTACGTAAGGCCACTATTATAAAAAAGAACTCATATTAATGCGCCCCTGTCGTATCAAAGAACCAAAATCACGTTCATTTACGTAAGGCCACTATTATAAAAAAGAACTCATATTAATGCGCCCCTGTCGTATCAAAGAACCAAAATCATGTTCATTCATGTAGCGCCACTATTATAAAAAAGAACTCATATTAATGCGCCCCTGTCGTATCAAAGAACCAAAATCACGTTCATTTACGTAAGGCCACTATTATAAAAAAGAACTCATATTAATGCGCACCTGTCGTATCAAAGAACCAAAATCACGTTCATTTACGTAAGGCCACTATTATAAAAAAGAACTCATATTAATGCGCCCCTGTCATATCAAAGAACCAAAATCATGTTCATTTATGTAGCGCCACTATTATAAAAAAGAACTCATATTAATGCGCCCCTGTCGTATCAAACAACCAAAATCACGTTCATTTACGTAAGGCCACTATTATAAAAAAAAATCATATTAATGCGCCCCTGTCGTATCAAACAACTAAAATTATGTTCATTTATGTAGCGCCACTAATATAAAAAAATCATATTAATGCGCCCCTGTCGTATCAAAGAACCAAAATCATGTTCATTTATGTAGCGCCACTATTATAAAAAAAAATCATATTAATGCGCCCCTGTCGTATCAAAGAACCAAAATCATGTTCATTTATGTAGCGCCACTATTATAAAAAAGAACTCATATTAATGCGCCCCTGTCGTATCAAAGAACCAAAATCATGTTCATTTACGTAAGGCCACTATTATAAAAAAGAACTCATATTAATGCGCCCCTGTCGTATCAAAGAACCAAAATCACGTTCATTTACGTAAGGCCACTATTATAAAAAAAAATCATATTAATGCGCCCCTGTCGTATCAAAGAACCAAAATCATGTTCATTTATGTAGCGCCACTATTATAAAAAAATAACTCATATTAATGCGCCCCTGTCGTATCAAAGAACCAAAATCATGTTCATTTATGTAGCGCCACTATTATAAAAAAAAACTCATATTAATGCGCCCCTGTCGTATCAAAGAACCAAAATCATGTTCATTTATGTAGCGCCACTATTATTAAAAAAATCATATTAATGCGCCCCTGTCGTATCAAAGAACCAAAATAATGTTCATTTATGTAGCGCCACTATTATAAAAAAGAACTCATATTAATGCGCCCCTGTCGTATCAAAGAACCAAAATCACGTTCATTTACGTAAGGCCACTATTAAAAAAAAAAATTATATTAATGCGCCCCTGTCGTATCAAAGAACCAAAATCATGTTCATTTATGTAGCGCCACTATTATAAAAAAATAACTCATATTAATGCGCCCCTGTCGTATCAAAGAACCAAAATCATGTTCATTTACGTAAGGCCACTATTATAAAAAAGAACTCATATTAATGCGCCCCTGTCGTATCAAAGAACCAAAATCACGTTCATTTACGTAAGGCCACTATTATAAAAAAGAACTCATATTAATGCGCCCCTGTCGTATCAAAGAACCAAAATCACGTTCATTTACGTAAGGCCACTATTATAAAAAAGAACTCATATTAATGCGCCCCTGTCGTATCAAAGAACCAAAATCACGTTCATTTACGTAAGGCCACTATTATAAAAAAGAACTCATATTAATGCGCCCCTGTCGTATCAAAGAACCAAAATCACGTTCATTTACGTAAGGCCACTATTATAAAAAAGAACTCATATTAATGCGCCCCTGTCGTATCAAAGAACCAAAATCACGTTCATTTACGTAAGGCCACTATTATAAAAAAGAACTCATATTAATGCGCCCCTGTCGTATCAAAGAACCAAAATCACGTTCATTTACGTAAGGCCACTATTATAAAAAAGAACTAAAATTATGTTCATTTATGTAGCGCCACTATTATAAAAAAAAAATGATATTAATGCGCCCCTGTCGTATCAAACAACTAAAATTATGTTCATCTATGTAGCGCCACTATTATAAAAAAAAACTCATATTAATGCGCCCCTGTCGTATCAAAGAACCAAAATCACGTTCATTTACGTGAAGCCACTATTATAAAAAAATCATATTAATGCGCCCCTGTCATATCAAAGAACCAAAATCATGTTCATTTACGTAAGGCCACTATTATAAAAAAATCATATTAATGCGCCCCTGTCATATCCAAGAACCAAAATCACGTTCATTTACGTAAGGCCACTATTATAAAAAAAAAAATCATATTAATGCGCCCCTGTCGTATCAAACAACTAAAATTATGTTCATTTATGTAGCGCCACTATTATAAAAAAAAAATGATATTAATGCGCCCCTGTCGTATCAAACAACTAAAATTATGTTCATCTATGTAGCGCCACTATTATAAAAAAAAACTCATATTAATGCGCCCCTGTCGTATCAAAGAACCAAAATCACGTTCATTTACGTGAAGCCACTATTATAAAAAAATCATATTAATGCGCCCCTGTCATATCAAAGAACCAAAATCATGTTCATTTACGTAAGGCCACTATTATAAAAAAATGATATTAATGCGCCCCTGTCATATCCAAGAACCAAAATCACGTTCATTTACGTAAGGCCACTATTATAAAAAAAAAAATCATATTAATGCGCCCCTGTCGTATCAAACAACCAAAATCACGTTCATTTATGTAGCGCCACTATTATAAAAAAAAAATCATATTAATGCGCCCCTGTCGTATCAAAGAACCAAAATCACGTTCATTTACGTATGGCCACTATTATAAAAAAAAAATCATATGAATGCGCCCCTGTCGTATCAAACAACCAAATTCATGTTCATTTATGTAGCGCCACTATTATAAAAAAGAACTCATATTAATGCGCCCCTGTCATATCAAAGAACCAAAATCACGTTCATTTACGTAAGGCCACTATTATAAAAAAAAATCATATTAATGCGCCCCTGTCGTATCAAAGAACCAAAATCATGTTCATTTACGTAAGGCCACTATTATAAAAAAGAACTCATATTAATGCGCCCCTGTCGTATCAAAGAACCAAAATCACGTTCATTTACGTAAGGCCACTATTATAAAAAAAAATCATATTAATGCGCCCCTGTCGTATCAAAGAACCAAAATCATGTTCATTTATGTAGCGCCACTATTATAAAAAAAAGAACTCATATTAATGCGCCCCTGTCGTATCAAAGAACCAAAATTATGTTCATTCATGTAGCGCCACTATTATAAAAAAGAACTCATTAATGCACCCATGTCGTATCAAAAAAACAAAATCAGGTTCATTTACGTAGGGTTACTATTATAAATAAAGAACTCATATTAATGCACCCCTAATTTATAGCAACATTAAAAATCGAAAAGTAAAAATAAAAAATCGTGTATTTTTGATAAGTGTCTAAATCAGAATCTTTTTCATTATCTTGGCAGATTAGCAGTTTGATAAATAGTTGATTTTTTTTTTTTTTCAAATTCGAAAATATTCTTCTTTTCTTTGGTTGTTGTGAAACTTTAATTCCAGGAGAAAATGGTCCCTCCACCCCGCATGGAGACGATCGTGAATGAAATTTAGAGGGAAGATATGTGCAACAGAATGATTCGAATATTTTTTCCAGTGGAAGCAGTCCTGCAGCAATGTGTTCCACAGGTGGGAAGCCCTTGCAAAGAAGCTTAGTCCATGGAAATTCTGCTAGATGCTAGGCACATAGGGGGGGGGGAATAGTTTTTTCGTTGTGGTGGCGAAATATGTTCTTGCTGTGAATGTCTTAAAAGAAAGAACCAAAGACTGGATCTCAGTAGAGCACCGTTTATGGAAATTACTAGATTTTGAAGTTGGTTTTGTATTCTGTCAAGTCAAGAGTGCTCTGTGCAGCACCTCCCCACAGGTAGCAACGGTATTACATATTAGGACGTATCTGACTGTTATACAACTAGAAGATTACATCTAGAATCAGGTATTTTCTGGAGCGGTAGAATGATCCAACAATTTTTCCAGCGATATTAGCAATAGACTGGATATACATCTTCCATTTTAGATCTAGAGTGAATGTCAGTCATAAGAGCTTATCAAAATAAGGGACTTCTTCAAGAAGAGAAATAATATTTCCAGGTTAAGTGTTACAGACTGTGCAACTGACGACTGACGGACGTAGCCTATTACGGCGCTGCAAGGACGCATCTAAATGAAAAGATAGGGAAACAAAAGCTATGAAACCCGAAAATGGTTTCCCATGAAACCGTGTGATTTCAAATTTCAACAAATTTTTCTTTTTTAAAAGAAGTAGTGAAATTATGAAACAGAAAACCAGAAAAATGAAGAATCTTTTCTTCGCAGCAAGAAGAAAGGCTTTTTGTGCAATGATCGATGGCTGCCTTTAGCGGAGAATGTAATTGACCAAGAAAGATGGATACATTTTGCACCGAGGGGAAACAAAAAAAAATGACGTACAGCAACATCAAACATTTATCTAAGTGCATTTTCCCAGGAAAAATACAATGGGCTAGTTATAACTGTAGAACGGGAAATTGCTGAAAACCCTGTAGAACACACACACACACACATAAAATTGAATTAAAATTAAAATAACAAATAATAACAAATAATAAAGTATATAAAAAATATAAATATTAATAAGATGACAAGTTTAAAGTTGAATAATTATACAATAAATTTTTTTTTTTAATTATGATGAGAATAATTTATATTGATATCCAATTAGCTTATCTAAACTCATTTTCTGTGAACCTGCCATCAATTCTCTGCGGCAGTTCGTCAACAGTTGTGTCCATCTCGCCTTTTTGACCACTCGGTCATATTTTTGATCTGTTTCTTTTGATAATGAGAGGTTCCACTCTCGAAAATTAAAGTTTATTCCGGACCTTTTAAATTGCTTGATAGTTAACCTGTTTTTCTATTTACCGTTTTGGTATTTAAACCGTGAAATATTAATAAATTGATTTGAGATTCCATTCATATTTTCTCTTCTCATTTATTTTTGTTCATCTGTTCCACCTTCCAGTACCTATATCGCATTGCTCCTGCCTCGGATTACGAACTTACACACACACACACACACACACACACACACACACACACACACACACACACACATATATATATATATATATATATATATATATATATATATATATATATATATATATATTATAATTATTATTATCCACATACGTATATGTTTCATCTTTGCGGAATCATCAGTGTAGATAAGTGTTCAGCTGGTCGCACGATTCGAACCCCAAACAAGAGTCACCATTTAACTCTAATCAGAACACCACTACCAATGCGGCCAACATCAACAGCTATACAGAAAGACGACACACAGTAAGCCGTCTAAGAGTGTTCCAACGAATCACAGAGACAGAAACTCGCATTTTTAGCTTGAATTAGACGACTTATTTTATTCTTCTTAAAGGCGCAGCCAAAAGATAGTTGAAATGACGACCTGTTGTTGACTTATTTAAAGTGCTCAATCTAGCGAGAGCTTTGAATAATTATTTATAAATTATATTTTCAAATTAGCCGAACCTGCAATCATCAGTATGGAAGGAGACAATCCCTGCCGGTCAAACATTTCGAACCGTAATACAAAAGTCATATTTGACTCAGTAGTGGGAGCACATATCGATGTGTCCACCACGCATTGCCGTAGAAATGGGAGAGTAAATTAATGTCTAAATGGTAAATTCAGCGGCCATATCAGCAAGTCCTCAAACGAACTCAATAGGCGAGGCTTAGGGTATTGCATTGTGCTATAAATGACGGCTTGTTGTTAACTTACTTCAATTGCTCAATCTAGCAAAACCTTTGAATAACTATTTATAAATAATATTTTCAAATTGACCCCTATACACATGTGTTTCATGCCAAATCTGCTATCATCAGTATAGGAGGAGACAATTCCTGCAAGTCACACGGTTTGAACCCTAATACAAAAGTCATATTTAACTCAGTAGTCGGAGTATGTACCGATATATATATATATATATATATATATATATATATATATATATATTTTAGTATACATATATATATATATATATATATCAATGGGTGACCCCCAACCAATCAAATTTTTTGAGCATGGGTTATGTTTTTTTAAATAAGGAAAAAAAAAGATGAATTTGCAAAGCCAGTTAACTTTTAAAAAGTAAAAGTATGCAATCTAATTTCTTTTTCTGTTCACTATCTCTCTCTCTCTCTCCCTCTCTCTCTCTCTCTCTCTCTCTCTCTCTCTCTCTCTATCTATCTATCTATCTATCTATCTATCTATCTCTCGATCTCTCTCTAGCTATGGGTTTGAATAGTATTAATACCTGCGGTGATATTCCCTATTGTTTTTTCTTCTAATCGTCTGTTTTATAGTTTGTTTTATTACGTTTCACTGTTAATAAATAAATAAATAAATATATATATATATATATATATATATATATATATATATATATATATATATATATATATATATATATATATATGAAGCTCCCTCCCTGGGTAGAGCTTATTTGTAGGGATATCGCCACCGTCCATTAGCTTTAAGGCATAGCTCATTAGGTAAAACTAATTCGACCTCCCGACACTTGCAATGTTTACATTGAGATATAACTTACATTCAGTCGGTGTCGTATGATAGTGCAGGGGTAGGGGCGCCGACTGTTAGCTCGACAGTTGAGTTTCAATCCCAGCTGCGAAACAGTCTCTCTCTCTCTCTCTCTATATATATATATATATATATATATATATATATATATATATATATATATATGAGCAGGTGGGCTGTCAAACAACATGCATTTGCAGAAGGTGAGAGCAATAAACAGACAAACTAACAAGCTCATCCTGGAAATTAATCAAACCATTAGACATTGATGCAGTTAAATAAAATTGTAAGCGACAATATGTTTACTTGGTGTGTAAGTTTTAGTATTTATGAAATCAAGTAACCATAATTACCGTAATCAGGTATTTGTTTATTGCACAAGTATAAACTATATAGTCCACATTAAAATAAGGGTCTAATAAAGATTAAAATAAAGTTCGTACAACTATTTTTTATATATTTTTTTATTTTTAAGTTATAAAAAGTAAGTAAAAAGTTATAAAAATAAAGTGGTCGACCATAGTTGAGGGCGACATGAAGGCTCTCTTTCCATTGGTTATTACACCGAGGTGTGGGTGATTACTCCACTTACCCTTGAACTTTACTTTATAATGCTGAGTATTTAGAAAGGGAGTATAAGGTATCATTTTTAAAAGTGTTTGATATGACTCGACTTAGGATTGAACCCTGGTATCCCGGCCTATTTGCAGTTATGATATTTCATAAATATTATTCTTATGTAAATATTTGATGTAGTGTTAATTTGATGTGTGAATTTAATATTTATTACATTAATTAATTAATAAGTTAAAAATAATAATAATTCGGTGTTTTTTAAGTCAAATAATAAGAATTGTTGTGAGAAAATGTGAATGATTATTTGAGCAGCCGTAGATCTTTCAATCAATTATACAAAAATTATTTGAACCCAGTGATTCGAGTAGTGGTTAGGGGTCTTGTGACTGACAGAGAGCTATCTCCTCCTACTATCTCTATAAGATTACTAATCCAAATGAAAACTGTTGGTTGGATTAAATATCTGGGGACAAAATTGAAAAGGAAATTAAAATATTTTGATCAGAAAACGAAACAATATATGCACTATCTTACATATTAAGAAGATTGTTTTATGCAACTTTTGTTTATGAAGCTATTTCGGTCAAGAAAATAGGGGAATATCTAACTTTACTTTATATATATATAAGATAAAACGATATCTATAGGCTTAGTCTTTTCAAGACTAAAGCCAATAGGCATCTCCTGTCTTTACGATAATCATCTTTCGTTCTTATTAGCTCCTTGCATCAAGTGGTTTCATGCCTTGTCTGGAGCGATTTCCATAAATAAATAGCTATAAAATAAAATAAAATTATATGCTATAAATGTTACTAGAAAATCTTTTTTTATGTGAAAAATGCATTATTCATTCTGTATGACGTTTCTTTACTGCACATTTAAGTGTCTGTGCCAAATTCGGTCAATTCTTTGATACAAAGTTTTCTCACGTGCCAACTGAAACTTTTTGGGGAACATTATTTGGTGGCTTTCAATTGCTCTGATAGAACTTTCGAATAAACAAAACTCACGCCGTGTCCGTAAACGAAGAGAATAAGTGTATGAATGTAAAATAAATAAAAATTAAACATGTAATTTGTTGTGTTGTTTTCGGTAATTGGTTGCCAAAAGAAATCGGTTGTTTGGCAAAAAGTATGTAAGGATGAATACATGATCTTCAGATACACAAAAAACGGCCGTCGCGATGTCCAAATGTAAATGGAAAGAAATGTTTCATTAAATAGTCCAGTAAATGTGTAGATTTAATTTTGAGAAAAAAAATAAAATCAAGAATAATGAATAACGGAATCACCTTAAAACGAAATGACAAAATAAAATAAAATGAAAGGTTTGCACAGGAAAAAAGTATTGGATATCATTACAATTTTTCGTATTTTAAATAAACACAATGATGTAATTGGCTAATGAACAGAGATGTTTAGCCAAAACAGTAACCAGTGAATAACGGGGAAAGTATGTTGCAAAAAAAGTCCGATCGGATATAGTAGGTAATCGATTAAATCGATAGGAATTAAAAAATTTGCCTTTGAAAAAGACAAACGAAAAAATTCCGTAAATGACTAATTATTAAGAATCAAATATCGATTTGTCTGATGCAATGTACCGTGGGTCTAATTGCAAGAATCCGACTGACTTTTCTTTGTATATTATATATATATCTAAATGAATAAATGCGAAAGTTTTTTTTTCACTTATCCTAACTATATTAACATCAAGACAGGTTATGCTTATTCAATTTTATGATACACCAGATCATTCTGTAATACGGTATATATACTTATTTGCAAACACACACAAACAGCTTACGGTATTCACAATTTGCATATTTAGTTTTTAAACAGTTTCTAATGAATTAATATATTGTAATATACATTTGTAATTTTCAGTGTCATATTTTCTTATATATATGACATAGTTTCGTCGATAGTAAAACGTCTGATGCTGCTGTGATACGGTGAAAAGCCAAAAGGCCAAGGAACTATAAAAATGATGTTTTTATGAGTAGGTATTTTTAAATGAATAAAAATATATTTGATTTAATATGTTATTGCATAATCTCTTAATGGGGAGGGGGTAGTGTAGTACCAGTTATGTTGTCATAAACTGTCGTCCTAGGTATTAGCAAAAATATTCGACCGGATGGAGCATATTTTTGCAAGTATATATATATATATATATATTAATTTAGTATATTACAAAATTTACGCCATAATTAATATTTTGTAATCTTGCTCCAAAAATTAACACGCAATAATGTTTATCCATATATACACGTGTTTCAGAAACTCTTCATTATCATTATTATATCAGGGTAAAGCTTGAGAAATTTATGATTTTCATCTTCAGCATATATGTTCTATCAATTCCAATTCAGATAATTCCCAGTGGAAATATCAGCAATCAGTTCAAAAATAAAACAAATTTCACAGGAATGGCCCGATACAACATTTTTTTCTATAATGATGACAGACATAAGAAGTGAAATTAATATGAGGTCAAAAACACATTTCAGGGTGAGATCTATTTAAAGAGCAACGACTAGATTCAAATCAGTTTGTAATCAATTTTTTCTATAAATTTTTTTTATTTTTCAGAGAAAAACAATAATCTTAAGAACAAATTGTGTTTATAGTTTAAATACTCGTTTAATTGTAAAATACATTTTCTAAATGCATTAAGGCTGGTCTCCAGTGATGCACTGTTATCACTTCCAATTTCGGATTCCGCATTATATCGGCTCAGACAACAACTCCGCCCCGACTCCGGACACGTTAAGTCGCCTATTTGAAGCTTTTACCTACGCACGTCGACATTGCAAACATTTTTAAAAATTTTCTTTGACGTAACAATCTTCGATATTACTTATAAAGACACGTCAGAAGGCTTCAGCCAATCAGAACAGTTCTCATATAATGCTTTTTTTTTCACTTTTTCCTTGTTTTTCCTTTGCCTGGGTTCGAATTTGGGTAAGTCGGTTTTTACCTTTCTTCTTTTCTGAACTACCTAATTAATCTAATTGTTACTTTTGAAACAGTTCAATCGAACAACTGATCCCATGTAATTTACTTTATTCTATTTATGAGAAAAATAAACCTCATAAGACAGCTGAACGACAAGTCATTTTAGGAAATCGGGATTGTAGATAAAAGAATTGGTAATATGCTCTATGTGGTGAAAGGGCCAAAATTTACTCATGAGAGACATTTAAACCAAATCAGGAAAAGATATTCCGATACTGTAGAGGACAACACTACAGAAGAATTAATGGACGTCCCACAAGTAATTTATCAAATGTGAACATGGAAGAGGAAAAGACAAAAAAAATACTGACTTCATGAAAGTCAACCCCAAGGGAATAAGATATTGACTCCTTACAGAGCAAAGGCTTAAAAGGGAGGTGTTATGGGGTAAGCTGATCGACATATTTCAGGAATAAATGGATTTACCTAGACACAATAGATACAGTAATATCTAAGCGTCAGTTATGGCCCCTAAGCGCACGACGCGTACTCCTGTAACATACTTTTGTTAATACACTTTTGTTAATCATATCACTGTGTTTGTCTTCATTATTATAGGCCTGCTAGGCCACCACAGAAATATCAGATTCACATGTTGCATCTAGTGTTCTCAAATGGTCGCCTATCTGGCACTAACAGACTCAATGTCGCTTAACTTCAGTTATCTAACAAAAACCAATGCGTTAACGTTATTATGCCATATATATATAAATATATATATATATATATATATATATATATATATATATATATATATATATATATAGTGAAAGGGCCAAAATTTACTCATAAGAGACATTTAAACTAAACCATGAAAATATATTCCGATACTGTAGAGGACAACACTACAAAAAAATTATGGGCGTCGTGTTTGAGAGGTTCGAGTTACCAATCCCATAAGTAGTTTCTCAAAAGCGAACGTCTAAAAGAAAAAAAAAACCGACTTCATTTAAGTCAACCCCAAGAGAAAAAGATATTGACTCCTTACGGAGCAAAGGCTTAAAAGCGATTGTCATGATGTAAGCTGATCTACCTATTTAAAGGATAACTAGACTTACCCAGACACAATAAATACAGTTACGACTAAACGTCGTGGCAGCTATTGATGGCAGTAATGGAAGCAGAATCATGACGCATACTTCTGTAACAAACTTTTGTTAATTATACCACGTGTTTGTCTTGATTATTACCGGCCCACAAGGCCACAACAGTAAATATTCTTGTTTCCCTTTTCTTAACAACTTATATTGACATGTTCTACTACCTTATATATTAAAGTTTTTAGTTTAAAACAGTTAAACGGCTGGGAGTTACTATATATATATATGTATAAACAGAGAGACAGACAGGGAGAGAGTGGGAGGGGATACGTTTATGACTAAGTAAAAACTAAAAACTTAAATTCGTAGGGTAGTAAAAAATGTAGACATCAGTTGTTAATAAAAGAGAAGCAATAATGTTAATCATTATATCTTGTGTGCACGTCACGGTTGACTAATGTAAGAAGTAAAAGAACGTATTGTAATAAAAATCTCTACTGTGATTTATGACCACGCCTAATTTATTGCTATTAACATAATGTTTAATATTAAATCGGCTTTTACTAATAAGAAAATGTATTTTTCATTTATTCCATTTTTGACAAATTCATTAATTTTTAATTTTCGAAACATTAGTTGTTGTTTTTTTAATTATCACTTGAAAGCTTTTTTTTAGAATTACTACTGCCGTGTAAAAAAAGAAGGAAAAAAAAGAAAGAAATAACATTCATTAAAGAATAATATTCAAACTTGTTTCTCTTAACTTGCTTTTTTTGGTCCCCCGATTTATAAGATCGGGGGACCTATGTTTTTAGGCATTTCCGTCCGTCCATCCGTCCGTCCGGATTTTTCTCCGCAACCATCCTTTGAATTTCTCTGAAATTTTGCATGAAGTTGTAACTTTGGTCAGGTTAGAAAGTGACATTCTCCGATTTTTGAAAAAAAAATCTGGTTAGCTCCCCAGGTGGTCAAAAGGCCCCAAAATAGCAAAAAATGACATTTTTTGCCCCATAACTTTTCATCCATCCATTCAATTTCTCTGAAACTTGGCCAAAATGTGGAGGCAATTGTTCCTTATGGAAAATAAGTATCGCTGACCTTGGAAAAAATGACCCTTTTCTCCCATAACGTTTGATCCATCCATTTAATTTTTTTGAAATTTGGCCAAAATGTAGAGGCAATTGTTCTGGATATAAAATGATCATCCTTGACCTCAGAAAACTTCTGATTCGCGCCCCCAGGGGGTCAAAGGGGGGTCAAAAATGCCCCAAATTGTCCAAATTTATTGCATTTTACACTTGCCACATCGAGTCACATACAGAGGGGACCACGCACGCGCGGCTTGTTGTTTTCGTTTTTAACTTGAATCTGTTTTTATCCGTCTTTAATCCCAAATCATTTCATTAACAATAAATTACATTTCATTTAGCCTCGGTGCGTGTGATTATTATACTTATGACTCATGACAAGTCGTGATGAATTATGACTGAATGAAACATGCAAATTTCTGTGTATCTCCTATTTACCTGCCTCCTTATGAGCGTTGGATATGACCGGGGGTTGAGCTTGATGCCGGCTGTGACTATTAGAGAACACCGTATGTACGCTCACGGTCCTGTGGCGTTCAGCAATCACAAGTGTAGCTTGCCATGAGAGTACTTACAGAAACAACTATTAATCTCTTCTCATGTATTAAGCTCTGTTGCTGCAACAGATATATACACACAATATTTTATGGCATAATTTAAGTATATAATTGTGACGAACGTGATGGTCCTGGGCCAGGACCGAGCGGTGGAGGTAGCCCCGACTTGCTTCGTCCCCGCCATAAAAGGATCTGTCTTTGCTTGGTATGTAGTTTGAAAAGTGGGAGAATGTCAAGCAAAGAGGTTGCTAGCAACGATCGAACTCACGACCTATGAGAAACGACGCGACTGGTTGTTGCACTAAGGTGGGCGAGTCCATCTTGATAAGAAGAGTATGAACCTGGAATTGTCTGTGTTCTCATTGGCCAAAAGGGATTGTCTGTGTTCTCATTGGCCAAAAGGAATTGTTTGTGTTCTCATTGGTCAAAAGGGATTGTCTGTGTTCTCATTGGTCAAAAGGAATTGACTGAGATCATTTAATGTCTGACATCTGCTGACTTATGGGAAGAAAAAGAAAGAAGCAGAAAAGAGAGAAGTGAGAGACAACGTCGAGAGATTTATCGACCCCCACAAGGTAAGATGTGACACAAGGTCGGGAAAATGGGATTAGAAAAGCCAGCGCCCGAGAGGTGAGCACTCTGGCCATCGTCGAGTTATTTTGTGAGTTGCATTATTATTTATTGAAGCATCAGAGAGATCATTGGTTTCATCCAGTGGAACGGAACTTTGGAGTCCGAGTGATAGACTTCCAAACCAACTCTTTCAATAATCTCTCTCTCTCTCTCTCTCTCTATATATATATATATATATATATATATATATATATATATAAACTATGAATAATTTTTATTAAATATTAAAGTGTATTTATCTACATCTATCTGTTTCGGATTTACGTCCTCATCAGTGCAGGTGGTGGCGGTTTCAGACGGGTTCGAACGCAGTTCGTAGATTCAGAAGATAATCACGATACTACGCCCTAATCCATTAGACCAACGGAAATCGCCACTGACATTACTGTAATTAAGATACATTTAAAGCCAGCGGCAGGGTTATAACGTTCCGAGATCAACGAGTGCTTAGATACGCGGGCGTGTAAGCTTTGCTTTCATAGCTGAACGACCTCAGATTTTTATAATTTCAGACAGAGCTCGAAAATTAAAATTTATTTATCTTAAAGGGGACCATTACTATGAATATATTAATTAAATATTAAAGTGTATTTTCCTACAGACCACAATATATATATATATATATATATATATATATATATATATATATATATATATATATATATATATATAGTAGAGAATGGTAGTTTGCTTGAAGCATTGCTGGGTATAGTAGTAGTAAGTTTTTGAAAGGCTGTGGGCAATGCAAATTCCGGGTAAGATGCAAGTTGTAATTAAAAATCATTATTTAATATTTCGGGAAAAGAGACTTCCCTTTGTCAAAAATAATTAAACCAGAAGAAAAATTTCTCCGACTGTGCAGAAAATCTTACAAAACAAAATGGCTGCCAGATGTAGAACCGCAGCGAAATGTAAATTAAATAATGATTTTTAATCACCCGGACATCACATAAACAGCTAAAACACTCACATAAACAGCTAAAACACTCACATAAACAGCTAAAACACTCACATAAACAGCTAAAAACACTCTTGCTGTTATGTAAGATTTTAGGAAAAATTTATAAAATCGGGGGACCTATGTTTTGAGGCATTTCCGTCCGGATTTTTCTCCGCAACCATCCATTAAATTTCTCTGAAATTTTGCATCAAGTTGTAACTTTGATCAGGTTAGAAAGTGACATTCTCCGATTTAAAAAAAAAAAATCTGGTTAGCCCCCCCCCCCACAGGGTGTCCCAAAGCCCCCAAAATGGCAAAAATGACCCTTTTTCTCTCATAACGTTTGATCCATCTATTCAATTTTTCTGAAACTTGGCCAAAATGTAGAGGCAA
>OY744544.1:33847931-33875431 GCA_963556195.1 Sepiola atlantica | reverse complement strand
AATATTCGTAAGAGAAAAATCCGATTTGCCTGCTGCTGCATCATTTTATCATAAATATTGACATCTTCAGGATTCTGACTTACACACTTAGATATTGTAATCTGTATATTCAAAATCGTTGATATCTAGTTACGTATATATATATATATATATATATATATATATATATATATATATATATATATATATATATATATATATATATATATATAATGTCATGCCCTCCGTTCAGTCTAGAGAGGCTATGGACACCCCTGAAAGGGGCTGGCTGCGCGTGTAATTGTGAAGCAAGGGTTGCGCAATCCTTAACAGCACCTCTCCTGAGTCGGCACTGCTTAATTCCAATGGCAAGCAATTCAAGACGATTGGAAACAATGCCGAGATAAGCAGAGAGCACATACAGCACCTGGTATTCCCAAATAGTCACCCAGTTAGTAATGGCCTTGCATATATATATATATATATATATATATATATATATATATATATATATATATATATATATATATATATATAAGATGAAGACTGTGTATTTCTCTTGATTCTGCTGCGAAACGCGCGTAAGATGTAGAAAAAGCAGTGAATTTGGAAAAAATTAAACATAAATAAATTCAACAAATACAATATAAACATATCTAAAAAAATGTTTGTTTGTGAGACGAAGAAGAATTACAGGTATTCGCTGATATATGAAAATAAAGCGATTGAAAAAAAAAAACAGAAGTAAAATATGGTTGTGGTCGTCCGACGATATATGAAGATTAAGAAAGATAAAGAACCAATCTAATAAATAAGAAAATTAAATATGACTAAACATAAATGTTTACTTGCATTATTTGTCAGAGAATAAAATGATACATTTCCGAATATAAATGGCTGCGTGCTGTTTTTTTACTTACTATTAGGTTACTCCGGCTGAAGTGGGCCACCGGGTTGAAATAGGCCACGAATGAATATCCATATTTACTCCCGACTTATTTTTTCCAGAATTTGATGCTTCAATTATGGGAGTGATACTGATCTTTTATTGTAAATAAATGTATGAAAATTCATCTAATATACATGTGTTTATTAAAAAAAAACTTCATGCTCTTCTTCGATTTTAAAACTTTTTATATAAATGGCCCTATTTCCCCGATATTTCTTTTTCAAAATACGTAAAGTCCCCCATTCAGTTAAATAAAGATTATGCATGGTAGTGTCCCCTATAGTACTATAGGGGACATTACCATGCACAATCTTTATTTAAGTGAATGCCGAGAACCCATTTGCTACCTTGAGGAGATTTCATGCATGCAGTTTGAGGAAATATATCAAACGTCAAAGAAATAAAAGTGGTTCATTTTAGTCCGGTTTACCCTATTCTTTCAAATTAAGAACATATAATACTATTTTTACAATAAGATATTGAAAAACTATATTCATTATTATTTATTAAAAAAACATACGAGCAATTATAGATAAATGTTTGCTTTGATTATTTGTCAGAGAAAATAAATAATATATTTCTAAGTAAAAAAAACTGTTTGCTTTTCTCTTATTTACAACTTCGTTTTTTGGGGTATTTTTATTTTTTTAAATAGAATTAAGGTGTCTCTTATTTATAACTTCTGGGGGTTTTTGTTTAGTGTTTTCAAAATAAAATTAACGTAAAAGTGTTGTATCTGTTCGGATACTATATTTAATCTTTTCTCTCCTCGGTCAGTAAAAAAGGAAATTCTTCTAGCTTGAGGCATTTTGTTATTTTCGTCTCAATCAGAGGTGCTTTTTTGGGGAAGATGGATTTTTGTCACTTTTAAAGCCCAATACCTATTTATAAAAAGTACCATACATTTATTACAAAAAAAAATTTTTTTCAAGGAAAAATTAAAAAATATATATCTGAAGTTAAATATAACTACTTAATATTGTTTTGTTTCTTTATTAAATTAGTCTGTGTATGGAGGGAGTTTACCGAAATATGAATTTTTCTTTTTCGTAAGTTGAACAAATCAGTGTTACTAAACTTTTGTTTTCATTTCTCAATGAGAATAGTGAAACGAGGTTTATAAACACTATTGGACTATCACACCCATCGTAGTAAGTGGGGGATTTTTTTCAGTTTTATTTCCAAATATAATACAGCCCGACTGCTTTTCGAATTAGCTTTTTTTCTTACATTTTTTATATTTTTATAGAATTCTTTTCTATTTAATACTCTACTATTGATTTTCTTTTAATCAAAATAAGTATTTGATATTTTCCCCGAGCAACGCTGGGACACGGGTCCTGCTAGTAGTATAATATAACTCTGATCTGTTATTTTATTTTTTTAGATTTGTTTTTTTATACTTTTATTTACCCCAAATAAGGCATATTTTCCGTGAGACATGAGACGTAAGGGGTTACCGTAATTAGTGGGCATATTTATAGTGGGCATCCTAAGTGGGGAGATGTGCAGCAAGATATGTGTGTGTGTGTGTGTGCGTGTGCGTGTGTGTGTGTGTGTGCGTGTGCGTGTGCGTGTGCGTGTGTGTGTGTGTGCGTGTGCGTGTGTGTGTGTGTGTGTGAAAAAGACAAAATGAAAAACAAATTAAACACAAAAATAAGTAATCAAAATGAGATATTACCGGTGTCCTTCTTTGATCCGAACTAACCCGGTAAATCTCTCGTTTTGATGATTTCTTCCTGTGTTTAATTTGCTCTTCCTTTTCTCTTTTTTATACATCCCGTCTCCACGCCATTTCAGTTTATGATATCTTGTGTATTTTATCTTCATATATATATATATATATATATATATATATATATATATAGTCTAAAGAAGCTTTGAGTCATTAAAAAAAAAAATGTAAAATGCAGTTTTAATTCCCAGACAAACTAACTAAATCCAAGATATTGCAGACTTAACATTCGTTGGAAAATTAATAAATGAAAATATATAAGTAAAATAAAAAAAAATAAAATAAAATAAAGGGGGGGTTAATTATCTAAGAGTGAAACAAAAACAGGAGACCTTAAGCGTCTAATATTAACACGGGGATCATCAGCTGTTTACCATGTAACTGTTTCGGAGATTTAAAAACAGGACAGTTATAATATTCATGGCTCTCCAATGGTACTGATTATACGACCATTTCCCCAATAATCAAGTGTCGAAATAATTCAGCTTAAAATATCACTAATATATACATAAAAAAATAATAATAATAATAAAATAATATATATATATACTAATAATATATATATATATAATAATAATATATATATATATATATATATATATATATATATATATATATATATATATATATATATATATATATATATATAAACAAGTAAAAGATGTGAACAAAGATTGTAATAACACAATATCTATTGAGTCAAAACAAGGTGTTTCAAATAAAAGAAATTTATTTTTCCTTCCTGAAGCCATGGAAAAGTAAAATAGAAGTAAAATAAATATATATATATATATATATATATATATATATATATATATATGCATAGTGTAAAATGAACGCTTTTGTGGTAGTGTGTACTCTCCGTGTGCTTCTAGTTTTATTGAAATCAGTTCACCCTCAATTTTGAGTGCTCAAACAATAAAAATCTCTAAAAATTGGACAGCGAGATTATTTTAAGCGATTTCCCAAGAAAAGAGGGGAAAAAAACATCAATAGAAATAAAAGAATCTGCTAAGGAATTGGTAAATTTATGCCTCGGGCCCGGCTTTAACGGGTTTATCACTGAAAGCTAGAAGTTCTCTCCAATGTTATTTCGAGCCATTAAGTAATTTTACATCGCGCCCAAGAAAACCACTCGCTAATTCTTAATAAATCACGAAATTTAATGCCACTATTATGAAGAACTTACCAATCCTTCTCTTCCCAATCTCTGCACCAACGACGACATCCTTCTTTTCGACCATTAAGTCGTCTTTAATTGCTGAGAGAGAAATTTAGAAGCCATAACGCCTATGCACCAATAAAATCTACAAAATGCCAATTCTGTGTTGAGGAAATTGTTGCAATGTTTGGAATTACCTTTCCAAGAAGCTCTTTGGCTATTTGAAGGCAATAAAAAAGTGTTTGAGATTTCAGAGAAGCAGCGATGCTATCAGGGCCCATCTAACGACAGTTCGGTCTACAGAGATGCCGATTTAAGCTCGTTTGAAGAAACATTTTATTATAAGGTTAATTAAAATTTACTGCTAATGATTTATCTGACTAGGAAGATTGTCACAATGGAGACATTTTACATTAAAGATCTAAACAGCAGCATCAGCTTACAACATTAATTAAAAGAAATCCTAAATTATTTGTTTATTATTGCACTGCATCATTCGATTAATGGATGCTTTAGCAGACTATGGAATCGACTTTACTGAATTCTGATCCTGTCAGATCTATCATGTTCTATTAAACGCTAAATAAAAATTTTCAAACTTACATTATAATTGAAAACCATAAGAAAACGGTATGTTGCTTCTGTTGTGCCTTTATTTTTTCAAAGATTGAACAAAAAATGTTAACCTCACATTACTATTGAACAACATGAGAAAACGGTGTGTTGCTTCTGTTGTGCCTTTATTTTTTCAAGGATTGAAAAAAAATGTTAACCTCACATTACTATTGAACAACATAAGAAAACGGTATGTTGCTTCTGTTGTGCCTTTATTTTTTCAAAGATTGAACAAAAAATGTTAACCTCACATTACTATTGAACAACATGAGAAAACGGTGTGTTGCTTCTGTTGTGCCTTTATTTTTTCACGGATTGAAAAAAAAATGTTAACCTCACATTACTATTGAACAACATGAGAAAACGGTATGTTGCTTCTGTTGTGCCTTTATTTTTTCAAGGATTGAAAAAAAATGTTAACCTTACATTACTATTGAACAACATGAGAAAACGGTATGTTGCTTCTGTTGTGCCTTTATTTTTTCAAAGATTGAAAAAAAAATGTTAACCTCACATTACTATTGAACAGCATAAGAAAACGGTATGTTGCTTCTGTTGTGCCTTTATTTTTTCAAAGATTGAAAAAAAAATGTTAACCTCACATTACTATTGAACAACATAAGAAAACGGTATGTTGCTTATGTTGTGCCTTTATTTTTTCACGGATTGAAAAAAAAATGTTAACCTCACATTACTATTGAACAACATAAGAAAATGGTATGTTGCTTCTGTTGTGCCTTTATTTTCCAAAGATTGAACAAAAAATGTTAACATCACATTACTATTGAACAACCCATGCTGCTTTTCCAAGGATTTAAAGAATCTTTCAAACGTACATTACTATAAATAAATAAAGCGTGTGCAGAGAGGTAGTACCTTTCTGAGTTGGCCCTCAGGGGTGTCCTCTAATGGCCTCGACGCATCCTAGCACTATGTAATTCGCAATATTGAATGAACGTCCATGCATGGAGAGGAGCCACATTTTTCTCGAGGTTACCCTGTTAATATACATGGTCATGGGTCAAACTCGGCGGATCTAGAAGAGTAAACCTTGACCACAAATCCTGCTATTCCATGGGTAACAATAGTTCAAGTTTCGTTCATCAACAAACTTATGATCGGGTTCTGAGAACAGCATGGCATAGCAGATGATCATATATATTTGACAATGGGAAGGCATAACTGCTTCAGTTCCTGGAGTACGATGGACTACACGCAGGTTTGGAGTGCAATAAATCTTAAGAAAAAAATGTTTCACCATCAATTAATGGATGACTGTTACAGATAGCAATTGTTACCAACTCGGCTAATTCAACTACATCTCGACGTTCAACTATATTTATATGTTAAATGTAAGAGAGGTGTTATTATTGATCATGTTAACTCTGCTAATTAATTGGTTGACTTTTGGGTTTTATGGCATACCAACCATCGTGAGGTCATTTTAAGCAGGAAGCATACATATCTTTTGTATACGATTGGTCTAGAGTGAAATCAATATCAGCCGTTTGATTTAAATTATGGCATCAACCAAACATAGATTCATACTTTTTGGGGGGGTTTGTTGTTATTTTTACTAATGAGTCACCACTTATGAAGGTTTAAAGCCTCTTGAGGATAAAGGTTTGAGTGATGAAGAGTCAGAGTCAAGCCGGTTACAGTCCTGGGTCGAAGGAGAACAGTTAATATAATATAAAGCATTTTTTGCAGCTTTTCAGCATCTGTACTGATCAAGTTACTTAAGTTTTAATATTTTTTTAACAAACACGTGAAATGAAACATAACAACCCTACATCCAAAAAGCATATTACCTTACTTAAAAAATAAGAGAAAAAATCTGTACCCCTCTGTCCAAATATGTATCATATAATTTGGGGTCAATTTCATTAAACTCTGAATAACAATATCTATTTTTACGAATTCGTTTTTCTTTGTTGAAGGGGGTAATATTTTACCCTTTGCTCTCAATGCTGTTAATAGAAAATAAAACTGAGATGCTATTGTTTTACAACCTAGACAAATGTAAGAAAAGAGGAGCATAAATAATAGTTTATTTTACCCTTTTCTCTCAATGCTCTTAATAGAAAATAAAACTGAGATGCCATTGTTTTACACCCTAGACAAATGTAAGAAAAGTGAAGCATAAATAATAGTTTAAACAAAATTTTAAACATAGCCATGCAACAATGAAATTAATTCAAATAATGTACAAAAATTGTTTCCCTTTTGTTTGGCCTGCAAAGTTTGTGTTTTTTTAGTCAGTCTGTAAAACTTTAGTTCAATAAAGTGTGTTCGTCAGTCTGTAAAACTTTAGTTCAATAAAGCGTGTTCTTCAGTCTGTAAAACTTTAGTTCAATAAAGCGTGTTTGTCAGTCTGTAAAACTTTAGTTCAATAAAGCGTGTTTGTCAGTCTGTAAAACTTTAGTTCAATAAACTTGTTTGTCAGTCTGTAAAACTTTAGTTCAATAAAGCGTGTTTGTCAGTCTGTAAAACTTTAGTTTAATAAAGCGTGTTTGTCAGTCTGTAAAACTTTAGTTCAATAAAGCGTGTTTGTCAGTCTGTTACGCTCAGTGGCAAGCAGAGGATGGCTAGGGGGCTGGCAAAGGGGCAGTGGCTCAGGCATCTAAAATTATATTGAAATAATCCGTCTTTATCATAATATTTCTCAGTACTAGGACTTATACTTAACTCTTTGAGGCATACAATCAAATGTTTGACCCAGCGGATCACCCGGGCATCACCAGACCATCACCAAACCTCTGTATGCCTCTGTTCACGCTCAAATTTGAAATAGCATTTTTGTCAGTCTGTCATGTTCAAGTTTGAAATAGCATTTTCGTTAGTTTGTCACGTTCAAGTTTGAAATAGCATTTTCGTCAGTTTGTGACGTTCAAGTTTGAAATAGCATTTTCGTTAGTTTGTCACGTTTAAGTTTGAAATAGCATTTTCGTCAGTTTGTCACGTTCAAGTTTAGAATAGCATTTTCGTCAGTTTGTCACGTTCAAGTTTGAAATAGCATTTTCGTTAGTTTGTCACGTTCAAGTTTGAAATAGCATTTTCGTCAGTTTGTCACGTTCAAGTTTGAAATAGCATTTTCGTCAGTTTGTCATCTTCAAGTTTGAAATAGCATTTTCGTTAGTTTTTCACGTTTAAGATTGAAATAGCATTTTCGTCAGTTTGTCATGTTCAAGTTTAGAATAGCATTTTCGTCAGTTTGTGACGTTCAAGTTTGAAATAACATTTTCGTTAGTTTGTCATGTTCAAGTTTGAAATAGTATTTTCGTTAGTTTGTCATGTTCAAGTTTGAAATAGAATTTTCGTTTGTTTGTCACGTTCAAGTTTGAAATAGCATTTTCGTCAGTTTGTGACGTTTAAGTTTTAAATAGCATTTTCGTTAGTTTGTCATGTTCAAGTTTGAAATAGCATTTTCGTTAGTTTGTGACGTTCAAGTTTGAAATAGCATTTTCGTCAGTTTGTGACGTTCAAGTTTGAAATAGCATTTTCGTTAGTTTGTCATGTTCAAGTTTGAAATAGCATTTTCGTCAGTTTGTGACGTTTAAGTTTGAAATAGCATTTTAGTTAGTTTGTCACGTTTAAGTTTGAAAAAGCATTTTCGTCAGTTTGCCACGTTCAAGTTTAGAATAGCATTTTCGTCAGTTTGTGACGTTCAAGTTTGAAATAGCATTTTCGTTAGTTTGTCATGTTCAAGTTTGAAATAGCATTTTCGTCAGTTTGTGACGTTTAAGTTTGAAATAGCATTTTAGTTAGTTTGTCACGTTCAAGTTTGAAATAGCATTTTCGTTAGTTTGCCACGTTCAAGTTTAGAATAGCATTTTCGTCAGTTTGTCATGTTCAAGTTTGAAATAGAATTTTCGTTAGTTTGTCACGTTCAAGTTTGAAATAGCATTTTCGTCAGTTTGTCATGTTCAAGTTTGAAATAGCATTTTCGTCAGTTTGTCATGTTCAAGTTTGAAATAGAATTTTCGTTAGTTTGTCACGTTCAAGTTTGAAATAGCATTTTCGTCAGTTTGTCACGTTCAAGTTTGAAATAGCATTTTCGTCAGTTTGTCACGTTCAAGTTTGAAATAGCATTTTCGTCAGTTTGTCATGTTCAAGTTTGAAATAGAATTTTCGTTAGTTTGTCACGTTTAAGATTGAAATAGCATTTTCGTCAGTTTGTGACGTTTAAGTTTGAAATAGCATTTTAGTTAGTTTGTCACGTTCAAGTTTGAAATAGCATTTTCGTTAGTTTGTCACGTTTAAGTTTGAAATAGAATTTTCGTTAGTTTGTCACGTTCAAGTTTAGAATAGCATTTTCGTCAGTTTGTCATGTTCAAGTTTGAAATAGCATTTTTGTTAGTTTGTCACGTTCAAGTTTGAAATAGCATTTTCGTCAGTTTGTCACGTTCAAGTTTGAAATAGCATTTTCGTCAGTTTGTCACGTTCAAGTTTGAAATAGCATTTTCGTCAGTTTGTCATGTTCAAGTTTGAAATAGCATTTTTGTTAGTTTGTCACGTTTAAGATTGAAATAGCATTTTCGTCAGTTTGTGACGTTTAAGTTTGAAATAGCATTTTAGTTAGTTTGTCACGTTCAAGTTTGAAATAGCATTTTCGTTAGTTTGTCACGTTTAAGTTTGAAATAGCATTTTCGTTAGTTTGTCACGTTCAAGTTTAGAATAGCATTTTCGTCAGTTTGTCATGTTCAAGTTTGAAATAGCATTTTTGTTAGTTTGTCACGTTTAAGATTGAAATAGCATTTTCGTCAGTTTGTCACGTTCAAGTTTGAAATAGCATTTTCGTCAGTTTGTCATGTTCAAGTTTAGAATAGCATTTTCGTCAGTTTGTGACGTTTAAGTTTGAAATAGCATTTTAGTTAGTTTGTCACGTTCAAGTTTGAAATAGCATTTTCGTTAGTTTGTCACGTTTAAGTTTGAAATAGTATTTTCGTTAGTTTGTCACGTTTAAGTTTGAAATAGCATTTTCGTTAGTTTGTCACGTTTAAGTTTGAAATAGCATTTTTGTTAGTTTGTCACGTTTAAGTTTGAAATAGCATTTTCGTTAGTTTGTCACGTTTAAGTTTGAAATAGCATTTTCGTCAGTTTGTCATGTTCAAGTTTAGAATAGCATTTTCGTCAGTTTGTGACGTTTAAGTTTGAAATAGCATTTTAGTTAGTTTGTCACGTTCAAGTTTGAAATAGCATTTTCGTTAGTTTGTCACGTTTAAGTTTGAAATAGTATTTTCGTTAGTTTGTCACGTTTAAGTTTGAAATAGCATTTTCGTTAGTTTGTCACGTTTAAGTTTGAAATAGCATTTTTGTTAGTTTGTCACGTTTAAGTTTGAAATAGCATTTTCGTCAGTTTGTCACGTTTAAGTTTGAAATAGCATTTTCGTCAGTTTGCTACGTTCAAGTTTGAAAATATCATTTCGTCAATCTGTCATGTTCAAGTTTGAAATAGCATTTTTGTCAATCTCTCACATTCAAGTTTTAAATAGCATGTTCATTGGTCTGTCATGATCAAGATAGTAATATCATGTTCGTTGGTCTGTCAAACTTAACTTTGAAATTAAAAAAAACTATCACCATTAGACACATATTGGATGGGCACATTTTAAAAATCTCTGTATTCGTTTTGAGATGCACGTATAAAAATTTGATTCAATAAATTTGCCCTCCCCCGCCCCATCGATGCTGAGTACTTCTCCTAGTTGCAGATACTAGTCGCAGCCAAGACAAAAGTTTCTTCATGCTTAAAATCTTTTTTTTGGTTTTTTTGTTTTGGCAACAAAGTGAAGAAGAAAGATGGAGCTACGTTTGATGCAATATGGGAATCTTTAATGCATTGCGAAGGGAATGCATGAAAGTGACATTTTTTTTGTTTCATCAAGGAACCACGACTTGCCATCTTGTGGCAAAAGAATTCTGCCTTCATAGGCCAAACACAACATTATCTTTGAGGTGAATGTCAGTATAAAAAATCCTGGTACCCTTTTCAGTGCCATACCATTTGATGCAACCTTGTCAGGATTTCACTTTTTAAGAAGAAAGTTTGGGAACAAGGTAAAAGTTATCAGAAGTTGAGGCACAATAATAATAATAATAATAATAATAATAATAATAATAATAATAATAATAATAATAATAACAATAATAATAATAATAATAACAATAATAATAACAACAACAACAACAACAATAATAATAATAATAATAATAATAATAATAATAATAATAATAACAATAATAATAATAATAATAATAATAATAATTAATAATAATAATAATAATAATAATTAATAATAATAATAAAAGCTAGGTTACCGTTGCAATAACCACAGCCAAAATAAAGGATACAAAAAACAGCAAACTGGAAACAAAACAATGAGAAAAGAACAATGGTAATATCTTTCTGAATTTTTGAGATGAGGATTGATAATTTGTATTATATAGACTGCTAGCAGAACCCGTCGCCCGGCGTCGCACGGGAGAAAGTACTACATATTGCATGACGTCGAATAAAAAAGAAACGGCCTATTGTTGTTTCTCCCCTCCCCCTCTACCGTGTTTGCGAATGTTATAAATTTTTTAAAAAAAGAAAAAAGTGGTAGAGTAGAATGGGATCGAACGCTGAAACTGGCGATCATGAAACCTGCCTTCCTAACAACAGCACCACGGTTTCGAGTTAAAAATACATGTGAAAATAGGTCAATTAAGCTAAGCTTGATTATGGGCATGGTGTTATGTTAAGATTCAGCAATGACACGGTTGATGGTCATTTGAAGTTGATGAAAATGACTGGATTTGGGCAAGTTTTCTATAATATGCGTGTTAAAGGTGTATGATTTTGAAAATGTAAATGTATCGGGGTCTACCAGTATCTTGGCGCTTATTGAATTAAATAGGATGTCGATTCGATCAAGAAATTGTAGCCGCCATGTTGAATGAATAAATGTTGCAGGAACTGTGTTCGTTAATTTCATTCGCTTAATTCCGGAATGAATATAAATGTAGAAGTCATAGGTAGAATTAGAAATAACGTAATCTGATATTGGCGGAAAATCATCGGAGTGAACGGGAGCGGTCATTAAGTCTTTGCGTATTGCTTTATATAATGTAGTAAAGTAATACCAGGCAAATAATAAATAAGAACCGGTGTTTTGTGAAAATTAAACTGTGTGTATTAGTTCCCGGTGTCGATGAGTAGAGTGACAGTACAGAATTGTTAGGGAGAAAAGTTTTTGCTACCACCTATATGGAGTTGGTTTTTCGGAGAGACGTTGATGGTGGGCCAAATGTAATATTTAGTGTTAGGTAGAAAAAAATAATAACAAATTTAGTAAAACATGCTTGAGTGAATAAGTGTAGTATAGTGGTGAGTTTAGTAGCCTGTGATGCATGTGGTTATTTTCCTATACTCCGAGAAGGTACAGGGGAAAAATCGTCTCTACTTTATATATTAGATTGGTCTCATCTTGGATGTTATTTGTTTCGACCGATGTAATCTCCGATCTTCTTCTGGTGCATCTTGCCTTTATGTCGAACTCGGAAATCTGTACAGAATTTTGAATGGGACCCTTTATTTAATCCGAGTGGTTTGATTATTCTCGTTCCGTCAGTCAATGCAATTGTTATTTAGAGGGAAATTACTTTTAGTCTTACAATTACAATTATTAGACGCATCTACTGCACTATTTATTAGCTTGAAATTATTTAATATTATTGTAATATTCATTTTTACTTTTATTCACCACCAAACAAGGCATGTTGCCAGAGATGTAAGGGACAACTGTGAATTAAGGGCCATATTTATAGGGATCATTCTAAGTGGGGAGTTGTGCAGCAAGATGTTTGTTCACATTACATTTAAACTTCTGCACATTGGTACAGTCGGAGAAACAGGGAATAGAAAGAGAATTCCGAAGGCAAGTGGTTCGAGGAAAGAAGTTATTAGAGTAGAAAGTTTTCTGGCATCTGGGGACCATTACAATGAAGGGGTGGGATTTTGCTGCTTGTCGGGTTAGTCGAGGATATTTACTTGAAGAGGTAAAAGTGTAGTAAGTTCGTCGGAGAAAATTCCGTTGAAGTAGTTGCAAAACAAGCACAGGGATACAACACTGCAGCGATGGGACAGGGACTGGAGCTTAGTAGACAGTGTGGAACTTATTAGGTTAGAGACTCTCTTTGCACCCTATTCAAGAGAAAGAGAGAGAGAGAGAGACTATGGCTAGTGCACCAGCCCAGATGTGGCAACAATATTCCACATGGCTTTATAGAGATATAGGATACTGCCAGAAGTTTTCTAGTCCGGTAAAGGGAGCCCAATTTGTTGCTGGAGACTTAGCAGTATCTTCTATGTATTTATTCCAATTCATGTTACCAATAATAATGTTTTGACCTTAATTGGGGACCATTGAATAAAATATTCGTGTTGTATTTTTATTTATAACTTTACTGTATTCATGGGGAGATTGAAAAGTTTTCGATCAATTTTAAAAATTCTTTTGGGATATTCATTTGAAAGTGAAAATGGGGGTGGAACCAGGTGACTTCTCTTCTTCTATTTTTTAAATCTTTTCTGCATTAATTGATTGGCTATTTAGTCCTAAATCGTTTTTTTCCTTGTTTAGTTAGTATGTTTTCATTTTCATTTAATGTGTACTGGCTTTAAGAGACTGCATGTATACTGTTCATGTTATTAGGTGATACAACTTTTTTGCTACAAGTAATAGTATCTAATCTATTTATCTCCTGATATTTGCATATTGGTTTTGAAAAATAACATTTTATTAATTAATTATTTATTCATCTATTAAATATTTACTTCATTTTCTATAATACAAAGAATGTTACCTTTTTTCACGAGTTTATTTGTATCTTCATTAAATTTTATTTTATATTCATATCTAGAATTTAACGGATGCATCATCATGATGATGATGATGATCATCATCATCATCATCATTATCATCATCATCATCATCGCAGTCGTTGTCATCATCATCATCATCATCATCATCATCCTTCTTCATCATCATCATTCTTCTACATCATTAATATTTTTCATCATCATCATCATTATCATCATCATCATCATCATCATCATCATTGTTCTTCTAACATCTGTTTTACATGTTAGTATGTATCTTTTAGAAATTGACTTCAAAACAAACCTATCTCTGAAGGTCCTTATTTATCTCTCTTTCTCTCATAACCATCCTCATCACTTCCTCCCATGTTTTCCGTCACATTCCTCTACCACCGGACCCTGATCCTCAACTGCTCTACATCTACTAACTCTCATCCATTCTTTCAAAGTGACTACACCAACACAGTCTGCTGTTCTGCACACATCTCCCTATACTGTCCAGATTTAATCTTCTTCTGAGGAAATTAGATCTAAGTCTATCTTTAAGACTCACATTACACATCCAAGGTATCATTCTCATATCTTTTCTCTTCATGCAACATATGTCCTCAACCCTCACTGGTCAGGTTTCACTTCCATACATCATCACACTGCGTACACATTCCTAATAGACTTTACTCAGGACTAGAAGAGTACTAGCCAGAACTCCACTAGAAAGGTGCGAAGACTACTGGGACCTCGGGAGGATTATTGCTACTCAAATCCAAGAGAAGACCAATGGTCGTTGCCAGCGAGAAATAAATGGTTAGCGGCAGTTGCGATAACACAAAATCATTTGCAATGGTTATAGAAAGAAGTTGAGAACACTAGAAATCTGGGGGGATTTGTTGTCACTCAGTCTCCAGGGAACAGCACTGGTTATTGTCAGTGAGCAATCATTGATGATGACATGTGTGAACACTCCTAGTGAGATAATAATAATAATAATAATAATAATAATAATAATAATAATAATAATAATAATAATAATAATAATAATAATAATAATAATACAGAAAAAGTATTTCTACTGCAACAAAAATTAAACAAAGAACTTCTGCGCATTATAATTCATTTAATAATGATATATATGCTCGTACCACCTCTTTATCCAAACATGTTTGGGATCTTAAAAATAGACAAATCCCTAATTCTATAGAAGGGTCAATCCTTAAAAGAGTAAATTCCTATAAATCAGGCTCTAAATATTCTAATCTTTATTTAGTCGAAGATTTGACCGTTATGAAAATAAATATTAACCTTATGAATACAAAATCTTAAATTATTTCTTCTCGTTTGCACAAAAGTAATTTTTAATACAGGGTGGGCCAAAATAAGGGTCCTATTTTTAAATTTGAATAACTTGAATTTGAATAACTTCCACAAAATAAAAGTTAAACTCACCAAACTTTATGTGTGTGTAGACTGACCCTTCCGAGATTTTTTGAAATAAACAAAACAAATTTTAGCCGAAAAACACTTCTTAAAACTTACAAAAACTAAAGTATTGTTTTTTACACTGTTTTGAGTTTTTTAAGCAAAAATAATGTTTTCTAAATGAGGGTACGTTCCTTAGGGCTAATACGGCTCATGCTTGCTTCGGAAGGGGTCCTTTACTTATTCTAAAAAAAAAAATTTTTTTTAATAAATAAATAAAAAAGTTATGAATTTTTAAAAATAGGACCCTTATTTTTGCCCACCCTGTATGACCAATTCAAGACAAGTTAAAGAAAATTTAAATAAGTGTGAACGTAATAATAAAATAGCAAGATTAATTTACTAATAATAATAAATAGAATTTTAATATAAATATAATTTCACATAAATACTTTATAAAATCCATCCTCAAGTATTACAAAACACACAAACCAAATATAAATAACAGGTTAGAGTTCAACATTACATTCTTAATATAACACACACTTACACACGATCATCATTGCTCGATCCAATATGCTATGTTTATAAATGAGACTTTATCTCTCACAACTTTATACTATACCACCTGTTACTTTTTAAATTGAAGCCCTATGCATATCTAATATTTATACACCAATTAAATATCTATAACATGTTGATCTTAATTTTGATACTCACACCAACACCTATACCAACACCCAAACCCTTTAAAATATATTTTCTCATAACCCAATTGATTGCGACTGTCAAGGGAGACACCTCCGAAGTGAAACCAACCACGCTTCCGTCCCATTTTTATAACAACACCTTCTATCGGAAATATATAGATATAACTACTAACACACTAATAGAACTAAAGAAAGCTGCATATACGAACACAATAACAAAAATAAAAATGAATTTAAAAATAAAACAATAATCAAAGACAAAAACAATTAAATAAATGCATAAAAAATAGAAAATACTATTAAACGTTAAGAGCCTGTCAACTTTACTTATAATTTTAAGCTGCCGAAGTTCGTTTTCTGCAGTACAAGCACAAAACTCACATATACGACTATACATACATTTCTCGATCGTCTTTGATAAAGAGGGTATGCCTCGAAATATTAAGACTGCAGCGGTCTACACTTAATAAATTGTTAGAATCCGATTTTAACCTCAGATCGGAGAGGTTCTCTCCAAATATGATCTGAGGTTAAGATCGGATTCTAACTCTGACTGATGAGATCTCAGTTTATAATAACTGTTGATCGATAACATGGACATGCCAGTGTCGCAGATTTTGTACATGTCTGTGTAAATAAAATTATCATATATATATATATATATATATATATATATATATATATAATCAAACTCTTCAATAGAAATACAGTTAAAACAAGTTATTCCTGCTCCCAACTGTAGGATCTCTACTAACCTTAACACCCACAACCCAATCAATCCCCTTAACCTCTACTGCTCATGCAGAAGAGAGGATATTTGTCCTCTAAGAGAAAGTTGCACAATCAGATCCATTGTGTACGAAGCCAAAGTTATATCCATTGTAAACTCCAAGAAAGAAGAAATTGACATTGGAATGACTCAAGTAACTTTCAAACAGAGACTCTGCGTCCACAATAACACTTTCAAATATCTAGGAAAAGTGACATTACCTCTCTGGCAACCACAATATAGAAGCTCAAAGAGTCTAGTACACCCTATGAAATTAAATGGAGGATCATCGATAAACAAAAACCTTATATTCCTACATCCAAGAATTGAACACTATGCACCACAGAAAAATTCAGGATCCTACATGCGATTAATAACCTTTCCATAAACTATATCAACATCAAAACTGAGGTTGTCAAACTATGCCTCCACAGAAGAAAATTTCTACAAGCCAAATAAACTAATAATGAAACACATAACTCACTGAAACCCCTCACTCACATTTTAACCCACTTGCCGATCTCTAAATTAATTACGCTACACCCCTAAATACTGGAAACAGACAAACATGAGCACTCGTAACCAACAATTAAGTTACTTTTAAATAATACTAAGTTACTATTAAAACCAATACATCCATATAAACGGCTCCTGTAAACCTGATACTTTTCCCAAAAGGGACACTTTAAAGAATTCACCGGGCGATGAAAACGGTGACTGTAGGATTACATTTTTCGAACTGTCTTCATTTCGTAAGTCGTCCAAGATTTCAGATAGGTTGTAACAGACTTTTCTAAACAGTAATGGTCTACCCATGTCAATGAAACCATGGTACGTCTCTGAAATATGTGATGCATTGTTTTTAAATAAATAATATATATATATATATATATATATATATATATATATATATATATATATATATATATAATAATAATGATAATAATAATCCAGGTAAAACATCCACAGGGTAGTAATCCAAAGAATTTAAACCGGGTTTATAAAAAGAGCTCAATATCAAATAGAGCTTTTATATATGGCATGTCGATGTTATCGATCAACAGTTATTATAAACTGAGATCTCATCAGGGAGAGTTAGAGTCCGATCTTAACATTAAATCATATTTGGATAATAACTGTTGATCGATAACATCGACATGCCAGTGTCGCAGATTTTGTACATGTCTGTGTTAATAAAAATAATCATATATATATATATATATATATATATATATATATATATATATATATATATATAAATTAATTAATTTCGTTCGCATATATTGATAATGAACTTAAAACCAATATTATTTTCAAAAGTGCTCAATACAAAGTAGAGCTTTTATAAATAATATTATATAAACATTAGAAACAGTCTACGCGGAACAACCAACGTTTCGACTATAAACTTAGTTAAGAAATTAAAATTGAAATTATCCCAAAGAAATCAGACAGAACAAAATCTGTCAGCCCAAAATTAACTTCATTAAACATGTCATTTATTTTTCATACGATTAGACGGCACCTTCCACCTACTCCAACACATTTAACCTACGTGTAATGCGTATACCCTCGCCTTTCTTCCATTCACTAACCTTCAATCGCCCAGACTTAGATCTGCAAGCAATTCAGACCAACTTAAAATTTATGCACATTCATTCTCCAGACACAAGTAAACCCTCCCCTACCACATACTAGAAACTGTACATGAAATATTTACATACACATATTATAGGGAACAGTTAGCAATAGTATACACACATTCATTAACTCATTACCTTGCATTCATATTACTGAGTTTTAAAAAATCTATTTTGAATTTAATTTATTACTATTTTTAAGATTTGATCGATGCTTACTAAATTTATTGATTTATACGAGGAAAGATAGAAAATTAGCTCTTTTCTAATTTATAAAGTTATAAAATTATAATTTTATCAAATAAAAACTTAGTAAAACCAATATACGAAGCCTGTCTAAAAAGCATCCGACCTTTATTTTTTCCATGCGAAATAGAGACGATGGGGCGGCACCACTCGACACAGTGAAGGAAGGCACCTTCATGCGCATGTGTGAATTTCATCACCGTCTTCTTGCGCGTTAGTTTCTGCTTCCTGTCGGTCGCTGAGTGAGGTGTTTCGCAACATGTTCGTCGGATTACCGATTCTCTCAAGATGACTGAACGTGTTGAGCAAAGGTAGTGCATCAAATTTTGTCAAAGCAAAAAAAATCGTAAGATTCAGCAGGTGTTTGGACAATATGCGATGGGTTAACACAAATTAAGGAGTGTTTCAACCGATTCAAAAATGGTGGAACATAAACGGAGAATGACCAGCGTTCTGGCAGGCCCCAAACTACTCGGAGTGCAGGTGTTGTTCAGAGGGTGCAAAATTTAATGATTGAAAATCATCGTCTAACTGTGCAGTAGATCGACCAAGAGGTCAGAGTGAGTAAAGATTCTGCACATGCAATTTTGCGTGATGATTTGAACATGCACAGAGTGGCTGCGAAATTTTTGCCCAAGTTGTTGTCGCAGGAACAAAAGGACCTCCGTTTTCCAGTTCCACAGGACCTTCTGGAAACCGCCAACCTGATCCTGGGTTTCTGAACACCGTGATAATGGAGATGAGTCATGGGTGTACGGGTATGACCCAGAAACAAAAAGACAGCCGCATCTTGAGTCTCCAAGGCCAAAAAAAGCGCGACGGGTGCGAAGCAAAATTAAGGTGATGCTGACTGTGTTCTTTGATATCCGTGGAATTGTGCATCACGAATACGTAATGAAATGACAAACAGTGAAAAAGGAATACTATCAAGATGTTCTCTGGCATCTCCGTGACGCAGTTCGGCGCAAAAGACCAGACATGTGGACGGCGAAAAACTGACAACTGCATCACGACAACGCCCCCACACATTCATTCCAATTGATCCAATATTTCTTGGCCAAACATGGAATTCCAGTCGTTCGCCAAGCTCCCTACTCTCCAGACATGGCTCCTTGCAACTACTGGTTGTTTTGAAATTTTGAAAACGTCACTGAAAGGTTCCCGTTATGAGACTAGAGAAGAGATAATGCAGAACGCGACGACAGAGATGAACACAATTCCAAAAGAAGACTTCCATATGTGTTTCCGGCAGTGGATGGATCGGTGGGCTAAGTGTGTGCAAGCACAAGGGGCCTACTTTGAAGGGGAGTATTGTCCCAACATCGTCACGTATTGAAATATTTTTTTCTGGCCTAAGGTCTGATACTTTTTAGACAGGTCTCGTAATATTTAAAATCAAATAGTATCTCTACAGAACTCACCGTAATAGCCCACTTATGCAACTTAGCAAGAATAGAATTAATAAAAAATAATACAGCAATCATATTATAATCAGATTTAAGGAAAAATCTATCCTCAATCGAATTTTCAACAAAATTTGACTAGGGCTTAATTGATAACTTCATACTTAAACCTGTCAATTAAAAGATGTAATCTGTATTTACTAAACCTATCAATCTTATGCTAAGATGAATAAATGAAAAAATTCAAAACCTCCTATTTTAAGAAATGATAAAATTTAATCTTACCATCAAAATTCTGTAAAAACTATCACTTACATTTGATAATTTGATAAAGGGTATATTCACAGAACGATATCATAGTTCTACAGGTATGCAACATTCTGTTAAAATTTGAAATCTAATTTGTTTTAATTCATCTACATATTAAAATAGTGGAAAACAAGACAGATATTATTAACTCCATTGTTCATTAATAGTTTGAATACTAATTATAACCTAGTCCTATTGAATTACCAAATTGCATCGCCTCTCTCCGTTTTGTGCTATATAAAATTTAATTACATATTTATTAGTTAACTTAAAGCTTTAATTAACTACTCTTATTTATGAATTTAAGTCACATTAGATGTATACATAATCGGGCGTGTTTTAATTTACCAGAAAGCACATTAGTTTCCTTTTGGATTGTTATGGTTAATTCACTAGGTTATTACCATATTTATATCTGCAATGTCTACAGTTAATACCTATTCCATCTCTTTGATTAAGTAGTTTATCTTTATCCGGGATCGTAATAATAGCCAGTTTTTCATGAAGACAAAGAAAATAGGTGGGATTGTGTAGCGTCGGGGATGGAGCTTTCTTCAATATGCACTATCTCAATACAAGTACTATATTATTTTCCTTAAGAGACAATCTGTGTTTGAGTAGTGAGATGCCCCCGCTCTTTCTTGGCCATTAAACAATCGTTTATGGTTTCTATATCTAGCCTTAAAATCTGTGCATGTAACCCTTATGTAATTTTTTTAACTATACGTTCACATTGAAGGAAGAAAATGTTAAGCCTCTTGAGTCAGTTTTTTGTAGGGCATTTTAACAAAAAGTTTACATTAACTTTTTAACGTTCATACAATTGAACTATTATATTTATTTTTAACATATTGCGACCTTTTTGATAATTTGTTATTCTTTAATCATTTACTAGTATGTTTTAACCTCTTCATTTTTCATTTCCAATTTGTAGAATTCTGTTATGAAATAAATAAAAGTTTATTTATTTTTTTATGTTGCAATAAAACTCGCTATTTTATTTGAACGGTTTTCTATGTCTGTTTCAATCGCAGATAAAATTGCACTTCTTACTGGCTGCACATAACGATGTTCATGTGTAATTATTCATTGATGCTGTCTTTTATTTCTTTATTCACACAAACAGTGCACGAGTCAATCACAGACTAAGCCGAGATTAATAAATAATCGTAATAATTTAAAAATCAGACATTTTGGTAAGACAATCGGCAAATAAAATTAGGTATCAACTAAACAAGAAATGGATATTCTTAAAGTACGTCTATTCAACTTGCGCGTTTAACAATGGACGCATCTAAAATGAGATGCGTCCATTCAATATGCATGTTTCGATTGCTTTCATGCAGACTACAATATGATCGTCTTCAAATCCACCATGAATAAATACGTCCTCATAAGTAATCAATTTTTGTTCATCTCATTCATCATTTTCAATCCTCTCCTAATATTCTTCATCATTCAAATGACAATCTCATTAACTATTATATTTCAGTGGCTTTTAGCCTCTGTAAGTGGTGACTACTCAGTAAAATAAAGTATATATTTTTTAATTCATACATCTGCGCGTCGAACAATGAAAATGCTATTTAAAAACGTGACAGACCGACCAACAAACAGAGCCGTTTAAGGCATACTGACAGACCAAGCCTTTTTATATTGAAGCTTGGATGCATTTAATAAATGGCTATTTAATATGTGTGTTAAGTGATGTGAATGTTATTTCAAATTTACAGAATGAGAGACTTCAGAAAATTCTATTTAAAATTTAATTATCACTGACCCACGAAAATACTATTTCAAATTAAAAGCATGACAGACCCACGAAAATGTTATTTTTAATTTTATTACGACAGACTCACGAAAATGCTATTTTAAATTTAATTATGACTGACCCACGAAAATGCTATTTCAAATTTAAAGCATGACAGACCCACAGGAATTGCTATTTCAAATTTAAAGCATGACAGACCCACGGAAATGCTATTTCAAATTTAAAGCATGACAGACCCAAGAAAATGCTATTTCAAATTTAAAGCATGACAGACCCACGAAAATGCTATTTCAAATTTAAAGCATGACAGACCCACGGAAATGCTATTTCAAATTTAAAGCATGACAGACCCACGGAAATGCTATTTCAAATTTAAAGCATGACAGACCCAAGAAAATGCTATTTCAAATTTAAAGCATGACAGACCCACGGAAATGCTATTTCAAATTTAAAGCATGACAGACCCACGAAAATGCTATTTCAAATTTAAAGCATGACAGACCCACGGAAATGCTATTTCAAATTAAAAGCATGACAGACCCACGGAAATGCTATTTCAAATTTAAAGCATGACAGACCCACGGAAATGCTATTTCAAATTTAAAGCATGACAGACCCAAGAAAATGCTATTTCAAATTTAAATCATGAGGAACACACGAAAATGCTATTTCAGATTTAAGTTTGACAAAACCACGAAAATGCTATTACAAATTTAAAAAATGACAGACCCACAAAAAAACTATTTTAAATTTAAAGCATAACAGACCCACGAAAATGCTATTTCAGATTTAAGTATGACAAAGCCAAGAAAATGCTATTACAAATTTAAAGCATGAGAGACCCACGAAAATACTATTTCAAATTTAAAGCATGACAGACCCACGAAAATACTATTTCAAATTTAAAGCATGACAGACCCACGAAAATACTATTTCAAATTTAAAGCATGACAGACCCACAAAAATACTATTTCAAATTTAAAGCATGACAGACCCACGAAAATGCTATTTCAGATTTAAGTATGACAAAGCCACGAAAATACTATTACAAATTTAAAGCATGAGAGACCCACGAAAATACTATTTCAAATTTAAAGCATTACTGACCCATGAAAATACTATTTCAAATTCAAAGCATGACAGACCCACGAAAATGTTATTTTTAATTTTATTACGACAGACTCACGAAAATGCTATTTCAAATTTAAAGCATGACTGACCCACGAAAATGCTATTTCAAATTTAAAGCATGACAGACCCACAGGAATTGCTATTTCAAATTTAAAGCATGACAGACCCACGGAAATGCTATTTCAAATTTAAAGCATGACAGACCCACGGAAATGCTATTTCAAATTAAAAGCATGACAGACCCACGAAAATGCTATTTCAAATTTAAAGCATGACAGACCCACGGAAATGCTATTTCAAATTTAAAGCATGACAGACCCACGAAAATGCTATTTCAAATTTAAAGCATGACAGACCCACGAAAATGCTATTTAAAATTTAAAGCATGACAGACCCACGGAAATGCTATTTCAAATTTAAAGCATGACAGACCCACGAAAATGCTATTTCAAATTTAAAGCATGACAGACCCACGGAAATGCTATTTCAAATTTAAAGCATGACAGACCCACGGAAATGCTATTTCAAATTTAAAGCATGACAGACCCACGATAATGCTATTTCAAATTTAAAGCATGACAGACCAAAGAAAATGCTATTTCAAATTTAAATCATGAGGAACACACGAAAATGCTATTTCAGATTTAAGTATGACAAAACCACGAAAATGCTATTACAAATTTAAAGCATGACAGACCCACGAAAATACTATTACAAATTTAAAGCATGACAGACCCACGAAAATACTATTTCAGATTTAAGTATGACAAAGCCACGGAAATGCTATTACAAATTTAAAGAATGACAGACCACCGAAAATACTATTTAAAATTTAAAGCATGACAGACCCACGAAAAGGCTATTTCAGATGTAAGTATGACAAAGCCACGAAAATGCTATTACAAATTTAAAGCATGACAGACCCACGAAAATACTATTTCAAATTTAAAGCATGACAGACCCACGAAAATACTATTTCAAATTTAAAGCATGACAGACCCACGAAAATACTATTTCAAATTTAAAGCATGATCAACCCACAAAAATACTATTTCAAATTTAAAGCATGACAGACCCATGAAAATACTATTTCAAATTCAAAGCATGACAGACCCAAGAAAATGCTTTTTCAAATTTAAATCATGAGGAACACACGAAAATGTTATTTCAGATTTAAGTTTGACAAAACCACGAAAATGCTATTACAAATTTAAAAAATGACAGACCCACGAAAATACTATTTTAAATTTAAAGCATGACAGACCCACGAAAATGCTATTTCAGATTTAAGTATGACAAAGCCAAGAAAATGCTATTACAAATTTAAAGCATGACAGACCCACGAAAATACTATTTCAAATTTAAAGCATAACAGACCCACGAAAATACTATTTCAAATTTAAAGCATGACAGACCCACGAAAATACTATTTCAAATTTAAAGCATGACAGACCCACGAAAATACTATTTCAAATTTAAAGCATGACAGACCCACGAAAATGCTATTTCAGATTTAAGTATGACAAAGCCACGAAAATGCTATTACAAATTTAAAGCATGAGAGACCCACGAAAATACTATTTCAAATTTAAAGCATGACTGACCCATGAAAATACTATTTCAAATTCAAAGCATGACAGACCCAAGAAAATGCTTTTTCAAATTTAAATCATGAGGAACACACGAAAATGTTATTTCAGATTTAAGTTTGACAAAACCACGAAAATGCTATTACAAATTTAAAGAATGACAGACCCACGAAAATACTATTTTAAATTTAAAGCATGACAGACCCACGAAAATGCTATTTCAGATTTAAGTATGACAAAGCCACGAAAATGCTATTACAAATTTAAAGCATGACATACCCACGAAAATACTATTTCAAATTTAAAGCATGACAGACCCACGAAAAGGCTATTTCAGATTTAAGTATGACAAAGCCACGAAAATGCTATTACAAATTTAAAGCATGAGAGACCCACGAAATTCTATTTCAAATTTAAAGCATGACAGACCCATGAAAATACTAATTCAAAGTTAAAGCATGACAGACCCACGAAAAGGCTATTTCAGATTTAAGTATGACAAAGCCACGAAAATGCTATTACAAATTTAAAGCATGAGAGACCCACGAAAATGCTATTTCAAATTTAAAGCATGACAGACCCACGAAAATACTATTTCAAAGTTAAAGCCTGACAAACCCACATAAATGTTATTTCAAATTTAAAGCATGACAGACTGTCAAACTACGCTTCTTATTGAGATATGTGAACACATCACAAATATATACCTTAATCACATGGACTCACCGGTTCTTATTAGATCACCAAAGTTAAGCGACGTTAGGCCTGACCAGTACCAGATGGGTGACTATTTAGGAATAACAAATATTGTATGAGGGAGGATGGCGAAACCCTCCTGTATAAAAAAGATACATGAAGATGCCTTTAGCAAGTACCTCAGTATGATTTACTAATCTACACGTGTGTTGATACAATGAAACAGCCGCCCCTTGGGCAGAAATTTTGTTCTCTATTATATGGTGAAGCTCTCCAGAGAGATTATGCTATCGTTTTTATTTTGTTTGTTTCGTTTTTTGGTTTTAAATAAGATGCGCTTTTTCAATATGTGTATTTAGCAATTAAATATGCTATTTCAAATTCAAGTGTGACAGACTAACATTGAAACTTCTATTTCAAACTCAAGGGTGACAGACTAGTGACAATGATATTTCAAACTTAAGCATGACAGACAGACAGACAGAATAAGCCTTCTATAGACACATCTAAATGAAGATGCGTCCATTCTATCTGTGTGTTTTTAGTAATGTAAATGTTATTTCAAATTTAAGTGTGACAGACTAGCAGTGAAAATGCTATTTCAAACTTCAGCGTGACAGACCGACAGACCGAGCTTTTTAAAGAGTTGCTTAGAGACGTCTCAGAATTTTTGAGCTGAGGATTGATAATTTGTATTATTTGGATTATTCGAATTACTGTTTAAGCAAGATGGGAACAGTCGTCCGAATAATCCAAACAATACAAATTGTTTGGACGCATCTAACATAAGATACGTCCATTTAATCTGAACATTTAGCGATGAAAATTAAACCATGACAGACCGACCGACAGACCGACAGACCGACCGACCGACTCAATAATCGTAACGAATTTAAAAACCAAAAATTTTAGAAAGACAATCGATAAATAAAATAAGGAATAGATTAAAAAAAAAAAAAAGGGTAAGGAAAAGAAAATGGCGCTTTTGGCTAAAAAGAAAAAGCCATTGGGCAGGTGAGTAATTTTTAACTCGTAATCTTCTTAGGTAAAAATAAAAACCCAACTAATCTAACGTTTCTTTCGAATGTCTTTCAGATTAGCTTCTTTTTTGTTGTTGCTGTTTTTAATCCCTTGATCCACCCAAAGATGGCAGATTTGATGGATTAGCACGAGGAATAAACACAACATTAATCTGGATATTCTTTTCTTGGTATCTTTTCATAATTTTGATTTCCGATTTCAGATTTGATTTTTCAAATCACTGATGGGAAATCTACATAAGCTAGAAAGTGAGATGAAAAAGTGTCTCATAGGAATTTTCGAGATATTCATTGTTTCTACTGCTTTATATATATATATATATATATATATATATATATATATATATAATATTTGTTATTGTTTATTATCTATGTACGTATACGTTTCGTCCTTTATAATCGGGACTCATCAGCATAGAGATATGACTATTCACTACTTGTCATGCGATTCGAAACCCCGGATTACGAGTATTTTGCAACTCAAATCCCGACGCCTGAACCACTCGGCAAATTTTGAACAGCGAATAAACGGTGATAATTTTAAGACTTTATTTGCCGGCTTTACATCATAAGAGCGTTCTAATTAATGAAAGGAACGATGCATTTATAGCTAGGACAGTTATAAAAGTGGGGGGGGGGCTCTCCTAAAAAGTGTGGGGTCCCGGTTAAACACATGCATATATAACTTCATTATTGATGACCGTAAAGTGTGTGTGGGGGGGGGGGGGGCAAGTCAAAAAGTGGGGGGGGGGCTTGAGACCCCCCCCCCGGTGCCGCCGTCCATGCTTACAGTGCTCTTCTAGACGGGTTTTTCTAGGAGCTACAAATAATAAATATTTTTTATTGTTTATTATCTATGTATGTATACGTTTCGTCCTTTACAATTGGGACTCATCAGCATAGAGATATTATAATTAATATATATATATATATATATATATATATATATATATATATATAATTTCATGATTTTTAGAGGAGTACAAAATTTTATTATCGGTCGAATGAAGGGCAGACGAGTTTACTCGTGCATGATTAAAAGTTAAAAAGAAAAGAAGCCAGCCAACGGTTACACCCTCACTTAACAAAAGCTGTATCGAGAGATTTCTTATAAAAGGAAGGGGAGAAGAGAGGAAGAGAAAAAAAACAACTGTATATATTTAAAATAAAACAGAATTATAGTATATGTACAATGGATGGGTCTTAGAGACTGATCACGTCTAATCTCAATAGACACTTCCTCTGTTTACAAAGGAGAGACGCTTTAGAAAAACGTGAATCGGCTCCAAGATTTTTTAGATGATATAATGAGTGAGCATGACTCAGGATGGTAAATGAGTCAATGCTGAAATTCCTAGCGCATGTCAGGTTTTTAAGCAAATGGTCCGTGATTGAAGACCCGTATGTGTTATTTAGAACGTCCGTTGAACGGAATGTTCCATTCCTAATTTTACTAGGTATGTATTGGACTCTA
>OY744544.1:33810431-33842931 GCA_963556195.1 Sepiola atlantica | reverse complement strand
AGAGATGACCTCAGATGGAAGTTGACGAAACCACAGGATTTTCAGATGGAGATTTTCTGTCTCTTGTCTGGCGAGACTTCAAGAAGGGGAGACGTGTCCCGGATGTTGTCCCCAGTGGGGGAAGACGCACACAATGTAACTAGATGTAGCGGTACGAGCTATCCATTTATCTATTTGTCTACCTATAACTTCCAACCTCTGTATATCTCACTTATCTCTTTGAAATCCAACTTCAAAGTGAACGTCGCGCCAAAACAACAAATCAACCCTCTTTTATCTCCAACCAGGAGCATCTCATTTACATATCAGGTGGTCACATTGCAGGCATATAAAGAGACAAGGCAGCCATTTTTGTTTCTTTCTTCTTCATTCATTTACTTCCACGACCGACCCATTGAACTATGCACACATGCTAGTTAGGTAAGTCCCGCGTTTCCCTACACTCCCCCCTGATCTCATGATCACACACAGGGCAGGGGGGGGGGCCGTCGTTGTCGAGTACTTCTTCGAAGAATCGGGGGCAGCACTTCCTCATTGCCATCTTCCTCATTACCACCGTTATTGCCACCAATCTGTTCCATTATCTCCTCTCGTGGTTCCCTATGCGGTGTTTCACAATCAGGGCATGGGGGCAGTATCCGTCTTTGTCGGGTACTCCTTCGAAGAACCGGAGGCATCACTTCCTAGGTCCCATCTTCCTCAGTATGTTCCATCATTCCCTCATCTGGTTCTGTAGGTAGTGTTTCTACGCTCACCGGTAGGGGTAGTAGGCAGTCAGGATCATCCCTGAACTGTATGTGATCTTCCTCGTTATCCTCAGAATCAGGAGAGGTATAACAGGGGCAGATATCTTTTACATGCCGTGGTACACCATCAATCAACATGGTCTGAGGACTTATGATTTTATCTATTTTTCCTCTGCAAAATTTTTCAGTGCACCTAGCATTTGTGGGTTTCACCCAAACACTGTCTCCCACTTGATATGGTGTATTGACAACGCCAACCTCTGATGGCGTGACATCAATACCTTTTATACGCTGTTCATAGCGGTAAATCCCATTAGCTGGGGCAGTTTCTGGTGTTGCATCGTCCTTTGGTGTCATATTATACCAGTACACCGCTTCTGGAATAGAACACTGTGTCCTGGCCGCAATTCTTTTATTGGTGCGGTGACACCGCTCCGCTATACCGTTACCTTTGGGAAAATATGCGCATCGGTAACGCATTCTAATCCCCCATTCCTGCGTGAATTTCTGAAATTCTTGACATCGAAATGTAGTGGCGTTATCAGTCAGAATTTCAAGCGGGGCACCACGTTCAAAAAAGACAGCTCTCAACTGTCGTATAATGCTAAATGCATCCTGTTGTGTCAACAGGTGCCATATTGTGAAACGTGTTGGTCCACAATCTGTCATGGTCAAAAAGTGCTTGCCCTCATAATGCGTTATGTCCATTCCTACTCGATACCAGTTGTCCTCCACCTCAAGCTTTCCTTTTTGCCATTGGGATGGTGCCGGATCAATTCGCTGACACTCTTCACACGAGCGTATAGCTGCCTTGATTGATGCTCTTGTAGTTGAAGGACACACTCTTCGGACAAAATATGTTGTCCTCCGAATTCCGGGATGTCCACTCTGCTGATGTATCGTACGGATCTGGTCAGGTGTCAATTGATCTGTTACGGTCGCGCATGTCTGTTGTGGAGGATCAGATCCCTGCCTCATTACATCAATCCACCTCTTTGGTACTCTCGTCAGGCTATCAGCCAAATTCTGCATTGACAAAACTAAAGTGATGTCCACCTGCAAGCTGTATTCGTCAACTAGACGCTTTATTATTTCCAGTCTCCTACGTACTAACATCTCACTTGCCGCTCTAGTCTTAACCCGGGCCTTCCCAGTTAAGGTGTCGGTCAACCAGTGGTAAACACACAATGAGTCAGTGTGAAGATGCACAACCTTGGCCTGCCATTGCAATGCAAGATTAAGCCCTTTTAACGTGGCAACGAGTTCTGCCAAATTTATATCCTGGGCATCATTTTTCGGACGGAGCCAGCACGCATCTTCCACGACAGCTCCTAATTGTTCCAACACGACACCTGTAGCCAGTGAACTTGCGTCAACCCATGCATTCACTTCGTTTCCAGATACTTGCCACTCACCCTGGGCAGGATCGTTCCTATGTACTCTGGACAACGTTTCAGCCATCATTTGCCGGAGAGCATTATCATCCACCATGTCATCCCATCCTGTGGTTACTGCAGTTACTCATCGTTTTAACACTCCTGTTGCCGATCGGAGCCATCCACAAACAGGTAGATGTCCTACTAATTTACCGCAAATAGAAAACACAATGCATCTTGTCAATACACTGGGTAACTCTGAAATTGCGCTCCCTCGCTTCCATCGCAAAGTATTGCCCTTCTCATAGACCTCTAGCCCTAACACGGGCGCCCCATCCTTTAGGCGCTTAGGGTCTTTGCTTATTAACCCAAACGATTCCAGTTTTGTTCGAACCACATCTGCAGACATTATATCCTCATCAATGTAAATGTCATCAATATAAGCTGAAGCAGCTTTTGCTGTGGTCTCATCCTGCATCAAAACAGTTTTAATAATAGCTGTCATTATTAAGGGTGCTACATTCAGGCCAAAACCTAAACGTGTCAAACAATATCGTTTTCCCTTGATTATCACCGTCTGAAATGGCCATAATGACTCATGGACACGTATCTGCAGGTAGGCTCTCTTCAAATCCAACAGTGCTACATTACTCCCTTTCTGATGCCACTCTCATAGTCTAGCAGCGCACACATCTGCATTTCCAGTGAAAGCATCAACGTGGTGATTCAATTCTCGGTAATCCATTACGGGTCGAATTTTGTCTTTAGTAGGTTGTTCAACAGCCATGAGCGGAATTAATCCTTTGGGTGGTCCCAGACGTTCCTGTGGGTATGGTATTAACCATCCGTTTTCAATCCATATCTGAAGTTCTTCTTCATATGCGGCCTTATTCTTTGTGGAAACTTCATACTCTGGAATGGTGTTGCACAGTCGATCTGGTGCCTGGCTCATAGTCCATTTCCACTTTGCAGTCCACGCTTTTTCGTTGTCGTCAAACGTAGCACAGAAGTCCTTTTCTTCAATAGACACGGCTGCACAGACTTCTTTCCCTTCTCCAAGCATTACACCTCCAGTCGCTGTGATTATGACGCCTCCTAGTGCTTGTATCGCATCAATTCCAAACAACATGTCATAGCCAAGGGGTTTTTCTTGCATCACCAGAACATCAACTTTGGCTGTGTCACCCTTCTCAGTACAAATCGTGACTGTCCCTTCACCACAACATGCTCGGGATAAACCATTGATTGTCATAATACCGACTGGTTTCTCCCGCCACATCCGACAGTAATGTGCACTAACTATAGACCGGGAACAACCCGTGTCTATGAGTGCTGAACACTTCACATCGTCGATTTTAACGCCAATGACCGGTAATCCTGTGTTTATTGGTTGGCAAGGGGCAAGGGTGGCGATAGTACCTTGCCCCCAACCTCGTTTCCCGAACAGTTGCGAGATATGTGCCCAAACTTATTGCAGCGATAGCACTGTACCGTTCTCTGTGCTCGTGGATATACACACCTCCTATCACTTCGGCACTCCTTAGCAAAATGATTGATTTCCCCACATTTATAGCACACTGGGCCTACACGCTTATTACTATCTGGGAGAGAATCTACCTTGCCTCCATGTGGTTCGACTGCTGCATGTTGAATACTAGTTGCTGCTGCAATTGGCTCATGTTCCTTGCAGATGTTTCGAGCTCGGGCTAATAACTCGTCCGTTGTCAATTCATCAATTCGTGACGATGTCCGCAACAGTCTGCTGACCTCCTCAGGTAAGCCTACTAAAAATGCACATCTTAATATCTTATCGCTGACTCCACCAAATGGTACCGACAACTTTCGTAGGTCAGCTAGGTACACGTCAACCGTTTCCTTGGCCTGAAGTTGCCGGCTCGTAAACTGTTGCCATGCAACAAACGGATCTGTACCAAATGCTGTATACAGGCTATGTTTGATTGTATCCCAGTCTGGTTCATCCCCGAGTTGCTGGTAGACTGCATAGGCCCCTTCGATTAACCTCAGAGGAATGACTGTGGCTGGTTCTTTAATTCTGCACAGTGTACAGATCTTCTCAGCCTTTTCAACCCATTCAACAACAGACGGTCCAGCGGTAGATCCATCAAACTCAGGTATCAAGCGAAAATCGAATTTGTCCATTTTCTGCCTTTCGAGTCACCACACACCAAGCGCCGAGATAGCTTATAACTTCCAACCTCTGTATATCTCACTTATCTCTTTGAAATCCAACTTCAAAGTGAACGTCGCGCCAAAACAACAAATCAACCCTCTTTTATCTCCAACCAGGAGCATCTCATTTACATATCAGGTGGTCACATTGCAGGCATATAAAGAGACAAGGCAGCCATTTTTGTTTCTTTCTTCTTCATTCATTTACTTCCACGACCGACCCATTGAACTATGCACACATGCTAGTTAGGTAAGTCCCGCGTTTCCCTACACTACCTTTATCCCACTCGTACAAAAGAAACGTCTCTTTGACGTTTTGTGACTGTTATTCCTTATGATCTACCTTTATTGGAAACTAAACATCGGCGTCTGAGTGATTATATCCACAGACAAGCAAGAATCTAGGTTACCAACGACAAAATAGGTGTATAATTGTTATACACGCACAAGTAAGTGAAGTCATAATAATAGTGGATTGTATATGACATAACAGGTAAGTGAAGTCATAATAATAGTGGATTGTATATGACTTAACAGGTAAGTGAAGTCATAATAATAGTGGATTGTATATGACTTAACAGGTAAGTGAAGTCATAATAATAATGGATTGTATATGACTTAACAGGTAAGTGAAGTCATAATAATAGTGGATTGTATATGACTTAACAGGTAAGTGAAGTCATAATAATAGTGGATTGTATATGACTTAACAGGTAAGTGAAGTCATAATAATAGTGGATTGTATATGACTTAACAGGTAAGTGAAGTCATAATAATAGTGGATTGTATATGACTTAACAGGTAAGTGAAGTCATAATAATAGTAGATTGTATATGACTTAACAGGTAAGTGAAGTCATAATAATAGTGGATTGTATATGACTTTACAGGTAAGTGAAGTCATAATAATAGTGGATTGTATATGACTTAACTGCTGTGTTTTCTCAGTATGAAGCTGTAAAGATTAAATAGTCATACTTCACTTTTTTTTAAATTATTATTTTCATTTTTCGACTTTTTGTCTCATGCTTGAGGTCAGACGTTTCGTTAATGACTTCCAACTTTACTGTCTGTTGCCATTTTGTTTGTGTCATATCATCATCAACTGATCGTAACCATGTGTTAAGCGGCTTAGCACGTGACTTTGAGCCATCGACATGAATATGGGACACACTTTGGAGCATTTCGGATGACTGAAGATGAGTGATGTATTCATACCAGTTGAGACGTCGTAGTGCAACATACTTTCTCATGGCGGCCTGTAGAGTGAGACTAGCAATTTTTTCTATCCGATTCACTGCAGCCAGGATCTTGTTGTTCTGACGTTTCATCATTGACCATGTTTCACAGCCACACAAGAGTATGGGTCAGACATGTGTGGTGTATGCTGCCACTCTTGCATACGATGGGATCCCTGCGTTTAGTAAAATTGTTGATAGCTGCTTGAAGACTCTCCATGTAGCAGATATATGTTGGTTTATGGTTGTGTCAGTTCGCTCACTGGAGTCAATTGTGTTACTTAGGAAGGTGAATTTATTGCCTCTTTTCGAATGTTTAAGTGTAAGATCTCAGAAACATTTGATCTCTATCTGAAATATATAAATATCCGAGTGTTCCATTAAAGTTCTCCTTTACCTCTCAAAAGTTGAGTTAGTAAAGGAATAAAGAACATTCATTTTCCTCTCCTAAATTGACCAGTTAACGATGTTATAGTGTATCTTTCTTGTAGTCTCTTGGTTTTACCGGATACCAGGACAATAATTCATCTGATATGGTTGAGTATCCAGCTTAGTGCTATTACTAGAGGCAACATCATTCGGAAAAGGTGCACCATTCTTCTTATAAGCCAGTGTGCGATAGCCATACCAATGGCATTCAAATCTTCTCCAGTAGGCATTAAAATTATCCCAAGTAGGCATTAAAATTTTCTCCAGTAGGCATTCAAATTCTCCCCAGTAGGCATTCAAATCCTCTCCAGTAGGCATTAAAATTATCCCAAGTAGGCATTAAAATTTTCTCCAGTAGGCATTCAAATTCTTCCCAGTAGGCATTCAAATTATTCCCAGTAGGCATTCAAATCCTTTTCAGTAGACATTCAAATTATCCCCAGTAGGCATTCAAATCCTCTCTAGTTGGCATTCAAATTCCTCCGAGTAGGCATTCAAATTGTCCCCAGTAGGCATTCAAATCCTTTCCAGTAAACATTCAAATTATCCCCAGTAGACATTCAAATCCTCTCCAGTAGGCATTCAAATTCTTCCCAGTAGGCATTCAAATCCTTTTCAGTAGGCATTCAAATTATCCGCAGTAGGCATTCAAATCCTCTCTAGTTGGTATTCAAATTCCTCCGAGTAGGCATTCAAATTGTCCCCAGTAGGCATTCAAATCCTCTCTAGTAGGCATTCAAATTCTTTCCAGTTGACATTCAAATTATTCTCAGTAGACATTCATATCCTCTCCAGTCAGTAAGTAATTTAAATTCTTCCCAGTAGGCATTCAAATTATCCTCAGTAGGCATTCAAATGCTCTCCAGTAGGCATTCAAATTCTTACCAGTAAGCAATTCAAATTTTTCCCAGTAGGCATTCAAATTTTGTGTGTACAAACAAACTTTTGTCAGATGGAATCGTTTGAACGCAATAACTTTTCTCTCATTTCGAAGCTTTTGTTTTTTCTCGCAGTAAACTTCAAACTATTTTGGCTATGGATGTTGAACCGTCGAACCGAGAAATTAGTTTCATGTCAAATTTTCGATCCGTCATCTTTATTTCATGGGTAATTGCCGAGACGCTTTGTACACAACATTTGCGACAAACTCATTTAGGGCATACAAACAGTGCATCGATCGATGGCTACGTCAGAGTGAATACGTTGATATCTATATTGCAGAAATACACAGACTTCTAACATTATTTGGCCGGCTTCCGAACCGTGCTCTGGTATCCGCCATCTAAAAACAAAAGCTATAAGCGATGTGTAATCAAAACCATCGACAGAAATTACTACTTTCAGGTTTTATGTGTTTTTCATGTCACTCATCGGTTTGTGTAAATTTGCATAAGCATGATATCCCAAATGGTCCAATTCTTTATCGCTAGAACAACTTCCTATATAGAGCTGAAAATAAACTTCCTTTCAGTCTTGGGAGACAATGGATACCCCTCTGTAAGTCTGCCTGCGTGTGTAATTGTGAAGCAAGGGTTGCACAATCTGCACACACCTCACCTGAATCGACACTGCTTGATTTCAGTGGCAAGGAAAAGTGCAAGACGACTAAAAACAATGCTGAAATAAGCAGAGAGCACATACAGCACCGGATATTTATACAGGGTCACCAATTTTAGTAATGACCAGGCTCAATGTCGCTTAACTTTGCAAATCTAATTTGAACTCAATTCAATCAATTAAATGTTAAGTTATCGTTTATTTATTTTCTCACATTTTGATTGGATAAGCGCTTTGGCATTTTCCAGCCGTCTACGTAAACATCCGGAAACTACCGACGCCAAGTCAATTTTAGCTCGGGTCTTAATCTAGATAAGTACCCACTGATGATTTCGCAAATATGAAACGTATATGTACGTAGATAATATTTAAATATGAATTTCAAATAAATAGGGCAACGTAGATAATATTTAAATATTATCTACGTTGCCCTATTTATTTGAAACTCCCATGGTTGGGTTCTGACGGCCTTGACATTGTTAAAAGGAGTTCTTCTTCTACTCAACGTTGTTTTCCAGCAACAATGTTGAGAGTAGTTTACACGACTTGAACCTTTTTCTCTTCTTTTCGTAAAGATGTTTTGCCAGCCATTCAAAAGAATTCTGTTGTTTATAAATTCATGTGTCAGTGTGGAGCTGACTACGTTGGCAAGACATCCCAAAGATTAGAATTTAGAATATCCCAACACATACCACGTGATATTCGCTTATACAAGGTTTCGAGATAATCCGGGTATTTTCAGGTACAGGAATCAGCCATCGGTAATCACCTCATTAGTACAAATAGTTGTTCTGACAAGTATTCCGATGGGTGGTTTTCTGTTTTACACAGTGCCAGGTCGAACTACCATCTCAATATTATTGAGGCGTTAGTTATTAACAATTCTCGACCTAGTCTGTGTAGACAAAAGATTTTGAAGCATCAGTTGGAGATATTTAATGATTCAAAGCCACCATAACGTTGAGAGATTTACCTTTTTTTCTTTTTTTTTCCTCTCTCAATCGTTTTCTCCAACTGAAACAATTTTTTCCGCTCATATCTCATTCGACTTTTAGTTTTTAATTTACCATTCTGGCGTTTCCTCTTAGAGGGTCAGACGATAAGGCCTTAAGGTAATTTTAATAATTTTCCTTTTTTTTTCCACCCGCCTGTTTCATTGATTAAATAATGCTTCCTCTAAAATATATATATATATATATATATACTGGATGAATGCTTGCAAATTCAAGGTGGCTTTGTGAACCGAGTTCAGGCCCTATGACCGTCTGAGATAGTTACTTCCTTGTGCTGATGAGAGCCATAAGCTTGAAACGACGTCGTGCATACGTAAAATATTAATAAGAAATAATTTTATATATATGAAAATATATATATATATAAATAGTGAGAGAGAGAGAAATTTTTGTACCGTTATAGCATGTAGCGTACAAAATTTTGTCTCTGTTAAAGTATATGGCTTACATTTTTAATGTGGCCTACGAAATTCTGTCTTTGTTATAGTATGTGTCCTACCTTTTGAATGTGGCCTACGAAATTCTGTCTCTGTTATAGTATGTGGCCTACATGTTGAATGTGGCCTGCGAAATTCTGTCTCTGTTATAGTATGTGGCCTACCTTTTGAATGTGGCCTACAAAATTATGTCTCTGTTATAGTATGTGGCCTACCTTTTGAATGTGGCCTACGAAATTCTGTCTCTGTTATAGTATGTGGCCTACCTTTTGAATGTGGCCTACGAAATTCTGTTTTTGTTATAGTATGTGGCCTACCTTTTGAATGTGGCCTACGAAATTCTGTCTCTGTTATAGTATGTGGCCTACCTTTTGAATGTGGCCTACGAAATTCTGTCTCTGTTATAGTATGTGGCCTACCCTTTGAATGTGGCCTACGAAATTTTGTCTCTGTTATAGTATGTGGCCTACCTTTTGAATGTGGCCTACAAAATTATGTCTCTGTTATAGTATGTGGCCTACCTTTTGAACGTGGCCTACGAAATTCTGTCTCTGTTATAGTATGTGGCCTACCTTTTGAATGTGGCCTACGAAATTCTGTCTCTGTTTTAGTATGTGGCTTACTTTTTGAATGTGGCCTACGAAATTCTGTCTCTGTTATAGTATGTGTCCTACCTTTTGAATGTGGCCTACGAAAATCTGTCTTTGTTTTAGTATGTGGCCTACCCTTTGAATGTGGCCTACGAAATTCTGTCTTTGTTATAGTATGTGGCCTACCTTTTGAATGTGGCCTACGAAATTATGTTTTTGTTATAGTATGTGTCCTACCTTTTGAATGTGGCCTACGAAATTATGTCTCTGTTATAGCATTTGGCCTACCTTTCGAATGTGGATTACGAAATTCTGTTTTTGTTATAGCATTTGGCCTACCTTTTGAATGTGGCCTACTAAATTATGTCTCTGTTATAGCATTTGGCCTACCTTTCGAATGTGGATTACGAAATTCTGTTTTTGTTATAGTATGTCTCCTACCTTTTTAATGTGGATTACGAAATTATGTCTCTGTTATAGCATTTGGCCTACCTTTCGAATGTGGATTACGAAATTCTGTTTTTGTTATAGTATGTCTCCTACATTTTTAATGTGGCCTACGAAATTATGTCTCTTTTATAGCATTTGGCCTACCTTTTGAATGTGGATTACGAAATTCTGTTTTTGTTATAGTATGTCTCCTACCCTTTGAATGTGGCCTACGAAATTATGTCTCTGTAATAGCATTTGGCCTACCTTTTGAATGTGGCCTACGAAATTTTGTCTCTGTTATAGTATGTGGCCTACCTTTTGAATGTGGCCTACAAAATTATGTCTCTGTTATAGTATGTGGCCTACTTTTTGAACGTGGCCTACAAAATTCTGTCTCTGTTATAGTATGTGGCCTACCTTTTGAATGTGGCCTACGAAATTCTGTCTCTGTTTTAGTATGTGGCTTACTTTTTGAATGTGGCCTACGAAATTCTGTCTCTGTTATAGTATGTGTCCTACCTTTTGAATGTGGCCTACGAAATTCTGTCTCTGTTATAGTATGTGGCCTACCCTTTGAATGTGTTGCCTACGAAATTCTGTCTTTGTTATAGTATGTGGCCTACCTTTTGAATGTGGCCTACGAAATTATGTTTTTGTTATAGTATGTGTCCTACCTTTTGAATGTGGCCTACGAAATTATGTCTCTGTTATAGCATTTGGCCTACCTTTTGAATGTGGATTACGAAATTCTGTTTTTGTTATAGCATTTGGCCTACCTTTTGAATGTGGCCTACGAAATTATGTCTCTGTTATAGCATTTGGCCTACCTTTCGAATGTGGATTACGAAATTCTGTTTTTGTTATAGTATGTCTCCTACCTTTTTAATGTGGCCTACGAAATTATGTCTCTTTTATAGCATTTGGCCTACCTTTCGAATGTGGATTACGAAATTCTGTTTTTGTTATAGTATGTCTCCTACCTTTTTAATGTGGATTACGAAATTATGTCTCTGTTATAGCATTTGGCTTACCTTTTGAATGTGGATTACGAAATTCTGTTTTTGTTATAGTATGTCTCCTACCTTTTTAATGTGGCCTACGAAATTATGTCTCTTTTATAGCATTTGGCCTACCTTTCGAATGTGGATTACGAAATTCTGTTTTTGTTATAGTATGTCTCCTACCTTTTGAATGTGGCCTACGAAATTATGTCTCTGTTATAGCATTTGGCTTACCTTTTGAATGTGGATTACGAAATTCTGTTTTTGTTATAGTATGTCTCCTACCTTTTGAATGTGGCCTACGAAATTATGTCTCTGTTATAGCATTTGGCCTACCTTTTGAATGTGGATTACGAAATTCTGTTTTTGTTATAGTATGTCTCCTACCTTTTGAATGTGGCCTACGAAATTATGTCCCTTTTATAGCATTTGGCCTACCTTTTGAATGTGGATTACGAAATTCTGTTTTTGTTATAGTATGTCTCCTACCTTTTGAATGTGGCCTACGAAATTATGTCTCTGTTATAGCATTTGGCCTACCTTTTGAATGTGGATTACGAAATTCTGTTTTTGTTATAGCATTTGGCCTACCTTTTGAATGTGGCCTACGAAATTATGTCTCTGTTATAGTATGTGGCCTACCTTTCGAATGTGGATTACGAAATTCTGTTTTTGTTATAGCATTTGGCCTACCTTTTGAATGTGGCCTACGAAATTATGTCTCTGTTATAGCATTTGGCCTACCTTTCGAATGTGGATTACGAAATTCTGTTTTTGTTATAGTATGTCTCCTACCTTTTTAATGTGGCCTACGAAATTATGTCTCTGTTATAGCATTTGGCCTACCTTTTGAATGTGGATTACGAAATTCTGTTTTTGTTATAGCATTTGGCCTACTTTTTGAATGTGGCCTACAAAATTATGTCTCTGTTATAGCATTTGGCCTACCTTTTGAATGTGGATTACGAAATTCTGTTTTTGTTATAGCATTTGGCCTACCTTTTGAATGTGGCCTACGAAATTATGTCTCTGTTATAGCATTTGGCCTACCTTTCGAATGTGGATTATGAAATTCTGTTTTTGTTATAGTATGTCTCCTACCTTTTTAATGTGGCCTACGAAATTATGTCTCTGTTATAGCATTTGGCCTACCTTTCGAATGTGGATTACGAAATTCTGTTTTTGTTATAGTATGTCTCCTACCTTTTTAATGTGGCCTACGAAATTATGTCTCTGTTATAGCATTTGGCTTACCTTTTGAATGTGGATTACGAAATTCTGTTTTTGTTATAGTATGTCTCCTACCTTTTGAATGTGGCCTACGAAATTATTTCTCTGTTATAGCATTTGGCCTACCTTTTGAATGGGGATTACGAAATTCTGTTTTTGTTATAGTATGTCTCCTACCTTTTGAATGTGGCCTACGAAATTATGTCTCTGTTATAGCATTTGGCCTACTTTTTGAATGTGGATTACGAAATTCTGTTTTTGTTATAGTATGCGTCCTACCTTTTGAATGTGGCCTACAAAATTATGTCTCTGTTATAGTATGTGGCCTACCTTTTGAATGTGGCCTACGAAATTCTGTCTCTGTTATAGTATGTTGCTTACCTTTTGAATGTGGCCTACAAAATTCTGTCTCTGTTATAGTATGTGGCCTAATTTTTGAATGTGGCCTACGAAATTCTGTCTCTGTTATAGTATGTGGCTTACCTTTTGAATGTGGCCTACGAAATTCTGTCTTTGTAATAGTATTGTCCTACGTTTCAGATGTGGCCTATAAAATTTTGTCTCTGTTATAGTATGTGGCTTACCTTTTAAATGTGGCCTACGAAATTCTGTCTTTGTTATAGTATTGTCCTACCTTTTAGATGTGGCCTATAAAATTTTGTCTCTGTTATAGTATGTGGCTTACCTTTTCAATGTGGCCTACGAAATTCTGTCTTTGTTATAGTATTGTCCTACCTTTTTAATGTGGCCTATAAAATTTTGTCTCTGTTATAGTATGTGGCCTACTTTTTGAATGTGGCCTAAAAAATTTTGTTTCTGTTATAATACGTGTCTTACATTTTGAATGTGGCCTACAAAATTCTGTCTTTGTTATAGTATGTGGCCTATCTTTTGAATGTGGCCTACGAAATTATGTTTTTGTTATAGTATGTGTCCTACCTTTTGAATGTGGCCTACGAAATTATGTCTCTGTTATAGCATTTGGCCTACTTTTGAATGTGGATTACGAAATTCTGTTTTTGTTATAGCATTTGGCCTACCTTTTGAATTTGGCCTACGAAATTATGTCTCTGTTATAGCATTTGGCCTACTTTTCGAATGTGGATTACGAAATTCTGTTTTTGTTATAGTATGTCTCCCCCTTTTTTAATGTGGCCTACGAAATTATGTCTCTGTTATAGCATTTGGCCTACCTTTTGAATGTGGATTACGAAATTCTGTTTTTGTTATAGTATGTCTCCTACCTTTTGAATGTGGCCTACGAAATTATGTCTCTGTTATAGCATTTGGCTTACCTTTTGAATGTGGATTACGAAATTCTGTTTTTGTTATAGTATGTCTCCTACCTTTTGAATGTGGCCTACGAAATAATGTCTCTGTTATAGCATTTGGCCTACCTTTTGAATGTTGATTACGAAATTCTGTTTTTGTTATAGTATGTCTCCTAACTTTTTGAATGTGGCCTACGAAATTATTTCTCTGTTATAGCATTTGGCCTACCTTTTGAATGTGGATTACGAAATTCTTTTTTTGTTATAGTATGCGTCCTACCTTTTGAATGTGGCCTACTAAATTATGTCTCTGTTATAGTATGTGGCCTACCTTTTGAATGTGGCCTACGAAATTCTGTCTCTGTTATAGTATGTGGCTTACCTTTTGAATGTGGCCTACGAAATTCTGTCTTTGTTATAGTATTGTCCTACCTTTTTAATGTGGCCTATAAAATTTTGTCTCTGTTATAGTATGTGGCCTACTTTTTGAATGTGGCCTAAAAAATTCTGTTTCTGTTATAATACGTGTCTTACATTTTGAATGTGGCCTACAAAATTCTGTCTTTGTTATTGTATGTGGCCTACCTTAAAAATCATGTTATAAGGAAGTCTAATAACTGCCAGGTAATACATAGTCTTAGAACTTCTGTGGTGCTTCTGCTGTTTGACACACCAGTGAAATCTGACGAAATCCAAGAAATAAAAAGATAAAGAAAAATAATTTACAAGAGAAAGAAAACAAAGAAAAAGAAGAAACGAAAGGGGAGAAAAAACAAAAATAATGGGATGTCTCCATTCTTCATTCTGTTTTTCTTTATTTTTCTTTTTTTCCCTGTCATTTTTCTTTTCTAATTCATGTTAAAACATTTTCTTTCTTTTGTGTTCAAGTCATGTTTATACTACACACACACACACACACACACACATATATATATATATATATATATATATATATATATATATATATATATATATATATTTTTTTTTTTGACATAGTCTACCCCAAACAAGGCAGGCCGCCACTGTAGACGTAAGGGGCTACTGAGAAAAAAGAAGAGGGGAGAAGGTAGGGGGCAGTCAACCTAGATTGGGATCTGCGCAGCGAGATGTCTGTTTACATTAGTTTTAAACTTCTGCATGTCTGTACTGTCGGGGAAACAGGGGACAGGGAGGGAGTTCCAGAGGCCAGCAACACGAGAAAAGAAGCTATTTGAGTAGAAAGCTCTCCGGCATCTGGGGACCTCCACAGTGAATGAATGAGATTTCGTTGATTGTCGAGTTAGTCTAGTGAATTTACGTCGAGGGGGCACCAGAGTAGCCAGGTCATCAGAGCATAATCCATTGAAGTATTTATAAAACAAGCACAAGGATGCTACATTGTGGCGATGGGACAGGGACTGGAGCTTGGTTGACAGTGAGGGACCTATTAGGTTGACGATTCTTTTTTGGACCTTGTCAAGGAGGGAGAGACTAGTAGATGATGCACCAGCCCAGATGTGACAACAATATATATATATATATATATATATATATATATATATATATATATATATGTGTGTGTGTGTGTGTGTGTAAAGGAACTTTTTTCTGGCTGAAATGCATAAAAAAACATTTTTGATTTTTTTTGCTTGAGGATTTTTCTCCAGAAGTGATCTGATGGTCTTTTAATAGGGCTGCATGGACGAAAGGTCCTGGTAATTATATATTTATTTCTGGTTGTTCGTTTCTGTGCGAAACAGTTGTCACGAGTTACATTAATTTTTTTTATTATTCGTTGAGTAAAAACACGAATAAAGACTTGGTAATTAGAATTTAAAATACTATTGTTTACTTATATATGCTGTTTTCTTAAATTTTAACATTCATTGAGCTTCTACATTGAACAATTCTGTGAAAATTGAATAGAATATATATACCCAAATATATATTTCCATATATATATATATATATATATATATATATATATATATATATATATATATATATAATCGAGTACTCCATGAAAATTGATAAAGATAAACATTATGCTTCGCCTGTGTTTGCACTCGCTATTTATCTATCTATCTATCTATCTATCTATCTATCTATATATATATATATATATATATATATATATATATATATATATATATATTACTAAACTATTCATATGAAATCATATAATTACGTCAGTTATTAATTTTTTCATATATGAATTATTATTATCATTTCTGATGACCTAAACAAGAATAAACGTCCACCGTTGACTTTTTTAATGGGAGAGTGTAGTAAGATTTCTTTCAAAATTAATTCCAGATATTGGAGTAACTTTGAGGTGGTTATCTTACGTGCCATTTGCTTTCTTGCTTCTCCTCACAACTTGAAATGGTTTAGTCTGAGGGCTAGAAAAAGGCACGTGATTTACTCACTAATTTTTGCGTGATAGGATGAATACATATATTTATTTATATACAAATAAATACACATTGGTGTTTATTATATAGTGAAGTGTGTGTGTGTGTGTGTGTTTTGAATGCCGGGAAAAAGAAGTACAATTTAATTAAAGAAATGAATGCGAGAATGTCAAAAATGTGAGTCTTGTAGCTTCCTGCCGATTTTTCTGTCTTAATTCGTGGGAAGGAAAACAAATCTGTTTTTAACGTGATTAAATCTTCATAATATTTGAAAATAAAATCAACGATGCATTCGTTTTGGCGGACTCGCTTTTGTAAACAAATTTTGCTGCTGCTTTCAGCTTCAATGGCTGAGGAGTTTGCATCTTTACAATAAAACCACCATGAAACACAAGACAATATCCTCATGGACACCATTTTTTTTTTCTTTTTATCATTGGGTCACCACGTTTCAAGACCGATAGCCACTCGAGGATAAGAGTCGCCAACCTAATAGGTCCCTCACTGTCAACCAAGCTCCAGTCCCTGTCCCATCGCCACAATGTAGCTTCCTTGTGTTTGTTTTACAAATACTTCAATGGATTATGCTCCGATGAATTGGCTACTCTGGTGCTCCCTCGACGTAAATTCACTAGACCAACTAGACAATCAACTAAATCCCATCCATTCACTGTGGAGGTCCCCAGATGCTGGAGAGCCTTCTACTCAAATAGCTTCTTTCCTCGTGCTGCTGGCCTCTGGAACTCCCTCCCTGTCCTCTGTTTCCCCGACAGTACTGACAGAAATTTAAAACTAATGTAAACAGACATCTCGCTGCGCAGATCCCAGTTTAGGTTGACTCCTCCAACCTTCTCCCCTTTTCTTTCTTCTCAGTAGCCCCTTACGTCTACAGTGGCGGCCTGCCTTGTTTGAGGTGAACTACGTTAAAAAGATTTTTTTAAATGAGCTTGAACGATTGCCAGCCGAAATTGATCAATGCCATGAACGAAGTTTAATTATATATAGAACGGTTCAATACAAGTACTTGTTGACATTTGATTTAAAGACGACTGTTGTAGTCTGCAAGGAAGCAGTACCGCAGTATTGTGTTCCAGAGAGGGGAAACCCTTGCAAAGAAGCTCTGTCCATAGAATATCTGCCTGACGCTAGGAACATGAAGAAGGAAAGTCTTTTTCTGTTGTGGTACAAAAGACGAGTTCTTGCTGTGAATGTCTTACGATGAGTAACCAGAGATTGGAGCTCAGTCGAGAACCTTCCACTAAAATAACCATCCCCTATTTTATAGTAAACGAGACATACTCATGACCCGTTGGGTCACAACCACTATTACTATTTATTCCACTTTGATTTCATTCGAAAATTCATAAATTGTTACATATCTCTTTAGACATTCTTCTTGCATAACTAAAAATACTTCTATGTTATCTTTATTATTTACTCACTAGGAATTTTCACACATAATCAGTGGTATTCCCTGGAGTCTGAGTGAAAATAAATCTACCCCGATTTTCAGCACTCTCCGCCTCTTTCAATATCCATTACAAGTCAATTTGCGTTATCGCAACAGCCGTTTACTATTGAATTTTCGCTGCCGCCGACTGTTTATCTTCTCTGGAATTTGAGTGGCAATAAGCCTCCCCAAGGTTTCAGGACACATTATTATTATTATTATTATTATTATTATTATTATTATTATTATTATTATTATTTAGAATTAAAAAGACTTATTATTTTGCCATTTAATTTACACACGTGTTTGCAGTTTGTATAGACACGTATGTAAATTAGATGTCTACACTGAAAAAAAAAGAGTCATTCTTTCTCTAAATACTCACAAAGACATTAAGAAATATTAGAGAGAGAAGGAGCGAGATAAATACATAGAAAGAAATATAAGTGAGAGATCGAGGAACTTGTTCAGTTAATTATAAATAACGGATAATTAGAATAATCAAAATATATTTTTTTAAACATACCTCAATCCCAGAACTAAGGTATATTTTAGCATATATTTTGTGTTATTACAGTATATAAGAGAAGAAGCCTTAGAGAAACAAACGTTGATTAACTAATATTTAGTATAATAGTAGATGTTGTGTTTTGTGAATTCTGTTATTACTTTCTTCTATTCACACATTTCTGTAGCAGTTACATCACAAAAGATCTATGTTCTCTTGTATATACACGCAATCTCTTGCATAACAATACGTTGTGATTCGGTTGGCAAAAACAGACACCTTCAAACTCGCGATTAGCACATCACTGCGCATGCATACTCGCAGCTTTGTCTAATTTCCGCTGAAAACTGGATGCCCGCCAAATACAACAGTTTGAGTCGAAACGTCAATGTAGACAGATATGGCATTTCCTCTCGCCTCTCATCATTGGTGATGAGAGGCAGGAATAGACTCAACATAAACTTGGACTCAATTACCTTCCTACTATAATACGTGCATGTCGAACCAACTTGGTGATGAGAGGCAGAAATAGACTCAACATAAACTTGGACTCAATTACCTTCCTACTATAATACGTGCATGTCGAACCAACTTGGTGATGAGAGGCAGAAATAGACTCAACATAAACTTGGACTCAATTACCTTCCTACTATAATACGTGCATGTCGAACCAACTTGGTGATGAGAGGCAGAAATAGACTCAACATAAACTTGGACTCAATTACCTTCCTACTATAATACGTGCATGTCGAACCAACTTGGTGATGAGAGGCAGAAATAGACTCAACATAAACTTGGACTCAATTACCTTCCTACTATAATACGTGCATGTCGAACCAACTTGGTGATGAGAGGCAGAAATAGACTCAACATAAACTTGGACTCAATTACCTTCCTACTATAATACGTGCATGTCGAACCAACTTGGTGATGAGAGGCAGAAATAGACTCAACATAAACTTGGACTCAATTACCTTCCTACTATAATACGTGCATGTCGAACCAACTTGGTGATGAGAGGCAGAAATAGACTCAACATAAACTTGGACTCAATTACCTTCCTACTATAATACGTGCATGTCGAACCAACTTGGTGATGAGAGGCAGAAATAGACTCAACATAAACTTGGACTCAATTACCTTCCTACTATAATACGTGCATGTCGAACCAACTTGGTGATGAGAGGCAGAAATAGACTCAACATAAACTTGGACTCAATTACCTTCCTACTATAATACGTGCATGTCGAACCAACTTGGTGATGAGAGGCAGAAATAGACTCAACATAAACTTGGACTCAATTACCTTCCTACTATAATACGTGCATGTCGAACCAACTTGGTGATGAGAGGCAGAAATAGACTCAACATAAACTTGGACTCAATTACCTTCCTACTATAATACGTGCATGTCGAACCAACTTGGTGATGAGAGGCAGAAATAGACTCAACATAAACTTGGACTCAATTACCTTCCTACTATAATACGTGCATGTCGAACCAACTTGGTGATGAGAGGCAGAAATAGACTCAACATAAACTTGGACTCAATTACCTTCCTACTATAATACGTGCATGTCGAACCAACTTGGTGATGAGAGGCAGAAATAGACTCAACATAAACTTGGACTCAATTACCTTCCTACTATAATACGTGCATGTCGAACCAACTTGGTGATGAGAGGCAGAAATAGACTCAACATAAACTTGGACTCAATTACCTTCCTACTATAATACGTGCATGTCGAACCAACTTGGTGATGAGAGGCAGAAATAGACTCAACATAAACTTGGACTCAATTACCTTCCTACTATAATACGTGCATGTCGAACCAACTTGGTGATGAGAGGCAGAAATAGACTCAACATAAACTTGGACTCAATTACCTTCCTACTATAATACGTGCATGTCGAACCAACTTGGTGATGAGAGGCAGAAATAGACTCAACATAAACTTGGACTCAATTACCTTCCTACTATAATACGTGCATGTCGAACCAACTTGGTGATGAGAGGCAGAAATAGACTCAACATAAACTTGGACTCAATTACCTTCCTACTATAATACGTGCATGTCGAACCAACTTGGTGATGAGAGGCAGAAATAGACTCAACATAAACTTGGACTCAATTACCTTCCTACTATAATACGTGCATGTCGAACCAACTTGGTGATGAGAGGCAGAAATAGACTCAACATAAACTTGGACTCAATTACCTTCCTACTATAATACGTGCATGTCGAACCAACTTGCCTTACATGTTTACGTTTCTGTATTCCTATGTCTCTGTTAAATAAAGATTGATTTATATTATTGAAGGGAAGACGTTAGAATTTTGAACTTCGGTGACCGTTTTCTTATTCAATTCAAGTCTGATACGTACAGACTCTGATAACTCAGCAGAATGGCTTTTTTGCATCTAGACACTCAACCAACCACTTTACAACTCGACAAATTAGCGTACCCGGTGTGCTTAAAAGCATACGACCTTCCGAACACTCTACATACATTCCTTTTTAGTTTTACATGTTAACATGAGTCATGGTACACAAAGACTAAAGCCCCTTTTTAATTTTACATGTTAGCATGAGTCATGGTACACAAAGACAAAAGGCCCTTTTTAGTTTTAAATGTTAGCATGAGTCATGGTACACAGACAAAAAGCCATGTTTAGTTTTACTTATTAACATAAGTCATGGTACACAAAGACAAAAAGCCATTTTTAGTTTTATGTGTTAGCATGAGTGATGATACACAAAAACAAAAGGCCCTTTTTAGTTTTACATGTTAGCATAAGTCATGGTACACAAAGACAAAAGGCCAATTTTTGTTTTATGTGTTAGCATGAGTGATGATACACAAAGACAAAAGGCCCTTTTTAGTTTTACTTATTAACATAAGTCATGGTACACAAAGACAAAAGGCCATTTTTAGTTTTACATGTTAGCATGAGTCATGGTACACAAAGACAAGAGGCCCTTTTTAGTTATACATGTGAACATGAGGCATGGTACACAAAGACAAAAGGCCCTTTTTAGTTTTACATGTGAACATGAGGCATGTGAACATTTTCCACTTTCGAGTTAATTTAATATTGCCAAGATTATAACACTTGAGACGGAACTCATAACTTCCCAGACATTTTTACTTGCATAAAAGTCCGACTGAAATATGTGTTCATTTTCAACAAAAATTACAGAAATAAAAATAAATCAATATACATCTAAATATGAATAAATGCGAAAGTTTTCTTCATTTATCACTTCTACATTAGCACAAGAACTGCTTACTCTTATTTAAATCAATATTACAGCATAGTTTTTTTTTAAATACTGTATATATTGTAGAGACAAAAGGCCCAACGACACCTATTTGAAAGACTGATTTGCCTAACATTTTTTTAAGCCGTTCATAATGAATTAATCTTTGGTGTTATTCATTTGTAATTTTATTGTCTTATTTTTTCCATATACATGCAATAATTTTGTCGATATCAACAGTAATTAATTAAAGTGATTTAATAATAAAAAAGATAAATTATTAAACTTTTTAAAAATATTTGATGATTAATTTTCAGGAGAGGTAATTAAAATTAAATTAACTAGAAAGAAAGATATACAAGGCATAAGCAACAGGCGAATTGATTTCTTCTTTCTTTTCATTTCATTACGGTCTTATTTAAAACATTAAAAATTATGTATAAAAATTACAAAAATGTTCATATCTATTTATATGAATAAATGTTATTTTTTTATATATTTATATGAATACATGACAAAATGTTTGTTTTGTGTTTACAACAAACCTTTTAATGAAATGTTTATTATTTCACATTTTTGTTTCTAGTATTTCAGATAGAAAACTTTAAGAAGCGATAGTGAGCTGGCAAAACCAGCTAGTATATGTATAAAGAACAAGGAAAATTATAACACTTGAGATGGAACTCTTATACTTGCATAAAAGTCAGACTAAAATATGTGTTCGTTTTCAACAAAAATTACAAGAAATAAAAATAAATCAATGTGCATAAAGTATAAAGAACAAGAAATATTTTATAAATCACAAAGATAATACAAATATTCAGAGTAACGTGTAAATGCAAAGGAAAACAACGCTTAAGACCACACGAGTTTTAGGACATTTGAATAATTCGTTATTTGATAAAGAGCTCTTACCTCGAAATATATCATGGAACATTGTCACACACACTAGATCACTGTGTAGAAGTTAAGACTAAAAAAATAAATAATGAATTTAAAAAATAACTTCGTTCTTATCTTCCTTCTAAACATTGGCATATTTAAACTTCTTGCATTGTGATAGCTTTTTATTATCCCTTTATATTCATAGAAGTTAAAATTTAAAATATGTCGTGCGTCTCTGACGTAGAAAGAATGTTTATATTTATTTTTTTTATTAAAAAACCCCATAGACGTTAAAATTCGAAAATATGTGGTGGGTCTATGAAGTGGAATGAATGTCTTTTTTTTTCTTTTTTTTTTTTTAATAGTAGTGTTATGTATAAAGTTTTGTCAAAAAAAAAACGAAAAAAAAAAACATTCATCCACTTCATAGACGCATCAATCACATATTTCGAATTTTAACGTCTATGGGTTTGTTTGTTATTTTTTCTCAAAGAAAAGAATAAAAATATATTTTTAAACTTCCACATTTTTCTTCAAATTAGTCATCTTGAGAAAAACTTCTTTTTTTTTAAATTGCCTATGTAGTCACTACAAAAAACAATAATTCGCAACAAAAAAACAAACGAGTTTATGTGTTAGTCATTCTCAACATCGGTTAAGAACAGGTTAGGCGGACTTAGAGCAATACCCCCCATCCCATACTTTTTCTTCATTTTTTTCCTCTATTCTAATGAAATCGTCATCGTCATCATCATCATCATCATAATCATTATCATCATCATCAGCAGCAGCAGCATCACCATCATCATCATCATCATCATCACCATCATCATCATTATCAGCAGCAGCAGCATCATCACCAGCATCATATCATCAGTATCATCACCAGCATCACCAGCATCACCAGCATCATAATCATCACCAGCATCACTATCATCAGTATCATCATCATCATCATCATCATCATCATCATCATCATCAGTATCATCACCATCATCATCAACATCATCATCATCATCATCATCACCAGCATCATCACCACCACCACCATCATCATCATCATCATCATCATCATCATCATCAATAAAGACGAAACATCGATGAACATATAAACAATTTTCGGTTTTCCGTTTTTTTCATTTTTGCATATATGTATATATATATATATATATATGCATCATTGAAGGATTACTGAAAACCTAATCTTGTATAGCTGTAACTGGCGCTTGAAATTGAGCCGGAGACTTGAATTCCAAATTTCTCTTGCTTCTCCCAACAAGATAAGAGATACAAAGAGACTCTTGTGGGAAACGCGTTCGGAGTTTTATCTCTGCAACAAATTTATATACATGATATCGGTCAAGCCGACTAGCAAATCAAATTTAGAATTCGTAAGTATTGATACGCTGGAAAGCTGGGCTATAAGGCGAAGACCTCGATTCAACCGGTAAGCAAAAGTAGATTTCAAGCCCTGATGCCCAAGGGTGTTGTATCTCTATGGATAAAATGCGAGTTTCTGTTAATCAAGTACCCGGTATCAGATGCAGTTGTCAATACATCCTCTCAAGACGGATGGCATCAGATTTATTGCCTGATTTCTCTTCAGGGCTTTCAAAAGACCTTCAGAAGATATATGTGCATTTGTGGAGAGAAATACACTTACTTTTAAAAGTGTACATTTGCATCAAAGATAATGGGAAAATGAAATACATATTTCTATCTGGAGATTAAAATAAAGGTGTCAAATACTGAAGAGTATAATGGATACGAGTACAGACTATGGAATTGTATAGACTACTGTTGTCATATTTTAGCTGGTGAATCTCTGCCCCATTTGAGGGTTCTGGATAAGGTTCAGAAGCGTATCTGTAATTTTCTTTCTTCTTCCCTGCACCCTCTCTTTCACAGACGTGATGTTACTAGTCTCAGTTTTTTCTATAAGTTCTATTATGGTATGCAATCTTCAGAATTGTCTGATATATTCCTTACTTCCCTTGTTCCACTTCGTTTGATTCATTGGTCTAGTGGTCTTCGACTATTCCTTGTTTTGATACCTCGTTATAATACAGCTTCCTATTCGGTAGTTTATTTCCAAGTACTCAGGGCTTATGGAACTCTCTTCCTGCTGACTGTTTTCCTCCTACCTACTACCTCAATCTTTTCAAGACTAAGGACAATAGGCATCTTCTGTCTTTGCAATAATCATCTTTCATATTTTTAGCTCCTTACATTAAGTGGCTTCATGTCTTGTCTGGAGCGACTTCCATAGAAATATTTAAATTGGCTATGTAGGCTCTACAACAAACAATAATCCGAAAAAGAAAACGAGTTGATGTGTTAGTCATTCTCACCATCGGTTAAGAACCGGTTAGGCGGACTCAGAGCAATACCTTTCTCCGATGAATTGGCTACTCTGGTGCCCCCTCGACGTAAATTCACTAGACTATCAACTAAATCCCATCCATTCACTGTGGAGGTCCCCAGATGCCGGAGAGCTTTCTACTCAAATAGCTTTTTTCCTCGTGCTGCTGGCCTCTGGAACTCTCCCCCCCCCCTGCCCCCTGTTTCCCCGACAGTACAGACATGCAGAAATTTAAAACTAATGTAAACAGACATCTTGCTGTGGAGATCCCAATTTAGGTTGAGCCCCCCCCCCACCTTCTCCCCTTTTCTTTTTTCTCAGTAGCCCCTTACGTCTACAGTGGCGGCCTGCCTTGTTTGGGGTGAACTATGTTAAAAAAAAAATTTATTTAAATACCTCCCCCCCCCAAAATCTTTTTCTTCATTTCTTTTTCTCTATTTTAATGAATTCATCATCATCATCATCATCATCATCATCATCATCATCATCATCATCATCATCATCATCATCATCATCACTTTAACGTCCATTTTACATGCTGCCATGTATTGGAGGGCTTTAAGAAACTGATTTCCAAACTAACCTATCTTTGACCAGGTCTTTATTTATCCCTCTTTTTCTCAACTCAATTTTCATCACTCTCACCCATATTTTCCTTGGCTTTCCTCCTCTTAACTGGATCTGCTACCTTAACTGTTCTACATCAACTAAGTCAAGAACTCTCATCCATTCTTTCAACATGACCATACCATTGAAGTATACTCTTCTGCACATATCTATCTCCCTACACTGTCCAGATTTGATCTTCCTCTGAGGTCATCAGAACTAAGCCTGTCTTTAAGATTCACATTACACATCCACCATATCATTCTCGTATCATTTCTCTTCATGCAACGCATGTCCTCAACCCTTACTGCCCAGGTTTCACTTCCATACATCATCACACTACATACACATGCTTGATAGACTCTTCCTTTGGTTGACAGTGGTAACGCTCTGCTGGTTAGTAATGACAGAAGTTCCCTGAACTCATTCCATCCACTCCTAATTATTGCAATCACACTAGCATCTGCTCTACCCTGAGCTCCATATAAGAATCAGATACGTCCTAAAATCGAGTACTATTGCCACATCTGGGGAGGTGCCACTAAGACCACTCTTTCTTGCCTTGACAGAGTACAAAATCAACATTGCAACTTAGTAGAGAATGATCTTTTCTCTTCCCTATAGTGCCTTTCTCACGAAGAGACGTTGTTAGTCTCTCTCTACTCTATCAGCATTTTTATGGAAGGTATTCGACTGAGCTCCAATCTCTGGTCCCTCCCTGTAAAACATTGACAGCATAAACTCGTCTTCTACCACCACTGCAAAAAATTTTCCTTTCTTCCTCTGTGTACCTAAAATTGAACGAAATTTACATGAACAAAGTTTCTTTCCAAGAACTTCTCATCTTTAGAACACATTATCACGAGACTGCTTCCGTGCAGAATATAGCATGGTCGTCTTCAAGTCCAATGTGAAAAAATACTTGTCGAACCGTTTTCTGAAGTAATCAAATTTTATCCATTTCAAGCCTCTCATAGTATTGTTCATCAGCTAACTGATAATCTCACTAACCCTTATCCTCAAGTGGCTTTTGGCTTTGGTAAGTTATAACTCATTAATTACCAAAGAACTATTATGGATTGTTGAGTTTACTTATCTATATAATAAAGTAAAGTCTGTCTATTTTCTCTTTAATAAAATGAAGCGGCTCTTTTTCTCCATGTTATACATCGATAGCTTAGAATATGACAAATCAGTACTTTTTATTACTAACCAATTATTAGTCTTTATCCTTGCACAATGTTTTTACAATAAAAAAATGTATTTCACTTTAGTTTCTTTCAAATAATACTTATTTCCGTTAGGAAGATTGTTAAAATGGACATTTTTCAACCATTACCTAAACAGCTGCAGCTCTTTAGGTTATTGATAAGAACAAATTCTCGATTGCTCCATCTCAGTTTTCAGATATACAATTACATTTGTAGAAGTAATATTGATCTATTTTTCTTAATATTAGTTGCCTATCATAATAGTAGGTAAAATAATTGATGTAGAAAACCTACTTAGATTTTAGTCTTACACACTTATTAATCCTAAATAGTCTTCTTATAACAAGTCCAATAGTACTTTGTCTTTCTTTAAAACATATATAATCTGTAAAAATTATTTATAACGAAAGAAAACTCCACTTACAAATAAGAGATATTTTAAATATTTTAAATAACATATGGTTTCATAGAAAATACGTTGTTTGGTAGTAATGCCAATATTTGTTATACTATGTTTTACTACTAAATACTATTAATAGCCAGTTTTGTCGTATGTTGATAATGATGATGTTGGCGATTGATGACACTCGCAATTATTATTTTTACTAAAACATGATTTAGTTACAAATAAATTGTTTCTGAGTAATCCTGAAACCCATTTCATTTGAAATATCGGTAGGATACTACCAGTAATACTACTAATACTAATACTACTTATAATAATAATAATAATAATAATAATAATAATAATAATAATAATAATAATAATAATAATAATAATAATAATAATAATAATAATAATAATAATAATAATAATAATAATAATGAGAAGAAGAAGAAGAAGAATTATTATTATTATTATTATTATTATTATTATTATTATTATTATTATTATTATTATTATTATTTTACACCGGTTAATTTAAACATTTATTAGCTAATGAAAGTAAAAAGACACCCAAACAATGTAGGTACAGACAGTACATATATATATATATATATATATATATATATATATATATATATATATATATATATAATTCACATGCTAAGAAAGTTTAATTCATGGCATGATGATTCTACATATATACTAATTTTTCCATACACCTTTGAGTTCATTACCCTTCACTTTATAATACGATGTTCTCATAGGATTTTTTCAACAACTATACTTATATATTGACTATTACAATAACTTTCTGTCCATTACTGAAACATTTTTGACTATTTTTACTTTAAGCATAACTTAAAATTTTGTTGTAACTTTTTCAAATTTATACTTACCAATAATTATTATTTTTTCCTTCTGAGGATAAGAGTAAATTCTTTGAAAATCCATGGATTAAAGGACATTCTCATATTTTATTCCTTGTTTAAACACCTAATGATTATAATAAACTTGTAAAGTATGTAACTTTAGTTTTGTTCTATTATTTCAACATTTCCTATGTATACATCTATGTGTGTGTGTCGGTCAGATTTTCAAAACCAGACTCAAATAGCTATCTGTCAGATATATCTCTATTTGATTTAGGCTAGCCTATTTTTCGTTAGTTGTCCCCACTATGCTATTGACACGAATATATTTTGTTTTGGTCCAGTATATACATTAAAGTATATACTTATTCCGGCTAAGAAAGCTGTTAGGGTGAAGCAAACTTTTCAGACGAGACTATGCCGGATTCAGAGTAAAAGTTTTATGTACACTGACACTGATTCTATGAAACAATAAATAAACATTAAACTAAAATACGTCTTATTATTATTATACAACGCATGCTATGAGAATCGTAGAATGATCTGAGTTATATGCATGGTTTGATATATTAGCATGGCACGTTTCTTTCTTTTCTTTTTCCTTCATCAGACCTGCGATTGTTTAAAGTTTTCCGCTGGAAAGAGGCCATCAGACCTGTGATGTTAACACTAATATGGAAACTAGGTCATGAAAGTAGGTCAACATAGAAAAAGGTAAAGAGGCCAAGGCGATGAGAAATTACGCCGTGGCACTACCCGCGCCAGTGAGAGATCACAGTTACTGCAATTCTATTCTATTTAAAATCATTGGACAAAAAAGAAATCTATGACGCACCCCCATCATAGAACGTTCTATGATGGGGGTGCGTCATAGATATCGTGCAATATAAAAACAAACGATATCATGATATTAAAATTATCTTTTTAAAAAGTATTTTTTTAAATAATCCATATTTTGATAAATAAACTTTTTTTTTTTAAATTACTTTACGAATTTTGCTTTTTTAAAGTATTTTAGTATTCTCAGGAAATAGTAATACTGACGTTCTGATATTCCGCTTACTTTTACAAATGGCAGCCTCAATAAGATTCATACTTTTTTCAAATACTTCAATTGATACATCCTTCTATGTTTGCTTCTACTATTACACTAGCAGTACACTATTAATTAAATACTAGCTTCTTTCATTTCAAAGTATAGCTTTACAATGAAAATAATAAATAAATTAAACGTTACACGGCGAAAGAGTTTCTATTTATAGAAATACAGTTTCACCTTGAGAGATGAGAGAGCGCAATATAGGAAGCCAGACTAAGATGTTACAGTGGAGAGAGAGAGGGAGAGAGAGAGAGAAAGAGAGGGAGAGAGAGAGAAAGAGAGGGAGAGAGAAATAGTGAGAGGGGGGGGGGAGAAATAAACGTAGAGAAGAGAAGAGAAGACGCATGTTGTTCGAAGTTTGAAATATAAAAAAAACGTCTGATGTCCGTTCGCTTACTTCGTTTTTCTTGTCCAATGAAGACCTAAAACCAATGTCAATTATAAATTATTGTTCTCTGATGATTGTCCATAGTAAAAAATAAGACGAAGTGTCCCTCTCCTTCCGTCGTGATATTGATTGGTTTTCAATCTAAAAGCAACCCCGACTTTATAACTAATTGTTACACCGGCCGTTCTAACAGAAGAGAAACTACACCGGTTCTCACTATAAATAGTGCGAGTAGACAATCACCAGGGAGAAAAGGACAGTATTGTAACTGTCTAGCCGAGTGCCAGTCAGTTTCCTTACCTTTGTAACGTTTATGTTAATACACTTGTTATCTTAACCCAACCTCGACTTGAGTTCTTCTTTTTACTGTTGGACTACTTCACAACAGTAACCTCCGGCCTTCTTCAGGTGCATCTTGTCGAACTCGGGAATCTTTATGTCGGAATTGGGAATCTATACGATTATATGGCGCAGCGGATAAAAAATATTGAGTAACAAACATTAGTACTAAGTGAGAGTCTTTTGGGTGTTGAAGGTTTAATCCTCACTACAGGCGATACTAAGAATACATTTTGTTTTAATTACTTACTCAACACTTGAAGAGTTCGAATGCAAAACGCGATAAACGCCAAATAAATAGTGCGAGTAGACAATCACCAGGGAGAAAAGGACAGTATTGTAACTGTCTAGCCGAGTGCCAGTCAGTTTCCTTACCTTTGTACCTTTTATGTTAATACACTTGTTATCTTAACCCAACCTTGACTTGACTTCTTCTTTTTACTGTTGGACTACGGCACAACACTAATCAAGAAAATACATAGTTTTCTTTAAATTTAATTCGACTTTTTCGTTTTCTTCCAGCGGGGAGACGATGTTACTAACCCTAACCCTAACACATCTATTTCTTATACACTTGAATAACTTTCTTTTTAATTTTGTCTATTACACCCAAACTGTTGAACTCTTATTTTATGTTCCTATTTACTTGCCTCTCCACGAGGACAGAGTTAGATACAATGTCGATTTTTAATGTGGAGAAAGCCCAGCTCCCCAAAATGGGGCAGTCTGGATTGAAAAAGAAAACTTGTCTCAGTCTAGAAGCACTTATCCTTCACCGACTGAGGACAGTATAGACAAAGTGCAGTAGCAGAACAGATACTACACTTTGTTCCTAGCAGGTTGTAAAAGCAAGTTTTTTGAGTGGTGGTGAAGTGGGGTTAGATATGGTGAAGATGATGAATGTGCGTGATAATAATTGTTATGGTTGCAACCACTCATTTGCATATACGAATAACGTTACACTATAAATGGCAAGCCTAGGTTGGCCTTAGTGTGTGTTACCTAAATGCCACCGGAAGTGACGCCGAAGAGCGTACATGTCCTCCCACCAAGACTCTCTGACTCGACATTTTCATTTGTACATACTGTAACTATACCTTTTCTTTAATACACTTATTATTGCATTCTCCTTGTTGTTTGCGTCTTCATTGTATTCCTCACTAATTATTGTTCAACCTTGCAACCACAACAATAATAAAATAGATACCTGTGCTGACTACGGAATTAGATTTGCCGAGTTACAAATCTTATTAACATATATATGTAGCTTCCGGTAGCATCTCCTGGATGGATATGACACTAAACTACATCCGGTCGTGATTCCAGATTTTGGAACTTTGAGACGTGCTGAGTTACCATTTTGTTACTATTATTCCCAGGAACACTCTGACCCAGAGTGGTAGTACCGGTCAGGGTTCCCAGCTATGTGTCCCGGACAAGACACGAAACTGAATACGGTGGTACACACATATACTTACATCCTGAATTACTAGTACCAAAATGACTGGATTCAGCATGAAATTACTCAAAAAGTGTTGATACGCCGAAAAACAAACGCAACCATATATGAGGTCACAAATGACCCTAAAGGTCATCACATACCTAATAACCTAGCAAATCATACCTAATAACCTAGCAAATCATATCTACTTTTATATAGCATAATTACCTTGACACACCGGTGTCCATTAGATCACGGAAGTTAAGCAACATTTAAGCGTGTCAACACTAAATAGGTGACCATTTGGAAATACCAGTTGCTGTGTGTGGGAAAGCTCTCTGCTTATCCCTACAGTGTTTCCAGTCATCCTGGACTTCTTCTTACCACTCATCTTAAGCAATGCTGGTTCATGGGAGATGTGGTTCGGATTGCACAACCCTTGCTTCACAATAGACTTTTTGTGCATGCAACCTTATAGGGGGTATCCATTCTTTCGAGACTGAACGGAAGCCTATATGTATCTACTTTTTTAATTTTAACTCCCCAACTCCCCACCCAGATTGCCCCTATAAATCTGGCCCTGGTCACAGTAGCTCCTTATGTTTCAGTGGCAATATGTGAACAAAAGTTTTTAAAACATACTAATTAATACGTAAGAGTCGTTAAAGGATCGAACGGTATCTCCGTATCTGTCGTAGGAGGGGTATTGAAACTAGTAATAGTTATTTTCACAGAGATTTAAACCTGGATTCTTCGATAATATACCTCTCTCTCCCTCTCACTCCGCAAGTTACTCACTTAAGGTTCTGTCTATTACTCTCTCTCTCTCTCTCTCTCTCTCTCTCTCTCTCTCACTGTGTGTTGTTTAGTTCCCACCTCTTATTTTATACACTTTCTATTACTTTCGTTTCCGTCTCTCTCTCTCTCTCTCTTTCCCTTTTCTCTCTTCAATTTACTCACCAAATCATCCATCTCTTACTAAGGCTCAGTCTATTACTCTATCTCTTTCTCAACGTAAGTTGTTTGAGCTCCCTTCCTCCTCTTCTTCTATACAGTTTCTATCACTTTCACTTCCGTCACTCTCTTTTTCTTTCTCTCTCTCTCTCTCTCTCTTTATATATATATATATATATATATATATATATATATATATATATATATATATATATATATATATATATATAGTCGAGTGACAGCTTAATAACTTGGAAGGAATTGGTAAAGAGTTTGGATTTCTTAAATGCTACCAACAAGTTTGAATCTATCTGGCGTCAGCTATTATTGCCGAAAATGATGACGTTTGAACATGAGATAGAACAATGGCATTTCATCCACGCAAGAATATGGCTTCCGGCATTCGGCTTGTACAGACGCGACGAGATAATGAACACGTCTGGAATAACCTGAGAGACGAATATTAAGATCTGGCCATTACGCGTCAACTGACAGAGATAAACTGTCAAGTTGCATGTGATGAAGAGATACAAGCGGTCCGCGGGCCAATATGACGGCAGTTACAAGAGAATTTGATTGATTGGGAGGGAACCAAATCGTCGCTTAGTTCAGCATTGTTTCAATTTTTTTCTTTTTTCTCTTTTCTAGTGGTAGAGGAAGAAAATTTTTTCTGGATTCATTTACAAGATACAAAAGAAAAACAGCTTTATAAGATAATGTATTGTATCGTACACGTATAGTCATCAAGAGACACATGTTTGGTCTTTTCAAGACTCATCAGTATGGCTAGATGCAGCAAGAGAATCAACACAAAGATTCGAAAACTCCTTAGCTT
>OY744544.1:33712931-33807931 GCA_963556195.1 Sepiola atlantica | reverse complement strand
CCCAGGGATTACCTTTTTAGTGAGGGTCCTAGTGTTGCATCTGTACTGTTGTCATGATATCATCTTCCAATGCATTACCTCCTCATTGGGGCAGGGGTTAGCGTACGTCAACAAGAAATTGTCACAATCGTCTGTTCATTAACAAACTCAACACTTACATTTTATGTACTAGCAAAAAGATGCATATTTTTTGCTAGTATATAGAAAATAAGCTGGAAGTTGATTCTCTGAATAGAACAGTTTTTCACCACTTTTATATCCCCTGACGAAGATTAAAATCAACATATAATGATACTAAACTTTATGTCTAGAATCTTTATGATAATTTTGATCAAAATCCATTAAATGGTTTAGATTTTAGAAAATGTCTTAAATTTAAGGCCTAAGCTTTAAAAATTGGCGCTTCATTACCAAATTCAGTTTCACGTCATAACTAGAACAGATTCTATGCAATACATACATTGGACTCACACTCTAGATTAAAATGAACCTGTGAGTAATTGCAACTAAGGGATGACTCAGCACTCCCTAAAGCTCCAAAATTTGGGGATACTACCGGATGCAATTCCATGCCATAGCCAAAGTCGATTCTTTTTCATCCATAGATGGGACCCTGACAGATACTTCGACTATAGGTTAGTAGAGACCCTGAACTAGTGAATGTCACTAAAGCTCCCAAATTGCATCCTGACCACCGGATGTAGTTTATGGTCATACCCGAGATCAGGTTGGGAGTGGCAACGTTTGAATAGCTGTTAGCGGTACGAAGGAATGTAGAATAGCTGGAGTGTTCTTCAATCACCATGGTGTGTTTGCTTAATCAGCAGAATCAGCTGATCGTATTTCTGTGGTGATGTGGCAGTCAAAGTTTCCCCGCTTCTCTTCTCACCGTCGTGTCTTCGTCGTGTCTTCTTCTTCTTCTTCTTCTTCTTCTCCCCGTCGTGTCTTCTTCTTCTTCTTCTTCTTCTTCTTCTTCGTCGTCGTCGTCGGCGTCGTCTTCTTCTTCTTCTTCTTCTTCTTCTTCGTCGTCGTCGGCGTCGTCTTCTTCTTCTTCTTCTTCTTCTTTTCCGTATTTTTTTTTCTTCTTCTTTTTCTTCTTCTTCTTCTTCTTCTTCTTCGTATTTTTTCTTCTTCTTCTTCTTCTTCTTCTTCTTTTTCTTCTCAGTCTTCTTCTTTTTCTTCTTTTTCTTCTTAATAACAGCTTTCACAAATGTTATTAATAAAGAAACATCGTTTGGGATTTTTTTCTTTCTTCATAGCATACATATATACACATAAAACACCCAACCCCTCTCCATAGGGGGGTACCAACTATCAAGACCCAACTGCTCTCCCTCTCTGCTCTCCCTCTCTTCATCAAAAGAGAAAGATTTTCCCCCCTGATGCGGTACATAAGATTGGCTGCTTTCAAAAACCTGACTGTTTTCTCTGTTGGTTCAGTCAAAACGGAAAGATTCCCCCTGCTTATTCTCCACATAAGACTGACCGTTTCCAGTCTGTGTGATATCACCGCCGGTACACATAACTTTACTCGAATTCTAATTGGAAAATACCACTCTATTTAATTTTAACCTTACCTGTAAATTTGCCATAGTAATTCTATTTTTTACACAACCGCCTCCTATCTTGCTACAGTTTATGATTCAGGCTTTATCCTTCCTTCACAGCAAAAACATCCAACCCGTCACCGATACGATTGGAGTCAACAGGTATATAAACTTACTGCTCACTCTCTCTGATAGTTCGGAACAAATAGACCGATCCCCTCACCGTATTCGTCACGTCAGCTTCGTCGCTTCCTGTGCCAGTGACGTTATTTCCGGGACAGGTAACTGTTACGATTTTTACTTGAAAAATTCCACTCTACCTAATTTTTAACTTTATGTGGAAATTTACCATACTATTTTTTAGATAACCACCCATTATCATGCTACAGTAGTAAGGTATGCAGAAGGTAATAACTTTTTTTTTTAATGAAAAGGGGGAAAAAGATTCGACAAGATAGATTTCGGGTTGGGTGATGATGGGCATGCGTATAGGGTGAACACCTTGTCCAATGGTGTTTGAGATAGTTTAGTGTTGTTTCCGGGCTGTATTCCGAAAAGTATAAATTTTCTTTACAATTAAGTACATAATAAGTATTTTTACATTCTCATTACTTTCTTGACAAGTATTTTGAAGCAGACTAAACCAATCTGTTATTAAGCTGATAAAAAAGTTTTACACAATCACTCTTATTATTTTCTAGACAGACTTTAAAAGCCATCTGGTAATAACTCTTACCCACATATCGGAAACAATAAAAGGAAAGTTAAAAATAAATGAAAAAAAAATCAACTTCCTTTCGGTTTCCATCACTTTAAAAGTTATTACTTTGCAACGTGCGTATTTGTAACGAGCCCAAGAAAAGTGTAAAGTAATCTAACTGTCAAACGTGCCAGTTTAATTTTGCCTTTACATAATAAATAACTTTCCAATAAGTTTTGGTCAAAGATGAGTTCGGAACTCTTTTAATGAAGGTGTTAAGAAAATATAAAGAAAAAAGAAAACAAGAAAAACAAGTAAAGTGTGGGTTGTCTCCTCCGGACATGACTACTACTTGAATAATGTAAAACACGAGTTATCTCTCCTTGTGATCACTACTACTTGATTAATGTAAAGCACGAGTTATCTCCCCTTGTGATCACTACTACTTGATTAGTGTAAAGCACGAGTTATCTCTCCTGTGATCACTACTACTTGAATTATGTAAAGCATGAGTTATCTCCCCCTGTGATCACTACTTCTTGATTAGTGTAAAGCACGAGTTATCTCCCCCCCTGTGATCACTACTACTTGATTAGTGTAAAGCACGAGTTATCTCTCCTGTGATCAATGCTACGTGAATTATGTAAAGCACGTTTTATCTCCCTCTGTGATCATTACTACTTGGATTTTGTAAAGCATGAATTATCGCCCCCTGTCATCACTACTACTTGATTAGTGTAAAGCACGAGTTATCTCCCCCTGTGATCACTGCTACTTGAGTAGTGTAAAGCACAAGTTATATCTCCTGTGATCACTTCTACTTGAATTTTGTAAAGCATGAGTTATCTTCCCTTGTGATCACTACTACTTGAGTTATGTAAAGCATGAGTTATCTCCCCCTGTGATCACTACTACTTGATTAGTGTAAAGCACAAGTTATCTCCCCCCCCCCCTGTGATCACTACTAGTTGATTAGTGTAAAGCACAAGTTATCTCCCCCCCCCCTGTGATCACTACTAGTTGATTAGTGTAAAGCACGAGTTATATCTCCTGTCTTCACTACAATTTGAATTTTGTAAAGCATGAGTTATCTCTCCCTGTGATCACTATTTCTTGATTAGTGTAAAGCATGAGTGAAAATTTTCTCACCAACCATCAACTTCAACAGTATGATTCGATCACTTACACAATTAACATCAATCACTTTATCTACTCACCTATTTGCAATAAAAATACCAATACTACATGTTCCCTTTTCATTTCCAATCAAAAACTATTTTTATCTTCTATTCTTTCCCCGTGATCATTCTGACAGATTTACTTCTCCATTATGTTTCTTGTATACAACACAGGTCAATATGTCTTCTCTCAAGAAACTCAACAATTTCTCCTGACCTTCTTCACAAACTTCTAACATTAAAACTGCGCAGCCTGAAGTTCGACCAATTTTGTTTCATAAATAAAGGCAAAATTTTCAAAGGCCGGATTTTCTACCTGCCGCTAATCCCGTGAGGTGATAGGGACCAGCATTTTTATTCAGACAGAGAAACAGAAAAGGTACCAAATAAAACTTGGCATATATCTCATAATAAGATTTCTCCCCACTTGGAAATTCTATAGTAAGCCCCACTCTCTCCAATGGTTCACTTCGACCTATACAACTGCTACCGAGATCCAGCCCCTGTCCTATCGCCACAATGTTGCATATCTGTACTTGTTTTAGAAATACTTCAACATAATGTGCCTCAACAAACTTAGTGCATTTATACCTCCTCGGCATAAATGCTCCCGACCCACCCGACAATCAGCAAAATCCCACCCCTTCACTGTAAAGATCGCCAGATGCCGGAAAGCTTTATACTCTAATAGCTTCTAACTTCAAACCGCTTGCTTTTGGAATTCTCTACCTGCTCCCTGTTTCCCTGACTAGACTAACATGCAGAAATTTAAATGTAATGTGAACAAACACCTCGCTGAACAACTCTTCACATAAGATGTCCCTATAAATCTGACCCCCTTATTAACAATAGTGCCTTATGTCCCAGTAAACGTAAAAAATGAAATTTGTTTGAATCAGCGTGTAACTTGCTTGGTCATGTTGTTGGCATTGGTTTACCGAATTCACAAGAGAGACCACGGGAAGGTTGTCAACATTGTTCATGAAAGTGTTTACATGGAACTGGCAGGACTCAAACACGGCATGCCGACTTATCCCTTCATGCTGGTATTAACTTCACTATTGACACCTCACATTTTGGAAATTAAACTTTTCAAACTTTTGTTACTTGACTTTTTTCGTATTGCTATTTTTTTCGTTACTTTCAGACAATGTTTCTGGGAAGTGACGGTGGTTAAGTGGATATCGACACAGACTGAAGTTCGAATCCAGTCGATTCCACAGTACCACTTTCACTTAGGGATGTTGGCAACCTTCTCGTGGTCCTTCCCGTAAATACCCGATGTCTTTCCAGAAAGATTTCTAACTAGAAAAACATCGGGGAAACTAATGCCAACACCAGAATCATCTGATTCACACGAAAGAAGAAGAAGAAGACAATGTTTCTGCTAAGTTTTTCCATTTACTGAAGTGTCAGAATTCTGTGAAGAAATCGGAGTTACCTAGAGAAAAGCGCAGAGAAAAGTAGTCAGTTTGCAATTGACAATGGAACCCAGGAACAGGGTGGAAGTGTTAAGTAATTTTTATTTTATGTATAGTTAGTATCGCCTGTAGTGAGGATTGAACCTTCAACCTCCAGAAGACTGTCACTCAGATTCTCGAGTTTAATAAATGACAATAAAAGTGTAAAAATTTGGGAATTTCCTTGCTTTTGTACATTTAGTGTATATGAATTTTCATCTTAACCCTATTAAGGGCATATGATTTCAGTATACTGGCATTTATCATGGAATGTCACTACTTTTGTAAAGGCTATGCCTCAATACAATGGTCATTTTTAAGGTTTTTTGGAATTTTCTGGAAAACTAAACTGAAATTAAAATGCCATCAACTAGACCCTAGAACCTCTATCTCTGCCAAAAATCAGCTGAATCCATCAAATAGTTGATGAGATACAAGGTGGCACATACGTACGTACGTACACACGGATAACACAAAATTATGCCTGACCTTTCTGGATCTTTGGGCTGCCTTGACTAATGATGCTGAAATTCTACACACTTATAGAACCTATCAAATAAAAATTTTGTGCAAAGTTGTAACTAATTTGGTTTATTGGTTTTTGAGTTATGATTGATCAAGAAATGAGATTTCTAGCATAGGCCGTTTTTGAAGTCTATTAAGAGATAGAGCGCTCTCGCGCCTCCCTTGATTCCCAAGTTCAAAAAGATGCACCTGAAATAGATCAGAGGTTACATCGGCCGAAACGTTGTGAGAATGATACCAAAAATGAGAATAATCCAAATAATACAACTTATCAATCCTTATCTGAAAAAATTGCATAACATAAGATTCTTCACTGTTTGACCTATTTTATCAGTGATTATTTTATGTCATGAATATAGGTTTGTTATCGGAAAACAAGGTGACATTTCTACCTTCAATTTGCGACTTAAAGTGTAAAAGGTCAATGGAAAAAAAAATCACTCTAAAAGATGCACCTTATAAAGATCGGGGGTTACATCGGCCGAAACGTTGTGAAAGTAAAAACCAAGATGAGAAAAGTAGTCCGAATTATCCAAATAATACAAATAAGTCGAGCAATCTTCATGAATTTTTGAAATGCGGATTGATAATTTGAATTATTTGCGAATTTAACACCCAAGATGAGAAAAGTAGTCCGAATTATCCAAACTCGGCCTTTTGGCCGGGATCAAAATGTAGTATCTGTTCCGATGGATACTGCATCCCATAGACCGGTATTGTCTTGGCCTTCGGGGCTGGATTTACGCCGGTCTATGGATCTGTCCTTTGCAGTTCTAGGAGGTCCACCCTCCCAGGATTTGCCTCCCTTCTTTGGGGAGGAGTAAGTTTATTGCTTACTGCCTGAGGCGCCACTACCAGGGGAATGCCGACGGGGCTGCCCAGGCAATTTTTAATGGCCAGAGTGCTCACCTTCTCGGGTGCTGGCTTTTCAAATCCCACTTTCCCGACCGTATGTCACATCTTACCTTGTGGGAGGAAGATAAATAACTTATCCAAATAATACTAAAAATTCGCTACTCCAATTTTACTGTGGCCCAAGTCGTACACATATTTGATTTAAATCTTGAAATTAATCGAACTGTTTTGCACACCAAATTTATTTTTGTCTTCAGACAATAAATCACATTTTAATACTTATTTCCGATTCATCGGAACTCTTTAAATTCAGAAGTTAGAAAATGTGCACATATGAAAGATTACTGATGTCTTTAATGGTTTTAATAGCCGTTAAATCATTGATAACAAGAACATTTGAACATTATTTTTAGTCAGGACTTTCTGTTTTATATATATATATATATATATATATATATATATATATATATATATATATATATATATATATATATATATATATATATATATATATATATTGGTGGCATCCGAGGAGTAAGATACCAGACTACGAGTCAGTGGGGACTTGGAAACCGGGTTCGAGCCCTCCGACCGACATGAATTAGCATCCCTACACTGAAGATTGCATAAGCATTAAACATCGATGTCTGTATGTAATAGTAATTAATATATTTTTTGTTAAATCCATTATTAACTTCCTCTGATGATAAGATTTTAATCTTTGAAAAGCCTAGCTTAAGGAATGAAAGAGAAGAAAAATAAATATTGTTATCCACTAAACGTCCTTGTTTTGAACAACCGAAGATTATGATTTGCTTCCCTTTACAGGTCTAATTATTTTCATTGACTTATCATATATATATATATATATATATATATATATATATACAGCGTCAGTTACTTATATTTCTTATACCGTTCCCCGCTGACCCAGGACTGTACTCTGCTAAACTCTGTCTCTGAAAGCATAGATAGAGCACTCTTAATTGACTCGAATGCCCAGATACATGTATTTGGGGATTTTAATGCCCACCACCGCGACTGGTTGGGATTCTCCAGCCTTACTGACGCAGCCTGCAACTCCACGTATAATTTCTCCTTAGCTCACTCCCTCTCTCAGACTGTCGATTTTCCGACCCGCATCCCCGATCGAGTAGACCAACAAGCCTCACTTCTAGACCTTTTCCTGACCTCAATGCCCGAGGCTTGTGTGACGAAAGCTCATAGCCCACTCGGGAATGCTGATCACATTGTGCTAATGATACATATCACCCTAAAAAGTCGTCCAAAAGCTGATGAACCGTTGCTCAAAACAACAAGATACTACAAGCAGGCTGATTTTGAGTCAATCAGAGATCACATCAGTGACGCCCCATGGAGGGAAACCTTCTCACTCCCTGCCGACCAGTGTGCAAACGAATTAACTGAATGGGTCAAAGCAGGCATCGAAGCATATGTCCCCATGCAAAAATTCTTTAGCAAGCCCCACTCTCCCCAATGGTTCACCTCGGAATGTGCAGCTGCCATTTCTAAGAGGCAACGAGCATTCCGTAAATTCGGCCGCCATAAGTCAGCTACTAATAGACATACATTTATAGAGTCAAGAAATAATTGCAAAGCCGTGATAGGTGAACCGAAGAGGAGGTATAATGAGTTAACAAAAAAACGCATCCAGTCACAGAAACTAGGTACTCGTGATTTCTGGAAAATCTACAATAGTGTAGTGAATAATGGTCAATCAACGATTCCTCCACTATCAAATCACAATTATGTCGTATGCACGGCCACTGATAAGGCTGAACTACTTGCCCAGCGCTTCGCTTCTAACTCTACTTTAGACTCAGATAACCACCCCCTCCCCAAATTCCCATTGCGGACCGAAACCACACTTGATAACCTGGTCATCACCCCATCCCAGGTCAGAGACATCATAAAAAACCTTGACACCTCCAAAGCTTGTGGGCCTGATCTTATACCAGTATTAGTAATAAAGAAATGCTCTGCTGAACTGGCCCCTGTCCTCTCCAAACTCTACAATAAATGCTTAGCTGAATCTTGCTTCCCTGATAGCTGGAAAATTGCCTCTGTGGTACCAGTCTACAAGAGTTCTGGGAATAGAACCGATCCTCACAACTATCACCCAATCAGTCTTCTGCCGATCTTTGCTAAAATCTTCGAATCCTTAATCAATCTAGCGATAGTAAGGCACTTAGATAATGCTAAACTTCTATCTGACCGCCAGTATGGATTTAGAAAAGCACGATCTACTGCGGACATCCTAACGGTCATCTCTGAACGCATGTATCATACACTTGACAAGGCAGGAGAAGCTAGGGCAGTGGCGCTTGATATATCCAAGGCCTTTGACAAGGTATGGCATAAAGGGCTTCTCCTGAAAATACGCTCATACGGTATTACTGGGCAATTACTTATATAATCAGATCCTTCCTAGACAAAAGAAAAATTCAGGTTGTCCTTGATGGCCGTTCATCTAAGCAACATGACATAAATGCTGGTGTACCCCAGGGATCTATCCTTGGACCCTTGTTGTTCCTGATCTATATAAACGATCTCCCTGATGACACAGTGTCTGAGATTGGTTTATTTGCTGACGACACCACGCTTTAATCTCGCCATGTTGGCAAAACCGACACAATCATATCCGAGGCATTGGCTGAATCCTTAGAAAATGACCTCCAGGCTGTAGTGGATTGGGGGCACAAATGGTTGGTAACTTTTAATGCCGCTAAGACAAAGCTCATTTCCTTCAATAACTACAAGTAACCTCTCCAACTACCGATTGTCATGGCTAATAACAACCTACCTGAGAGTTCATCATTCAAACTCCTCGGCCTAACCTTCACAGGTAACATGAATTGGAACAAATACATCGAAGACATTGCCAAGGCTGCCGCAAAGAAGGTTGGCTCCCTTTACCGTGCTAGTAAACTCCTCTCACCTGACATTATCCTGTATCTCTACAAAGCCACCATCCGCCCATGCATGGAGTATTGTTGTCACATCTGGGCTGGTGCATCATCTAGTCTCTCCCTCCTTGACAAGGTCCAAAAAAGAATCGCCAACCTAATAGGTGCCTCACTGTCAACCAAGCTTCAGCCTCTGCCCCATCGCCACAATGTAGCATCCTTGTGCTTGTTTTACAAATACTTCAATGGATTATGCTCCGATGAACTGGCTACTCTGGTGCCCCCTCGACGTAAATTCACTAGACTAACTCGACAATCAACTAAATCTCATTCATTCACTGTGGAGGTCCCCAGATGTCGGAGAGCCTTCTACTCAAATAGCTTCTTTCGTCGTGTTGCTGGTCTCTGGAACTCCCTTCCTGCCCCCTGTTTCCCCGACAGTACAGACATGCAGAAGTTTAAAACTAATGTAAACAGACATCTCGCTGCACAGATCCCAATCTAGGTTGACTGCCTCCTACCTTCTCCCCTCTTCTTTTTTCTCAGTAGCCCCTTACGTCTACAGTGGCGTCCTGCCTTGTTTGGGGTGAACTATGTTAAAAAAAAATGTTAATATATATACACATATATATATATATATATATATATATATATATATATATATATATATATATATATATATATATGTTGCTTTTTTTATAAGGAAAGTATGTTTTCAATTTTATACTCCTTACAGTATCCGAAAATTTTCAATTACAAGCTCAATGAAGATTTATTACAAAATTCAGAGCATATATATTATATTATATTGATTCAATCCCCAAAACATGTAAAAGACAATCCAACACCATAATTCACATCAGTTCCTTAAATTCTTTATTTCTGCACTTTAGTGTAGATTTATCATTTACATTTTCATCTTACATACAAAAACGAATAATTTTTCAATATTAATCAGTATAGTATATTTTTGTCCCTTATAATACTATTGTTCCATGATTATCTCCGTTTTAGAGGGGATAGCGTACTATCTGTTCTATGTCATGAGAAGTTTGGGGGAGCGGGGGGAGGGGGGTTCGTTCGTCATGATACCATCTTCTCAGTCATTAACTTCTCCTTTGGGGGTCAGTGTAGTATATGTTCGTTTACTAGCAAAGATATGCAACTGGGGGGAGCATACATTTGCTAGTATATATATATATATATATATATATATATATATATATATATATATATATATATATATATATATAGTGAGAGATGAATAATTCAATGAGATTAGCATAACTGAGAAGCTGTCAAAAAATGTATGTCGTGGCTTTACCTTTTCCGTGTTTTAAATAACTTCAGAACTGTTCTTGCCGAAATAGTAATTTATCTCCAAACGAAATTCAATAAGATCATCTAATCAGCAACAAGAATGGCTACGTTGTTTCATTTCCCTTACCATGAAACACGAGTCGGTCAAAAGAGCGAAAACAAACAGGAAACAAAAAGTATTAATCATTATTTAATAAATAAATAAATGAATAAATAAATAAATGTGCCGGTGAAAGGAAGCTTTCCAAAGAATTTACAGACAAGTGAGCAAATAGAATATTTCTCGATCAAAGAATCTTCGGTCGGAAAAAGCTGAATTCGATTACGAACCAAAACTGGATTATCACTAATTCGTTGCATGCTTCCTCAAAAGTGAAGCCAGAATTTAGCATATTCATTTTGCTTTAGTTAGGCGTTTCCATCTTCACGAGTTGCTCTACGGCAATGGTTTTCAACCGATGTGCCACAACCCACTGGTATGCCACACAAAAGTTATAACAGTTATTAAATAAATGAACTTTCTTTTAAGTGCGTGTATATCAGAAAATTGAAATACGGAAAGTTTAAAATAAGTATAGGGAGATGGGTGACGTACACGAGACTTCGATAGTATAACCACGTTGAAAGAATAGATGAGAGTTCTTGGGTTAGTAGAGGTAGAACAGTTGAGTTAGCAGGTTCAGTTCCCAGGGGAACGTCAAAGGAAGCATGGGAGGAAGTGATAGACTTGAGAGAAAAGGAGATGAATAAAAACCTGACTAGGGATAGGTTAGTTTGTAAGTCAATTTTTAAAAGCCGTCCTATGCATGTAAAACGGACGTTAAACCAATGATGATGATGATGATGATGATGATGATGATGATGATGATGATGATGATGATGATGATGTGGACATTGGGATTACTTTCGACAGCCTCGCAACTCTTGCTTCCCCCTTATTTTGTCCTTTAGTCCTCACATTCCATGAGCGATGTTTCTGACAAAGGGGGAAGAATTGATGTTTACTAGGTCAGCTGTTGTTTTGAGTGGATGGTACGTGGAGATCTTAAATCCTCTCATAGTAATCATCATCATTCAACTGTCAATCTGTCCATCTCATTAACCTTCATCCTCGAGTGGTTTCTGGCCTTGATAAGTGGTGACATATTAATAAACAAAAAAATCTCTCAAAAAAGAATTAACTTCAAATAAATTAAACTTTTAATATCGGGTTCTCCTCTAAAACAATTCGGCAATCAATCAACCCAAACAAGAAAATGTTTTCTCTTATTTATGGGATTTAAATTTCAACATTCCTTAAAAAGTCCGATCGATTTTATTGCAAAACATCTTTTACTCCTCCGTTCATTAATTTCTTTTCTTTTAACTAAGTTACTAAATTAAAAATAAAAATAAATAAACAACAGATTTTTAAGCCTCTCTACTCGTGTTTTTCTTTTGTTTGTTTGTTTGTTTGTTTTTTGGTAATAAAGGAATCAGTCTTTTTGAGTAAATATGGCTTCTTCGGCAATATTATTAAAGTTTATATATAAATATATGCATATATATACATATATATATATATAAATAAATATTACATTATATTTTAATATTTTTTATATATATTTATATTTATATATATATATAAAATATTAAATTATATTTTAATATTTCATTATATATATTAATATTTATATATATATATATATATCAGCCCGGACCTTGGTCCTGCGCTCCCAGTAGTGGCTACTACTTCTTCTCATTAACCCATCATGTCAACACAATATTTCTATGTACTTGCATGACATTTTTCTTAAAATCATCATCCTGAGGAAGCCTTACAAATAAAGACGAAACGTTGATGAATAAATAAAAATAAAAAATCTTTTGGTTTTTCCTTTTTCATTTCCCATATATATATATATATTTGCATATCTTTTTCACGGAACTTTTCTTTTCATTCAATACGTTTTTTTAATAAAAATTATTTTAATAATTTTTAATAATAATTTTCATATTTTTCAAATATTTGAACTTTGGTTTTTTCGAAAGCCAACTTATCCATCTGTATTTCTCCTCTGATGATAAGATTTCGATCTTTGAAAAGCCTTGGCTTAAGGAAAGAATAATAAACACTAGTTTATTACTGAATACACCTTGCATTGAACAATTGAAATTTGAAATAAATTTGGACAATCGTCACATATTTATCACTCTTTTTTCTTCTATCTCTCTCTCTCTCTCTCTCTCTCTCTCTCTCTCTCTCTATATATATATATATATATATATATATATATATATATATATATATATATATATATATATATATATATGTGGGGGGGTTCAATTTTTTTATTTCCGTATTTCGATGTGTATTTACTCTACTTTCATCTTACACAGAAAAAGTATTTTTCCAAATTTAACATTCATTCTTCTTACACGTGTTTCATGGCAAGTTAGAAAATATATATAGTTTTTAGTCAAACCGTGCCAATCATCAGAGAATAGTAGCACATATAATGGAATTGTGAAAAAAAACATATTACATCAAAACACAGGAGAAAAAATACAATTAAGTTCCATAATGAGTCCTGATAAAAGTTTAGTAGGCTGAAGTATATAAAAACAAAAGTTCATATCAAGAATGGTGATAAATTCAATGAAAAACACACTCGAAATTCGAATCAGTTTCTCAAACGATGGTTTCAATTTACTATAGTGAGTATACACTTAAAAAACGTATATATATATATATGTACATATATATATATATATACATATATATATATATATATATATATATATATATATATATATATATATATATATATATATATATATATATATATATGCGTGTGTGTAGTAATCCAGGTTGGGGTTGTATTCACAATCTAGAGAATGTTAAGTGTGTTTATATAATAGAGAAATTTATTCATAATAAAAAAATAATTCATACAAACATAGCATGGCTACATATTTAGGAACATGTTTCAGCTGTACCTATAATAAGCTCGACATTCTTAGCTCCCCTCCCCTCCCCCCACAAAAAAAGGTCTGTTCTTTTACTTTTATATTGTAGGATGAAGCAAAATGTCTATCCGTAAAGCTCACGTGACTAAAAGATAGAGTGAGAAAGAAAGAGAGAGATTCAATTTTAAGTCAGTTCTTCGTCTTATCTATTAAACTTAGCAATTAATAATATGTGAATATTTCCAAATGTTATTGTTTTTTTTTTAAATTTTAAACTAAATTTTATTTTTCAGAAAATAAAAGTCACTAAATCAATTTTTTAATAAGTTTTTCAGTTATTTGAAATTTCTATCGCAGTATCGGTCGTATTTATATCGTGTTGGTAGTAGAATGATGCCCGTACAAACTTGTAATTCACATGACTTATTTATGTCTTTATTTTTTACATATACTTTCATTTTCACTTTCACTTTTGCTTTCAAAAGATTTACTTTCGTTTTCAGGTTTATCCGCAGCAGCGAGTAGGCTTATAGCTACACTTCAAAGAACTGTGGAAAGAAGAAAAATGGCGTAATTAATTTTCACAGAACAATATAGGCTTGTAAGGAATTTCATATAAAAATACAGATATAAAAAAACTTTCCATTAAACTTGCTTTCACCGTGTAACAATTCCAATGATTAATTTATAACCGTGGTATAATTAACAGGATAAAAAGCAGTAAATAAATGTTCTATAATTTTTAAATATCGGTTTGTGTGTTTGCTAGTATAAATATTAGCTAAAATATATTTGCTCATATAAATCTGTCTTTTTATTGTAAACAGGAAACATTTCCGACAGGGGCTCACTGTTGGATAATTGCCCTATGGGAATGGACGTATCTGTTGGAAATCGTTGGTTTGACTTGCGCGAATTAGTGCGGGTGCAGTCGAGTGCAGAATAGGGCCTGTTCTCACAATCAGAGCTAACAGACGTGACAAGGTCACCGTGTGACGAGATCCTAGATCATGGGGTCAGTGTGCACCTGTGAAAGGCTCTATGACGTCACAGGCCCTTGCGTGGGCAACAGAGGGATCCGTGACGTCACTCGTTCTTCGTGAGAAGCGACTTTCGTCAGTCTGGATTTTGGAGGCAAACTGATGAGACGTGGTTGTTAAAATGTAATTTACAACAGATAAGGAAAATATTTCGCTAAGAAAATACAAGCGAGAGATATCATTTCCCCTCCCCCCTCTATAAATGGTTAAGAAAATAATTGTTAAGTAACTACGATAAAGTAGTGATTTGCTCTCTCTCTCTCTCTCGACGTAGTGAATGACTCCCATCTGATTAAATAACTAACGCTTGTAATAAAAAGAATTAAATTTAAAGAAGAGTTTGTCTTCCGATCCGATTGTGGAGTTTTTGTTGCAGACAACGGACGGCGTGGTTCACGGCAGGAAGGAAAGAAGAAAGAATTCATCCACTAGATGACATCGAGACGGCGAATCTCTACACAGCGAGGGAGAAAACTAAGGTATCAAACAATATATGAACTATGTGATTTATGATGTTTTAAAAATGACGAGTATTAAATGTAAACTGCCACGGTCCTTTCAGGGACGAGTATACGAAATGAGTACCGCCACGACCGTTCCGGAAAGAGTATACGAAATGAGTACCGCCACGGCCGTTCCGGAAAGAGTATACGAAATGAGTACCGCCACGGCCGTTCCGAAAAGAGTATACGAAATGAGTACCGCCACGGCCGTTCCGGAAAGAGTATGCGAAATGAGTACCGCCACGGCCGTTCCGGAAAGAGTATACGAAATGAGTACCGCCACGGCCGTTCCGGAAAGAGTATACGAAATGAGTACCGCCACGGCCGTTCCGGAAAGAGTATACGAAATGAGTACCGCCACGGCCGTTCCGGAAAGAGTATACGAAATGAGTACCGCCACGGCCGTTCCGGAAAGAGTATACGAAATGAGTACCGCCACGGCCGTTCCGGAAAGAGTATACGAAATGAGTACCGCCACGGCCGTTCCGGAAAGAGTATGCGAAATGAGTACCGCCACGGCCGTTCCGGAAAGAGTATGCGAAATGAGTACCGCCACGGCCGTTCCGGAAAGAGTATGCGAAATGAGTACCGCCACGGCCGTTCCGGAAAGAGTATGCGAAATGAGTACCGCCACGGCCGTTCCGGAAAGAGTATACGAAATGAGTACCGCCACGGCCGTTCCGGAAAGAGTATACGAAATGAGTACCGCCACGGCCGTTCCGGAAAGAGTATACGAAATGAGTACCGCCACGGCCGTTCCGGAAAGAGTATACGAAATGAGTACCGCCACGGCCGTTCCGGAAAGAGTATACGAAATGAGTACCGCCACGGCCGTTCCGGAAAGTGTATACGAAATGAGTACCGCCACGGCCGTTCCGGAAAGAGTATACGAAATGAGTACCGCCACGGCCGTTCCGGAAAGAGTATACGAAATGAGTACCGCCACGGCCGTTCCGGAAAGAGTATACGAAATGAGTACCGCCACGGCCGTTCCGGAAAGAGTATACGAAATGAGTACCGCCACGGCCGTTCCGGAAAGAGTATACGAAATGAGTACCGCCACGGCCGTTCCGGAAAGAGTATGCGAAATGAGTACCGCCACGGCCGTTCCGGAAAGAGTATACGAAATGAGTACCGCCACGGCCGTTCCGGAAAGAGTATGCGAAATGAGTAAAGCCACGGCCGTTCCGGAAAGAGTATACGAAATGAGTACCGCCACGGCCGTTCCGGAAAGAGTATACGAAATGAGTACCGCCACGGCCGTTCCAGAAAGAGTATACGAAATGTGTACCGCCACGGCCGTTCCGGAAAGAGTATACGAAATGAGTACGGCCACGGCCGTTCCGGAAAGAGTATACGAAATGAGTACCGCCACGGCCGTTCCGGAAAGAGTATACGAAATGAGTACCGCCACGGCCGTTCCGGAAAGAGTATGCGAAATGAGTACCGCCACGGCCGTTCCGGAAAGAGTATGCGAAATGAGTACCGCCACGGCCGTTCCGGAAAGAGTATGCGAAATTAGTACCGCCACGGCCGTTCCGGAAAGAGTATACGAAATGAGTACCGCCACGGCCGTTCCGGAAAGAGTATACGAAATGAGTACCGCCACGGCCGTTCCGGAAAGAGTATACGAAATGAGTACCGCCACGGCCGTTCCGGAAAGAGTATACGAAATGAGTACCGCCACGGCCGTTCCGGAAAGAGTATACGAAATGAGTACCGCCACTGCCGTTCCGGAAAGAGTATACGAAATGAGTACCGCCACGGCCGTTCCGGAAAGAGTATACGAAATGAGTACCGCCACGGCCGTTCCGGAAAGAGTATACGAAATGAGTACCGCCACGGCCGTTCCGGAAAGAGTATACGAAATGAGTACCGCCACTGCCGTTCCGGAAAGAGTATACGAAATGAGTACCGCCACGGCCGTTCCGAAAAGAGTATACGAAATGAGTACCGCCACGGCCGTTCCGGAAAGAGTATACGAAATGAGTACCGCCACGGCCGTTCCGGAAAGAGTATACGAAATGAGTACCGCCACGGCCGTTCCGGAAAGAGTATACGAAATGAGTACCGCCACGGCCGTTCCGGAAAGAGTATACGAAATGAGTACCGCCACGGCCGTTCCGGAAAGAGTATACGAAATGAGTACCGCCACGGCCGTTCCGGAAAGAGTATACGAAATGAGTACCGCCACGGCCGTTCCGGAAAGAGTATACGAAATGAGTACCGCCACGGCCGTTCCGGAAAGAGTATGCGAAATGAGTACCGCCACGGCCGTTCCGGAAAGAGTATACGAAATGAGTACCGCCACGGCCGTTCCGGAAAGAGTATACGAAATGAGTACCGCCACGGCCGTTCCGGAAAGAGTATACGAAATGAGTACCGCCACGGCCGTTCCGGAAAGAGTATGCGAAATGAGTACCGCCACGGCCGTTCCGGAAAGAGTATACGAAATGAGTACCGCCACGGCCGTTCCGGAAAGAGTATACGAAATGAGTACCGCCACGGCCGTTCCGGAAAGAGTATGCGAAATGAGTAAAGCCACGGCCGTTCCGGAAAGAGTATACGAAATGAGTACCGCCACGGCCGTTCCGGAAAGAGTATACGAAATGAGTACCGCCACGGCCGTTCCGGAAAGAGTATACGAAATGAGTACCGCCACGGCCGTTCCGGAAAGAGTATACGAAATGAGTACCGCCACGGCCGTTCCGGAAAGAGTATAGGAAATGAGTACCGCCACGGCCGTTCCGGAAAGAGTATACGAAATGAGTACCGCCACGGCCGTTCCGGAAAGAGTATACGAAATGAGTACCGCCACGGCCGTTCCGGAAAGAGTATGCGAAATGAGTACCGCCACGGCTGTTCCGGAAAGAGTATACGAAATGAGTACCGCCACGGCCGTTCCGGAAAGAGTATACGAAATGAGTACCGCCACGGCCGTTCCGGAAAGAGTATGCGAAATGAGTACCGCCACGGCCGTTCCGAAAAGAGTATACGAAATGAGTACCGCCACGGCCGTTCCGGAAAGAGTATACGAAATGAGTACCGCCACGGCCGTTCCGGAAAGAGTATATGAAATCAGTACCGCCACGGCCGTTCCGGAAAGAGTATACGAAATGAGTACCGCCACGGCCGTTCCGGAAAGAGTATACGAAATGAGTACCGCCACGGCCGTTCCGGAAAGAGTATACGAAATGAGTACTGCCACGGCCGTTCCGGAAAGAGTATACGAAATGAGTACCGCCACGGCCGTTCCGGAAAGAGTATACGAAATGAGTAAAGCCACGGCTCGTAGTGGGACTAGTGTACAAAACGCGTACTACCGCGGTCCAAGCAGGAGTGGAGCTAAGCAACATCATGAAGGCATCAAATATTATAATGATGATGAGGACGATGATGATGATGGTGGTGGTGGTGGTGGTGGTTCTGCTTCTGCTGCTGCTGCTGCTGCTGCTGATGATGATGATGATGATGATGATGATGATGATGATGATGATGATGATGACGACGACGACGACGACGACGACCACGACGAAGACGATGATGATGATGATGATGATGATGATGATGATGATGATGATGATGATGATGATGATGATGACGGCGACGACGACGACGACAGATGATGACGACGACGACAGATGATGATGATTTCATTAAAATAGAGAAAAAAATGAAGAAAAAGTTTTTGGGGGGGTTATTGCTCTCTAAGTCCGCAGTGGGTTGTTATTTACCTTTTTTTAATTAAAAATGGGAAAATATTTAATGAATATTTTTTACTTTAATAAGCATTTTTGATCTTTTATTTCTATTGCTTCTTCTTCTGTCTGCTTCACAGCATCTCGTTGTTAGATCACCAGCTCGGTTGAGAAAAGCCACTCTAATGTTTTGTTGTCTAACGCAGCTATGCCGGCTTCGCCGTTGAGTGGTCGATATTTAAGGCATGACTCGATGATGTGGTCTACTGTCTGTTCAGAGTGACAACAATCGCAGACAGCCGAGTCCCTGAGTCCCCATCCCTTCATGGTCGCGGCAAAACGGCCGACATCTGTCCTGAGGCGGCTGAGCATTGTCCACTGCCGGCGAGGGAGGTCCATTTCTATTGCTTAAAACACGTATTAATTATGCTGCTAATCTAACGAGGGTAGAATTAAAAAGGAAATGAAGTCAATCATATTTAATCGGATATGATATCACATATCTGATAGAGAGAGTAGCGGGTGAAATTATGGAGTTCAGAGGAAGCGGCTGAGATGAGAAGACATACTAATTATACTGCTAATCTAACGAGGATATAATTAACTATTGAATTAAAAGTCAAGTAATTAGTTGCCTCTCTCTTACTCTCCCCATTGACCTATTAGCCTACTGAACGATCATCGTGCAGCAAATCATTCATCTTCTAAGATTGTGTTGTTGAATGATAATTGGTGAAATAATTATGCTGGGGATTTTTATTACACCTAATGAAATTTTCCTCGGTTGATAGGATAACAACATGCACACGGATGACATCGCATAATAACAGGGTATGATTTGGGGTTCATTTGGAAGTAAATGATTACAACATTCTTTTTATACGACCCCCCCCCCCGTGCTATGTAACATAATAAAAGAAAATGGGGACAAGATCTAATGAATGACGTCACGGTGAGAGTTAGCTGACAATGGTTGATCTCTTTCTCAGTAAAACCTTATGTGATATAGACGGGTATTAAAGGTATTATGGAACAAACAAACGGTGTAAACAAACAAACAAACTGTGTTGATTATATCGCTATTTTATTTTGACTAGCCAATCTACTGAAATGTTACACACAAAATATAAAATATAAAACTAGCTGTACCAACTCGCTGTTGCTCAGGATCCACTACTTTCAAATTTGTTTTGTGAATATTTTTATGTTCTATGAAAACGCATTTTTGTAAGGTTCATTAACTAAAAAAAAACTAACTAGTGCATACTCTCACCGAATAGCTTCGCCGCATAATTTAGAACAGAACTTTCGCATGAGGTGGATGGGGGTTCCCTTGTGTCAACACATATGTAGATTAGTGTTACATTATTGGTTTTTAATACGTTTTATAATAGTTCTTAATACTTGTGTCGTAATCTCTTGGTCGTAGAACTCTTCGTCTCTTGATCCAGTACGAACGGCATTGCCACTAATGGGCCGATATGTCGTTTCTTAATTCGGTGAATTACAACAGCCTGTGAACTATTTCGTACTGCCCTGCTGTGCTTCGTTTCGCCTCGTCGTGTGTCGCGACTATTTGTACTAACCTTACATCGTTGTCGCCTGCAGTTTGCTGTCGGGCTGCTATCATCTGTCTGTCGCTGCCATCACTGTCACCGCAGACGCCCGTTGTTGTCGCATTTTCGGTCGGCGGTTTCTTCCGTGACTGAAAGCAATATTTCTACTTCAATAATTTCACAAATTATTTTGCTGTTTAAATTCGAGCCATTTTTATTTACTAACTAATTATCCGACAATGGAGAGGTTTGTTGGAAAAGAGAGAGACAGAGAGAAAGGCCACACTAGTTAAAATTCCTAAGTTAATCACGTAATCACTTGCAAGGGAGGATTAGGAAGATATCGTTTCTATCTAACTGAGCTCTTATGTTGGGATTCGCAATCCCTTCTTTATAACAGCTACATGATTGTGCATTGTTCCCTCGTCGCTTCCAAGTGAGAAACTTATTAAATCTCAATTTAACTTTCCCACGGCGGAAAACTGACGTCACGAAATATTGTGATCAACACGCAACTGTGACCCGATCTTTGACCTTGAGGTTACGTCACTGTCTCCGCAAATCGTGGGAACACATCCATCAAGTTGCACGAGGTGACACCGCCACAATCGCGCAAGTCAAACCCGACTTCCACAGATGCGTCCATCTCTCACAAGGTCATTATCTAACATTAGTAGGTACACTAAAATATTTGTTAAAGGCATCTTCAGAGAGGCTGTATTTGTGGTTGTTAGTCCGCAAGACTTGAACACTTTGCTTTTGCAGGAAGAGCCTTGTGAAGGCGTCATCGTACTCCCACATGAAGCACCTTCTTCTTTGCATGTCTTTGAAGTGTCATGTGGTCACACAACAGCTTCCCACTTTTTTACACGGTCCTTTGCATTATTGTTGTACTCTGCAAAATATTTGAAGCTGCACCAGTTGGGCAGTAGAGGGCAGACAAGGCAGTGTTGCATCGTATGGTCCTCCTCTCCACATTTGAAGATGGTTAGGTCAGTTTTTTAACTCGATCTAGTCATAGCAACTTTTGATCGCCCCATTCCTGTTCTCAGGAGATTGAGTATTTTCCACTGAAATCAGGGTGCTTCTGAACCGGTTGGGAGGACCTCGGTAGAAGGGGGGTCTGTTCTCTAACCGTCTTGTTCACAGCTGTAGTCTGATTTCTTCCTGAGATGTTGTTAGAGGTTCGGTCGTTGGACCGTTGGTTCACGTCCATGAAGGAGATGGCATTCATCACTGATAGTCTTTGTGATCTCTACCCGGCTTGCAACTTCCTGTCTTACATCTTTTGCATTATTGTTTTACTATGCAAGATCTTCCAAGCTGCACCGGTTGTTTAGTAGAGGGCAGACAAGGTAGTGCTACATAGTATTATCCTCTCCACATTCACAGATTGTTCAGTTTGTTTTGTAGTCCCATCTGGCTATAGCAACTTTTGATTGCCCTATTCCCGTTCTCAAGTGGTTGAGTGTTTCCAACTGGAGCCTCAGAAGGGGGGGGGGGATTCCTATGCCAGTAGGGGGCGGGCATTGTCTATCCGTCTGATCCACAGCTGTATTCTGATCTCTTTGAGATGTTGTTAGGCGTTCGACATGGCTGAGGAAGCTTCTTGACTTCAGTCGTTGAACCGTTGGTTCACGTCCATGAAGGAGATGGCGTTCATCACTGATAGAATTTGTGATCTCTACTCGGCTTGCAACTTCCTGTCTAACATCTGAAGGGTCAATGCCAATAAGGAGATGTAAGTTGTTCAGGTTGGTAGGCTTCAGACAGCCATTGATCAAGCGACAGGTGTTGTTCAATGCTGAGTCTATGTTTTTGGCATGTGTTGATCTCTCCCAAATAGGACAAGCATACTCCACAGAGAAATATCATAGGGGCAAAGCAGTACATCTTAGTGTGTGTGCTGTGACTCCCCTCTTGGAGTTTCCGTAGGATGATGTACCGGGAGCTGACTTTTACTTTTGTCTTCTTTACATATTCTCTGAACTAAAATCAAACAAACAAGTGATTTATCCTTTCTTAAGTATTTTCTGATATATGTAAAATGATTGCTTATGTATAGCAAAACGATACAACGAAATTCAAAATGAATAAAACGGGGCACTTATTTATTAAAAGGGGCTTTTAATAAATTATTATGAATGTCATGTACTATGTAGTCTAGAATCTATATATATAAATATTTGTAGTTATTCATTGTTTGTCCGTTTGTTCATGAACTCCTCCGTTTTTATTTTATTTATTTATTTTTTTATTTCTATTCACTCCAAACAAGGTATATTGTCACTGAAGCTTACTGGGCTACTGTGGTGGAGTTGATCAGTTTCTGCAGGATGTTGTTCCAGGGGCTGACTATCAATTTTGTTTTCTTTACATATTCCTTAAATGTAAGGGTGCAGTCAAGAGTTATGCCAAGGTAGGCAGGTTTGGTGCAATTCTCAAGTTGTATTCCAGACCACGTGATGTTTAGGGGTCGGTTGGCCTTCCGGTTCCTGAGATGAAACGAGCAGACTTGAGCACCTGATAGTCTTATATGGTTACCCATCTAGTACTGACCAGGCTCAATGTCACTTAATTTTGGTGATTTAACAGTAATCAGTGTGCCAACCTTACTATAACCATATGCTCCATTCATTATCTAAGCTAGAAAAGCAAATGAAGAATTCTCACTAAAAAAATAAGAATTAACACACTTAGCTGATTTTTATTTTTAGGTGTTTATTTAAGAACTTCTGCATATTATCAAATTGCCTAACAAGATCAACTTTTTTTTTAATAAATTGCAGCAAAGTACATTAGTTTACTGCCAATAACATGCTAAAACAATAACAAATGAAAATTGGCTAGTAAAAACCAAAGTTTGATTTGTCAACTCAAATGCTATTTAGGTCTAACTTATAAATTTCGGCTTTTATAATTTTATACATAAAAATAAAAAGTATACATGATACATTATTAGAATAGACAAGCAAAAGAGACACCGTTTTTTTTTGGGGGGGGGGGCATCTTTTAGCTCCTTCGGATGGGTGGTAGAACCGGATGTTCTCTTTGCATCGTTCAAATTAAAAGTATTTAAAATATTTATTTAATTATATTCATTTAAAGTAGTTTTGATGAAGTTACTTTTCAGTAGTAGAAATGGTCATTTAAAAAACTGTTTATATAAATTTTGAAATTAGGAACATTCTAGTTTGTATTTATTTGTTTGTCTCGTTGCACTTTTCATTTTAAAGTCTAGTTTAATTTCACTCTATTTGATTTTCACCCTATTTATCTCTCTTCCTCTCTCTCTCTCTCTCTCTCTCTCTCTCTCTCTCTCTTTATCTATCTCTCTATCTATCTATCTCTCTCTCTCTCTCCTTCTCACCAAATCTCGTATTTGTAAAAAACTTATTCAAAATATATATATATATATATATATATATATATATATATATATATATATATATATATATATATATATATGTAGTAAGCTATGAAAATATATTTCTGGCAATTAAGCTACACAGAGGCTTCCGCGTTTCATCCCCGGGGGAAATATTCAGGCAGGATGAAACGCGGGAGCCTCAGTGTAGCTTAATTGCCAGAAATATATTTTCATAGCTTACTACCTAGCTCTACTTACGTATCGAGCACTGTTGAAGTAAATACTGAAAATTGGTACATAAAAAATTATATCTCTTTATAAAATTTTATGTGGATACATGAAATAGTAATTATATATATATATATATATATATATATATATATATATGCGCTCCGACTACTGAGTCAAATATGACTTTCGTATTGGGGTTCGAACTGTGTGACCGACAGGGATTGTCTCTTCCCATGCTGATGATTACAGATTCGTCATGAAAAACATGTGTATATGGGTTAATTTAGAAAAGATTATTTAGAAATAATATATATATATATATATATATATATATATAGAGAGAGAGAGAGAGAGAGAGAGAGAGGGAGAGAGAGAGAGATTACTATTTCATGTATCCACATAAAATTTTATAAAGAGATATAATTTTTTATGTATCAATTTTCAGTATTTACTTCAGCAGTGATCGATACGTAAGTAGAGCTAGGTAGTAAGCTATGAAAATATATTTATGGCAATTAGGCTACGCAGAGGTTCCCGCGTTTAATCCCCGGGGGGGGGGGGGTATCTTCATGCTAAAAAAAAAATTGCCATAAATATATTTTCATAGCTTACTATATATATATATATATATATATATATATATATATATATATATATATATAACTTCTTTGTAATATAGTAGGAAAAATCTCAGCAGAGTGCTCGATTAATTAAGAATTAAAGTTAAAATTAAGAGCATAATATTTATTTTGGTACAGAAAAATTAGTACAACATTCGTACCGTCGGTTTCAAACACGGAAGGACTTAGCCATCCGGCTCTCTTCAGCTTCTGTTGTCATCTGTTCGAAGCAGAAGCTGAAGAGAGCCGGATGGCTAAGTCCTTCCGTGTTTGAAACCGACGGTACGAATGTTGTACTAATTTTTCTGTACCAAAATAAATATATATATATATATATATATATATATATATATATATATATATATATATATATATAAAATTATGACAATATCAATTAAATACATATGATCAGATTGATTCACGAGGTGATCGAATTTAAATTACAAAAGACCAGATCAATAATTACCATTACTTGGAGCTTGTAAATATATTTATTTCAAGAATTAGCATTATATTATTTTATAATAATTTATACTCACATGACGACATCAATTCATAAATGTTTTTAAAAAATCTGTATACTGGACTTCTATCTGGAATTTTGTTTACTGTACCCATATTTTTAACCAATTATGAATCTGATGTTTCTCTATTCGTGAAACAAAAATGAAAATAAAAATACTCCCGGGCAATGCCAGATCGGAACAGCTATTCTCTCTCTCTCTCTCTCTCTCTCTCTCTCTCTCTCTCTCTTATTCTCCGTGCTCTCTCTCTCCCCCCTCTCTCTCCCTCTCTCTCTCTCTCTCTCCTTCTCAACAAATCTCGTATTTGTAAAAAACTTATTTAAAATTGAAATTGGTTTTCTCACCGTTTCTCGCCTTTGCACTTCTATTTATTCACTTTTCACGCATGCGCCGTCGGATAAACAAAGCAAAAATCAATTTACAAAATTTACTTTCGTATTCGCATTCTTATTTACTTTGACTCAACCGGTAAATTCCATTTTCTCATCTCAGACCAAACTGTTTACACATACACAGACACAGGTAAACATTGTTTTATGTACATGACAAAATCGTAATATATCGTATATACTTTATTTAAAGCTCTACTTTGTATTGAGCACTTTCGAAATATATTAGTTTTAGAAATGTGATACTTAGAAGGCAATACAATGCAGAGGTGTGACGGATAGACACAAGTTGGAGCAAATAAGACATATAATGGTGGAACAAATTTCTATTCATATAACACTTATCGTGGCTAGTTTTTGACTTTTAAGTATTATTCTTTTAGCCTCTTACATCAAGTGGCTTCATGCCTTGTCTGGAGCAATTTCCATTAGATAAAAATCTTATGAAGATTGACTTTCCGTGATGAAGACACAATAGAGAGAATGGTTGATATCTGACGATGCAACAGCAACAAATTCTCTGTGTTTCTCAGGAGTCAAACGACAAATAGAATCAATGAGTTCCTCAGAAAAGAAGAGTCTCTTCTAGCGCTTCACAGGTGGCTATATCATGTATTGATTTACTCCTCTCCAGGAGTTAGGCACAAGGCCAGTTTTTATCTTACTCCCACAAGTAAGATGTGACCCAAGGTCGGGTCGGGAAAGTGGGGTTTGAAAAGCCAGCGCCCGAGAGGTGAGCACTCTGGCCATTAAAAATTGCCTGGGCAGCCCCGTCGGCATTCCCCGGTAGGGGTGCCTCAGGCAGTAAGCAATTAACTTACTCCTCCCCAAAGAGGGAAGACGAAGCCTGGGAGGGTGGACCTCCTAGAATTGCACAGGATAGACCCATAGACAGGCGTAAATCAAGCCCCAAAGGCCAAGACAATACCGGTCTATGGGGTGCAGCATCCATCGGAACAGATACTACACTTTGATCTTAGCCAAAAGGGTCATGTATTTATTTACTCCTCTCCAGGAGTTAGGCACAAGGCCAGTTTTATCTTACTCCCACAAGTAAGATGTGACCCAAAGTCGGGTCGGGAAAAGGGTCATGTAATTTAGAACTCTTAACATTATCAATAATGCATTGGAAGACCTTACACTGTGTTACAGTTACCTTGATTTCAGTTTGGTGCTGCGTCTATGTTTAACAATGTTGCATTGTTAATAAGAACGATTATATTAATAAGATCAATACTGCATCATCAATTAGAAAGAGATAAAAAAAAGAATTATCTTATAAATGATGAATGAAAGACTCTGAGATTTGAGTTTTACATTTTTCGATTACACAATGAACAATCCCGAGATCCCCTCCCCACTACAAAATGAACATTATTACGTTATCTGAGAATTCATATTGCACAATATGGGGAGAACAGTCCAATTATTGTGAAATACTTACATAATTCATTCTGGTGTATCATCTGCTAGTCTCTCCCTCCTTGACAAGGTCCAAAAAAGAGTCACCAACCTAAGAGGTCCCTCACTGTCAACCAAGCCCCAGTCCCTGTCCCATCGCTGCAATGTAGCATCCTTGTGCTTGTTTTACAAATACTTCAATGAACTGTGCTCCGATGAATTGGCTACTCTGGTGCTCCCTCAACATAAGTTCACTAGACCAACTCGACAATCAGCTAAATCCCATCCATTCACTGTGGAGGTCCCCAGATGCCGGAGAGCTTTCTACTCAAATAGCTTCTTTCCCTGTGCTGCTGGCCTCTGGAACTCCTTCCCTGCTCCCTGTTTCCCCGACGGTACTGAGATGCAGAAGTTTAAAGCTAATGTAAACAGACATCTCGCTGATGATCTGCCAAGCAAGGACCTGCCTGGTAGTGAAACATGTGTAGGAAAAAACTCTTTAATTTGGATATATATGATAAATAAATAAGCTTTGAAAGAAAAAGTCTTTTTTGGTGATAAATGATCTCCTGAACGGAATGGTTTGGTAAGCCTTCAAAAAATCACACACACACAGATATATATATATATATATATATATATATATATATATATATATATATATATATATATATATATATATATATATATATATATAATTAGTGTTATAATGGAATAATTCCAGGAAGAAATCCGGGTAAGAGAGCTCAATGTGGTAAACAGAGCAGGAATAACGTAAAATATAATAACACGAAATTACATGATTGTCGATGCAATAATTTATTTCAACCTTGCGGTTTTATTCAAGCATCCAATTTGACAATTACATTTTTGAGACTGACAGAAAACTGAATTTACCCTCGACACTTCAAACACAACCAGAGAGAGTGGTGGTCGCAGCCAGTCTGAATACCTTACTTTAGTTAAATATAAGATGTTAATTCCTACTCGCTCTGTAATAGGTATTCAGACTGGCTGCGACCACCACTCTCTCTGGTTGTGTTTGAAGTGTCGAGGGTAAATTCAGTTTTCTGTCAGTCTCAAAAATGTAATTGTCAAATTGGATGCTTGAATAAAACCGCAAGGTTGAAATAAATTATTGCATCGACAATCATGTAATTTCGTGTTATTATATTTTACGTTATATATATATATATATATATATATATATATATATATATATATATATATATATTAAATTCAATAGTAATACATTTGAAGCATCGGTTAATAAAAATATGAGGAATCAGTAAGACACCAAATCATAGTGCAAGAGGATTTTTTTTTTTCAATAAATGAAAACAATTATATAAATCAAATATTTCGGCCATAACAAGCTTTTCTCAAGTATATACAGACAATTTTTTTCTTCTTCATTGTCAAGATCTAATGACGTCGCTGCCATCGTAGACACTCGACTACTTCTGATGTTATAGGAGACTGTCTTTAAATATCCTGATATTTGTAGTGAAAACGTTGGCGCGTGTGTACAGTTATTAAATTCAATATTACTAAATTTGAAGCATCGCTTAATGAAAATATGAGGAATAAGTTAGAAACCAAATCACAATGCAAGAGGATTTTTTTCAATAAATGAAGACACTTATATAATTGTTAAGGCCGAAATATTTTTTATATAATCGTTTTCATTTATTAAAAGAAACATCGTCTTGCATCGTGATTTGGTTGCTAACTTATTTCTCATATATATATATATATATATATATATATATATATATATATATATATATATATATATATATATATGTATATATATATATATATATAGAGAGAGAGAGAAGAAAAAAGAGTGATAAATATGCGACGATTGTCCAAATTTATTTCAAATTTCAATTGTTCAATGCAAGGTGTATTCAGTAATAAACTAGTGTTTATTATTCTTTCCTTAAGCCAAGGCTTTTCAAAGATCGAAATCTTATCATTAGAGGAGAAATACAGATGGATAAGTTGGCTTTCGAAAAAACCAAAGTTCAAATATTCGAAAAATATGAAAATTATTATTAAAGGAATTTTTGCTAAAAAAACGCAGTGAATGAAAAGAAAAATTCCGTGAAAAATATATGCAGATTGTCCGGGTGGTAAATTTCCGTTGAAAAGAAGTCAGATGAATTGTAGAATGTGAAGAAAAATATATATATATATATACATATATATATATATATATATATATATATATATATATATATATATAGAGAGAGAGAGAGAGAGAGAGAGAGAGAGAGAGAGAGAGAACAAAAAATATTAGCTCTATTATCAATTGGGAAATCTCCTTGCAAAAATAGTAGAAACATAGATTATTTTTAGAGGAGAAATACTAAATACTAATTAATTTATCTAAAATATAAAGTAGAGACGTTTTTCCCCTGTACCTTCTCGGAGTATAGGAAAATAACCACATGAATCACAGGCTACTAAACTCACCACTATACTACACTTATTCACTCGAGCGTGTTTTAGTAAATTTGTTATTATTTTTTTCGACATAACCCTAAATATTACAATTGGGCTCGCCATCCACGTCTCTCCGAAAAACCAACTCCATATAGATGGTAGCAAAAACTTTTCTCCCTAACAATTACGTACCGTCACTCTACTCATCGACACCGGGAACTAATAAGCACAGTTTAATTTTCACAAAACACCCAGTTCTTATTTATGATTTGGGTGGTATTAATTTACTACATAATATAAAGCAATACGCAAAGACTTAATGACCCCTCCCGTTCACTCCGATGATTTTCCGCGAATATCAGATTACGTTATTACAATTTCTACCTATGACTTTTACATTTACATTCATTCCGGAATTAAGCGAATGAAATTAACGAACACAGTTCCTGCAACATTTATTGATTCAACATGGCGGCTACAATTTCTGGATCGAATCGGCTTCCAATTTAATTCAATAAGCATTAAGATACTGGTAGACCCCGATACATTTACATTTTAAAAATCATACACGTTTAACATGCATATTATAGAAAACTTGCCCAAATCCAGTCATTTTTATCATCTACAAATGACATAAACCGTGTCATTGCTGAATCTTAACATAACACGCATGCCCAATAATCAAGCTTAGCTTAATTGACGTATTTTTACTTCTATTTTTAAGTTGCAACGGTAGCGCAGTGGTTAGGAAGGCAGATTTCATAATCGCCAGTTTCAGCGTTCGATCCCATTCTACTATACCAATTTTTTATTTTTTTTATTTATAGCATTCGCAAACACGGTAGACGGGGGAGAGAATAAACAATAGGCCGTTTCTTTTTTTATTCGACGTCATGCAATAGTAGTACTTTCTTCTGTGCAACGCCGGGCGACGGGTTCCGCTAGTTAAATATAATATTTAATTTTAGCTTTATTTTTTTTGTTGATTTTTACAAGCTTTAATTAAAAACTTTACAAAGTAAAAATTTGGTAATTAAATTCATCATCATCATCATCATCATCATCATCATCATCATCATCATCATCATCATCATCATCATCATCATCATCATCATCACCACCACCACCACCACCACCACCACCACCATCATCATCATCATCATCATCATCATCATCATCATCATCATCATCATCATCATCATCATCACCATTACCACCACCACCATCATCATCATCAGCATCATCATCATCATCATAACCATCACCATCACCATTACCACCATCATCATCATCAGCAGCAGCAGCATCATCATCACCATCATCATCATCATCATCATCATCATCATCATCATCATCATCATCATCATCATCATCAGTAGCATCATCATCATCATCATCATCATCATCATAATCATCGGCTTAACGTCTATTTTACATGCTGGCATATATTGGACGGCTTTAAGAGATTGATTTCCAAACTAGCCTATCTCTGTCCAGGTTTTTATTTATCCCTCATTCTCTCAAGACATTTTTATCACTTCCCCAATGTTTTCCTTGGCCTTCCCTTGTGAACTAGACTTGCTATCTCAACTGTTCTACATGTACTAACACAAGAACTCTCATCCATTCCTCTAACATGGTCATACCATCGAAGTACTCTGTTCTGCACATATCTCCCTATACTGTCCAGATTTTTCCTCTGAAGTAATTTTTTTTTAAATGGGGCAGGTAAAGTGCTCTTTAGCCTTCGTAGGCAATCACCTTGAGATGGTGTCTCAATGAAAGCACTGGTCCCCATCACCGCACTGGATAGGCGTCGGGAAGGACATCCGGTCTATAAAAACCTCGCCTAAAATGTCTTCCAAAGAATTGGGTTGCATTTCAGGTTATGTAAAAATTTTAATTAATTTAGTAAAAATCAGGTGGTGTCTGCCTTTTGGTCGAGATCAAAATGTAGTATCTGTTCCGATGGATACTGCACCCCATAGACTGGTATTGTCTTGGCTTTCAGGGCTTGATTAACGCCGGTCTGTGGGTCTGTCCTGTGCAGTTCTAGGAGATCCACCCTCCCAGGCTTTGCATCTCCTCTTTGGGGAGGAATAAGTTTATTGCTTACTGCCTGGGGCGCCCCTTTAATGGCCAGAGTGCTCACCTTCTCGAGCGCTGGCTTTTTCAAGCCCCACTTTCCAACCCGACTTTGGGTCACATCTTACCTTGTAGGAGTAAGATAAAAATGGCCTTGTGCCTAACCTCCTGAAGAGGAGGTAAATAATACTTCTTGTTTATTTACAGTTAAAAAGCTGTTAACTCGCCTTTTGCTTCTCATGTGCAACTCGTACGATTTTTCTTGGTTACAAAAGATGATCTGTGGTTGTAATGGTATTCTGTGTACCGCTTGCCTCCATGAAGTCTTACATCATCATCAGCAGCAGCAGCATCATCATCATGTCCGTTTTACATGTTAGCATGCATGCATTGGACGACTTTAAAGGATTGGCTTCCCAACTAACCTATCTCTGGCCAGGTCTTTATCCATCCCTCTTTCCTCAGGTCCAGTTTAATCACTTCCTCCCATTTTTATCACTTGGCCTTCCCCTGTGAACTGGACTTGCTATTGACTTACTTTTGGTTCCCGGTGTGAAACTCAACGAATTTCGTTGCTTACAGTAGGTGATCTGTGGTTGTTATGGCAATTCCGTTTACCGCTTGCCACCATGAAGTGTTATTTGGTAAGGAATACCACAGGCTTGGATGAGGAGTGATTTTACATACGTTTATTCGTTGATGTTCTAGACAGGATACTCTCAAGTAGTTCCATGTGTATTAGTATGCAGATGCTTAGTAACACAATATATTACAACAGCTAAGTAACTAAGAGGCTACTTAATCTGCATGTTTTGCTATTAAAATGCTATTCCATCCTTAAGCATAACAGACTGATGGACGGACTACCAGATTGACAGAGCCTTTTATATAGATGAATCGACGTATCTATGCTATTTCAAACTTTAGCATCACAGACCGATGAAAATGTTATTTCAAACTTAAGCATGGTCTGCCATGCTTATTTACAAACTTAATCATGACAGACTGATGAAAATGCTATTTCAAAATTAAGCATGGCAGATCAATAGCATTTTTGTCGGTCTGTAATGCTTAAGTTTGAAATGGCATTTTCATCGGTCTGTCATGCTTAAGTTTGAAATAGAATTTATTTTTGTCTGTATATCACACTTCAGTCTGAAATAGAACTGCCATTCGTCTATCATACTTCAGTTTCGAATGGCATTTTCCTTAGTCTGTCATGCTTCAGTTTTAAATAAAAAGTTGATTGGTCTGTCATGCTTCAGTTTGAAATAGCATTTTTGTCGGTCTGTCACATGTAAATTTTAAATAGCATTTTAGTCGGCCTGTCACACTTAAGTTTGAAATAGCATTTTCGTCAGTCTGTCACATGTAAATTTTAAATAGCATTTTAGTCGGCCTGTCACACTTAAGTTTGAAATAGCATTTTTGTTGGTCTGTCACATGTAAATTTTAAATAGCATTTTAGTCGGCCTGTCACACTTAAGTTTGAAATAGCATTTTCGTCAGTCTGTCACATGTAAATTTTAAATAGCATTTTAGTCGGCCTGTCACACTTAAGTTTGAAATAGCATTTTTGTCGGTCTGTCACACTTAAATTTGAAATAGCATTTTCGTTTATCTGTTATGCATAAGTTTTAAATAGCAATTTCGCTAGTCTACCACACTGAAGTTTGAAATAGAATTTCTGTCGGTCTGTCACACTTAAGTTTGAAATAGCATTTTCGTTGGTCTGTAACATTTAAATTTGAAATAGCATTTTCGTCGGTCTGTCACATTTAAATTTGAAATAGCATTTTCGTCGGTCTGTCACATTTAAATTTGAAATAGCATTTTCGTCGGTCTGTCACATTTAAATTTGAAATAGCATTTTTCTAGGTCTGTTATCTATATGAAATAGAAATCCCGTTTTTCTTCGATAATTGTTCTACTTTCTTCCCTCTATTGATAAAAATCGCAATAGTTTATCTTCATAACATTTTTGTTTTAATTTTTCTGATGTTTAAACTATTTTTGTACTTTACTAAATTTTTTTTAATTAGTTCTAATTTTTTCGAATTAAAAGCGTATTTACTAATTATTGTTTATAAAGTTAGATTATCTTCGATAACAGACATTGTGTCTCGTATATAAACGCGTGCCATCCAGGATGATCACCTCACGCTGCTAACGTGTTTTCGAACAGTCTTTGATGTGATGAAGGAAAAAAATCAATCAATTTTAGCATGATTTTTTTTATCTTCTTATCAATAAAATCATGCCCATATTTTTTTATTCATTTTTTTATCCTTTTTTTAATTTTGCATTCATTTTATGTATTATTTGTATTTATTTTTTCATTTATTTGTATTTATTTTTTCATTTATTTGTATTTATTTTTTCATTTATTTTATTTATTTTTTCATCTGTTGATTTAGTTTTTCATTTATTTTATTCATATTTTATTTATTTTTTCATTTGTTTTATTCCTTTTTTTCATTTATTTTATATATTTTTATTTATGCTGCAAGTAATCTTGTACAAAGGCTTTATTTTTTTTTTAATTATTTGCTTGTCCATGAATGGTTTGGGTCAATAATCATATTAGCTTCTTTTCTTGCAACGGAATTTGAAAATTTTATAATCAAGGCAATTATTCGAGGGAAAAATAAAATCTAATTGATATATTAATTCGTAAAGAGAAAAAAATATTTGAAAAATTAATAAAACTTCAGCTCGAAATATAGAAATAAAATTGTATGAAGTCATGGAATATTTCTGTTTTCTCATTGACAAGGTCATTGGCCTGAAAAGAAAGAAAAAACAGATTAAAGAAGAAGGACGTTGTTCCTGATTTTGAAACATTCGAACGAAGGAAGAGAAACCTCACAAGAATCTGTTCAGAAACTCAAGCAATTTCGTTCGTTAAACGAATTGTTCTCCAACCAATTTTTGTTAAACTTTACTTCCTTTTTATTTTAGGTATGTTCTCACTCGTCCGTTTTCAATCTAATGATAAACCAACGATCAGATGGATATTTTCTAATCTCAAGTGGCACTTTAATAAACTTCTGTACTATTTTTTTCAACAATAGCACCCATGAATAATGACGACCACGTGTGCGGAGAATGATGTATACACAACACGTGGTCAGCTAAAATAATAAAATAGTTCTTGGCCTTTTGGCTAAGATCAAAGTGTAGTATCTGTTCCGATGCATATTACACCCCCATAGACTGGTATTGTCTTGGCCTTCGGGGCTTGATTTACGCCGATCTATGGGTCTGTCCTGTGCAGTTCTAGGAGGTCCACCCTCCCAGGCTTCGCCTCCCCTCTTTGGGGAGGAGTAAGTTTATTGCTTACTGTCTGAGGCGCCCCTACCGGAGAAGGCCGACGGGGCTGTGCACGCAATTTTTAAACCCCACTTTCCCGACCCGACCTTGGGTCACATCTTACTTGTGGGAGCAAGATAAAAACTGGCCTTGTGCCTAACTCCTGGAGAGGAGTAAATCAATATTCTAATTTCATAAAAAGTTCAGTTCTAAATTCCAGAAAAGTTACAGACTACGACAAGAGCACATGAAAAAGGCCAGAGAATGCAACGGCTGAAACGTTTAGGTTTCTAGCATTCACAGGTAACATTATTTGGATAAAAACATAGAAGATACTGCCAAGTCTGCTGCAAAGAAGGTGGGCTCCTTTTACCAGGCTAGAAAATGTATTTCACCTGCCAGTATCTCATATATCTACAAAGCCACCATTCGCCTTTGCATGGAGTATTGTTGTCACATCAGGGCTCGTGCACTAGGCACTAGTCTCTCCCTCTTAGTCAGGGTCTCAAAAAGAGCCTCTAATCTAATAGGTATCACGCTATCTACCAAGCTTCAGACCCTGTCTCATCGCCACAATGTTGCATCCCTGTGCTTTTAAAAGTACTTCTTTGGGGTGAATATAAGTTTTTCAAAAAAAGGTATTTTTTTATTCTCTTTACTTTTCGCAGTAAACCCCAGAATGCTGTTACAGAATTATGGTGTTCGTGTTTGAGGGAACTTGATGGAAATCAGTGTTTTCAATGCCTGGTTTAGGGTTAGGGTTGCATTGTCTAGTTGAGTATTTATTTACTCCTCTCCAGGAGTTAGGCACAAGACCAGTTTTATCTTACTCCCACAAGTAAGATGTGACCCAAGGTCGGGTCGGGAAAGTGGGATTTGAAAAGCCAGCGCCCGAAAAGGTGAGCACTCTGGCCATTAAAAATTGCCTGGGCAGCCCCGTCGGCATTCCCCGGTAGAGGCGCCTCAGGCAGTACGAAATAAACTTACTCCTCCCTAAAGAGGGGAGGCGAAGCCTGGGAGGGTGGACCTCCTAGAACTGCACAGGATAGACCCATAGACCAGCGTAAATCAAGCTCCGAAGGGCAAGACAATACCAGTCTATGGGGTGCAGTATCTATCGGAACAGATACTACACTTTGATCTTAGCCAAAAGGCCATTGATGCAACGTTGGATTTTATTTACTCCGCTACAGGAGTTAGGCACAAGGAGAGTTTTATCTTACTCCCACAAGTAAGATGTGACCCAAGCTCGGGTCGGGAAAGTGGGATTTGAAAAGCCAGCGCCCGAGAAGGTGAGCACTCTGGCCATTAAAAATTGCCTGAGCAGCCCCGTCGGCATTCCCCGGTAGGGGCGCCTCAGACAGTAAGCAATAAACTTACTCCTCCCTAAAGAGGGGAGGTGAAGCCTGGGAAGGTGGACCTCCTAGAACTGCACAGGACAGACCCATAGACCGGCGGAATCAAGCCCCAAAGGCCAAGACAATACCGGTCTATAGGGTGCAGTATCCATCGGAACAGATACTACACTTTGATCTTAGTCAAAAGGCCATTGATGCAACGTTGGATGAATTCAAATTGAAGAGAGCCCGATTTGATGCAGCTACTACCTTGACCACCCTTGACTTCGTTCTAATTGACAAACCGATCCTTACTGCATCGAATGAAGTTGCATAGCTGGTAACAAAGTGAGGAAAACTGCATACAGTTTGTAGGCCACTCACCAATGGGTAATTAGAAAAAATGAAACTTGAGGGGTTTATCTCGAGCCTTATAAATTACACAACAAACAAAGTAGAATAAGCGTTCAAAATACAATTTTTTAATGGAAATCGCTCGATACAAGGCATGAAGCCACTTGATGTAAGGAGATGAAATAAATAAAAAATTAAAAAATAAATACTACAAGGTCTAGCTAACAATAAGTGTTATATAGATTGATTTTAACCCAGAAAACAGCAATTCTTCGCCTTATGATCAACATAAGAAATAAATCATAATAATACAGTGGTTAAAATATGACATTTATTGTAAGAAAAATCAATCAATCAATCAATCAATTAGCTGATTGGGAAATAAGATGTAGATTGTAGAGATGTAGATATGTTGATGATCTGTATAAATTATGTTTAAACGAGAAATTAGAAATGTTAAAGTTTAAAGATGTAAAAACGTTACGGTTGATAAGGAAAAGTAGTAGATTTTCATTCTTCACCACTACTGACTTCTCACAGCCTAGACTCTTCTTCAGAGCTTATAGTAACCAGGGTTACTACTTTTCCTTATCAACCCATCATGTCAACTCAAAATTTCGATGTACTTGCATGACATTTTTCTTCAAATTATCATCCTAAGGAAGTCTTACAATAAAGACGAAACGTTGATGAATATATAAAAAAATATCTCTTGGTTTTTTTCCTTTTTCATTTCCCATTACGTCGGATTACTTTCATCCTTCCTTTCTCATATATATATATATATATATATATATATATATATATATATATATATATATATATATATATATAATCAGTGTTTACATCCATGACTCGAAAGATCATGGGTCGTCTATGATGTCTGTTTTAATGGATGACATTATCTTAATATGATATCATCCTTTGTGATGGATTTTCCCATTGTCTTCAACCTCTGTTTGGGTGTATGACATCATCCCTTTACGATGTTATCCAGTGAGCACGGTAACAAACAAGATCCACAGAGGTTTAGTAGTACATAGATATTACTGCTGCTCTCAAATCATCTTGAATCTCATTTCGAGTTGCCATTGGATTCACTTATACTTTTCATAACGGGGTCTGTGGAAATTCCAGAATCAATTAAAGGAAATAGGTTTTAGTTCATCATTTTTTTACTACTTATTATATTATTTTTATTACTTAAATTAAATACTAGCGGGACCCGTGGAAATTCCACGGTGCTTTCAACAACAATCTGCATAATTTACTGCTAATAATAATATTTCTTTCTAGTTTATAAATGACCTCTGAGGGTCAATACAATTAAGAAAAAATAACTACTTTTGCTTTGTTAAAAATAATTGTCGTTGTCAGCTAAATATTCTTTAAATAAATAAAACGAATATTTCTCTTCTTTATTTATTTAAAATTATAGACATTTGATTAGTTTGCAAACAATAAACATTCCCTGTCTTCTTACAGCAAAAATAATTGTCAGCTAAATATTCTTCAAATCAATAAAACGTATGACACTTTTTTAAATGTATTTATTTCAAATTTCACTGTTTTTAGTCGACAGGACGATATAATTTAATTTGAGAACAATTCATTTTAAAGTCGGATTTTTTTTTATCTTAGTGACATCAGATGAATCAACAATCCCTCTCTTTGCTAATCAGACGATCTCATTTTTTTACATATGTTTGAAAGGCGATGATGTGCGTATGAACAGGAAGTGTCTTAGTTTATTATTAATTAAATATCAAAATAATACTTTGCTATTTTCGTATATATCAACACGCGTGAATTACTTTCTCTTCCTACCTTCATTCTGATTTTCACACCACAAACTGCAGTGTGACTCTTATAAAGACGCATGGACCCATGCAAAAATGCACCAAAGAAAAAACTGATAAACTTGACAAATCGCCTGTTTTTTTTAAATTTACCTCTGAATTCATCTTCCTATTGGCTCTCTGCCTACTGCCCCCTTACCATCGGTTTTCCACCTCAACCACTCAACATCGTCACTAATGCAAAAGACCTTGATACAGTTCTGGACAACTTTTTCAAATCACTGTATTGAGATTGTGAGCAAAGCCAGGTGGGTTCTTTAACCCTAACCCTAACCCTTTACCTGATACGGAGATCCTTTCTAAGCCTAACAGCAGATGTTTTCCGCTTCCTATACATAACCCTGGTACTGTGCATTCTTGAACATGTCATCTAAGCAACAAATCGCTATCTTCAAAAAGATATTGTACACCTGGAACGTGTTCAACAGTTGGCAACTAGGATGGTGACGGGATCCTCTACGCCTACTTACAAAGAACACCTTCAAATCTGTCCTCACTTGAGCAGTGAAGAATGTGAGGGGACCTGATTCTAGCATACAGCATCATCAACAGGAATGTAAATCTACCTTTAGAGGAGTTTTTAACCCTTGCAGTCTCCTACAGATGTACCAGCGTCGCTTTCGTCTCATTAGAAGAAATGCAGCATTCTCTATTCGTGTTTTGCTTTCTGGAACAGATTGCCAGAGGAGGTTGTGACGATGCCTACCATATCCAGGTTTAAAGTCGCCTTGGACAAACATTCAAACGGTATATAGATGCAATATCTTCAAACAGTCTTTTTACATGGCTTGTTGCATTTTTCTATTTTTTGCCAATAAAATTGATTGATTGATTGAAGTGAAATATGAAAATTATTGAAACTTTTTAAGATTATTATTTTTTTTTTTTATAAATTTTGTCGGAATTTGTTGATTCATTTATTGGGAAAGAATTTGTTTCAAAGTTTATTCTGGATATTTAAATAAACCCTTGCATCATTTTAATTTCAAGAAATCTCAAAATATCATTCGGACAGGAGAAATATTTGCATTTCTATAAAGATGAATCTCAGGAGAAATTATACTTTTATAGGATGCAAAAATATGTCGTCAATTGGAAAATATAAAACGCAACAAGAAATCAAATATTTATTTTTCCAAAAAAAGTTCTAACTTCTTCACTTTTAGTGAAATAGGAGATTACACTCATCATCATCATCATCATCATCATCATCATCATCATCATCATCATCATCATCATTATCCTCACCACCACCACCACCACCACCACCACCACCATCATCATCATCAGCAGCAGCAGCAGCAGCAGCATCACCACCACCACCACCACCACCACCATCATCATCATCATCATCATCATCATCATCATCATCATCATCATCATCATCATCATCGGTTTAACGTATGTTTTACATGCTGGCATGCGTTAGATGACTTTAAGAAATTGACTTTCAAAGTAACCTATCTCTGGTCGGGTTTTTATTTATTCCTCTTTCCTTCTTATCACTTCGCCCCATGTTTTCCTTGACCATCCCTTGCGAACTGCCCCTGCTACCTCAACTGTTCTACATTTACTAACATAAGAACTCTCATCCACTCTTTCAATGTGGACATACCATCGAAGTCTCCTGTTCTGCATACACATGCCTGATAGACATGATGGGTAAAAAAATGTTACCTCTGCCAGTGAAAGAGATAGGTTAGTTTGGAAGGCAATTTTGTAAGCCGTCTAACGCATGCAAGATGATGATGATGATGATGATGATGATGATGATGATGATTGTTCACATTGGAAAATATAAAACACAGCAAAAAATCACATATTTATTTTTCAGAAAAATTTCTGAGTTCTTCACTTTTATTTTAACACAAGTGTACACCCTCCGTCACAAATGACGGAAAAATTTCTGAGTTCTTCACTTTTATTTAAAAACAAGTGTACACCCTCCGTCACAAATGACGGAAAAATTTCTGAGTTCTTCACTTTTATTTAAAAACAAGTGTACACCCTCCGTCACAAATGACGGAAAAATTTCTGAGTTCTTCACTTTTATTTAAAAACAAGTGTACACCCTCCGTCACAAATGACGGAAAAATTTCTGAGTTCTTCACTTTTATTTAAAAACAAGTGTACACCCTCCGTCACAAATGACGGAAAAATTTCTGAGTTCTTCACTTTTATTTAAAAACAAGTGTACACCCTCCGTCACAAATGACGGAAAAATTTCTGAGTTCTTCACTTTTATTTAAAAACAAGTGTACACCCTCCGTCACAAATGACGGAAAAATTTAGGGAACCAATGCCAACAACAGAATGAGGCTGATTTAAAAGTCGGTTTATCATACGGATTCATGCGATATTTACGTTTATACTATTGCTCTATCATTTTCAGAAAGATAACACTTGATAAGATCTTCTGAAACCATCCTCGTTTAATACTGATAACCCCGGGTAAATTCCTCGAATTTCCACTTCAGCCATCCACCAGCATTACAACTTTCTACCTTTTCTTTGTCTCTTTAAACAAAAGAATATCCGAGGCTTTATATATGGAATATGGTGTGAGTTCTTACTTCTTCAACATAAAGACAACATTTATCAAGATTAACTGCTGGTAAGACACGATCAAAGAGCCATTATTCCTGTCGTATTCACTCGCAAATGGTTATTCTATGAGACCCATAGATTTAGTGCAGCTTCAACGCAAAGAAGAAAAAAATGATGTTACCAATTCTTGAAATTAGTTAGAATGTTTTAGTCTCTGTTGCCTGAAATTAGTGTTTCAAGACTCATTGGACATTTCTCCAGAACATGTAGATTCTTCATAATTGCTACAAGTAGAATAATATATATATATATATATATATATATATATATATATATATATATATATTCATGCCCAGTCATAGTCAGCCAAGCTGATAACCTACAGTAACGGCAAAACACGTGTTTGTGAATAACTATTTTATCTACAACTATATATAGTAGATGAAACACTGACGCTTCTGTGTCTCTTAATTGTCATAAATATATTTTCATAACTTACTATATACATATATAGTAAGTTATGAAAATATATTTATGACAATTAAGAGACACAGAAGCGTCAGTGTTTCATCCCGTAGGGAAGTCTCAGACTAAAGTGCATGGAATTCGTGTTACTGAGTGTTTTTTATATATCCAGCTAGCTAACCAATCAGATGCATTGTTATTCTCTTCCCCGGGTAAGGTTTTCATTAGCAAATGGCAAGCTTCTTTCAAACAAAGGTTCGTCTGACCTTTACTTCACATCTTTTATTTAGTTTCATATAGGGGTGATATATATATATATATCCATGAGTTTACACCCTCCACCCAAAAAAATGACAGAAAAAATTATGTTTCGCAGTGTTCACCCGAATATTTATATTCATATAAAATAACCTCTGAATCAGTGAAGTTAAAAAAAGAAAGAATGAAGAGAAAGTTTTTTTTTAAAGAAAAAAATTGGAAATAGGTTTGCTTTCTCAATTCCCCTAAATACTTTTTACTCGCTAACTTTAGAAATTTAGAAGATTTCGCTCACAAATAAATTTAGTGTGTGGGGGTCGTCATACCCTTTTGGTCGGGGTTACCAACTTCCTCCACAAATAAAAATAATAAGAAGAATATTTATATGCAAAATTAACGGAAGTTTATTTACTGAAATAAACATATTAACAAATAGAATATATTACTTTGTGTAATGAGTTCATGAGTCGTTTCTTTAGTTTCATGTAAGTAAAAAGAAGAATGTCTTTTCTTTTGTTGAAGTGTTCAATTTGTTATAAAATATTAAAAGAGGCAATAGTGAATGTTCGCCTGTGAAATTGTATGAAGCGCGCGAAAGGGTGAAATGGAAGAGTGATTGTAAGATGCGTGTAAGCTCCGGATGAAAGTCAGTTGAAAAGAGAAAGTTTGATGCTTGTGTGTGCTTAAATACTATTTGGACCGGCTCCAGCGAGCTTATGGAGAAAAGTTTAGAAAAATATGTCTTTGGAGAAATCTCATTGGACAGAAATATCACGTGGTGTGCTTGCAATTACGTCCGCTCGTTTTGAGTTGATTTAATATAAAAAGCCACATCGGAATTTGCGTGGGCTTTATTTTATATTTGTCACGCGCCAATACAACAATTTTCACTCTGCGCGCCTAAATTGTATTTATTCCAAACAACAATTTTTATTCGAATCTTAACCGTGTCAACTGGCACAAGTGTTACTCGAGAGTTATAACTTCAAAGGTTGGCTGAATTTTTTATCACATTGTAGAGAACATTGTTATATCCCGTTGAGAGAAATTGTTTTATATGCCAGAATTATAGCCCTTGATCAAAAGGCTTAGACTCTCTTTGTAAAAAAATACAGATCCTCAAATCACGTGAACACGAGATATTGGTTGGGAACTCTCGAACTACCTATGGTTGAGAAATGATGAATATTTCGTTCTCATTTGCTGAATAGCTAGGCTACAAACACCATCAGTTTTATTTTTTAAAGGTGAATTAATTTTGCTATAAGGATCAGAGTTATCTCCCTTTGGGTAGGAATTATTGATTTATACCCCCCCTTTTTTTTTAAAGTACATGCCTTAATCTCATCACGAACAAAAGACCATATGGCAACTCCTGTACCAACATGTGTTCGAGAATAAAGACCAGATTTCTTTGTGGGGCACTTCCTCTAACAAAAAAGGCACCACAACAAAATGTAAGTCTTCACATTATCTTTTTACATGAATAACTTGTGCATTTTTGCTGTATAGGAACAATGTATTTTTGTATGTAATTTTATGTCTTACATGTCTCGCTTGTCGCCTATAGTTTGTTGGAGACAAACTATTAATTGATAAAATGTCTTTGTCCCTTCACTAGTTGTTTTTAACTTTCCGACACATGCGGTACTATCTACATGCAACATAGTGAAATTGAGCAACACTCCATATGCTCAGAGAATTAATTTAAATTCTCTACCCACGCGTTGATAATTTTGATGGAAATAGAATATCAAATCTTCTAATTTTATAACATATTTATGATTTTTGTTAGCTTCTATGTTTGTCATGAAGTTATTTCAAAATATTCGAACTTCAAGCATTTAATAGTTGAATGATTGGCTTAGTTCAAAACTACTTGGATCTATTTTGTTTAGTTCAATTACGTTCTAATATTGTTTGGAAAGCAAGTGAAATTATAATTCTTCCCCAGCTATCGATAAAATAGCAACTTGTATTCAATCAATCATATAAATGAATAATTTAAGTATTGCATTTCAATATAAAAATAGTCTGAAATTAGTTGATGTGCTGTAAAACAGCCAATCCAAATCAAGAGATTTTTTACCTATAGTGAATGAATAAACCAAAATTCTTATATAGATTTCTTCTTCTTCATCTACTACTACTACTACTACTACTACTTTTACTACTACTACTACTACTACTACTACTACTACTACTACTAATAATAATAATAATAATAATAAAAATAAAAAATAAATTTAAAAAATGGTACCAGCCTAGGCTGACACCACACAAAATATTTGCATAGGGTCAAGGAGGATGAGAAGACCGAGGAGGGGCAGCACAAACCAGACCTTCACTGGAATTGCAGAGAGTGCTGGGACCTTGGGGAGGCTTATTGCCACCCAAATCCCAGAGAAGACCAATGGTCCTTACCAGCGAGAAATCAATGGTAAACGGCTGTTGCGATACTGCAAGGTTATTTGCGATGGCTATCGAAAAGAGGTGGAGAATACTGGAAATCTGGGGAGACTTGTTGTCACTCAGACTCCAAGGAATACCACTGGTTGTCGGTGAGCAATCACTGGTGACCTGTGTGAGAACTCCTAGTGAGTACAATGAAATCGGTTTATTTCTGATTTCGGCCATCAATACGTTCTCTCCTACAAAATCTAGATTCCATTCTAAAGAGCTATTTTTTTTATTCTTTAACGTCTGTTACTGCTTGTTAAGAAACATAAATTTTATTCGATTTAATTCCTTTCAGAAAATACTTCATACGCCTAGAAATACTTTTAACGTGGCTGCCAGCTGCTATTTTTATTATCAGCAGAAATTTTTAGTTACGATGTACGCCTTCTTTGTTCTCAGCAGCAAATTCAACTTTCGCTCTTATTTCGGCTTTCTTACATAACAAAAATTATTTCCTGATACTAAGTCGACCTTTTCAACAAACAAGCATTTCTTTATTTAAACCATGCTTTAATAACAGATTGAAAATACATTAAAAATATTAAAATCCATTTCCATTCTAAAGTCGCCCTTATTAAAAAAGAATATTTAGATAAATTATTCTTTAGTAAAGAAAATATATATTAAAAATATCAAAATAGCCTTCCTCTCCAAAGCTGATCTTCTTAGAAGCAAAAGCACTTTCTTACTTAAATCATGCTTTAATAAAAATAAATAAAAAAGCACTTTCTTACTTAAATCATGCCTTAATCAAATTTTAAAAAAGCACTTTTTTACTTAAATCATGCTTTAATAAATTTTTTTTAAAAAAAGCACTTTCTTACTTAAATCATGCTTTAATGAAAATTTTAAAAGAAAGCACTTTCTTACTTAAATCATGCTTTAATAAAAATTTTAAAAAAGCACTTTCTTACTTAAATCATGCTTTAATAATTTTTTTAAAAAAAAGCACTTTCTTACTTAAATAATGTTTTAATAAAAAAAATTTAAAAAGCACTTTCCTACTTAAATAATGTTTTAATAAAAAAAATTTAAAAAGCACTTTCCTACTTAAATCATGTTTTAATAAAAAAAATTTAAAAAGCACTTTCCTACTTAAATCATGTTTTAATAAAAAAAATTTAAAAAGCACTTTCCTACTTAAATCATGCTTTAATAAAAAATTTAAAAAGAAGCAATTTCTTACTTAAATAATGTTTTAATAAAAAAAATTTAAAAAGCACTTTCCTACTTAAATAATGTTTTAATAAAAAAAATTTAAAAAGCACTTTCCTACTTAAATCATGTTTTAATAAAAAAAATTTAAAAAGCACTTTCCTACTTAAATCATGTTTTAATAAAAAAAATTTAAAAAGCACTTTCCTACTTAAATCATGTTTTAATAAAAAAAATTTAAAAAGCACTTTCCTACTTAAATCATGTTTTAATAAAAAAAATTTAAAAAGCACTTTCCTACTTAAATCATGCTTTAATAAAAAATTTAAAAAGAAGCAATTTCTTACTTAAATAATGTTTTAATAAAAAAAATTTAAAAAGCACTTTCCTACTTAAATCATGTTTTAATAAAAAAAATTTAAAAAGCACTTTCCTACTTAAATCATGCTTTAATAAAAAGTTTAAAAAGAAGCAATTTCTTACTTAAATCATGCTTAAATAAAAACAATTCTTCTTCAGTGATGACTTACATGGCATGTATTTTTTTCTGATTTGCTGATATCTGCATGATGGTCAGCTGTTAGTAATTCAAATCCTGTGCTTATGAACGCGATGCATGTGTAATAATCCTATGTTTATGACATACCGGGATATAAAGAAATAGTTTGTTCACTTAATTTTAAAATATTTTAATACTTCAAACTTACCAATGCTTCTAAGTAAACGACATATTTCTTCATATCAGGGTTATCCTATAATTCTGTGCATCTCTTAAGAAGAAAATTTTATTCTTAAAAATGTAATATTAAAGTAAAAACAAAAATCTTGTATTGGAAAGACTTCTAATTTTCAATTATGTTAAATTTGTTGGTTTATTTTTCATTTAAGCGGCAACAGGAAATGGCGCCATCTTTCTTTTTCGATGATAGCATCACTTCCTGTTCGGTTTCGTCAGGACATATTCACTCATACTAAACCGGTTACTTCCTTCTGAGATTCAGGTAAAGAGTGGGAAGAGTTTAGAAACAAACGCATATTACTACTAAATAATGTGTAACAAAAGCTCTATTTTCACACATTTCCAGCAGGCCATTTTGTTCTACTGATACCATGTAACCCAGTCCTACCTGTTACATAGTCGGGTCATCAACGGCTAAAGCGATTCCCCCACAACGTTTGACTGGTTAGGAAGGTGGCTAGTTCCCCAGTAAGATTAAAAGATGGTCTTCTGAAGGCGGATGTACCTTTTTTGGGTCAACGGACAGCTAGCATATGAATATATGAATGTATATATATATATATATATATATATATATATATATATATATATATATATATACATTCATATATATATATATATATAGTATAATTTTTTATTTATACAAACATTATTAGTTACATATGTGCATACATGTTTCGGTTGTACTCTTCACAGAGAGTCAACCTCTTCATCCCAAAAAGGTTGACTCTCTGTGAAGAGTACAACCGAAACATGTGTACACATATGTAACCAATAATGTTTGTATAAATAAAAATGTATACTTAAGAACAGCTCTACTTGTTATTGAGCACTTTTTATAAACACTGGAGTTTCAACGGATTTACATCTACAGAAACTAATACAATACATGTACTATATATATATATATATATATATATATATATATATATATATATATATATATATATATATGTGTGTGTGTGTGTGTGTGTGTGTGTGTGTGAGTGAGTGTGTGTATCTATGTGTACAAATGTGCATGTGCGTTTATATATATATATATATATATATGTGTGTGTGTGTGTGAGTGAGTGTGTGTATCTATGTGTACAAATGTGCATGTGCGTTTATATATATATATATATATATATATATATGTGTGTGTGTATGTGTGTGTGTGTGCATATCCTTTACTCTATAATAAAACCATTTATATATACTTCCATTTAGTCATGTAAGAGTTAGCGAGTAAAACACGGATGAAACAAATTTCAAATAGTAAGAGGAATCGAGAAAGCAAATGCCAAGCCAGATAACCACCTCAGAATACCCCGTCACCCGAAATGAATTCAGAAAGACATCCTCCACTCTATAATAAAAAGTCAATGGTGGGTGTTTTTTCTTTAGGTCATCAGAAATGATAATAGTAATTCATATATAAAAAATTAAATTACCAACGTAATTCTATCATTTTATATGAATATTTTAGTAATATATTTGAATAAATAGGGAGTGTAAACCCTGGTGAAGCATAATGGTTTTTTTTTCAGTTATTCTTGCGGAAGCTACACTAGAATATATATATATATATATATATATATATATATATATATATATATATATATATATATATATATATATATAGTAGTATGTTTTTAAAAAGGCTGTGGGCAATGCAAATTCCGGGTAGGATGTAAGCTGGAAGGAACAAAAATAATAAATCGAATTCGAAATGAGACTTATTATTTATTTTTTTCTTAAAATCTTACATAACAGCAAGTGTGGTGTTAGCTGTTTGTGTGATGTCCTGATGATTTATTTAATACTTCTGTCTTCTGGCATCCATTTTGGTAGATCCTCTGCACAAACGAAGTTTTCCTCTGCTGTTTATTATTTTTGACAACGGGAAGTTTCTTTTCCCGAAATATTAAATAAATGATTTTTAATAATCATCCGGACAACACCAGGGGGTTAGGCACAAGGCCAGTTTTATCTTACTCCCACAAGGTAAGATGTGACACAAGGTCGGGTCGGGTCGGGAAAGTGGGACTTGAAAAGCCAGCGCCCGAGAAGGTGAGTTGTTTATTCAAGTAAATAAACCTAATATCAACCATGCTCGTTATCAGGGGGGGGGGCGAAGGTATGTTGAAGTGTTGTTGAAGTGGTATTGAAATGTTTTTTAAAAGCGTCTTCTTAATAAATTCTCCAATTTTTTATTTTGCATACTCATTCATCCGCCTGAAGATGACTGACGTCGGTCGAAAACGTTCGCGAAAATATGGCGATTTTTTATACAACATGGACGACAATACCAAATCGGTTGTGCGACGAATCGAAAAAACGAATCAAAAAATAAATAAATAGAAGCTGGCGCTCCTGTTTAACCAAACATGCATAAGAGAAGGAATGCTGCCTAATTACACAAATATATATATATATATATATATATATATATATATATATATATATATTGTCTTTCATTAATGAAGGAATAAAAGAAACTCCTCATCCCTCAAAACGGAGCCATCTTTAATGAATTTATTGATTTCCCCGAATAAAGAAAGAATTGGGAAGGGGATTGACCGGTGCACAGAAGAAGGAAATATTTTAATTGAATCAATAATTTTTTCTTTATTTCTTTTTTTTTTAATTATTTATAAATCAAAAATTTAATCTTCAACCAACTCATATAACATTTATATCATTACCATCATTGTGCATATGCACATGCACTTGTATGCATGTGTATACATGTGTGTGTGTATCTTTTTCTTGTGTAGAAATGCGAAAGTCATCTTCATGGCGGGATAATATACGGCACGATAAAAACCTGTACACTTTCATGTTTCTCTACTCACTAGAGCAGTGCATATTCCCGTTGTCAAGACTGATATTTTGCAAAGTTGCGATGTTCTCTCTGTCCAAGTATCCATTTGTCGCTATTCACCGCATGAACTACAACCACACGTAAAGAATAAAGGGATTTTTGTCCAAGGTTTACTCTTCCAGATCCGACGTTTTCTGTCTATGCTCACACATATTAACATACTAACCTCGTGAACATGTGGCTCTTCACTATGTACAAATAGTCATTCAATATAGAAAGGCCGTATTTTGCACATCACATAGTTCTGTGATGTAGTATTTTTATAACCGCGTAATTTAGGTTAATTATAAATAATAACTTGTAAATAAATGGATGAACTATCAAGAGAAACGTTTAACAGTTTTATTAAAACTGAACACAGAATGAATTAATGAGTTAATTGGCAGCTGGACGCGATTGATATATTCACAGTATGACGCCGTGGTCTTTGTTTTCTTTCTCTCCGGGCAGACGACCCTTTTCCAAGGGCGATAACTCTTAACTCCCGAAATGGTTCAAGGGAGGTAATTCCGTTTTCGTTAGGTGTCCTAACAAGTATAATGACCAGTTGAAGATGACACGAATAGGCCATCTTGGAAAGGTGCATCATATGAAAGGAACTTCGATCTCTGTGGGTTATTTAATGCCAAGAAAAAGTTTAATTGTTTTTGTTTTTAAGGTATGGGTTTTTATAGCTTTTTGTTTTATTTGTTATATTTTGTTGAGGAGATTTTTCTTTTTTCTTTTAACATAGTTCACCCCAAACAAGGCAGGTATGTTTTAGGAAATTTATTATTTCTTCTGGCCTGGTGTCCCTGAAAAGGTCCGTTATCTGCCTGATGATATTTGGGGTATATTTGTTTGAATTTGTCCCATTTTGTTCTTCTCGGCCTTTTGGACGATTTTGGGGGATATTTTAAGTACGGATCCACCCACAGAGTGAATGCGGTATTTTGGTGCAAGGATCTAGTTTAGAGTAAGCAAATGTTTTCTGTTTTTTGTCATTTTACTTTTAAGTAAAAAATGTCTTTACTTTGAAACTTGTTGAAAATAAAAAATGTTAAAAGCTTGTCTCAGTTATCCCCTTCCCCCTTCCCCCTTCCATAGTGGGCGTCATGCCTAAGGTAAATACATTCCAAAGGATGTCATTTTTATTTAATGTAGAAATAAATGTTCCCCAGGAATGTATTTGCCTAAATAAATACATTCTCGGCCTTTTGGCTATGATCAAAGTGTAGTATCTGTTCCAATGGATACTACACCCCATAAACTGGTATTGTCTTGGTCTCCGGGGCTTGATTTCCGCCGGTCTATGGGTTTGTCCTGTGCAGTTCTAGGAGGTCCACCCTCCCAGGCTTTGCCTTCTCACCCTTTGAGAAGGGGTTAGTTTATTGCTAATCGCCTGAGGTGCCCCTACCGGGGAATGCCGACGGGGCAGCCTAGGCATTTTTTGTAGGCCAGAGTGCTCACCTTCTCGGGCGCTGGCTTTTCAAATCCTACTTTCCCGACCTTGTGTCACATCCTACCTTGTGGGAGGAAGATAAATAACTTGTTCCATTTTGTTCTTACATGTTGGAAATTTCAGGAGTTCTTCTCCTCTTTTTATGTGTAATGTATGTGTGTCCGACCCTGATTCTACTCAGTACTACATCCTATCTTCGATTGGTCAGTGATTCTGTAGCTTCTGATTTGACTTCAGGTTGGTGCTTGTATAGTTTGTTGTTTGGGAACTTGTTCCATGTTATTTGCAATTAACTTTTCTTATATATGGATTTATTTTTCATTTTGTAATCTGTGTGTGCGAGTTCAAGTTCTGTTCTCGTCATTTTGGTTGTTTTTTTGCCAGAGTTTCAGCCTTTTGGTTGCCCTTAACACCCACGTTACTAGGCACTCATGCTAAAGTCACTGTTCTGCCAGAGACTACCAGGCAATGGTATGTTTTTAGTACTTCCTGTACATATGGATGATGTTAATTTCCCTCGTGGATTGCTGCTACGCTAGATAAAGAATCTGTAAATATCATTGATTTGGTTGCCTCTGAATTTTTGATCATATCTAGTGCCATCATCAGTGCTTGTAGTTCAGCTGTAAAAATGGAAACATCATTTGGCAGTCTGATTTGTTTGTGTTTGTTCATGTTAGTGACTGCTGCCCCTGTTCCATCAGTGGTAGTTGAAGATACCACGAATAGACCATCTCAGAAAGGTACACTAAATGAAGCTTGAAGCATCTTTGGAATGCCGGGTGTGTCATAAGTGGTCAAAATTAAAATACTACTCATATTACTATTTCTAATACTACTAATACTACAACTAATAATACTAATACTATTCTAGTATTTATACTACAGAGTTTGTTGGTGCCACAGAAAATGGTTGTGGTGGGTCAGGACAGATGGAACAACCATCCAGACATCCACTTGAAGGGCACAGAGAGTACTGGAATCCTGGGGAGGCTTATTGTCGCTCAAACTCCTATGAAAATCACCGGCCCTTATTAGCGAGAACACAATGGTAAACGGTCGGTGTGAGAATGCAAAATCTCTCGAAAAAGAACAAGGGAACATCTTTACCCCCTCAATCCTCACATCAATCTATTTAACAGTATTTTAAAGAAGTCACCAAGTTCATTACTGACCAGGCTCTATGTTGCTTAACTTCAGTTATTGGAAGAGAATCAGTGTTTCAATGCGATATAACCATACACTTTGAGACTAGAATAATTTCTCTTTTAATCAAAAACACATTTGAGTTTTCAACTACTTTTTGCTAATTTGTAGTAATAGTAGTAGTAGTAGTAGTATAATTAATTAATTAATTGATAATAATAATATTAATTAATAATTAATAATAATAACAATAACAATAATATTATTAATAATAATAGCAGCAGCACTTTATTTAATCCACTTTAGCACTTATATCAACAACATATATAAGTGTTAAGTAATGCTCAGTTCTAAGTGACAGTCTTCTGGAGGATGAGGGTTCAATCCTCAGTACGGGCAGTACTAAGAATAAAATTGAAAATTACTTAAAACTTTTACCCGGTCAATGGCTGATGGAACGAGAGCAAGTTACCCCCATAAAGGGTTCCGTTCGAAATTCTGAGTTCGAAAAGACGCACCTGAAGAAGGTAGGAGGTTACATCGGCCGAAACGTTGCGAGAATAACATCCAAGATGAGAGCAGTAGTCTGAATAATACAAATAACACAAAGCATCAATCCTCATCTCAAAAGTCCTGAAACGTGTTTTTTTTTTAGTTTTAATTTTAATTTTTATTCTCTTGGCAGCGAGGGTAGATTAGCAACCGAAACATGTATGCACATATGTAACCAACAATGTTTGTATGAATAAAAATTTATACTAAAGAACAGCTCTACTTGTTATTGGGCACTTTTTATAAACACTGGAGTTTCAACGGATTAACATCTACAGAAACTAATATAATACATGTATCATATATATATATATATATATATATATATATATATATATATATATATATATATATGCAATATCTTGGATTTAGTTAGTTTGTCGGGGGGATTTAAACTGCATTTTACATTTTTTTTTTTTTCTAATGACTCAAAACCTTCTTTAGACTATATATTGGGTATTTAGATCTGTATGGCTAGGTTTCCTTCCTCTTATCTAATTACTTTTCTGGTACCAAAGGTACTTAAGCTTTATTTTTTATTTATTTTTTAATGCAACTTTGATTCCTATATAATTTTATTGCTAGCTACCATATTGCAGAATGGTTCTTGGATGTAGTGTTTAGATAGTATTATTTTTATTTTTATATTTTTTTATTATTGTTTTAATCAATGTTATTTGATATGAAAATTACTATATCATATGGTAGTCTTAAGGGTAATATATTATTATTATTATTTTATCATTATTATTATTTATTTATGTATATATTAGTGATATTTTAAGCTGAATTATTTCGACACTTGATTATTGGGGAAATGGTCGTATAATCAGTACCATTGGAGAGCCATGAATATTATAACTGTCCTGTTTTTAAATCTCCGAAACAGTTACATGGTAAACAGCTGATGATCCCTGTGTTAATATTAGACGCTTAAGGTCTCCTGTTTTTGTTTCAATCTTAGATAATTAACCCCTTTTTTTCTTTTTTACTTATATTTTTTCATTTATTAATTTTCCAACGAATGTTAAGTCTGCAATATCTAGGATTTAGTTAGTTTGTCTGGGGATTTAAACTGCATTTTACATTTTTTTTTTCTAATGACTCAAAGCTTCTTTAGACTATATATATATATATATATGGGCAGTACTAAGAATAAAATTGAAAATTACTTAAGACTTCTACCCGGTCAATGGCTGAGGAAACGAGAGCTAGTTACCTCCATGGATTAAATAACGGGTTCAGTTCGAAATTCCGTACAGATTCCTGAGGTCAACATAAAGATTCCTGAGGTCAACATAAAGATTCCTGAGGTCAACATAAAGATTCCTGAGGTCAACATAAAGATTCCTGAGGTCAACATAAAGATTCCTGAGGTCAACATAAAGATTTCTGAGGTCAACATAAAGATTCCTGAGGTCAACATAAAGATTTCTGAGGTCAACATAAAGATTCCTGAGGTCAACATAAAGATTTCTGAGGTCAACATAAAGATTCCTGAGGTCAACATAAAGATTTCTGAGGTCAACATAAAGATTTCTGAGGTCAACATAAAGATTCCTGAGGTCAACATAAAGATTTCTGAGTTCGACATAAAGATTCCTGAGGTCAACATAAAGATTTCTGAGGTCAACATAAAGATTCCTGAGGTCAACATAAAGATTTCTGAGGTCAACATAAAGATTTCTGAGGTCAACATAAAGATTTCTGAGGTCAACATAAAGATTTCTGAGGTCAACATAAAGATTTCTGAGGTCAACATAAAGATTTCTGAGGTCAACATAAAGATTTCTGAGGTCAACATAAGGATTTCTGAGGTCAACATAAAGATTTCTGAGGTCAACATAAAGATTTCTGAGGTCAACATAAAGATTTCTGAGGTCAACATAAAGATTCCTGAGGTCAACATAAAGATTTCTGAGGTCAACATAAAGATTCCTGAGGTCAACATAAAGATTCCTGAGGTCAACATAAAGATTTCTGAGTTCGACAAGATGCACCTGAAGAAGGTAGGAAGTTACATTGGCCGAAACGTTTCGAGAATAACATCCAAGATGAGAACAGTATCAATCCTCATCTAAAAAATTCTGAAACATAGTTTTTTTGTTTTTTTTTAAATTTTATTTAGAGAGGGGAGGGCAACGAGGGTGGATTAGCAGCAAATCTTTGGCCTTAATTGGGCAAATTACAAATTTCTTCGGAGAAATTTCTCTTTGGCAATTTCCAGTGTCATAATCTCACATGATCACTAATTTAATACGCAAACCATTTCTGCTGCGAGACGTGTCAGAATGAAGTTCAAACTAATTGTCATCAAAACGCGGTGGGATGCAAACAAATCAATCTGCAAGCCTGACTGGCAATTTGATGAGGAATTCATTTTGTGTTATCCGAGCAGCGCATTTTTTTAGCAGCAGTTGCACTTCTTCAGTCTCCATTAAATTCAACGTCGCAAAGTTGATCAGCGTGCAAAGGCATCAGGCTATTTGCTATGACAAATTTCAAGAACAGAACCATTCTTAACATACGCCCATTCATTTTGCACGTTTAGTGAGGAAAATGGTATCTGAAACATAGGCGTACCAGACATTCTTTTTTATGAAATTTTAAGCAGACCCCAACCTAAAAAATTTTAAGCAGACCCCAACCTAAAAAATTTTAAGCAGACCCCAACCTACAAAATATACTAAAAGAAGAAAGATGATTTTTTATCTCGTTTCAATTCCTCATTTTGGTCTGAGGAGGTTGACTCTTTATGAAGAGTATAACTGAAACATGTATGCACATATGTAACCAATAATGTTTGTATAAATAAAAATTGATACTAAATAACAGCTCTACTTGTTATTGAGCACGTTTTATAAACACTGGAGTTTTAACGGATTAACATCTACAGAAACTAATATATATATATATGTGTGTGTGTGTGTGTGCATGTGTGTGTTCCTTCATAAGTTGAACACTGTTTATGTTACCGGCCTACAATAAGTTTAAAACTCCCACCGTTATGTAGTTGTTCATGATAGCCGTGAGGGTTAAGGCGTCGGAATTTGAGTTATAAACATGACTTGTTCTGGGGTTTCGAATTCTACGACCGGCTAATTATCTCTGCATTGACGATATATATATATATATATATATATATATATATATATATATATAATTATTATTTCATGTATACATATATAATATTATAAGGAGATATAATATATTATGTATAGATTTTCAGTATTTACTTCAACAGTGCTCAATACGTGAGTAGAGCTAGGTAGTATATAGATAGATAGATAGATATAACACATACTGCCACAACGGTCTAGTGTCTGTTTAAAATTTTAAATGATTCAATTAGATCACTTTGTGTTCTAAAAGTGTTCGATAAAATATTGAGTGAGAAAAATCTGGTGCCGATAATAAATTTATATCCATTAGCCCAATTGTGCACCCCTCCCCAATGCTTATGGAAACAATAGTCCAAAGAAAAAAGAATTGAGTAAAAAAATGTATGCTCGTATTGCTAAAAGAACTAAGTGGATGATAAATTATTGAGTGAGAAGTGTCTGGCACTGATAATAAATCGGTGTTCGAAACAAATGATTATATGCAAACAGCAAATTCTAACGGCAAGATTGGTAAGGATATTAATAAAGACCAAATGCTTCACCTTACCTCACCTTTTCAGCAAAAGACTTGACCTCGCCAATTACACATGATTAAATTTAACCCCAGCTGCGAGTTCAGAGACAGCGGATTCCGCTTCAGCTGCAGTAGAGTCTAGCTTCAAGCAGGCTACAGCATATGCTCAGTCAATTGTGTGGAAATTTGGGCTTCGAAAGGTTACCGAAAGTTGGAGGCTACAGAAAGTCTCTGAAAGGTCCAGAAGTCTTAGACAGTCTGATTTTGAACACTTAACTGCCCTTGGATGGAATAAGTTCCATAATTGGCAGAAACTGTTTCTGCATGATATCATTATATGCTTGGCAGAGGAAGGTGTACATTAATTCTCATTCATTCTCAGATTCAGTTTAAATTGGTAGGAATCAGCAACAATCATGATTAAACAGAAACATACACGGTTAACAGTCAAAATCAAATTTTCAACCGAAATTTTTGTAGCAACAAACATCTTGTTGCCCAACTCCCCTCTTAGGATGCCCCCTATAAATCTGTCCCCTAATCATAGTAGCCTTTTACGTCTCAGTGGCAATATGCCTTGTTTGGGGCGAATAAAAGTAAAGAATATAAATTCAACAGTAAATAACCCGAAAAGTGTTGATAGGCCATAAAACAAAACGGTGCTTCTCCATGGTTACACCCATATGAAATATTGCTGTTAAAAAGAAAATAACAAGAAACTTTTATGAAGTACTTACTTGTGATGGAAAAATACACCCATATGAAATATTGCTGTTAAAAAGAAAATAACAAGAAACTTTTATGAAGTACTTACTTGTGATGGAAAAATACACCCATATGAAATATTGCTGTTAAAAAGAAAATACGAAGAAACTTTTATGAAGTACTTGCTTGTGATGGAAAAATACACCCATATGAAATATTGCTGTTAAAAAGAAAATACCAAGAAACTTTTATGAAGTACTTGCTTGTGATGGAAAAATACACCCATATGAAATATTGCTGTTAAATCTGGCACCTAATCACAGTAGCCTCTCACGTCTCAGTGGTAATGTAACTTATATTGGGTGAATAAAACTAAAAAGAAAAGAAGAAAAATCCCACCTCTTCACTGTAGAGGTCCCTTGATGCTGGACGATTTTTCTACCTTGATTGCTTCTTTCCTACGACCGCGTATCTTTGGAATTTCCTTCCTACTCCTTGTTTCTCCCACAATACAAACATGCAGAAATGTGAACAAACATCGTGTTGCCGAGCTCTTCACTCAGGTTACCCCCCTCCCCTATAAATCTGACCCCTACCATAGTAGCTCCTTACGCTTCAGTAGCAATATGCCTTGTTTGGTGTGAATAAAAGTTATTATTTATTATAAAGAATTATTGGGGAAAGGTATTAGAATTTTGTATTTTTAAATTACATTGCAATTCAAAATGCCCCTATTTATTTGTCTCCCCACAAGGGCAAAGTTAGACAGAAGGTAGGATTTTAATGTGGAGAAAATCCAGCTCCACAAAAACGGGCACTCTGGATTGAAACAAAAATAAAAATGTTCTCAGTCTAGAAGGATTTCTCCTTCACTGACCGAGGACAGAAAAGACTAAGTGCATCAGATACTACACTTTGATCCTAAGAGGAACAATTATTAATTGAAAACATAGAACAAAACAAAAATAGACACAATTAAAACAAAAATTTATATTTGTTTTTGTTACTTAAATGGATATGCGTAATAAAAGATATTTACATAAAATTTATATTTTTTTTTGTTACTTAAATGGATATGCGTAATAAACGATATTTACATAAAATTTATATTTGTTTTTGTTACTTAAATGGATATGCGTAATAAAAGATATTTACATAAAATTTATATTTGTTTTTGTTACTTAAATGGATATGCGTAATAAAAGATATTTACATAAAATTTATATTTGTTTTTGTTACTTAAATGGATATGCGTAATAAAAGATATTTACATAAAATTGATAAAACGAAAACATTTTTAAAATGCCTATAATTTCTTGCATTTTCAAGAAAATAAAGTTGAATGTTAAATAATAGTGTTATAATTTGTTCTGACTTGACTTGACTTGACTTGGTCCCTTAACCCCCTCCTGGGTCGTAGGGGCGCTGCACCAATGAACTCCACACCAGCTGTCTCCACTTCTGACGGTCATGGGCAATGGACTGGGTTGTAGCGAAGTTGTAGCCCGTCCACTCTTTGATGTTGTCCGTCCATCTTTTGTGTTGTCTACCTTGTTGTCAATTTGTTCTGATCAAACAATAAATAAGAATCTAGTTCTTTACCCAGTTCAAAGTTTCACTAGCGGAACCCGTGTAAATTACACGAAATGATGTTTTCAAGACTAATTATCTTGTTTCTAACCTATAAAAGCGGTTTCGTGTCCGACCGACCGACCGACCGACCGTCAGACTTTTTTCTCCATTTGATCGATCGACTAATTCCGATTTCGACGACTAAACCATACTTTCTAAATGCTTTAGATTAAATTAAATTTTGTTTCAATTCATGAGTAGCATACAAAGATTCGGAAGGTCGTTGCTTTTGATGTAAGCGTGACACAAAATAACACATACGCTATCCTATTAATATATGTGATCCCGGTCGTCCCCTCCCTATCCCCCCTTCGATGTAGAAAAAAATCTTAAAGGTTGGTTGGGATCGAACTATAAACCTGTCGGACCGACGTCAAAACCTTACGTCGCTAACCGTTGCGCCAAAGGGAAATACTTTAAAATAATATGAAAATTAGGTGGCTTGAATGCTTTTTCAAATCTAGGTGTTTTTTATGTAAGCGTGACACACGAACACACACGCTATCGTATTAATATATAGATTATTTTTACGGGTGTTTTTTATTATTGTGTTCATTTTTTTTATTTGGTTTCCATCAAATTATTATTATTATTATTATTATTATTATTATTATTATTATTATTATTATTATTATTATTATTATTATTATTATTAAAACTGTGTTCTGCAGCTACGGTAGTCAAATGACATGCCGTAGCTGCAATCAGTCCTCCATGCTAGTCCCAGGCCATCTGGCCTTGTCATGCGCAAGTTGTCGTAGACAATGAAGTTGTTTCGCTGTACGTAGTGGTCCTAGTCCCGCCTGCTTAAGGTCAACACGTAGATTTGTGCAGTGCCGTCCTAGTCGAGGTTGGTAGGCTTGCGAGCCAGTAACGGCAAAGTCTAGTGTCCTCTGTGCGGTAGTGTCAGGGTCCATTCGTAGGACATGGCCTAACATAGACCATCTTTGTTCAGCGACCTTTGTGCAGAGGAGTTTTTCATTGCACAGCTCGCATAGTGCCTTGTTGCTGATAAGGTTTTCCGCCAGCAGTGACCTGTGATTAAACGGAGGTGTTTGCGGTGGCACGCATCCAGCTTGTCAAGCATGGTTTTTGTTATTGCCCAGCTGTTGCTATTGTAGAGCATGATGGACATGCAGTATGCGTTATAGAGACGGAGTCTAGTCTTCAACGGGATTTTGGTTCGTCGGCTCCAGAGTTTATGTAATGACATCAAGCAATTCTTCTTTCACTATAACTTTGTCTCATACAGACGTTTAGAGATACTTTTTTCCCAACTATGGTGAATTATCGAGTACACGTGACACATGTTTAGACATTGTTCAAATTCTAAATATCTTTGTTTTTATTGAATAGAAATTATTATACTATTAAATTAAATAATGTACTATTTTTACTGTGGTGAAATACAAAATGTATTTTGATACTATTATTTCCATTTACTATGAAGTTCAAACTTACTGTGGAGATCAAAATAACAGTTTATAGCAAAATACGACCTTACTAAAACCGATCCGTTTCTTCATGAATGGTGGCATGAGTATTTATTTACCTCCTCTCCAGGAGGTTAGACACAAGGCCAGTTTTATCTTACTCCCACAAGGTAAGATGTGACCCAAGGTCGGGTCGGGAAAGTGGGACTTGAAAAGCCAGCGCCCGAGAAGGTGAGCACTCTGGCCATTAAAAATTGCCTGGGCAGCCTCGTCGGCATTCCCCGGTAGGAGCGCCTCAGGCAGTAAGCAATAAACTTACTCCTCCCCAAAGAGGGAAGGCAAAGCCTGGGAGGATGGACCTGTTAGGATCGAGGGTCGTGTCCCCCGATTATAAGCGTGTACGTTAATCAAGCAATTGTTGCATGCAAAAGACAGAGTAATAATTAACAAACAAAAATGAAGTAGTTCAAATAACGTTTATTGAACGTGAGTGTGTAATGTGGAATGATGAAGTGTGTGGTGTATGCATATGTGTCGATGGAAAAACAGTTCTTGAACAGGTACGAGAAGAAATTAAACCGGCGTGGGAAAAGTCATTGAAAGCCGTGCACAAAGAAAATGAGTTGAGAACTCTTACCGTTGTTTGACCACGTGTGTTGGTAGTTGTTATGCCGATGCCATTTGAAGAGAAAAGCGTGAGACGAAGCGCTAGTGTATTAGCGTCGTTCTGTCGAGGCCAATTGACCAGAAGAAAAGAGTGAAACGGAACGCTAGTGTCAGCGTCGTTTTGTCGAGGCTGGTCGGTGAAGAAGAGATGGATTTTCCGTTTGCAACGGTTTTTATAGTCCGAAGGGCAGATAACTCTGGTGTCGCTTTACAGTGCCACCTGTCGGTGAAAAAGCGACACCTACCGGCAAACCGGTGTAGTTATGTTTTGAAAGGAGGAGGTAACTGCTACAGACCTCGTAGAACTGCACAGGACTGTTACATAGACCGGCGTAAATCAAGCCCCGAAGGCCAAGACAATACCAGTCTATGGGGTGCAGTATCCATCGGAACAGATACTACACTTTCATCTTAGCCAAAAGGCCAAGTGCATGAACAGATATTGCTGAAAAGAATTTCTCACCAACCATTAACTTCAACAGTATGATTCGATCACTTAAACGATTGACATCAATCACTTTATCTATCCATTTATCCACAATAAAAATACCAACACCACATGTTACCTTTTCATTTCCAATCTAAAACAACTTTCCCGCCCCCGCAATCATCCTGACAGATTCACGTCTCGATCCCGTTTCTTGATATAAGATATGAAAGAAAAAAAAAGGAAAGAAAGTAAAAGAAGAGGAGAAAGATGAAAAGGAAAGAAAAGAAAAAGTAATGGAGAAATTGATTGCTATCAATCCGGGTTTCTCTTGTCTTTCGCATACTTGAAGAAGATATATATAGCATATCGAAACGCCATGTGTATTAAGTAAAGCTATTTTTCTCATGAGAAATGTTCTAGACATTTTTATACAATACATCAATTATTATACTATTAAACGTGTGTTTCCTTTAGGCTGTTTCCTATATATAGCGTGGGCCAAAATAAGGGTCCTATCTTTAAATTTGAATAACTTGAATTTGAATAACTTCCACAAAATAAAAGTTAAACTCACCAAACTTTATGTGTGTGTAGACTGACCCTTCCGAGATTTTTTGAAATAAACAAAACAAATTTTAGCCGAAAAACACTTCTTAAAACTTACAAAAACTAAAGTATTGTTTTTTACACTGTTTTGAGTTTTTTAGGCAAAAATAATGTTTTCTAAATGAGGGTACGTTCCTTAGGGCTAATACGGCTCATACTTGCTTCGGAAGGGGTCCTTTACTTATTCTAAAAAAAATTTAAAAAAAAATCAATAAATAAAAAAGTTATGAATTTTTAAAAATAGGACCCTTATTTTTGCCCACCCTGTACTTTAACGACACAAATTACATGGTAAAATATTCTTTAGTTCTGCGATTCAGTTATATTTGAAATAAATTCCATTTTAATTGTCCTAATCAGCTGTAATTTTAATTAAGTAAACAAGTTGTAACCCATCTCTCTCTCTTTCTCTCTCTCTCTCTCTCTCTCTCTCTCTCTATATATATATATATATATATATATATATATATATATATATATATATATATATATATATATATGTGATTATTTTTATTTACACAGACATGTACACAATCTGCGACACTGGCATGTCGATGTTAACGATCAACAGTTATTATAAACTTAGATCTCATCAGGCAGAGTTAGAATCCGATCTTAACATTTCCAAATATGATCTAATGTTAAGATCGGGTTCTAACTCTGCCTGATGAGATCTCAGTTTATAATAACTGTTGATCGATAACATCGACATGCCAGTGTCGCAGATTTTGTACATGTCTGTGTAAATAAAAAATAATCATATATAAAAGCTCTATTTGATATTGAGCACTTTTTATAAACCCGGTTTAAATTCTTTGGATTACTAACCTGTGGATGTTTTACCTGGATTATATATATATATATATATATATATATATATATATATATATATATTTCTTTCTTTCTTTCTCTCTCTCTCTCTCTCTCTCTCTCTCTCTCTCTCTCTCTCTCTCTCTCTATCTATCTATCTATCCCTTGGCTATTTATGTATTTTTCTCCCCCCTCCTAACTTTATGTTGATTTAATTACTCGTTAATATTTCTCAATGTCTCTGTGGCCATTTAGAGAAAGAGTGACTCTTTTTTTTTTCAGTATTACCATCTAATTTAAATAGTGTCTGTACACACCAGAGACACATATGTTAATTAGATGTCAAAATAATAAGTTTCTTTGCTTCTATATTATCCATATGTGCATTGTGTGCACACCACAAACACATATGCAATTTAGATGCCAAAATAAGTCTCTTTACTTCGATATTATCCATATAGAAGTAAAGAGACTTGTTTTTTTTTTGTTTTTGTTTTTTAACATAGTTCACCTCAAGGGAGGCCGTCACTGTAGACGTAAGGGGCTACTGAGAAAAAAGGGTGAGTGTTTTTTCAACCTTAAGTAGGAGCTGTGCAGATGTCTGTTTACATTAGTTTTAAATTTCTGCATGTCAGTAACGTCAGGAAAGCAGGGAGCAGGAAGGGAGTTCCAGAGTCCAGCAGCACGAGGAAAGAAGCTTTTGGAGTAGAAAGCTCTTCAGCATCTGAGGACCTCCACAGTGTATGGATGGGATTTGGTAGATTGTCAGGTTGGTCTAGTGAATTTACGTCGTGGGGGTACCAGCTTTTCGTTATACAAGAAGAACTTTACTGAGATTTCAGAGTTCATGAATTTTCGAATGAAATTCAAGTGAAATGAATACCGGAAGTACGGGTACGTCTATAATATATATATATATATATATATATATATATATATATATATATATATATATATATATATATATATATATAATATTAAATTATCGTTTAATACTTTACCTACGTACGACGTCGTTTCAAGCTTATGGCTCTCATCAGCGCAGGGAAGTAACAATCTCAGACGGTCATCGGGCGCAAACCCGGTTCATAGAGACACCTTGAATCTGTAAGCGTTCACCCAGTCCCACTAGGCCACGAGGGATTGTCACATAATAACGGAGAAATTACGTGATATTTATACTGAAAGCGACGAGTATAGATATCTAAACATTCCATAGTACTCAACGACAGAGTCGGAGCATATATATATATATATATATATATGGAAATTGAAAAAGGAAAACCAACAAATATTATTTATGTATTCATCAGTGTTTCGTCTTTATTTCAAGACTTCCTCAGGATGATTATCTGAAGAAAAACAAACAAAAGTACCAAATGTTTGAAACAGAGGTAATAATGTCCCTCCCCCTACCTAATGATCTTATAACTCACACCGCCACCATCCCCCACTCTCTCTACTGTCAACTCAATTTCACACTGTCACCATATATTTATATCTCATAATTTATTTTTCTTCATAAGCGGCCCCAATTTGAAGCTTACGTCCACCACCACCACTGTTTCAAACACTTGGCACTTGTGTTTGCTTTTCTTCAGACAATCGTCATAAAGACGTCTTGAAATAAAGACGAAACGTTGATGAATAGATAGATAGATAGATAGATAGATAGATAGATAGATATCGAATAATAATAATAAGAAGAAGACGAGAAGAAGAAGAAGAAGAAGAAGAAGAAAAGCGCACAGATAGATTTTCAATAAAAATATATCATGAGGAAGCCTTGAAATAAAGACGAAAGGTTGATGAATTAATAGATAGATAGATAGATAGATAGATAGATAGATAGATAGATAGATAGATAGATAGATATCGAATAATAATAATAAGAAGAAGAAGAAGAAGAAGAAGAAGAAGAAGAAGAAGAAAAAGAAGAAGAAAAACGCACAGATAGATTTTCAATAAAAATATATCATGAGGAAGTCTTGAAATAAAGACGAAACGTTGATGAATACATAGATAGATAGATAGATAGATAGATAGATAGATAGATAGATAGATAGATAGATAGATAGATAGATAGATATAATAATAATAAGAAGAAGAAGAAAAAGAAAAAGAAAAATAATAATAAGAAGAAGAAGAAGAAGAAAAACGCACAGATAGATTTTTAATAAAAATATATCATGAGGAAATCTTGAAATAAAGACGAAACGTTGATGAATACATAGATAGATAGATAGATATAATAATAATAATAATAATAATAATAATAATAATAATAATAATAATAAGAAGAAGAAGAAGAAGAAGAAGAAGAAGAAGAAGAAGAAGAAGAAGAAGAAGAAGAAGAAGAAGAAGAAGAAGAAGAAAAACGCACAGATTGTTTTTCAATAAAAATATATTATTGTTTTGCTTTATTGGGGGGGGGGCGATGAATCAGAAAAATGATAGCAAAATTAAGTGAAATATTTCAATTTGCCTTCAGAAATCAAAGATTGCCGACATCTCTTTACTAGAACTTCCTCGCATCTCAATAACTGACCACAAGAATAATGGCTTGCCTGGAGCACTTTACAATGAAAGAATGCAACCACAAAAAAAAAATTCAAATAAAAAGTAAATCCAAGTAAATATAAAATTTAAGACAGAAAATAAGAGAAAAAAAATCGTACATTTACAAATTTATACAAGAAACAAAGAAACCATAAAAACCAAAAGTCTGAAAGATTATATAGATATATAATATAGTTATCCACAGACAGATATTTCGTTGTCTCTACGATTCGTTAATGTAGCTAGATTTAGTGAAATCCAAAACCGGGACCCCAGTGACTGATGTCCGGTGCTCTACCAACTGAGCCAAGAACCTCCTAGTGGCAGTGTAAAAAATTTCATTGCATTATAAATAATGGCATTTATTTATTTATATATTTCTTTATTTTACGATACTCATAATTGAAAAGTATTCAATTATTTTTATCTCAATGCTTAGTGGAAATTATTATTTACTTCACTAGAGTGCTCCACCTATAGCGTAGTCTATCTCTCTCTATATAATATAGTTATTCACAGCCACGCGTTTCGTCGTCTCTGCGACTCATCAGTGTGGCTATATATATATATATATATATATTTATTTATTTATTTATATGTATATATATATATATCTTCTATATAAAGTAGACTTGATTTTTCTCCTCCAAAATCAGTTACAGTAGACAATACAAATAATGCATCGAAACAGATTACTTCATTCGACTACTACCTTCGATCGTGTTTCCAGAAACTTTGACAGTTTTTTAAAACCTAAACCAAAACCAAAACATTATTATTAGTCCCCCTGTAAGCCTCTCTCCCAACTAAGTAAACCAAAGAAAGGGTAGAAAATTATATTCCTGTTAAGAATTAACTCCTCCCATAAAACCCAAATCACCGCAGAGCACAGCCGACCCATTATTTCACAAAGAACAAATCACAGAAACACCGATTTCAGAATTCGACAACCAGCCAATCATCAATCACTAAACAACATTCATAATACTGCGGAACGCTTTTATATTTTCAAAACTTTGACTTAATTTAATAAAAATATACATTACCCGTAAATTATTACATATTTTCTTCAAACCTCATTTATGCAAGTAAAAAAATATTCCGTTTAAGACGCTAAGTAAAAAAAAACACTTTTTGGATGTTGATGGCAGCCAGCCAAAAACCTCCCACTCTCGCACCCATAATGATTAAAAGGGGGGTAGGACGGAAGACACTTCAACTTACAAGGCAGATACACTCCTCTTCCTACACTTCTCGCACCCGTAATGATTAAAAGGGATGTAGGACGGAAGACACTTAAACTTACAAGCAGGCAGAGACACTCCTCTTCCTACACTTCTCGCACCCGTAATGATTACAACGTAAGTAGGAGGGAGCAAAATAATATTTCGTAATTAGGTATGTGTACTTGTCTATATATTTTTATGTACAGGATTCACTCCTAAACTAATTGACCGATCGTTATGAATTTTTGAACACAACTGCTAGACGTAAGGGGTCCAAATGTGGGTTCTACTTAGTTCAGTTTACTTTTATCTGAAGGGGGCAAAGAGGAAAGGAATCCCTTCATGAACATTCAGATACCTCAGATATTTTGTGAAATTTTGACAATAGCTATCAGACATCACTTCATAAATATATTCCAAATTTCAGTTTCGTTGGAGTATTTTGAAAGATTTTTAGGGGCCATAAATAATAATATATGCACAACATCCGATTCAACATTCAAATATTTAATATTTGCATTAAATTTGATCGATATTCATTAAACACCAATTAAGCAAGAATCCTTGAATTTCAATTTCTTCTTGAGCCGCACATTTTAGACATTTTCCAGAATCACATTCATCGAACACAATAAAATACGATCAATTGGAGAGAAAAACTTTAACACTCCGGCAATTGGTATTATTGTATATAAGACTTCTTTAAAAAATATTTAGGCTCCAACACATTTTGATTATTCAATTAACTTGCCTCCCCACGAGGGCAGACACAACAAATCCTTAAACACTGTCGCAATTGCTATTATTGTATATAAGGATTCTTAAAAAAATATTTAGGCTCCAACACATTTTAATTATCCAATTAACTTGCCTCCCCACGAGGGCAGACACAACAAATCCTTAAACACTGTCGCAATTGCTATTATTGTATATAAGGATTCTTAAAAAAATATTTAGGCTCCAACACATTTCAATTATCCAATTAACTTGCCTCCCCACGAGGACAGACACAACAAATCCTTAAACACTGTCGCAATTGCTATTATTGTATATAAGACTTCTTAAAAAAATATTTAGGCTCCAACACATTTTGATTATCCAATTAACTTGCCTCCCCACGAGGGCAGACACAACAAATCCTTAAACACTGTCGCAATTGCTATTATTGTATATAAGGCTTTTTAAATTTTTCTCCTCCGATCTCTCAGATTTTAACTATCAAACTTACTTGCCTCCTTACGAGGGCAGACAAAAAAATACGGTCAATGAATGAGAAATCCGTCAACACTGCGGTAATTTCTGTTATTGTATATACGGCTTCTTAAATCTTTCTTTATACGATTTCTCAATTTAGAACTATCCAACTTACTTGGCTATCACGAGGGCAGAATTGGACACAACGTAAGATCTTGATGTGGCGAAAATCCACCAACGTTTATTATATTTTCTAAAGTAACAACATAAATAAAAATTGCTGCAGTCTAGAAGGATTTACTTTCAATAACCGAGGAGAGAATAGATAATAGATCGAACAAATATTTCTGCCCGATAGAAGTAACCTTTTCCATAATCGGTCAGGGAAGGAGATATCTTTCTACACTGTAGCATTTTCTATTTTTGTTCCACTCTGGGGTAATCCTTTTCGTGGTTACATAGATTTTCCACAATTAAAACCCGACATTTTTTCTTAACATTAAAACTATCCGATGTGACCTATTTGCGTTCTGTCGGCTGTTTACATATTTTCATTCATTTTTTTAAATATTTCTCCCGGGCAACGCCGTGCGACGAGTCCTGCTAGTATTCTATATAATAATGTAAAATCAAATTTTCCGTTTACATTAAAACATAATAAGTTAATAACCTAAACCTTCATATGCTAATCTGTTCCGCACTCTAAGCCCTCATGCATGCTTCCAGAAATTATGCATTCATTTCTTCTTCATTCAATATTTATTATATATTCCCCGGGTTACCAGACTCTCCCAAATAAACCTTCCAACGAGAAGATGGCATTCATTTTTATTCACGCTTATTACCTACTCACACAGCCACCAGATTCACTGTGTGCTAACTTTTCATGACATGAGAATAAAACGAACATCGGTCATTCCAGAATACGTAACGAACACTTCACATTTGCATTCCAGAAAAAACAACAAATGTTTGCAAAGAGTTTAGACGGCTACGTCGGTAAGCTTTTCCGATCATTTTTTATTACAATAATTACTTTTTTCCTCAGAATTGATACTCTGATATTTATTTATTTTTTTAATTAAATCAATATTTTATATTTCACCTGCAATACGCTTGGACACGTTATGACTATTTGTGGAATAAAGGAATTTTGAGTTGGATGTCAAATACACGAACGGCTGTGGACGTTATGATTATTTGCGGAATTAAGGAATATCGGATTGGATGTCAAATACACAGACAGTTAATCGTAGTGAGCACGACAAAATATCACACTATTCATGTCTTCAAGCATTTTAAAAATTATTTAATACCTTTTCCTGAAGCTTTTAGTTGTCTTGCTTATTCATAAGTTTACACATTTCTATTTATTTCCATCAGAAAATGAAACTTTTTCCGGTTTACATCTTATTTTCAAGTTGGTTAAGCAAGTAGTATATGCACTAAAAGTTCAACCATGAATTCGAAGTAAGGAGAACATCACATGACCTGTTTTTTTCTTCTAATTTTGCTTATTTTCTCTGGAGCTGTTAGCTCCCCGCCCCAAAGAAATATAATGGTGTGTTTTTTGGAGACTTGGCTTATTTCTTCCTATAATATTTTCCTATATCCTCTAAAGATTACTCACCCTATTAAAGTGTTTAGTTATATTGCAAAACCATTCTACTCATCTACATCAGCTAATCAACTTTTTAAGGTTTTCATTAAAAAAAATTTAAGTGAGTTAGTTATTTTTCATCATTAATTTTATAGTAACTATCCTATGCCTACAATTTGTGGCTATGTCACTTCCATGATTTAGTAAGTCTTTTTATTATTAACTTTAAAACTTCTAGTTTCTCACTCTATATAAGTTCTCCAGTGATTTACTATATCTATATTTTTGTGATTAAATGTATTTTTGTAATTATAGAATCTATTTTTTTATATATGTTGGTTTATCATAAGTACTATTTTTTGTTGCTTGAGTTTTCAGGTTTTGCCATAAATGTATTTCCATACTACAACTGTGTATGTACATATATATAATATATATGTAATATGTATATATATAATTGTATATATAATATATATGTATGTATAATATATATGTATATATATGTATATATTTAGTATATATGTATATATTTTTATATATATAATCTGTACATTTGTATATATATATATATATATATATATATATATATATAGAGAGAGAGAGAGAGAGAGAGAGAGAGAGAGAGAGAGAGAGAGAGAGAAAAGGAGAAAAAAAGAAACAGGGGAGTGAGGGAAGAGTGAGGTGGAGATGAAATTGTATTCATCATAATAGCACTACTTTCGGCAATGGATATTCCCTCAAATATAATATATATGTAATATGTATATATATAATTGTATATATACTATATATGTATGTATAATATATATGTATATATGTGTATATATTTAGTATAAATGTATATATTTTTATATATATAATCTGTACATTTGTATATATATATATATATATATATATATATATATATAGAGAGAGAGAGAGAGAGAGAGAGAGAGAGAGAGAAAGAGAAAGAAAAAAACAGGGGAGAGAGGGAAGAGTGAGGTGGAGATGAAATTGTATTCGTCATAATAGCACTACTTTCGGCAATGGATATTCCCTCAAAGTTGGTGTGATTTCTCCCCAAAGTGTGTCGATAAAGAGATACAATTTCGCTACTTGTCAGAAAAATTGGTGTGAATTTGCAAAAAACTTGAGGGAAAAAGCATCACATTATTTTGATTTAGCTCAATTGCACAAGATTTTTTCTTATATTTTCAACATTTTTTTTACTTAATATCATATATATATAATGCATTTTATTACTTATTATATATATATATATATATATATATATATATATATGTATATATATGTGTATCGAGGCAGCATTTTTTCTTTAAGGCACGTATTATTAAAAATAACCGACAATTTTTGTCTGGCTATTTTAGTGTTGATCCCTTCAATTTTCCGGATTAAAATCTTAATCTCGGAAGGAAATTGGCTGATGAAACTGCCATAGTGTACATGATGGTCCAGAGTACTTTCTGACCCGTCTGGGTCCATCGTCAGTGGAATAATGACAAACAGGTAAAGACCTGGAGTGAGATTTATAATTAATTATGGCGGGAAAATTTAACTATGTTTATTAGGTATTATAAGCATTTAAGTATATTAGTACTAGTGTTAAAATTAATCTTGTTAATAGCAGGTTTTTTAGTTTTAATGAGTAAAGCTTCTAGTATGTGGAGTTTTTGAGTATTAGTATTATGTTCTAGGATTTTAGTATTGTCTACGAGAAGTTTTCGGATTTGAGAGCGGGGACAGGAATGTTCATTAGTAAGGTGTCTAGCTATAGCACTATTATCGGATAGATGCATGGTCAACCTCCTGGACAGAGTCGTGGTGGTCGAGCCAATATATACGTGTTCTTGTTGGTTGTCGGAGACACAGTCTCCCAAAGGACATTTAAACTCGTATACTAGGCCCGTCCTATCCAAGACTCTAATCGAGGGAGGAGAATTATTTGTAATAATAAGATTAGTAGTTTTAGTTTTATTGTAGTAAATAATTAGTTTAACTTTTTTATTTGGGTCGGTGGGAAGTGCGTTTTTATTAATAATATTTTTTAAGACCTGTTCATCTGTTTTATAGTTATGGTGAAATTGGTTACGGTAAAATAGTTTGATAGTCTTGTTGAGTGGAGAAATGGATTCATTGTTCTTGTTATTATTATTACTGTTACTAGTATTATTTTTAAATAGTTTAATTTGTTGGTCTATAATATAATTAGGGAAACCATTATTTACAAGGGTTCGTTTTATATTTTTAAGTTCATTTTGAAAGAGAATAGGGGAGGAAGAGATTAATTTAGCTCTAATACTCAAAAACTCCACATACTAGAAGCTTTACTCATTAAAACTAAAAAACCTGCTATTAACAAGATTAATTTTAACACTAGTACTAATATACTTAAATGCTTATAATACCTAATAAACATAGTTAAATTTTCCCGCCATAATTAATTATAAATCTCACTCCAGGTCTTTACCTGTTTGTCATTATTCCACTGACGATGGACCCAGGCGGGTCAGAACGTACTCTGGACCATCATGTACACTATGGCAGTTTCATCAGCCAATTTCCTTCCGAGATTAAGATTTTAATCCGGAAAATTGAAGGGATCAACACTAAAATAGCCAGACAAAAATTGTCGGTTATTTTTAATAATACATGTATATATATATATATATATATATATATATATATATATATATATATATATATATATATATATATATATTCATATATATATATTCATACACACACACATATATATATATTCATGTTATATATTCATGTTAATGTTGTTTCTATTTGATTGAACCTTTTTTTTTTTGTTTTTTAATTTTTTTATTTTTTTTTTTTTTTTACCCCTTTCCCTCGCTATAATTCTCATAACATCTTTTTATATTTTTTATACATTACCTCGATATTTGGCTCTGTTGAGCGACGTACGAAACCGGTCAGCTGCCCTTTCATCTTTTTAATTTCTTAAATTCATTATGAATAATAAATATTGTCTCTTCAATGCCATTTTAAAGTTTTGTACGACAAAGAAAATATTTAAATATATATATATATATATATATATATTATATATATATATATATATATATATATATAATATATATATATATATATATATATATATATATATATATATATATATATATATATATATATATATATATATATATATATATATATATAATCATCCACAGATAGATAGATAGCTATTTCGGTATATCACGCCTCTATAGTGTGACTACATGTAGCGAGTGTTTTCGCATTGAGATTTGAAAAACTCACCAGATCACTCGAAACTGTGATCAGTAGTTGGGAATTTTGCCACTAAACTATTATGCTCGCCCTGACAATTAGGCTGATTATGAGGCTTATGATTTTTGTTTACATTCTCGCTACCGGTTACCGAGAGACTTCTATTTTAATTACCAAAAGTACAGGAAAGGTTCAGAATGCTGAAACACCATTAAAATCTTTAATAAATGTGAGAGTCTCCTATACTTAAATATTTGAAAGCGATAAAACAGTAAACTGCCATGTCCAAAACATAGGTAGATAGATAGATAGATAGATAGATAGATAGATAGATAGATATAAGTAGCAAATCTTTCTTTTAAGATATTTCGTTGTATGAGATCGACGAGGATCTTTTTAGTTTTTTTAGTAGCTTTTTATGTGCCCTTACGAATACCAATTTTTCTTACCTTTGGAATAATGAAAATCATTGAACTAATTCAATGATTTTATTTCCATTTGTCCGAGTGCGTTTCTTGTCCCTTATACATGATATATATATATATATATATATATATATATATATATATATATATATATATATATACAGGGTTGGCCAAAATAAGGGTCCTATCTTTAAATTTGAATAACTTGAATTTGAATAACTTCCACAAAATAAAAGTTAAACTCACCAAACTTTATGTGTGTGTAGACTGACCCTTCCGAGATTTTTTGAAATAAACAAAACAAATTTTAGCCGAAAAACACTTCTTAAAACTTACAAAAACTAAAGTATTGTTTTTTACACTGTTTTGAGTTTTTTAAGCAAAAATAATGTTTTCTAAATGAGGGTACGTTCCTTAGGGCTAATACGGCTCATGCTTGCTTCGGAAGGGGTCCTTTACTTATTCTAAAAAAAATTTTTTTTTTAAATCAATAAATAAAAAAGTTATGAATTTTTAAAAATAGGACCCTTATTTTTGCCCACCCTGTATATATATATATATATATATATATATATATATATATATATATATATATATATATATATATATATATATATGATTATTTTTATTTACACAGACATGTACAAAATCTGAGACACTGGCATGTCGATGTTATCGATCAACAGCTATTATAATCTGAGATCTCATCAGGCAGAGTTAGAATCCGATCTTAACCTTAGATCATATTTGGAAAGAACATATTTGGAAAGAACATATTTGGAAAGAAACAAATATGATATAAGGTCGCAGATTTTGTACATTTCTGTGTAAATAAAAATAATCACATATATATATATATATATATATATATATATATATATATATATAGAGAGAGAGAGAGAGAGAGAGAGAGAGAGAGAATAATCCTATATAAAAGCTCTATTTGATATTGAGCACTTTTTATAAACCCGGTTGAAATTCTTTGGATTACTACCTTGCGGATGTTTTACCTGAATTATTATTAATATATATATATATATATATATATATATATATGTTTGTATTACAGAAGATCAGAACAACATCGGTACTGTCGGTTTCAAATCCTAACTAAGGGGACCTATAAAGGCCTCTTTGCCGGACTCTCTTCAGCTAAATTTTAAATTCTAAATTTTAATTTCTTAATTTTTTTAATTGATTTTATCTTACCTTTGGGTTCATAATATATATATATATATCACATATCTTTCTTTAACACATAGATTTAAACGAAACTAATTTAACTCTTCAAAGCAAATAACGCCTCAAATTAAAATAGCCGTTAGCAAAAACTGGCTCACGGGATTGTTTTAAAATATTTTAACATTTTAAATCTTAATTTTTAAAACTTTATCCCCCTTTTTTTTGGACTTTATTAAACTTTGTAATCTCACATATCTTTCTCTAACACATAATTTAGACGATACTAATTTAACTCTTCAAAGCAAATAACGTATCTGATCGTGGCTTATACTAGACCATATATATGTGTGTGTGTGTGAGTATGTGTGTGTGTGTGTGAGTGTGTGTGAGTGAGTGTGTGTGTGAGTGTGTGTGTGTGTGTGTGTGTGTGTGTGTGTGTGTGTGTGTGTGTGTGTGTGTTACGGGTTTCGTTGATCCGAACGAAACCTGTAAAATCTCTCGTTTTTTGATGATTTATTCCTGTATTTAATTTGGTTTTCCTTTTGTCTTTTTCACACATCCTGTCTTCACGGCATTTCATTTTATGATATATCGTGCATTTTATCCTAATATATATATATATATATATATATATATATATATATATATATATATATAATTTTATTCTAAAATTAATAAGATTAAAGTAAAAAAAATAATAAATTAATCTTGCATGGATAAAGGCTTCTATTTTCAATTTTATAATACTGACCCAACAATGCTTTGAAATGAACGACCCATTTTTTTAACCTACGAGCATGCCAATGCTTTCTTCGTTCTACAACCAGAATTTGAATTCATAACCGCCAACGACATCGGCGTGGATACATTACACCAAGGACATTTATCAAAGAAACAAAGAAAAAAAGTTTGTTTATTTTTGTTTTGTGTTTTTTAATGAAAAAAAATATGACACAATACTGGTCAACTCTGATGATGAATATTATTCCGAAATTAATAAGATAAAAGTAAAAAAAATAATAAATTAATCTTGCATTGATAAAGGCTTCTATTTTAATTTTATAATACTGACCCAGCAATGCTTTGAAATGAACGACCCATTTTCTTAAACTTCGAGCATGGCAATGCTTTCTTCGTTCTACAACCAGAATTTGAATTCATAACCGCCAACGACATCGGCGTGGATACACCATAACAAGGACATTTTTTATCAAAGAAACAAAAGAAAAAAGTTTGTTTATTTTTGTTTTTGTGGTTTTTGATGAAAATAAAATGACACAATACTGGTCAACTCTGATGATGAATTTTATTCCGAAATTAATAAGATTAAAGTAAAAAAATAAATTAATTAATCTTGCATTGATAAAGGCTTCTATTTTCAATTTTATAATATATATATATATATATATATATATATATATATATATATATATATATATATATATATAATTTACTATTTCATGTATATATACATATAATATTATAAAATAATATAATATATCGCATATATATTTTTTCAATATTTACTTCAGCATCGTTCAATACATGAGTAAAGATTAGTAATAGTATGAAAATATATTTATTGTAAGTAAGGAAAACAGGCTGATGATTTCCTTCAACAATGTAGCTTACTTGCTATATATATATTTTCATACTATACATATATATAGAGATGTCTGTGCGTGTTAGCTTTTTGTATATTTAGCTACAATGGTCAAATGTTTTTGAGCACTTTTAGTATTGTTTCATTAAGTCCCATATTAAGTTGTCTGGCACTTATTCGGACAGCTAGCATTAAAATTTCTGACTATCTATATAAGCACTAAGATAGTCGGCCTGGGGTTTAGGGCCTTTAGCATGAAGTTTGAATCATCTGGGTAGATTTAACTAGGACGCCAATTGGTTTGTTTATATATCAATAATATAAATCTGATGATTTTGTCTGTCTGTCTGTCTGTCTGTCTGTCTGTCCCAATATCAAACAAAACTTTTCTTGAGTAAGATTTAATGAAGAATCCAATGGCCATATAAATTTTGTGTCAAGGGATTTTATAATGATATCGTACTGGACATCAATGAACAACAAAAACAATGCGTTTATTTTAATTTCTTAAAAATTGTAAATTATGGAAATTAAAAAATAAGGATAAGCATGGAGTTTTAGGTTTGTGAAAATTCAGATCCCTCCGTTTTTTGTGAAATTTTTATAATATGTATTGGATCTATATTACTAAATATTCCTCAAATTTCCATTTCTTAGGAGCATTTTAAATGGTGTTTTAGGGGGCATTGAATTTGATAATAAGGTTTAGTATCATTATATCTTGATTTTAATCTTCGTATAGGGACATAAAAGTGGTACAAAAAACTGTTCTGTTTGAAGAATTAATTTTACTAGTTCTGTGACGGGTAGTCTTCTGCTATATATATATATATATATATATATATATATATATATATATATATATATATATAGTAAATCCGTTAGGGCTACTTGAAAAGCATCGACAAGTGTAAATTATGTAATCAGATTGAAAAACCAGATATGTCGAAATCAAATATTTCGACATAAACATGTCTTTTTCAGTATTTACAGACATTTTTCTTTTTTTCTTTTTCATTGTCGAGATCTACCGATCTGGCAGGCCGATCAGAGATCACAAAATCTCCCGATGGCAATATCTTGACAATGAAAAAGAAAAAATGAAAAAATGTTTGTAACACTGAAGACATATTATCTTGAAAAGTTTAATTTAAATTAAAAAAATAATAAATGTTTCATTTATTGAAAAAAAATCTTGCATCACTTATCTGGTTCTTCAATCTGATTACATATATATATATATATATATATATATATATATATATATATATATATATATATATATATATATATACATATATATATATATATATGTGTGTGTGTGTGTGGGTGTGTGTGTGTGTGTGTATATGTGTATGTTTTAATATTTTAATGTATACACATATAATATTATAAGGTGGTATAATATATTGTGTATAGATTTTTAGCATTTAGTTCAACAGTGATCAATGCGTGAGTAGAGCTTAGGAGTAAAGTATAAAAATAATTGTATGGCAATTCAGCTATACAGAGGCGTCCGCGTTTCATCACCACAAGGAATCGCCAGGCTAAGTGTGGGATAGAACACGGACGCCACTGTTTAGCTTAATTGCCATAAATGTTTTTCATACTTTACTATATATATATATTATTAGTATTTCATGTATCTACATAAAATGTTATAAGGAGAAACAATGTTTTATGTATCAATTTTCAGTATTTTCTTCAACAGTGAGCAATACGTGAGTAGAGCTAGGTAGTAAGTTATGAAAATACATTTATGGCAAATTGTGTGTGTGTGTGTGTGACTGCATAAGCATGGAACATAAACGGTTTAGAGTCACTTTTCATATCCCCTATAAGAATCGCCATCAACTGACATTTGCAAAGACAAAAGTCTGACAATGATTGATGAAGAACGATACAATTGAATTTTTATGAAGGGAAAATCAGAAACATAGAAAAGAAATTAACAAAAAAAGCCGTCAATATCAAAACTACTTTTTTTTTCTTGCCATCCGAGAATGTCGCAAAATTCTTCACACTCGAAGTGTTCACGAATAAAATTCAGTTTCCTTGTCTCGTGAGCAATGAAAAAGTTTTGGATCTTTTTTTCCCCGGGATACTGGAAAACTGATTGAAGCCACAAATAAATATAAACATGTCTTCCTTTCTTGCAAGTCTCAAAATATCTAGCGAGCAAGTCTTATTTAGAATGCAGGAGACATTCTTCCGGGGACTATAAATGTTACTCACTCTTTGACTCAAGCAAAAACGGATATTCTTAAGACATGTACATCCAATTTGCATGTTTAGTGATGACAATTCCATTTCAAAGTGAAGCGGGACAGACAAACAGGAAATTCTATTTGAAACTTAAGTGGGACAGACCAAGATGAAATAATATTGTCAAACTGAAGCAGAACAGACCAACATGAAATTCTATTTAAAACTTAAGGAGGACAGACTAACATGAATTATTTATTCAAACTTAAGCAGGGCACACCAAGATAAAATTTTATTTCAAATGTAAGTGGAACAGACCAACATGAAATTTTATTTAAAATGTAAGTGGGACAGACCAAAATAAAATTTTATTTAAAACTTAGGCAGAACAAACCAAAATTAAATTTTATTTCAAATGTAAGTGGGTCAGACCAACATAAAATTCTATTTAAAACTTAAGCAGGACAGCTCAAAATGAAATTTTATTTTAAACTTAAGCAGGACAGACCAAAATGAAATTGTATTTTAAACTTAAGCAGGACAGACCAAAATGAAATTGTATTTTAAACTTAAGCAGAACAGACTAAAATGAAATTGTATATTAAACTTAAGCAGGACCGACCAAAATGAAATTGTATTTTAAACTTAAGCAGGACAGACCAGAATGAAATTGTATTTTAAACTTAAGCAGGACAGACCAAAATGAAATTGTATTTTAAACTTAAGCAGAACAGACCAAAATGAAATTGTATTTTAAACTTAAGCAGGACAGACCAACATGAAATTGTGTTTCAAACTTAAGCAGGACAGACAAAAATTAAATTTTATTTAAAACTTAAGCAGGACAGACCAACATGAAATTTTATTTAAAATGTAAGTGGGACAGACCAACATAAAATTCTATTTAAAACTTAAGCAGAACAGCTCAAAATTAAATTGTATTTTAAACTTAAGCAGAACAGACCAAAATGAATTTTATTTCAAACTTAAGCAGGACAGACCAACATGAAATTTTATTTCAAACTTAAGCAGAACAGATAAAAATTAAATTTTATTTTAAACTTAAGCAGGACAGATAAAAATTAAATTTTATTTTAAACTTAAGCAGGACAGATAAAAATTAAATTTTATTTTAAACTTAAGCAGAACAGACCAAAATTAAATTGTATTTTAAACTTAAGCAGAACAGATAAAAATTAAATTGTATTTTAAACTTAAGCAGAACAGATAAAAATTAAATTTTATTTTAAACTTAAGCAGGACAGACCAAAATTAAATTTTATTTCAAACTTAAGCAGAACAGACCAAAATTAAATTGTATTTTAAACTTAAGCAGGATAGACCAACATGAAATTGTGTTTCAAACTTAAGCAGGACAGACAAAAATTAAATTTTATTTAAAACTTAAGCAGGACAGACCAACAATGAAATTTTATTTAAAATGTAAGTGGGACAGACCAACATAAAATTCTATTTAAAACTTAAGCAGAACAGCTCAAAATTAAATTATATTTTAAACTTAAGCAGAACAGACCAAAATGAATTTTATTTCAAACTTAAGCAGGACAGACCAACATGAAATTTTATTTCAAACTTAAGCAGAACAGATAAAAATTAAATTTTATTTTAAACTTAAGCAGAACAGACCAAAATTAAATTGTATTTTAAACTTAAGCAGAACAGATAAAAATTAAATTGTATTTTAAACTTAAGCAGAACAGATAAAAATTAAATTTTATTTTAAACTTAAGCAGGACAGACCAAAATTAAATTTTATTTTAAACTTAAGCAGAACAGACCAAAATTAAATTGTATTTTAAACTTAAGCAGAACAGCCCAACATGAAATTGTATTTTAAACTTAAGCAGGACAGACCAACATGAAATTTTATTTCAAACTTAAGAGGGATAGACCAAGATAAAATGATATTTCAAACATAAGTTAGACGACGAAAAGAATGCTTTTGAACTGAAAAATATGCGACTCACTGACGGACAGAGCATGTTGTAGAAAAGCATAGGCTTATTTTCAATAAGATACTCAATGTATTTGTATAGCGATAAAAATGCTAATTATAACATAAGTGTGACAGATTGCCACACTATATCCACACGAAGCTTCAAAAACATGAATATCATCATCATATTTAGTTTAATCTCCGTTTTACATGCTGGAAATGTGTTGGAAGAGTTTTAGAAATTGACTGCAAAGCTAACTTATCTCTGGTCAAGTCTTTATTTATTCCTCTTTTTCTCAAGCCGAACCTTGTCACTTCCTCCCATATTTTTCTTGGCCTCCCACTATGAACTGACCTGGCTACTTCAACTGAGAATTTCTGATGCTATTCAGAGGTTCACACATGTGGTGAATATCTGTAGTAATTTCTCAACAGAGATATGCTGATGCTTGGTTTTTAAGTGAGAGTTTCGCACACTTATGGTGTATATAGAAGAGATTATTTCCCCAACAAAGATTATAGCTGAGATTGAAGCTGGGCGAATGAGTTGGTGGGAAATATATGATTTGCTTTGACGTGGAGTCATGATGCATCTATGTCTGTTGACACTGATCTACTTGTTCGATACGATTGTCTTGGCTTATATAGATTTTCATACAAAACGTTCTTCAAATGTTTTTCTTTCGTATCTAACACACTGATTAGCTAATTGTTGCATAGGCATTTTGTTGGCGCATACGCAAGTCGAACTAATAACTTATTTAGTATTGCTTTTTTCAAAGACATTGTAGCAGACGCTACTACCGGCCAAGGGATATTTGTTGCGACTTCTTTTCTTTCTCTATTTGCTCAATCCTTCTTCATCTCTGAGATAGAGAAGAAGAGGTTGACCACGCGTGATTTGACTCCCTATAAAACAAGTCACACACTCTCTTTTCTCTCTTTTCTCTTCTACTTTCGGCCGACCGCACACGCAGGACATCGTCCCCCCCCACCGGCTCGACTGAGGAGGTGGGGGAAGCAAAAGTCAAAAAGTAGGTAATCTCTTTTAATTCTACCACGAATAACGAACTATTCTATCAAGCACACACATTTCGATTGCCACAAAAATACATGCTCGTATATACGCATTCATACAAACACGAACATTTCACTCATACACATTCGTACAAACGGAACTTTTCACTCCTTAAAAATGAACTCAACCATTCTGTAACTGATAGCTCTACAAAATGTCTTAGTCAAATAAATTGTTTTGTTTTAATATAAATGTTTTACTCTAATTGTGATTTTACAAAATACCATTCTTGTGTGTAGCTTTATTATTCCTTCGCTTTCTTTCTAATATAATTTCAGATATAATAATAATGTTTTCTTTCTTCCCTTTGTTTGTTTTATTCTGTTAATTTTATCCACACGTGGTCGGGCCACTTCGAATAATGGGAATAACATGCCGCTATAAAGGCATCTCTCCCACAACCTTTGGTCGAGGCACCCCACATGGGTTTAACCCTTTGTTCGAACCAACCCCTGCCATAACATCTCTGGAAGAATGAATTCTACCTTCTGAATACACCTAGCAGGAGAGATATTTTAAGATTGGCAAGAAAGGGGTACATATTATTTAGCAGTCATATACAGAGTACAGACATCCATCCCCTTGTAAATTTTAAATGCTAAAACGCGGTGTCTAAACGTTAATTGTACCAAGGAAACAAAAGACTTGATCACTGTTTCATGTTATTAAATATTTGTTTTTGAGTACTAATTCTTAAACTACCAGCGATTCAAAAATGTACTCGGTTCGAATATACTAAACCAAGGTGATTGGAATTCACAGAAGTTGGACTCTACGGTTGGTGGCAGAGCATAAAATTGGTGAAAACTTCTATTTTTTAATGAAAAAAAACAATTTTTAAGAGACCCAAAATGGTAGATGAAACACCATTTAGCTTTGGTAGGCAATCACCTAGAGATGGCGTCTCGATAAAAGCACCGGTCCCCATCACCTCACTGGGTTGGTGTCAAGAAGGGCATCTGGCCTTTAAAAATCTTGACTCCACTAAGGAAATGACAACCAAAGAAAATCTGTCACATTTCAGGCTATGTACTTTGAATGTTGAAACCTTGCATGGAAAGTCTGGCGAAATTGTTGAATTTCTTGATAAAAGGTGCATTGACCTGTGTTGCATATTGATAGAATGGATGAGAGTTCTTGGGTTAGTATATGTAGAACAGTTGAAGTAGCAGGTTCAGTTCACAGGATAAGGCCAAGGAAAACGTGGGAGAGAGCGATAAGGATTGGCGTATGAGAAACAGGGATAAACAGAAACCTGGCCAGAGATAGGTTAGTTTTGAAATCAATTTCTAAAAGTCGTCCAACACATGCCAGCATGTAAAACGGATGTTTAACCGAATATGAGGATAATAAAACATCTTCCTATTCGGCAAGCTTTTGCTTACATAAAGGACATTTGTCATACTAACTCAATGCAGCTTGCATGCACAAACTAAACCTTATCGCACTGTTAGACTAAGATTCGTGTTTTTGGTATTAGAACTACATTTCTTCATGACTTATTACTACCTCTTCTCTTGATGGGCAATGTCTAGATATTTCGCAGAAGTATAAATATATTACTATACTTTCCAGTAATAACGATATTATAAAGTATGACACGCACCATGTGATTAAAACTGTCTGACAACCTGTATACTCCTTGGCCTTTTGGCTAAGATCAAAGTGTAGTATCTGTTCCGAGGGATACTGCACCCCATAGACTGGTATTGTCTTGGCCTTCGGGGCTTGATTTACACCGGTCTATGGGTCTGTCCTGTGCAGTTCTCGCCCCCCCCCCTCTTTGGGGAGGAGTAAGTTTATTGCTTACTGTCTGAGGCGCCCCTACCGGGGAATGCCGACGGGGCTGCCCAGGCAATTTTTAAACCCCACTTTCCCGACCCGACCTTGGGTCACATCTTACTTGTGGGAGTAAGATAAAAACTGGCCTTGGGCCTAACTCCTGGAGAGGAGTAAATCAATACTCATGCTAGTGCTGGTTGCACCTAGAGAAATACTCCTTTGCCAAACAAGAGTTCAACAGGGCATTATTCGATTCTTGCTTTTACATTCTGCCCCAAATCCTGATCGTGGAGGTTATCAGCCATGTGTAGATTATCAGTGACTTAATGCATTGATTGTTCCCGACTGCTACCCGGTACCACATATCCAATTCGCAATAGGACTAAATACCACAATTTTATATTCCAAGGTAGACCCTACTAAAATCTATTTTCAAATACCCGTGAGGATATTAACAAGACAGCCATTTTATATCTTGTCCGGAAATACTGCATAATCACGTTGACACACAGGTTCTAATTAGATCACCAAAGTTGAGCGACGTTGAACCTGGCCTGCACCTTATAGGTTAAAATTTGAGTATACCAGGTGCTTTATGTGGTAGATGGCTGAAACCTCTCTGCCGAAACATATGGCCCTGAAGAAGCATTTAGCGAGTATGTCAGTATAACCTGTTAATCCACATTATGTTGAAACAACGGAACAAGCGTCCTCTGGGCAGAAGTTTTATTCTCAACCATGTGGCAAAACTCCGGAGAGAGTATGCTAGCAATCTAGTTTATGATGTAAGTTTAGCATTACCAGCACACTGTTGGAATTTTTCCTGCTATATTACAAAGAAGTTACACAGCCCCTACCGGGAATTACAGTTAAACCCTGTTAGCCTTGTAGTCGAGCACTCTCGGGAAAGATACCAACACCACAGAAAAAAACAGTTAAACAGGGATTTACCACCAAAACCCTAGGAAATGGAAGTATACACTCTCGGATACTCAACCAAAAATATCCCAACCCCCAACAACCAAACATATACCAGGATGCTCCTGACTAAAATTATGAAGTAAGGGAAATCTTAATGCTTAAATATGCATTATACGCTGCCAAGTGTGCTCTATTATTTCACGAAGAGCTCTAGATTTCCGTGAATGGTAACCGACAATCTCCTTCAATGTATATATGTATAAAGTGCATAAGAAGCATCAAAATACATGATATTTAAATGTTGGAGAAAACGTCATAGATGAAGATGAATGTAGAGCATAAATATCAATATTGATGAGGACAAGAGTCTAAAAATAAAAATGTCTTTCAATTGATTTTTTACTTTTAGAAAATTGATTGCTTTAAATTTACATAATTATTTTAGTTTTTATTGTCCGATCTGATATTCAAAAAATCCTTTCCTCAACCCCCAAGCTTGGATTTCTCACAATTGACTGATCCAAACCTATCAATGCAGTTTATGTTTGATCTACGGAATAGGATACCTAGAATCCGGTATCTATCTTCACGTGGTACACCTTTATTACAGCAGAGTTAACTATTTGTTTCTTTTATAAAACGACACTACAAAAAGACCCCTTTTTCCATCATCATCATCATCATCATCATCATCATCATCATCATCATCATCATCATCATCATCACCACCACCACCACCACCATCATCATCATCATCATCATCACCACCACCACTACCACCACTACCACCACCACCATCATCATCATCCGATTTATCTTTAACAGGCCTTTGATTAGTCCTCTATAAGAGGATGCGGCCTGTCTATCAGTCTTGATTAAAGTCCTTCTCTCCAGGCTCGTCGGTCGCGAGGATCAAAGTTCGCACTCCCAATGGCTGCACGGTCGCGTTTACACAGCTCATCCAAAGAGAGCTTTGGTCTTCCAGCCTGCCGACTTGATGTGATGGACATGTCTCTGGCGTGTCTCAGGCATGGAACTGCAAATCCATGGAGTGAGGTTAAAATCATTGGTTCTTGGTGTGTTCTGGGCCAAATTTTCTTCAACTTCGTAAGCAACCGCTGAGCCTTGCTGCTCAGAATGTCAGGGGTAAAAACTTGCAACCTTGCAGGTATAATGGATAGCTACGATCAACAAAGTGGACTTCATGGAGACCAGACAATCTTGAGATACAATCTGTGCAGGAGTCTGATTCGCTCAATAACAACAATCAGCAGCAGCAGCTTGGATAGATCTACCATACCCATGTTACGTCTTTCTATTCATATTTCTGATGACCCGCGTATGCATATTTTTTGTCAACTTACAACCAAGATAAATATGGACTTTTTATCTTCTGATGATAATTTCCTGAACTTATTTCCTTGACTCTAACGTATATCATATACACAGTGGTGTGATACCCTGGTGATTCCCGGATAACAATTCTTCATACTATGCCCCAAAGACTCAACTATAAGTCCTAGTCTAAGAAATATTTAGAGAAAGGGAGATGTCTCCCCCCCCCACCTACAAAACATTCACAACAAAATCTCGTCTAGCTACAACCTCTGTGTACCTAAAGCAAAATGGAACGTCCATGAGCAAAGTTTATTTCCTAGAACTACTCGTCTATTTGTTTTCTTATGTTGTTGTTGTCGTTTTCTTGTGTGTGCTTTTTATTATTTTCTCGATAGTTTTGGCGGAAGAAGATTGTAAACAAAAAAACTACCAAGAAAATAATTAAAAAAACAGAAGAAACGACAACAACAACAACATAACGGTAAGAAAACAAACCAACTCCTGAAGATGATCGCAAAGATCGTAAGCACTAGAGATGTCTGATAAAAGAATTTATTATTACTCCATGAATTACACTCGAGACCCGAAAACTTGCCTGCTGATTCGAGACAGTAATTTCAAAAATTACGAAACACGAAAATTCCATAGTCTTCAATCAGACTTACCCCACCCTATAGACCGGTATTGTCCTGGCCTTCGGGTCTTGATTTACGCCAGTCTATTAGTTGTCCGTCCTGTGCAGTTCTAGGAGGTGTGTGACGATATTAACTGGCCCTACGAAGGTCGGCGCCCAGCATACACGGCTAGTATAAATTGGCCCAGTAGAATATAATATAATTTCTGGTTTGAAATAAGAGTATCAATTTATATTGTCAGAATGACCTATAGACCTCTTATGTATCCATAAACATTAACCAACATTGGACCTCAAATAAACAAATGAGAACTAGCTTGATAAATAACATTTCTCCACTGAAGATAAACAAGTTCATATATCAATTTATATGATCAGTGACCTCAAAACATCTTCAATCTCAGATGGCATTATCAGAACTGAACCTTGTTGTTTCGAATGGGAAAACAGTGGAAATGCAATATACTTATAATTTGGATAAGGATAAACAATTTTCAAGTTTGATTTATATTGTCAGAGTGATCTATAAACATCTTATGTCTCAAATAACATCATCGAAGTTGAACTTTGTTGTTAGATTCACAAGCGATTTCCATATAAAGGAGTTGAAGTTGAGAGAGTTAGTCAGTCGGTGATAAGCAGTCGGTGAGGACTGGCCAGTCGACGATGGCCAGTCGGTGATAGAGAATCGGCGATAAGCACTGGGAGAAGACAAGCCAGTCGGTGATAAGCATTGGGCGGGGACTAGCCAGAGTTACATCAAGCAGACCGTGAATTAATCAATGAGAGAAACGGACATAAGAACCCTTTTCTATTCGTGAAAGATATCACACCTATCGGGATACGTGTGTCCTCGCCCGAGCTTAGAACAGCACGCCACTGATAGAGGGATAAATTATCCATCGGTCCAATTACATACCAGAGTGAACTCAACATTATCTGGCCACTGGCCTAGTGACTCAACAAGTGTATATTTTATTTCATTATTCATTATTAAGAATAATTATTTTCTGAGAAAACCACAGCGGACTTGACTTCTTTCCTTCAACAGTTCTGCATGAATGACCTTTCATTCCACAGGGATCCCGAGTTGCTGATTCCCCCTCAACGGTCACCCACTTATATAAACAAACACAACGTGAGGGTGGGTGTGACCTTATGAGAGGTCTCTCCGACAACCGCGGCCTTCTTCGGAGCAGCAACTTTTGTACCAACAGGATCACGTGACTAACTAACCCAGGAGCGGCCAACTGGTGACGTCACGGGTGGGTTAAAGGCCTTTTTTTCAGGTGCACCCTCCCAGGCTTTGCCTTCTCACCCTTTGAGAAGGGGTTAGTTTATTGCTAATCGCCTGAGGCGCCCCTACCGGGGAATGCCGACGGGGCTGGCAAGGCAATTTTTAAACGACCAGAGTGCTCAAATTCTTGAGCGCTGGTTTTTTCCCACTTTCCCGACCTTGTATCACATCTTACCTTGTGGGAGGAAGATAAATAGATTCAATCAGACTTGTATCAATAATCACTTGCTGCCTAAATATATATATATATATATATATATATATATATATATATATATATATATATATACAGAGAGAGAGAGAAAGAGAGAGAGAGAGAAAGAGAGAGATATCTACAATCATTGCGCTTTCTAGATTATAAGCTATATTATGAAAATCGGAAACTGGGAGACCTAGCCGAATGTTATGTCAGACGGGCGATTGAGAGAGTAGAAGTTTCTATCAAGGATTCTGAAAGGATAATTACACAGACTATAAAATCGGCAATTGGAGTTCAAATCCCATCATGTCTATTGCATTTACTTACACACTAATATCAGATGGGAAAAGTACCAATGCCCCCTTTCTGTTACAAGGGGCTCCTCTCCTCCCCAATCCCCGTGTAACCATTTACTTATCAAGTTCATTTCTTAATTAAAAGTTATACCTTGTTTTCTTTGGCCGCGCCATCCTGCTGACTGGAAACAATTTTGGCAGCAGTAACACAAAAGGTTGATTGTATTCCTCTTACATTAATTATCGTTTGATTAACCAACTCGGCACGTTCTTAAAGAAGAAAGGCGATTTATTTGTGGCTATGTTTGGACCTGCAAGTCAAAGGGGGAGAGGACAGAGAGAGAGAGAGAGAGAGACTTTTTTATAAGCCCATGGCTTAATTTTATTAACTTGCCAGAACATCATACTACACGTCTTGTCTGCTTCATTACGTCTATCAGAGTCTTTGATAGCAACTGCTACTCTCTCAATTGTTGGTCTGTCATAACATTCATTTAGGTCTCCCAGTTTCCAATTCTCACAATATAGCTTATTATATGAAGGTCACTCGTGAATATATCAATCGCGTCCAGCGGCCAATTAACTCATTAATTCATTCTGTGTTCAATATTAATAAATCTGTTAAACGTTTCTCTTGATAGTTCATCCATTTATTTACAAGTTATTATTTATAATTAACTTAAATTACGAGGTTATAAAAGTCTCCTAATTTCCAATTCTCACAATATAGCTTATTATATGAATCCTGTTGACTCCTTTGTCTACAATACACCCTGTTTATTACTTACCCAGTTAATTTCTCTCAAAGAATATTTTTCAACCAAATAAAGACTAGCTGATGTACCCACTAATATCCAACACATCTAACTATAGGTAAAATAGAAATTTGTATTCAATTAATTGTTTAACATGACATGTTCACAACTGATGTCTTTTTTAAATATTTAATAAACTTATGTCATATTAGGCTTATCCTAATGTTGAATATTTTTTTATGAAGTCTGTGGGAGTTGAAGAACGAACAACTGTTTTTTGTATGAGTAACATATCCGAAGAGATCCAAATGATGCTAGGTGGTTAGCATGCTTTGTTCATAAAATAAGGAAGGAAGGCATGCAAAGCAGAAACCCAGAAGACAGATGCAAGAGTTTGACTGAAGTGTGATTCACAAACTAACCTATCCAGCCGATTAAATTAACTTTCTCCTCGTACATTGCAACCGACCTTAACTTGAAGATGTCTGATGGTAAAGTCACTAAAGATTTACGCAAGAACTTTACTTCTTATGAGTATAAGTAATACAAAAACAGTTTTCTTTTTATAAAGCTGTGTTGCGTTTGTTTCTTCGTTACTGAGTATTTATGGTTCGTCATTAAGTAACTGGCAAAAAGGTTGATATACCCTTCTTTTTAAACTTTTATTCACCTCAAACAAGGCATATTACCACTGAGATATAAAGAGCTACTGTGATCATTTGCCATATTTATAGTGGAGACTTGCGTAGTAAGATGTATGTTCACATTATATTTATATTTTTGCATCTTGGTACAGTACGGAAAACAGGGAGCAGGGAGGGAATTCCAAAGGCAAGCGATACACAGAAAGAAGCTAATAGAGTAGAAAGTTTTCAGTGAAGGGTGAGATTTTGCTACGAGTCAAGTTAGTCGGGGTTTTTACGTTGAAGTTGTACATGTGCAATAAGTTCATTGGAGCACATTCGCAGGGATGCAACATTGTAGCAAGAGAAAAGGGGTTGGATCGTGGTAGACAGTGCAGGACTTGTTAGGTTAGAGACTATTTTTTTGCACACTGTCCTAAATGGAAAGACTAGTGGTTGGCGAATCAGCCCAGATGTGGCAATACTATTCTATGCATGGGTGAATGGTGATTTTATAAAGATTTAGGATATTCGCAGGTATGAGAAATTTTCTAGTCCGGTAGAGGGAGCCCCCCTTCTTTTCAGCAGACTTGGCAGCATCTTCTATGTATTTATTCCAATTCATATTGCCTTAAGACAGACATTAGCAACTAACTAAAAACCAAACCAGACGACTCAACTAATCCAACCAAATTCTCTGGAAGACGTCCAATAAATTGTTACCTTAATCTCAGCAAGTATAAGTGAAAGATTGCAAAACACACATTATGGCTACATGAGGCATATTGCCACAGAGACGTTTCTTGGGCTTTTGGCTAAGATCAAAGTGTAGTATCTGTTCCGATGGATACTACACCCCATAGACTGGTATTGTCTTGGCCTTCGGGGCTTGATTTACGCCGGTCTATGGGTCTGTCCTGTGCAGTTCTAGGACGGCCACCCTGCCAGGCTTCGCCTCCCCTCTTTGGGGAGGAGTAAGTTTATTGCTTATTGCCTGAGGCGCCCCTACCGGGGAATGCCGACGGGGCTGCCCAGGCAATTTTTAAACCCCACTTTCCCGACCCGACATTGGGTCACATCTTACTTGTGGGAGTAAGATAAAAACTGGCCTTGTGTCTAACTCCTGGAGAGGAGTAAATCAATACATAAGATACCAGTTCAATTATAATACTGATCTATTTCATGGAAGTGGCATGGTGTAATGGTTACAACTACGAACTGTAGGCTAGGGAATGTCAGGTTCAAGTTCTGTCAGAGTACTGCATTAATTTCATTAATACCCTTAGGAAAGGTATGAATCCATATATCCTTCCTCCTGCTACTGATTTAAGTACTAGGGTGGACTAGACTCTCAAGCCTTGGTTGTGCAACTAGTCCAAAATAAAAATAACATCAGCCTTTTTCTGCTTATCCTGGCATTTTTTCCTGGCATCCTACACTTTTTGCAACTGAATTCAAGCAATGCCAGTTCAGGAGAGGTGCAAGTTAATTAGAAAAGTAAATTTGGTCCTTTTTTTACCTTATTTGAAGGAGATAATGACGTAAACGAAAAAAATATTCAACCTTCGGAAAAGATTGTGAATTCAATGCTGCCATTTTTTATTTTCAATCAAACATGATATATTTAGCTGAACTTTTTTAATTGAAATAAACAAAGCTATAAAATACTTTAAAACACAAAAAAAAAATGATCCAGGTAGGTAGAAAAGTATTTGTTGAATATTTATTTTTTTGTTTTTTTGTCACTCCTTTTTTATTTTTTTGGAAATTGTAAAACAAACACTTATTATTTAAACCGAATTAAATATGATTCATATGTGTTGTATTTCTGCTGTACTTTACGAATGACGAAAAACACTGATGCATAAAAATATGATATATCTTTATTATCAGTGGTGGTGAATGAATGAGTGTTGATTAGTGAGGAAGGGGGACACCCACACAAGCATTGATGGAGTGGTTTTCTTGAACCCGGTCGCTAGTTGACTATTGATCTCAATTTCGATTTTGCTTATATAATAATTATTGACACCCATGCATCCATCTGTAAATGTCTATTCTGGGATTTCGCTGTCAAAATAGCCACACTCCCGGGACTTTTATTAGCGACAGAGTATTTCCTTCTGCAGCTAACCTTTTTGGATACCATAACCTTTGCAGGTTGTTTTGAATAAATCAACAATTATTTTATTTCTTAGAATCGATTGTGTTTTTCCTTCCGGCCATGTGCGTGTTTGTGTCCTTCCGGGTTACATTTCCGGTACACCTGGCCCGGATATTCAACATTATGGTCTTCAGTGTATCAAATGGACAGACGAAGAGACAGAACTCTTGAGATGACGATAGATAAAGAAATTATCTCAAAGGTTGATGAATGTGATTTCTGCTACAAAGTGCAGTATCTGTTCATTTTTTCTGTGCCCGGTCAGTGAGGAAGAAATCCTTCTAGACTTAGACAATTTTCATTTTAGTACTAATACAGATTGTTTCTTTTTAAAAAGTTGGATTTTCTTTACATTAAAAACCGATCTTGTATCTAACTCTGCCCTGAAATAAGTAAATAGGGCCCCATAACGAAGCCTTACAATACTGCATAGGGCTTGGATGGGAAGCTTTCAACAAAAACGGACTAGTTCTCCCTTCAAACCGCAGATTATATCAGATGAAAGCTGAGACTATTAACACATATTCACTGCCAGTAGTGATACATGATCTTGAGTGTGTCAAACTGAGCGACAAAACAATGGAAAACCTGACCGTGTTTGAGATAACCCCACAGATAAAGATCTGTGTGGTTAAGATCCAGTGAGTGTGAAGCCCATTCAAGATCACCTGTCCTACTGATTAGACGATCACCAAAGTGTCCCCGCTTATCATTGAACAAGGCAGGCATAGACTGAAGTTTATTTGTACCAAATAAGGTTGGATTGCAGAAAGGATTCTGAATTTTATTAACGATTTTATAACGATTTTCACATCTGAGTGTTGCGTGTACCTTATTTTTTAATGCTTTATTCACCTAAACATCGAATCTAGTGACCGTTTTGTGTTGCCGTAGTTTAATACAGACACAAGCAATGCAGATACATTTGTAATTGTATTCTTTTAATATTTAGTATATTTATAAATTCAAAGTTTAAAGAGGCAAAAGATTATATTTAGAAATCATAGTATTTTGAATGTCTATGTGTATTTGGTCTTCTTGTCTAGAAGGAATGGTGGAAGAGTGCAGAAAAAGAGATGAGCCAAATGAGATGGTGTGATAACGTATGTTCCTGGACTTCCATATCAATCAAACAACTAAACAAACTAGTGATAAAAAGAAGGGCTTGGAGACAATTAAGGCATGATAGATCGTATTCTGCAGTATGTCTAGAAGGAATGGTAGAAGGGTACAGAAAAAGAGGTAAACCATCGAGAATATAAAATGATAATGTATGACAGATAAAACAAATGGACAAAACTCACTGTCTTTCGAAATAATATCATTAGAACAATATGCAGAGTAAAATTAACAGATCATATTAGAATAAACGATCTTTTAATAAAGACGAAACTTGCGCCCATATCCTCTGTAGTTAAACGGACTGTGTTAGGACTGTACTGATACACAAAAACAGTCGGAGCGAGCAAAGTATATCTAGAAGAAATGGTGGAAGGGTGCAGAAAAGAGGTAAACCATGAAGAAGATAGCGTGATAACATATGTTCCTGGATTTCCAGATCAATTGATTGCTTATCTATTATGTTTAGAAGCAATGGTGGAAGGGTGCAGAAAAAGCAGTACACCACTGAGAAGATGGCATGATAAATTTTAAGATCATGTAATAGAGTACCATATATACTGTCAGTAGTGCTATATAATTTTTAAGTGTGTAAAATAGACAGACAAAACTGACTGTCTTTCAAAATAACACAATGATAGCACCTTGTAGAGTGAAGTCAACTGATCAAATTATAATTAAGTGATCTTTTAGTGAAGACGAAACTTGTATCCATATCATGTATAGTTAAATGGAAAGTGTTAGGACTGTACTGATACACAAAAACAGTCAGAGTGAGCAAGGTATGTTTAGAAGAGATGGTGGAAGAGTGCAGAAAAAGAGATGTGCCAAATGAGATGGTGTGATAACGTATGTTCCTGGCTTTCTAGATCAATCAGTCAGCTTAACAAACCAGTGAGAGAGAGAAGGTCTTGGAAACAGTTAATAGATGATAGATCGTATTCTGCAGTATGTTTAAAAGGAATGGTGGTAGGATGCAGAAAAATAGGTAAACCACTTAGAAGTGTGATAACGTATGTTCCTGAACGTCCATATCAATCAGTCAGCTAAATAAAGGGGTGAGAGAGAGAAGGACTTGGGGAGAGTTAATACATGATAGATCGTATTCTGCACGATGGTTTAAAAGGAATGGTGGTAGGATGCAGAAAAATAGGTAAACTACTTAGAAGTGTGATAACGTATGTTCCTGGACTTCTATATCAACCGGTCAGCTAAACAAAGGACTGAAGGAGAGAAGGGCTTGGAGAGAGTTAATACATGATAGATTGTATTCTGCAATATGTCTAAAAGGAATGGTAGAAGGGTGCAGAAAACGAGGTAAACCACCGAGAAGATGACATGATAAAATATGTTCCTAGATTTCCAGATAAATCAGTCAACTAAATAATGTGGTGACATCTTGGAGACGAAAGTTGCATCCATATCATATGTAGTTAAATAGAAAATGTTAGGATTGTATGGACACACAAAAAAGATTAACAGTCGATGTGAGCAAGGTATGTTTAGAAAGAATGGTGGAAGGGTGCATGATGATGACGTCATAAATAACAATATACTGCAATCGTTATTACATGGAAAGAATAGTAGTGAATCATAAGGTTATGTACTTCTAATTTGAGGAACGCGAGTTAGATTGCTGGAAGACATTGCGAAGGCCCAAGCCTGTGCAAAGACCCAAGCATGAGTGCCGCCGCTGAGTATATATAAGGGTATTTTCTTTCTTTTTATTTTTCTTATTGATGTTTTTTTTTTGTTTTTGCTTTTATTTCCCTTCTAGATTATGTCAGCTTAAACTGGAAACTTGTCCAAAACAGATTGATATCAATAAGACAGCTACGAAGGCGGCGGCCTAAGCAAAAGAAACAAAGAAGGCTTTTATGCTTCTCCTCAAAAAGCGAAGAGACAGCGGAACTAGACATGCGGAACTTTCACTGACGCATATCATAAAGGCAGTTCAGGGCTTCAATTTCATGGCTGCTTCCAATGAATTTGAAATCGGAAGGGTTCCTAAACAGAGAAAACAAATCAGCTTAAGAATATGTTAAAGTTATATACAAACTTGGTGGAAATTATATAAAACATGAAGGTTATCCATACACACAGAGCAACACTACGACACACACACATACACATTTCTAAATTAAGGCTTCATCCATGTAATAATTAAATTGTTTAAGAAACGCATAGAATCTGAAAACATTCCAGATATTTGGAAAACAGCAAATGTAATAGAATGACAGGAAAAGGTTTGATAGATTTAAAAGATAATTACATTTAAAAGATAATTACATTTCAAAGATAATTACATTTCAAAGATAATTACAGACAAATCTCTGACATGTATTCTCTGTAAGTTTTGAAAAATATTTGAAAACCAAATATTGAATTTTATTGAATTTTATGAGAATTGATATAATTTGTAATCAGCGTCTTTTCAGCCATGATACATCAACATTATCTAAGTTTCGAAAGAACTGAGATTATAAATGAAGATTAAATAAGGGTGGATAATGCGGTTATCATATACTTGGACTAGCAAATATATGCTCCTTCCGGTCGCATATTTTTACTAGTCTGATAGATCCACTCATAATATAAGTGGAATTTTTAGAATCATATAATATTTATACAAATTATTTATTTAAAGATTATACGTTGACGCACTATATATATTTATAGATATATATTTTGAAACATGACGTAAATCATAAATCTGTAACATCACATCAAAGCTGTAATTTGTGATGACAGTAAGTGACAGCTAAACTGCAGAAGTGCCGAAAGTTCAATTCTCTCATGTGAGAATGTAGCAAGATTCCTAAAGATAAGCGCTGAAACAGAAATATGGCAACACATTTTGTGAGAAGGAACAAGAACATTTGTGGAGATAATTTTAAAGCACATAAGTTGGCAAGTAATAAAGGTATACAGTCAAACCTCTACGTACGAATTTTTCCATCATACAACGTTAAATTCGATCAAATTATCGACTCTACACCCAATAGAAAAATCCAACATACGACGTCATAGTTTCGTGGTTAGCCTGTATAGAAAATCTACATCGATAGAAAAAGGCACTATGTCCCAAAAAGGTAAATCCAGGATATTATGGATGTTAATCAAACAATTTGTATCGGATTGTATCGGATTTGTACCCTTATATTATTCGAATTTCTGGAACACTTTCTGCTATATATCTTTTTGCTTGACATTCATAATATTCTGGATTTACCTTTTTTTGGACATGTTGCATTTTTCCATCGATGTGTATTTTTTTTTGCTTGACATTCATAATATTCTGGATTTACCTTTTTTGGGACATGTTGCATTTTTCCATCGATGTGTATTTTTTTTTGCTCAAAAACATTTAGTGTATTTTTGTATTTATATATATATTTTTTATATTTTCAAATCAGTGCTAACAGTAATTATAATTTTTACTGATTTATCCCGATGATCTCCTCTGATGATAAAAGCTTGCAATTTTTAAAAATCCATGGATTAAGGAAAGGAAAAAATGTTTATTGATATATTCCTTGTTTAAACTACTTGATGATTCAATAAATATTGTTCTTTTTCCAACTGTTATTCTCATCATTCATTTCATTTTATAATTGCTCTATCACGTATATTGAGCATTGATTTTCATGATAGGATTATTTTAAAGATAATATTATATATATATATATATATATATATATATATATATATATATAGTCTCGGAAGTTTCTCAACCATTAAAACTATATTTTAAAAAAAAACAAAAAAAACTTATAGTCCCAAGTCTTCCAGTGGAAAATCACTCATGTAAGTCAATTTATTTTTTACAGTTATTATATTAGTTTAT